>CM036239.1:54327262-54932895 GCA_020698575.1 Bostrychus sinensis | reverse complement strand
AAAAGTACAGAGGAAGTAACAATTGTTACGCATCATTGCGCGCTTGGAAGTGGTTATACGAAAATTATTTAGCATTCTAGTGGGTATACAGCGTATACCTGCGTATCACGTAGACTACACTACTGCTTTTAACTGTTATAATGTGCGTTTAAGCCCGCGGCACCGGGGCGCATTGAACGGGTTGACGGAGGCGGACACCAGTGCACCTTCGCAGAGACCAGGGCAATCCCGTTTTATTTCTCTGCCTGTTGACCACTGGCTGTCCTCCACGGCCACACCAGCCCTACACCATAACAATAAAAGCCAACTGTAAACAGATACGGGGCATGGTTTAGCCATGAATTGGAGAATTAGACACACCCACAGCGCTCAGGTGCGCATTTGTTGTAGGATGTAATAATCAAAATTGTAATAGAAATTCGATACACACATACACACTGCTATTAACACACACACACTGTTATCAACACATACACACTTTTATCCACACACACACTGTTATTTACACATACACTGTTATTACACACACACACTGTTATTAACACATACACACTGTTATCAACACACACACACTGTTATTAATACACACACACTGTTATCAACCCATACACTGTTATCAGCACATACACACTTTTATCAACACACACACACACACACTGGTATTAACACATAACACTGTTATCAACACATAAACACTGTTTTCAACACACACACTGTTATCAACACATACACACTGTTATCAATACAAACACTGTTATCAACACATACACAATGTTGTCAACACACACATTTTTATCAAAACATACACACTGTTATTAACACAAACACACTGTTATCAACACATACAAACAGTTATCAACACACACACACACTGTTATCAACACACACACGGTTATCAACACATACACTGTTATTAACACACACACACTGTTATCAACACATACACACTGTTATCCACACACACACTGTTATTAACACATACACTGTTATTACACACACACACTGTTATTAACACACACACACTGTTATCAACACATACACACTATTATCAACACATACACACGTTTATCAACACACACTGTTATCAACACATACACACTGTTATCCACACACACACTGTTATTAACACACACACTGTTATTAACACACACACACTGTTATCAACACATACACACTGTTATCCACACACACACTGTTATTTACACATACACTGTTATTACACACACACACTGTTATTAAAACACACACACTGTTATCAACACATACACTGTTATCAACACATACACACTGTTATCAACACATACACACTGTTATCAACACACACACACACACTGGTATTAACACATAAACACTGTTTTCAACACACACACTGTTATCAACACATACACACTGTTATCAATACACACACTGTTATCAACACATACACACTGTTATCATCACATACACACTGTTATCCACACACACACTGTCATTTACACATACACACTATTATCAACACACACTATAATCAACACACACACTGTTATTAAAACACACACTTATTAACACATACACACTGTTATCAACACACACACACTGTTATTAACACATACACACAGTTATTAACAGACACACAATGTTATCAACACATACACACTGTTATCCACACACACTGTTATTAACACATACACTGTTATTACACACACACTGTTATTAACACATACACACTGTTATCAACACACACACACTGTTATTAACACACACACACTGTTATCAACACATACACACTGTTATCAACACATACACACTTTTATCAACACACACACACACACAGTGGTATTAACACATAACACTGTTATCAACACATACACACTGGTATCAACACATACACAATGTTATCAACACATACACAATGTTGTCAACACACACACACACTGTTATTAACACATACAAACAGTTATCAACACATACACACTGTTATCAACACACACACACTGCTATCAACACATACACACTGTTATTACACATACACACTGTTATCAACACACACATTTTAATCAATACATGCACACTGTTATCAACACATACACACTGTTATCAACACATACACACTGTTATCAACATATACAAACTGTTAATAACACACCCACACACTGTTATTAACACATACACACTGTTATAAAAACATACACACTGTTATTAACACATACACACTGTTATCAACACATACACACTGTTATAAAAACATACACACTGTTTTTAACACACACACTGTTATCAAAACATACACACTGTTATCAACACACACACACACACTGGTATTAACACATAAACACTGTTTTCAACACACACACTGTTATCAACACATACACACTGTTATCAATACACACACTGTTATCAACACATACACACTGTTATCATCACATACACACTGTTATCCACACACACTGTCATTTACACATACACACTATTATCAACACACATACTTTTATCAACACACACTGTTATCAACACACACACTGTTATTAACACATACACACTGTTATCAACACACACTATAATCAACACACACACTGTTATTAAAACACACACTTATTAACACATACACACTGTTATCAACACACACACACTGTTATTAACACATACACACAGTTATTAACAGACACACACTGTTATCAACACATACACACTGTTATCCACACACACTGTTATTAACACATACACTGTTATTACACACACACTGTTATTAACACATACACACTGTTATCAACACACACACACTGTTATTAACACACACTGTTATCAACACATACACACTGTTATCAACACATACACACTTTTATCAACACACACACACACACACTGGTATTAACACATAACACTGTTATCAACACATACACACTGGTATCAACACATACACACTGTTATCAACACATACACAATGTTGTCAACACACATTTTTATCAAAACATGCACACTGTTATCAACACATACACACTGTTATTAACACATACACACTGTTAATAACACACACACTCTTTCTTAACACATACACACTGTTATCAACACACACACTGTTATTACACATACACACTGTTATTAACACAAACACACTGTTATCAACACATACAAACTGTTATCAACACACACACACTGTTATCAACACACACACACGGTTATCAACACATACACTGTTATTAACACACACACACTGTTATAAACACATACACACTGTTATCAACACACACACACACATACTGTTAAACACACACACACTGTTATCAACACACACACACTGTTATTAACACACACACACTGTTATCAACACATACACACTGTTATCAACACATACACACTTTTATCAACACACACACACACACACACTGGTATTAACACATAACACTGTTATCAACACATACACACTGGTATCAACACATACACAATGTTATCAAAACATACACAATGTTGTCAACACACACACACTGTTATTAACACACAAACAGTTATCAACACATACACACTGTTATTACACATACACACTGTTATCACCACACACATTTTAATCAATACATGCACACTGTTATCAACACATACACACTGTTATCAACACATACACAATGTTGTCAACACACACATTTTTATCAAAACATGCACACTGTTATCAACACATACACACTGTTATTAACACATACACACTGTTAATAACACACACACACACTCTTTCTTAACACATACACACTGTTATCAACACACACACTGGTATTACACATACACACTGTTATTAACACAAACACACTGTTATCAACACATACAAACTGTTATCAACACACACACACTGTTATCAACACACACACGGTTATCAACACATACACTGTTATTAACACACACACACTGTTATAAACACATACACACTGTTATCAACACACACACACACATACTGTTAAACACACACACACTGTTATCAACACACACACACTGTTATTAACACATACACACTGTTATCAACACACACACACTGTTATTAACACACACACACTGTTATCAACACATACACACTGTTATCAACACATACACACTTTTATCAACACACACACACACACACACTGGTATTAACACATAACACTGTTATCAACACATACACACTGGTATCAACACATACACAATGTTATCAAAACATACACAATGTTGTCAACACACACACACTGTTATTAACACACAAACAGTTATCAACACATACACACTGTTATTACACATACACACTGTTATCAACACACACATTTTAATCAATACATGCACACTGTTATCAACACATACACACTGTTATCAACACATACACAATGTTGTCAACACACACATTTTTATCAAAACATGCACACTGTTATCAACACATACACACTGTTATTAACACATACACACTGTTAATAACACACACACACACTCTTTCTTAACACATACACACTGTTATCAACACACACACTGGTATTACACATACACACTGTTATTAACACAAACACACTGTTATCAACACATACAAACTGTTATCAACACACACACACTGTTATCAACACACACACGGTTATCAACACATACACTGTTATTAACACACACACACTGTTATAAACACATACACACTGTTATCAACACACACACACACATACTGTTAAACACACACACACTGTTATCAACACACACACACTGTTATTAACACATACACACTGTTATCAACACACACACACTGTTATTAACACACACACACTGTTATCAACACATACACACTGTTATCAACACATACACACTTTTATCAACACACACACACACACACACTGGTATTAACACATAACACTGTTATCAACACATACACACTGGTATCAACACATACACAATGTTATCAAAACATACACAATGTTGTCAACACACACACACTGTTATTAACACACAAACAGTTATCAACACATACACACTGTTATTACACATACACACTGTTATCAACACACACATTTTAATCAATACATACACACTGTTATCAACACATACACACTGTTATCAACACATACACAATGTTGTCAACACACACATTTTTATCAAAACATGCACACTGTTATCAACACATACACACTGTTATTAACACATACACACTGTTAATAACACACACACACACTCTTTCTTAACACATACACACTGTTATCAACACACACACTGTTATTACACATACACACTGTTATTAACACAAACACACTGTTATCAACACATACAAACTGTTATCAACACATACACACTGTTATCAACACACACACACACATACTGTTAAACACACACACACTGTTATCAACACACACACACTGTTATTAACACATACACACTGTTATCAACACACACACACTGTTATCAACAAATACACACTGTTATCCACACACACACACTTTAATCAACACGCACACACACTGTTAACAACACACACACACTGTTATTAACACATACACACTATTATCAAAACATACACACTGTTATCAACACATACACAATGTTATCAACACACATACACTATTATCAGCACATACACAATGTTATCAACACATACAAACTGTTATCAATACAGGCACACTGTTATCAACACATACACACTGTTATCCACACACACACACACACACTGTTATCAACACATACACACTGTTATCAACACATACACACTGTTATAAACACATACACACTTATCAACACACACACACTGTTATCAACACACACACACTGCTATTAACACATACACACTGTTATCAACACACACAATATTATCAACACATACACACTGTTATCAACACACACAATATTATCAACACATACACACTTATCAACACACACACACTGTTATCAACACACACACACTGCTATTAACACATACACACTGTTATCAACACACACAATGTTATCAACACACACACACTGTTTTTAACACACACACTGTTATCAACACATACACACTGTTATCAACACACACTGTGTTATTAACACATACTCACTGTTATTAACAAACACAGTTATCAACACGTACACACTAATATCAACACATACACACTGTTATCAATACATACACACTGTTATCAACATATACACACTGTTATCAATACACACACACTGTTATCAACACATACACACACTGTTATCAACACATACACACACTGTTATCAACACATACACAATGTTATCAACACACAAACACTGTTATTAACACACACACACACTGTTAAACACACACTGTTATTAACACATACACACTGTTATCAACACACACACTGTTATCAATACACACACACTTTTATCAACACATACACACTGTTATCAACACACACACACTGTTATGAACACACACAGTTATCAACACATACACACTTTTATCAAAACACACACACACTGTTATAAACACACACACTATTATCAACACATACACAATGTGATCAACACACACACTGTTATTAACACATACACACTGTTATAAACACACAAACACTGTTATCAACACATACACAATGTTATCAACACATACACACTGTTATCAACACACACACACTGTTATCAACACACACATTGCTATTAACACATACACACTGTTATCAACACACACACTATTATCAACACATGCACACTGTTATCAACACATACACAATGTTATCAACACACACACTGTTATTAACACATACACACAGTTATCAAGACACACACTGTTATCAATACACACACACTGTTATCAACACAAACACACTGTTATCAACACACACACTGTTAAACACACACACTGTTATTAACACATAACACTGTTATCAACACACACACTGTTATCAACACACACACACTGTTATCAACACATACACACTGTTATCCACACATACACACTTTAATCAACACACACACACACTGTTATCAACGCATACACACTGTAATAAACACATACACACTGTTATCACATACACACTGTTAACACATACACACTGTTATCAACACACACTGTTATTAACACATACACACTGTTATCAACACACACACTGTTATTAACAAATACACACTGTTATTAACACAGACACACTGGTATTAACACATACCACTGTTATCAACACAAACACTGTTTTCAACACACACACACTGTTATCAACACATACACACTGTTATCAACACACACACTGTTATTAACACATACACACTGTTATTAACACACACACACTGTTATCAACACATACACACTGTTATCAACACATACACACTGTTATTAACACAGACACACTGGTATTAACACATACCACTGTTATCAACACAAACACTGTTTTCAACACACACACACTGTTATCAACACACACACACTATTAACACATACACACTCTCATCAACACACACACTGTTATTAACACATACACTGGTAACAACACATATACTGTTATTAACACATACACACTGTTATCAAAACACACACTGTTATCAACACACACACTGTTATGAACACATAGTTATCAACACATACACCCTTTTATCAACACACACACACTGTTATCAACACACACACACTATTATCAAAACATACACAATGTGATCAACACACACTGTTATTAACACATACACACTGTTAAAAACACACACACACTGTTATCAACACATACACAATGTTATCAACACACACACTGTTATCAACAAACACAATGCTATTAACACATACACACTGTTATAAACACACACACTATTATCAACACATACATACTGTTATCAACACATACGCAATGTTATCAACACACACACACTGTTATTAACACATACACACAGTTATCAACACATACACACTGTTATCAACACATACAAACTGTTATCAACACACACACACATACTGTTAAACACACACACTGTTATTAACACATATACACTGTTATCAACACACACACTGTTATCAACACATACACACTGTTATCAACACATACACTATGCTAATAACACATACACACTGTTATCAACACACACACACTGTTATTAACACATACACACTGTTATCAACACATACACACTGCTATTAACACATACGCACTGTTATCAAAACACACACACTGTTTTTAACACATACACTGTTATTAACACACACACACTGTTATCAACACATACACACTGTTATCAACAAATACACACTGTTATCAACACACACACACTGTTATTAACACATACACACTGTTATCAAAACACACACACTGTTATCAACACATACACACTGTTATTAACACATACACACTGTTATCAACACACCCACACTGTTAACACATACACACTGTTATTAACACATACACACTGTTATCAACACACATACACTGTTATTAACACATGCACTGTTATTAACACACACACACACTGTTATCAACACATATACACTGTTATCAACACATACACACTGTTATCAACACATACACACTGTTATCAACACATACACACTGTTATCAACACATACACAATGCTATTAACACATACACACTGTTATCAACACACACACACTGTTATTAACACATACACACTGTTATCAAAACATAAACACTGTTATCAACAAATACACACTGTTATCAACACACACACACTGTTATTAACACATACACAATGTTATCAAAACACACACACTGTTATTAACACATACACTGGTATTAACACACACACACTGTTATGAACACATACACACTGTTATCAACACATACACACTGTTATCAATACACACACACTGTTATCAACACATACACACTGTTATCAACAAATACACACTGTTATCAACACACACACACTGTTATTAACACATACACACTGTTATCAACACACACACGCTGTTATTAACACATGCACTGTTATTAACACACAAACACTGTTATCAACATATACATATACATATACACTGTTATCAACACACACAATGTTATCAACACATACACACTGTTATCAACACACACACTGTTATCAACACATACACACTTTTATCAACACATACACACTGTTATTAAAAAATACACACTGTTATCAACACATATACACTGTTAACGCATACACACTGTTATCAACACACACACTGTTATTAACACATACACACTGTTATCAAAACACACTGTTATTAACACAAACACACTGTTATCAACACACACACTGTTATCAACACACACACTGGTATCAACACATACACACTGTTATCAACACACACACACTGTTATTACCACATACACACTGTTATTAATACACACACTGTTAACAACAGACACACTGTTATTAACACATATACACTGTTATCAACACATACACATTTTTATCAACACATACACACTGTTATCAAAACACACACACACTTATTAAAACATACACAATGTAATTAACACAGTTTTTAACACATACACACTGTTATCAACACACACACACTGTTATCACCACACACACTTTTATCAACACATACACACTGTTATGAACACATACACACTGTTATCAAAACACACACACTGTTATCAACACATACACACTGTTATTAACACATACACACTGTTATCAACACACCCACACTGTTAACACATACACACTGTTATCAACAGATACAAATTGCTATTAACACATACACACTGTTATCAACACACACACACTGTTATTAACACATACACACTGTTATCAAAACATAAACACTGTTATCAACAAATACACACTGTTATCAACACACACACACTGTTATTAACACATACACAATGTTATCAAAACACACACACTGTTATTAACACATACACTGTTATTAACACACACACACACTGTTATCAACACATACACACTGTTATCAACATATACACACTGTTATCAATACACACACACTGTTATCAACACATACACACTGTTATTAACACATACACACTGTTATCAACACACCCACACTGTTAACACATACACACTGTTATTAACACATACACACTGTTATCAACACACACACACTGTTATTAACACATGCACTGTTATTAACACACACACACACACTGTTATCAACACATATACACTGTTATCAACACATACACACTGTTATCAACACATACACACTGTTATCAACACATACACACTGTTATCAACACATACACACTGTTATTAACACATACACACTGTTATCAACACACACACTGTTATCAACACATACACACTGTTATCAACACATACACAATGCTATTAACACATACACACTGTTATCAACACACACACACTGTTATTAACACATACACACTGTTATCAACAAACACGCTGTTATTAAAAAATACACACTGTTTTCAACACATATACATCGTTAACGCACACACACTGTTATCAACACACACACTGTTATTAACACATACACACTGTTATCAAAACACACTGTTATTAACACATACACACTGTTATCAACACACACACTGTTATCAACACATACACACTGTTATTAAAAAATACACACTGTTATCAACACATATTTCTCTGTTCACCGAGACCAGCTCTAACTCTCTACATCCTCAGCCTCTCTCCACAGCTGCTTCTCTGTGCGCGCTCCCCAAGTTTACATCACAGCAGCAGTAAGCTCTGTGGAAGACTAACTCATTTCTCATTGGCTTCTCTGACACTTGTCCTGCCTCCCCCGCGCTCTCATTGGCTGTCTCCCATTCATGAATGCGTGTGTTGTGAACGCGCCTCAGCAGCGCCAGATTCGGAGAGAAAACAAATGATATCAGCAGATAACACAGCTGTAGAGCTTTATAAAAATACAATAAACCAACCACAGCAGGAGAGGAGGTCACAGAGAAGTTAGAGACATTGAGCTAAAATGTAAGTAGGCTAATTCATCAAATTAGCATCTAAACTTAAGCCACTGACCAAACATTTTCACTCTGTTCATTAAACTGAATATTTTGTCAGGTAACAGTGGAGGAAACTAAAGCAGAAGGCTGGGCGTACAAGTAAAGAATGCACAGTATTAAAGACAAATACAGCTACAGCAGAAGATGCTAAAGGAGCTCAGTATCAACAGTGACAGTCTGTAAATCTGACTCGGGACAAGGTCGGCATTTTTACTGAGCACTGCTTCGCTTCTCTCTTTGTACCCACATTTTAGGGCTCATCACATAACAGTAGGCTAGGGGTTGACAGTTTTTATTGAAAGTAGCCTATTTGCATTTGTAGGTGTTGTACAGTACATATATGACTTTGCAATTTTTGTGATATTTGCAGAGGCCTAATTTAGACTACTGTATGTATTAAGATTATTTGACTGGTTTTGGGAGTTTAAGTAACCGAGAGATGCATTTGGCATTTTATTGTGAGACTCTGAGTGGTCGCAGAACACTGTCCAGTGATGAGTTTTACAGTTGATTCAAAAATAAGGTGATTTGTGTTGTATAATAGTTATAAACTATAAACTACAGTATATATCTTTATTTTACTTGTACCATAGCAAAGCAGGCCAAGTAGGCTGCTTTAGCACTTCTCTGTGCTGCATGGTTTAGTATAAAATCACCATTTACCCATAATTCCACTGGCCCTGGGTCTTGGTGTAGTGCTGTTAGTTGATCTTTGTGTTGTAGTTGTTTTTCCACAGAAGACCTTTGGATTTAAAGCTCTTTTTTCATGGTATATTTTATACACATTTTTATCTCAGTGCACTCCTACAGGGCTTTGTATCCTTGATTTATTTATTCAATTTTTGTCATTATGGAAAGATGAATGTGGGCTGGTAAGCTACAAATTAATTGCCCCTTGGGGATAAATAAAGTTTTTCTGATTCAGATTCTTAACACTAGATTAGTCCCATTTGGCTAAATAATGTATGTAGGCCCTATACACTAAAAAAAACACAACCCCACAAAATGTTACACTAAGTGACACAAAAGTGACACTAACAAGGGTATATATGTGGCAGGAATCATCATAGTATACCCACTACAAAAATGTAGACTACACCACTGGTTGAAAACTGTGTCAGATCGACGGGGCATGTACCAAAAAACACATTAAACACACAATGTAATCCCCTTTACATTTTACGTTAAAGTTAAACCTGCAAACATTGCTTAAAATAGTTTAAATATGACCCTTTCCTAAAAGTGACAAAAATCCTTATCCAGACCATAGATTTGGCCTGGCCTGGTCAAACAGTTAATACAACAGTTAAACAGAGACTGGAGGTGCACCCCAAGTAAACAATACCAAACCAAATTTAAACACCAACACACATGAACAAAACAGTACAATTAAACCTAGGCTTCATTTGTGTAATTTGTTGCGTGTGGAACTGTTTGTGGCTGAAACAGGAGTGGGACATGTGGACATGTGCCTGTGCTAGGCCAACCACCAAACACCACATTAAAACCATAGCACGCAGTCACAAAATCAGTTTAAAGCTCCTGTACAACCTTCTAAAACCAAAAGACCACCACCTACCAAATTCTTTGGATCCAACGCCGCGCCATCACTGCCATATCCTCTTCAAGATTGGACCAGGCTTGGATCCTTAAGTCTGCGCAAGGATGGTCCAAGTTCTTCTGACGTTGGTTCACACTGGAGCCATGAAACCTTAACCTTAGTGGAGCTGAGAAAAAAGGCATAGCAACTACTTTGTCATCTCATGTTCAGTTTAGCATTAGCAAAATGACTTTAAACCTGCAACAGTTGCTGCAGATTAGCTTTTTAGCATGAGCTGCTACAAGAGTAAAATGAGTTACAATCTGCAACAGTTGCTGCAGATGAGCTTTTTAGCATTAGCATTGCCTAGAGTTAGCTGAAACATGTAGCAGCAGTTATTAACAATAGCAAGATGTTTCTATTCAACCAGTTTAAAGACTACAGGAAAAAATACTAAGTGTTTGGTGTGTGCAAGGATGCTCCAGGTTCTTCTGACGTTGGTGCACACTGGAGCCATCTGGGACCTGTGACCTGAAACCCTAACATAAGTGGAGCTGAAGGAAAAAGGGTTAAGCATTTATCATTACACCAATAAATAGCACACAAGAGCCAGTTTCCAAGTTTACCGTTGTTAAGATGACACAATGAGCACAATGTTAGAATAATAAGTTAAACCAATTTTGAATATTTTAAGTTTGAACGCTTTATGGCATTAAAGCCCTTTGAAAGAACCAGTTCAACTTGTGGAAAGGGTTGGGATTTGACAAAATACTTCACATGACCTGGAGATTTAAAGAGGTTAGTGATAGAACAATCACGTTTCCACAAGAACAGAATCTGTCCCACAGTTAGACCAGTGAAGACCCAAACCCTGTAGAAAAACACACAGGCAACTTCAAAGCAAACACCTGAAAGAGTATAACCCAAAAACACATTAAACACACATTGTAATCCCCTTTACATTTTACGTTAAGGTTAAACCTGCAACGTTGCTTAAAATAGGTTAAATATGACCCTTTCATAAAAGTGACAAAAATCCTTAACCAGACCATAGATTTGGCCTGGCCTGGTCAAACAGTTAATACAACAGTTAAACAGAGACTGGAGGTGCACCCCCAGTAAACATTACCAAACCAAATTTAAACACCAACACACATGAACAAAACAGTACAATTAAACCTAGGCTTCATTTGTGTAATTTGGTGCTTGTGGAACTGTTTGTGGCTGAAACAGGAGTGGGACATGTGTCTGTGCTAGGCCAACTACCAAAAAACACATTAAAACCATAGCACGCAGTCACAAAACCAGTTTAAAGCTCCTGTACAACCTTCTAAAACCAAAAGACCACCACCTACCAAGTTCTTTGGATCCAACGCCGCGCCATCACTGCCATATCCTCTTCAAGTTTGGACCAGGCTTGGATCCTTAAGTGTGCGCAAGGATGGTCCAAGTTCTTCTGACGTTGGTGCACACTGGAACCATGAAACCTTAACCTTAGTGGAGCTGAGAAAACAGGCATAGCAACTACTTTGTCATCTCATGTTCAATTTAGCATTAGCAAAATGACTTAAAAGCTCCAACAGTTGCTGCAGATTAGCTTTTTAGCATTAGCTGCTACAAGAGTAAAAGGAGTTAAAACCTGCAACAGTTGCTGCAGATTAGCTTTTTAGCATTAGCTGCTACAAGAGTAAAAGGAGTTAAAATCTGCAACAGTTGCTGCAGATGAGCTTTTTAGCATTAGCATTAGATGTTTCTATTCAACCAGTTTAAAGACTACAGGAAAAAATATTAAGTGTTTGGTGTGTGCAAGGATGCTCCAGGATCTTCTGACGTTGGTGCACACTGGAGCCATCTGGGACCTGTGACCTGAAACCCTAACATTAGTGGAGCTGAAGGAAAAAGGGTTAAGCATTTATCATTACACCAATAAATAGCACACAAGACCCAGTTTCCAAGTTTACCGTTGTTAAGATGACACAATGAGCACAATATTAGATTAATAGGTCAAACCAGTTTTGATTATTTTAAGTTTGAACTCTTTATGGCATTAAGGCCCTTTGAAAGAACCAGTTCAACTTGTGGAAAGGGTTGGGATTTGACAAAATACTTCACATGACCTGGAGATTTAAAGAGGTTCGTGATAGAACAATCAGGTTTCCACAAGAACAGAATCTGTCCCACAGTTAGACCAGTGAAGACCCAAACCCTGTAAATAAAACACACAGGCAACCTTAAAGCAAACACATGAAAGAGTTTAACCCAAAAACACATTAAACACACATTGTAATCCCCTTTACATTTTACGTTAAGGTTAAACCTGCAACGTTGCTTAAAATAGGTTAAATATGACCCTTTCATAAAAGTGACAAAAATCCTTAATCAGACCATAGATTTGGCCTGGCCTGGTCAAACAGTTAATACAACAGTTAAACAGAGACTGGAGGTGCACCCCCAGTAAACAATACCAAACCAAATTTAAACACCAACACACATGAACAAAACAGTACAATTAAACCTAGGCTTCATTTGTGTAATTTGGTGCTTGTGGAACTGTTTGTGGCTGAAACAGGAGTGGGACATGTGGACATGTGTCTGTGCTAGGCCAACCACCAAAAAACACATTAAAACCATGGCACGCAGTCACAAAACCAGTTTAAAGCTCCTGTACAACCTTCTAAAACCAAAAGACCACCACCTACCAAGTTCTTTGGATCCAACGCCGCGCCATCACTGCCATATCCTCTTCAAGTTTGGACCAGGCTTGGATCCTTAAGTGTGCGCAAGGGTGGTCCAAGTTCTTCTGACGTTGGTGCACACTGGAGCCATGAAACCTTAACCTTAGTGGAGCTGAGAAAACAGGCATAGCAACTACTTTGTCATCTCATGTTCAATTTAGCATTAGCAAAATGACTTAAAAGCTGCAACAGTTGCTGCAGATTAGCTTTTTAGCATTAGCTGCTACAAGAGTAAAAGGAGTTAAAACCTGCAACAGTTGCTGCAGATTAGCTTTTTAGCATTAGCTGCTACAAGAGTAAAATGAGTTAAAATCTGCAACAGTTGCTGCAGATTAGCTTTTTAGCATTAGCTGCTACAAGAGTAAAAGGAGTTAAAACCTGCAACAGTTGCTGCAGATTAGCTTTTTAGCATTAGCTGCTACAAGAGTAAAATGAGTTAAAATCTGCAACAGTTGCTGCAGATGAGCTTTTTAGCATTAGCATTGACTAGAGTTAGCTGAAACATGTAGCAGCAGTTATTAGCATTAGCAAGATGTTTCTATTCAACCAGTTTAAAGACTACAGGAAAAAATACTGTGTTTGGTGTGTGCAAGGATGCTCCAGGTTCTTCTGACGTTGGTGCACACTGGAGCCATCTGGGACCTGTGACCTGAAACCCTAACATTAGTGGAGCTGAAGGAAAAAGGGTTAAGCATTTATCATTACACCAATAAATAGCACGCAAGATCCAGTTTCCAAGTTTACCGTTGTTAAGATGACACAATGAGCACAATGTTAGAACAATAAGTCAAACCAGTTTTGAATATTTTAAGTTTGAACTCTTTATGGCATTAAAGCCCTTTGAAAGAACCAGTTCATCTTGTGGACAGGGTTGTGTAGCGACTCCAAAAACCTATTGTCGCTTGAGAGGATGAGTATGGGTCCTGTCTATTTGTCTGACGCGCTGCCCGGCTAGTACAGATGAAGAGTACACTCTGAATACGATTTTGAGCATCTATTAAAAGCGGCTTTCAGGGTTACATACACAAGATGGAAATGTGTGCACAGCAAGCATACACAGTACCAAACTAAGCGGACAAAGCAAAGCGGTCAACAAAAAATACAGCGACCCAGCTCGCCTCTCTCCTCCTACCTGTCTGCAGGTGAGCGTATGCCACTATGAAAACTCACCGGCAGCCACCGCCTATGCCCACGTGACCCCAGCCCCGCGCATTGCCATGGCAACCAGACAGCACCAACAGAGTGACAAACTACTTCCCCCAAATACCATACATATGGCTCCTACACACCAGCCCCTTAATTATTACATAATAATTACTCAGACCTTAACAAGCAAGTAACAAATAGGAGACATATCAATACAAAATTACAACAATAAACATTTGCAAATTATTGTCCACTATTAATAATCCGCAATAGAATCTTCTTTCTTCTTTTTTCTTGAGTCATGACTCCAAATGACCCATAAGTCCACAGTCAAATTAAGCAAAGGTCCAAAAGAGATCAAAGTCAACACAGAGGCCAATTTTGTCCTAATCAGCCTCAGCTTCCTGTAACAGACAGACCTTTGTAATGGGTCGGACCAAGCAGCTGGTCCGTGTTTTGATCTTCACCTGGCGAACGAATCCTCTCTGGTCTGGGAAGGTTTGTATCACTCGTCCCATTAGCCACGAGTTCCGAGGCGCAGTATTATCCATTATGATGACAAGATCTCCCACCATGAGGTTCCTCTTTGTTCCTGTCCACCTCTGGCGCTCCTGCAGCTGAGGTAAGTATTCCTTAACCCATCTCTTCCAGAACAAGTCAGACATATACTGGACCTGCTTCCACCTCCTGTGCACGTATAGGTCTGTAGGCTGGAACACTCCTGGTGGCAAGGATGGAGACGTCTTCAACAATAGCAGATGGTTAGGGGTCAGCACTTCCAGGTCATTTGCGTCCATAGAAGCTTTAGTGATTGGACGGCTGTTAATGATGGCTTCAGCCTCGCACAGCACCGTGTGTAATCCCTCCTCATCCAGGTTTTGCAATTTCAATGTTGAATTGAGGACCTTGCGGACAGATCTTATAAGCCGCTCCCATGGTCCTCCATGATGTGAACCAGCAGGGGGATTGAAGCTCCATTTCACACCCTTCTGCAGCATGACATCACTGATCTGCACCTGATTCAATTGTTCAATAGCTGTCCTCAGCTCTCGCTCTGCTCCTATAAAGTTAGTTCCATTATCAGAACGCAGCTCTCGAACTTGACCTCTTCTTGCAATAAAGCGCCTGAGTGCATTAATGAAAGAGTCTGTATCCAATGAGGGTGCCATTTCAATATGGATGGCTCTGATGGCCAGACAGGTAAAAATAACACCATATCTTTTCACCATGCTCCTTCTGCTCCTTACCTCAAAAGGGCCAAAATAATCTACACCCACACGAGTGAATGGTGGTTCCTCTGGAATAATCCTTTCATTGGGTAGGTCTGCCATCTGCTGGTGAACTGGCAGAGCATTCATACGGCGGCAGATAATACATTTAGCCAGCACCTTCCTTATGGCTGTACCTGCACCAGTTATCCAATACCGCTCCCTCAGCTTCGACAACATGTGGTTACGGCCGCCGTGTCCAACTTCCTGATGTATATGCCTAAGCAACAGCTCTGATATATGGAGATCTTTCGCCAATATTATGGGGTGTTTCACTTCCACAGGCATAGGTAATCTGCTGAGGCGACCTCCAACTCTCAGGATTCCATCATGCAGCTGTGGGCAGAGCTTACGAAGGTAACTGGATTTTTTAAGAGACTGACCTTTCTCCAGACTGGCGAGCTCTTCGGGAAATCTCCTCCGCTGGCAGTACCTCACAATGGCCAGTTCAGCTCGGTCCATGTCTTCAACAGTGAGGTTGCTGACCACAGTGGTCCTCTTGTATTTGTACATCTCCTCATCCACAGAAGACATTCTTTCCCTGTGGACGTCAGAATGAGCCCTGGTCAACTGTAATTGCCTCCTTTTAACTACACAGGACCGTAGCCAGTCTTTCATCCTCAAAATCCATGCCACAGATTTCCTTAGGCGTGTCCAGGAAGAAAAATACAGAATAAGGAGAGATACAGGATCTTCTGTAGCCTGAATAGCATTCACGGCATCAATCCTTTTCACCTCTGGATCTTCTGATGAAAGCTGGTCAGTGTCTTCTGTATTAACAGGCCACTCGCTCTCTGGATATAAAAGAAAGTGAGGCCCTGACAACCATGTAGCATGCTTGATGAATGCTTCCACTTTTATTCCTCTGGAGGCGATGTCTGCCGGATTGCTGGCTGTGCCCACATACCTCCACTGGGCAGAACAGGAAGCCTTAAGGATTTCTGAGACCCGGTTCACCACAAACACTTTAAACCGGGAGCTCTCGTTCCTAATGTATTTAAGAACAGATTGACTGTCTGTCCAAAACACTGAATCCGAAAGGTTCATCTGCAGCTCTTTTCTCCAGAGTATGTCCATGCGGCTGGCCATAGTCGCAGCAAGTAGCGATAGTCGCATAGGCCATAGTCGCAGTATTTAGCGATACTCCCTGATAACTTGCTCCACAGTCAAATACAACTCTGATTTTTCTCTTTGTGGGATGGTACACTCCATGGTGCGGTAAGTACCACACCTTGCCATTGCCACACTCCAGCTCCTCATCCGGCACCTTCTCGGCATAACCTTTAACCAGAAGCTCATTAATAAAGGTGTTATACTCAGTGTAAAAACATGAGTCCTTCTGCAGCCTCCTTTTTAGATGTTGTAAGCGCTGCTCAACGATTTTCCGGTTATTAGGCATGTTGATGTTAAGGTTCCTCATTGGTAACCGGATCAGGTAATGACCATCCAGATGTTTCACTGAGTTTGTGACTGATTCCAGAAACCGCTGATCTTCTCGCGACAAGGCAGGTTGCTCATCAAGGCTGCTCTCGGGGAAGTCATTTTTGAATTGCTGCTGCCAAAGCTCCTTCCAATCCACAACTGAGACCCTGTTGACAGTTAATTTTGGCCGGCTACCATTAGCCATCTCTTCACTGTCTCCTCCCAGTGGCCTGTTTACCGTCCATCCCAGCATGGTCCTCATGGCAAAAGGTCCATCATTTGCACTACACACCACTTCTAATGGCTCCAAAGCCTTTGGCACATTGGTGCCTATAAGGAGCTCAATTCCTGCATCAATGTGAGGTAAGTGGACACGTTTTAGGTGAGGCCATCTTTTAATATCCCTTGTAGTGGGAATATTTCCTTTGCACACTGGCATAGACTCCTGCGTGTAGGCTTTTGGCAGTTCAAGAAATTCATCCCCATCCAACGCCGCAACCTCCAGTCCAGACACCATGTTGCTGCCTACCACCTTCTCCTGGCCCATGGTCCGAAGAAGGATACGTCCTTTCTTTCCTGTCAGATTGAGCTTATGCATAAGGCTCTCTGTACAAAACACTGCTGTGCTCCCTTGGTCCAGGAAAGCATAAGTGGTGACAATTTTGCTTCCCTTTTTTGATTTCACTTGTACAGGAACGATTGGCAGCTTACAGTCTTGGTCTCCAGCCCCTGTAAGGCCACTCGACACCAGCATATTGTCAACATGGACCCCTGTGTTCTTCTCAGTCTGCTCAGGGTTATTTACAGATTCTCTGTGGAGTACAGTTGGGTGCTTCAGGCTACACTTAGAACAGGAAATCCTTTTATGGCAGTGCTTACTCATGTGCCCTGTACAGAAACAGCTAAAGCAAATGCCATTTTCCTTTAGGAAGCCTATCTTCCTCTCATGTGCCATCCTTCCCAACTGTATACACATGTCCAGTGTGTGTCCTGCCCCACAACAGACACATGTATTCCTTCCTGTTTGTTTTATTCCCTTCTCTCTCTTTGCAGATTGAGGTTGGTGCTCCACAGGACCCACAGCGGTGGCAAAGCTGGTTCCTTTGGACCGAGGCTGAAACTTGGGTTTATTTGTTCCTTTACTTATTATTGCTGGAGAGTCTTGTATGTTGCCAAAGACCGGATCTGTTAAGATTTTCACTTGTTTTTCAATAAAGTCTGCTATGTCACTGAACTTGGCCCTCCGTTGCTGACGTTCTTGCAGCTCACAGGCTTGGCTCCTCCACCTGTCTCTGAGCTTATAAGGCAGTTTCCTTATAATATTTAACATGTTGGAAGGCATGTCCAAATCGTGCAAATATTGTACATCTTCCATTGCATTGCAACAGCCTCTGAGGAATAAACTGTAATCCTGCAGTGCTCTCACATCCTCTGTTTTAATTGCAGGCCATGAAAGGGCTTTATCCATATAGGCAGCAGCAACCTTCTGTTCATTTCCAAAATGATCCTTCAGTAAGGTTTTTGCCCTCATATATCCATGGTCCGGGTTGATTATGGTTTACAGGTGCTGATGGAATAAATTCACCTGCATTGACATTGAGTGGCTGTTGAGATTTCTTCTTCTCCACATAGGAATTCATACCATCTGAGACCATTGATGTCCTTTTTCCACTTGTTGTACTTGGTGTTTTGAGAATTTTGAGTTTTGCCATTTTTTCTGCTATTTCAGTTTCCAGTTGCAGCTTTTCTTTCCTTTTATGCAGCCGCTCCTCTTCTTCCAGCGCATGCCTTTCATCTAATAATTTATGTCTTGTGGCTAAAGCAGCCAACTCAGCTTCAGCCTTCAAACGTGCAGAAGAAGTACCAGAGCGCTGAGATTGTAAGGTTTTATGGGTTCCAACATTTGAGACACTGTCACTTGGTTTGATATCATCCTCGATATCACTGTTTGAAAACTGTCCATTTGTCACATTTGTTTCCACAAAGCGTACAACTTCATTCACTTGTGTTAAACCTTGTTCTTGTGAGTTATTATAATGTTCAGTTTTCTTAATCCATTTTTCAGTATCATCTAGAAATGTTTCTGTATATTTCATTATGTCTGAAAACCATTCCTTTTGTTTCACAACTTCATCCTGTGGAAGTAGTGGTAACACTTCATTGTGGGCAGATGTAGCCTTTTCACACAGTGTGTTTAAAGTTCCTAGAAATCCCTTTATTTTAGACACATTTTCCCTTTGTTTAATGAGCTCTTTTATTTCTGGTATAACCCTTTTATTTTATTCCCACAACCTTTGCGTTCATTTTGAAGTTTTTCAACCTTATACAACAAGGCCCGTTCAGTAAGTTTGCTTTCCCGTCTTTTCCCCGACTCCATTTCAGGACACGAGGCAGCAGCACTTGTTTGACTCATTTTTCTCTTTTTTTTTCAACTTTGTCCGTGAACCATTGCATTTAAACACATCCGCAGTGCACGAAAACAGAACAAATCAATTCAACAAAGTAATTCCATGTTCACTGAAACTCCATCAAAGGATCGCATTATTCAATCCACATAGGCTATAAACCTCCAAGCACGGAGCCAGCGCAGAGCACGCAACCGCTTATTCGACCAGCATTCACATCCATCCGAATGTCCCGAACGAAGACATTTCTGCATTAATGCAATATGGATTCCTTATCCACAAACAAATAGCCACAGGTAAGCTTACCTTGCCTCCTTGTAATGGCGTAGGATGTGGCGCTTTGTCGAGCGATACTATTGGGCACTGCTGCACTTACTTGGCGTCTTCCTGATTCCCATGTGGCTGCTATTGCGAGCGATGGCTTTCATCAAACGCCTTTTTTGTTGACTAAATGTAGCAACTCCAAAAACCTATTGTCGCTTGAGAGGATGAGTATGGGTCCTGTCTATTTGTCTGACGCGCTGCCCGGCTAGTACAGATGAAGAGTACACTCTGAATACGATTTTGAGCATTTATTAAAAGCGGCTTTCAGGGTTACATACACAAGATGGAAATGTGTGCACAGCAAGCATACACAGTACCAAACTAAGCGGACAAAGCAAAGCGGTCAACAAAAAATACGGCGACCCAGCTCGCCTCTCTCCTCCTACCTGTCTGCAGGTGAGCGTATGCCACTATGAAAACTCACCGGCAGCCACCGCCTATGCCCACGTGACCCCAGCCCCGCGCATTGCCATGGCAACCAGACAGCACCAACAGAGTGACAAACTACTTCCCCCAAATACCATACATATGGCTCCTACAGGTTGGGATTTGACAAAATACTTCACATGACCTGGAGATTTAAAGAGGTTAGTAATAGAACAATTAGGTTTCCACAAGAACAGAATCTGTCCCACAGTTAGACCAGTGAAGACCCAAACCCTGTATAAAAACACACAGGCAACCTCAAAGCAAACACCTGAAAGAGTTTAACCCAAAAACACAATAAACACACATTGTAATCCCCTTTACATTTTACGTTAAGGTTAAACCTGCAACGTTGCTTAAAATAGGTTAAATATGACCCTTTCATAAAAGTGACAAAAATCCTTAACCAGACCATAGATTTGGCCTGGCCTGGTCAAACAGTTAATACAACAGTTAAACAGAGACTGGAGGTGCACCCCCAGTAAACAATACCAAACCAAATTTAAACACCAACACACATGAACAAAACAGTACAATTAAACCTAGGCTTCATTTGTGTAATTTGGTGCTTGTGGAACTGTTTGTGGCTGAAACAGGAGTGGGACATGTGGACATGTGTCTGTGCTAGGCCAACCACCAAACAACACATTAAAACCATGGCACGCAGTCACAAAACCAGTTTAAAGCTCTTGTACAACCTTCTAAAACCAAAGGACCACCACCTACCAAGTTCTTTAGATCCAACGCCGCGCCATCACTGCCATATCCTCTTCAAGTTTGGACCAGGCTTGGATCCTTAAGTGTGCGCAAGGATGGTCCAAGTTCTTCTGATGTTGGTGCACACTGGAGCCATGAAACCTTAACCTTAGTGGAGCTGAGAAAACAGGCATAGCAACTACTTTGTCATCTCATGTTCAATTTAGCATTAGCAAAATGACTTAAAAGCTGCAACAGTTGCTGCAGATTAGCTTTTTAGCATTAGCTGCTACAAGAGTAAAAGGAGTTAAAACCTGCAACAGTTGCTGCAGATTAGCTGTTTAGCATTAGCTGCTACAAGAGTAAAATGAGTTAAAATCTGCAACAGTTGCTGCAGATGAGCTTTTTAGCATTAGCATTGACTAGAGTTAGCTGAAACATGTAGCAGCAGTTATTAGCATTAGCAAGATGTTTCTATTCAACCAGTTTAAAGACTACAGGAAAAAATACTAAGTGTTTGGTGTGTGCAAGGATGCTCCAGGTTCTTCTGACGTTGGTGCACACTGGAGCCATCTGGGACCTGTGACCTGAAACCCTAACATTAGTGGAGCTGAAGGAAAAAGGGTTAAGCATTTATCATTGCACCATTAAATAGCACACAAGACCTGAAACCCAGTTATTCTATTCTCCATCTTTCAGTTTCACATGGGGAGAGGAGGATCCAACCCATTTTTGAATGTAGGCTGTGGTCTGGGTCCAGGAGGTGTGGCAAGCATTGGGTAAAATTCCAAAGGAACAGAAGTTCCATCCATCCATCCATCCATCCATCCATTCATCTTCTTCCGCTTTATCCGGGGCTGGGTCGCGGGGGCAGCAGTCTAAGCAGAGATGCCCAGACTTCTCTCTCCACAGACACTTCCTCCAGCTCTACCGGGGGCACCCCAAGGCATTCCCAGGCCAGCTGAGAGACGTAGTCCCTCCAGTGTGTCCTAGGTCTTCCCCGGGGCCTCCTCCCAGTGGGACATGCCCGGAACACCTCCCCAGGAAGGTGTCCAAGAGGCATCCAAAACAGATGCCCGAGCCACCTCAGCTGACTCCTCTCAATGTGGAGGAGCAGCGACTCTACTCCGAGCTCCTCCCGTGTGACTGAGCTCCTCACCCTATCTCTAAGGGAGCGCCCAGCCACCCTGCGGAGGAAACTCATTTCGACCGCTTGTATCCGGGATCTTGTCCTTTCAGTCATGACCCAAAGTTCATGACCATAGGTGAGAGTAGGAACTGTAGATCGACCGGTAAATTGAGAGCTTCGCCTTTCGGCTCAGCTCCTTCTTTACCACAACAGACCGATACAATGACCGCACTACTGCAGACGCTGCACCGATCCATCTGTCAATCTCACGTTCCATCCTTCCCTCACTCGTGAACAAGACCCCAAGATACTTGAACTCCTCCACTTGAGGCAGGAGCTCTCCCCCAACTCGGAGAGGGCAAACCACCCTTTTCCAGTCAAGAACCATGGCCTCGGACTTGGAGGTGCTGATTCTCATCCCAGCCGCTTCACATTCAGCTGCAAACCACCCCAGCACATGCTGAAGGTCCTGGCCTGATGAAGCCAACAGGACAACATCATCCGCAAAAAGCAGAGATGAAATCCTGTGGTTCCCAAACCAGACTCCCTCCGGCCCCTGGCTGCGCCTAGAAATTCTGTCCATAAAAATTATGAACAGAACCGGTGACAAAGGGCAGCCCTGCCGGAGTCCAACATGCACTGAGAACAGGTCTGACTTACAACCGGCAATGCGAACCAAACTCCTGCTCTGTTCGTACAGGGACCGGACAGCCCCTAGTAGAGGGCCTCGGACCCCATACTCCCAGAGCACCCCCCACAGGATACCACGAGGGACACGGTCGAACGCCTTCTCCAAATCCACAAAGCACATGTGGACTGGTTGGGCGAACTCCCACAAACCCTCAAGCACCCTATGGAGGGTATAACCGCTTGTGCAGAGGTTGTTTGGTTTCTCCAATGTACTGTTCATTACAGTTCTCACTGCAGTGGATGGAGTACACAACATTGCTCTGTTTGTAACTGGGAATTTTGTCCTTGGGGTGAACCAGTTTTTGTCTGAGAGTATTAACAGGTTTGAAATAAACCAGGATGTTATGTTGGCTAAAAATCCTTTTAAGTTTCTCAGATAGGCCGGAGATGTACAGAATGACTACATTGCTCCTTTTTGGCTCTTGCTCCTGTTCTTTCCTGTCCTGTTTTCTTGTCCTTTGGGATTGAGAGAAGGCCCAGTTGGGATATCCACAGGTTCTGAGGTCTTGGCGGACATGTAGCTCTTCTTTCCTCTTTCCCTCCGAGCTTGTGGGAACCTCTTGGGCTCTGTGCTGCAGTGTCCTGATCACACCGAGTTTGTGCTGTAGTGGGTGGTTTGAATCAAATAACAGGTACTGGTCTGTGTGAGTGGGCTTTTTTAACTTTTGTTGCGATGCAATTACCCTGGACGAGTGAGAGTCTTCACAGACATGTTTATGGAAAGCGCAGGGCGAGCTGATCACAGCGCAAAAGAAACTAGGGCTCTATCTCATTCCTTTACAGAGATAGAGCACTTTGATGGAGATTGAGTGGTATTCTTCCCTATATCCCTTTTTAACGCAGCCCTAACCCTGACCAAGGATGCTATTCACGCCTGGACTATATATTCTCTCAGTATGGACCCCCTCCTGCCGGCCTCGGACATCTGGAGAGGATCTATTGGCCTCCGAGGGATGACGGGTCTTCATCCTTTATTAACCACAACATTCCAGGGTGATTAATCATTAACACATAACCTTACCTTATCCACTGATTCCTTTTCTAGAGTCTAGCTCATCTTGGGTCCTTAATCCATGCGGGTGCTTTGGGATCTGAATTGGATTTGGACCTGGAGACTTCACGGATTGGACGCTGGATTTTGGACACATGGGAGAAACTGGACCCCACCTTCTGGACAGAAGGAATGGTCTGTACGTTCACAAAAGGTCCTTTATAGATATTGGGAATAACTTCATATTTCTCTTGTGTGTTCAATATGGACTGTCACACAAACATGCCTGACTCCACAAATGATTCCCATTTATACTCTTTTCATCTACCTCTTTCTTCTTCCCTCTTCTCTCCCCTCTTGGGGAGGGGAGTGGGAGGGGGCGGGGCGTCAGCCCTCAATGTGACCATGAATAGCCTGAGTGGTTTCGGGTCATTAGGAGTCCTTTGTCCTCAGCTGAAGTGAGAGTCGTTAACCCTCCCCAGCCTGGGCAGCTCCTTGAGATATAAATGACCTGAGTGAAACTGGTTTGTTTTGTTTGGGTTTCAGGAGACTGTTGTAGACAGAAGGAAGGTTGTATCTGAGACCACCATTTCTGTTTAAAGAAGGTTTATCTTTTTTGACAAAGATTGCTTCTTTCACTCCTCGCTCAAACCATCCTTTCTCTCTGGCTAAGATTCGGACCTCACTGTCCTCAAAGGAGTGGTTTGTGGCCTTCAGGTGGAGGTGTAATGCAGATTCTGGTCCACTGGAGTTGGCCCTGCGGTGTTGGTATAACCGCTTGTGCAGAGGTTGTTTGGTTTCTCCAATGTACTGTTCATTACAGTTCTCACTGCAGTGGATGGAGTACACAACATTGCTCTGTTTGTAACTGGGAATTTTGTCCTTGGGGTGAACCAGTTTTTGTCTGAGAGTATTAACAGGTTTGAAATAAACCGGGATGTTATGTTGGCTAAAAATCCTTTTAAGTTTCTCAGATAGGCCGGAGATGTACAGAATGACTACATTGCTCCTTTTTGGCTCTTGCTCCTGTTCTTTCCTGTCCTGTTTTCTTGTCCTTTGGGATTGAGAGAAGGCCCAGTTGGGATATCCACAGGTTCTGAGGTCTTGGCGGACATGTAGCTCTTCTTTCCTCTTTCCCTCCGAGCTTGTGGGAACCTCTTGGGCTCTGTGCTGCAGTGTCCTGATCACACCGAGTTTGTGCTGTAGTGGGTGGTTTGAATCAAATAACAGGTACTGGTCTGTGTGGGTGGGCTTCCTGTACACTTCCACATGGAGCCGCCTGTCTTCTCCAATGATAACTACACAGTCTAAGAAGGCTAGGCTGTTCTCCGTGGCATCCTCACGAGTGAACTTGATGTTCTGGTCCACAGCATTAATATGCCTTGTGAAAGCTTCCACTTCCTGGATTTTGATCTTCACCCAGGTGTCATCCACATATCTGAACCAGTGACTAGGGGTCGAACCTGGAAATGAGTCAAGAGCTCTCCTCTCTACTTCCTCCATGTACAGATTAGCCACAATGGGGGAGACTGGGGAGCCCATAGCACTGCCGTGTTTTTGCCTGTAGAAGTTTCCTCTGAACTGGAAGTATATGGTGTTGAGACACACCTCCAGTAGTTGGCAGATGTGGTTCGGTGTCAGGTTTGTCCTCTCCTGCAGTTCTCCATCTTGAAGCAGTCTCATCCTCACAGCCGTTACTGCCTCTGTGATGGGGATGCAGGTGAACAGGGACGTCACATCATAAGATACAATAGTCTCATCAGAATCCAGCTGGAGATGTTTGACTTTGTTGGCAAAGTCTTGTGAATTCTTAACATGATGCTCTGTGTTGCCAACAAGAGGGGCCAGGATTGAAGCCAGGTGTTTAGCTAAGTTGTAAGTGATAGAGTCTGTGCTGCTTACAATGGGTCTGAGTGGTATTCCCTCCTTGTGAATTTTAGGGAGGCCATAAATGCAGGGAATGGCGTCCCCCCGGGTATAGTCTGTAATACAGTGGCTTGTCAATGACTTGGTCTTTCTTCAGCTTCTGTAAACAGTCTATAACCTTCTTCTTGTAGCCACTGGTTGGATCTCTCCTCAGTGTCTCATAGGTGGTAGCATCACTGAGTAAGCTGTTCACTTTGGCCTCATAGTCCACTGCATTCAGGATCACTGTGCATCTACCTTTGTCTGCTGGCAGAATGTTGATGCTGTGGTCCTTCTCCAGCGCTGTTAAAGCCTTCCCTTCTTCTGAGGTAAGATTAGAAGAAGGTGGTTTAGCACTGGAAAGGGCAGCTGAGACTCTGAGCCTCAATTCTTCAGCTTCTGCTTCGGCCAACTTGTTTTTCTTTATGGCTGTTTCTGTGGCTGTGATGAGGTCTACCGTAGGGATCTGTTTAGGTGTTACTGAAAAATTGAGCCCCTTGGATAAAACCTCTTTCTCTGTTTGTGATAGCTCGCGGTCGGAGAGGTTCTTAACCCACCTCTCTCTGTTTGCTGGAGGTTCTGTGTGTTTTTTCTCTTTCTGCTGGCTGGGCCTGTCACTGGAGTTCTGTTGTTTGTTGGTAAGAATCTGAAATTTCTTGATTTGACGTTCTTTGCTTTTCTTGTGTTGTGAAAGCTGTGCTGTCTGGGTGAAGCTGGAAATCCTCTGGAAAACTTCATCTGTAACTGATGTTGATATCTTATCCTGTAAGTATTCCAATTTACTCTTCAAGTTGTTCACTGTGAAATGAGTCTGTCTGATCCTTTCACTTAGAAGCTGAGTTCGAAGCTCTCTGCAGGATGTTCTCTGCTCGGTGTCCTCTCACACTTGTGCTAGTGCGCAGCTGTAAGCTCTTGGGGATCAGGTTGCTCTGTCTGCATCTTAGGTTGAACCTGAGGTGGTTCTTGTAGTCTGCCAGTTTCCTAGCAGTTTTCTCCAATTCTCGTACCAGCTGAAGGGTATCTTTCCCAAAATTAGAATAAACATTGACCAATACAATTTAGTTTCATGTAACCCAGGTAATTTTCTTTGCCTTGCCTCGGCTCAACACTGAGATCTCATTATCGCGAGATTTTGTACTAATGTCGCGAGATTTGGAGCGAGATTTCGTGCTAGTATCGCGGAACTCCACACGTACGCTTCTTTAAAGATGGCGGGCGCTGTTGCTGTGTGTGTGTGAGCTCGTGGCGGTTGAGCGGCTGCAGGTAGGCGTTTAGCCCTCTAAGAGTGTCAGTTTTGTACTTTGAACTGCCTTTTGACCGTTTGCCTAATCACCTTTTTAGATGCCTCCATCATATTGTTGAGACTGTGCTGTTGGGTGGCTTAATGATACGGGAACTGGTGAGTGTCATTGTGATTCATAAGGAGCTAATGTGGTGATGCTAGTGCTTTAGCGTGTCCTATGGACATGTCGGCCAGTGCTGGCGCTGGCTGTACGTGTTTCTATTGTATTGTCATTTTAAAATATGTTCATGCTGTGCCTATTTGTATAGAATTGATATGAATAATGCATTGTTTGATATTTAAAGTAACATGGATTTGAACTGATTATGAAATGGTCAAACATGATTTGATATTGAAATGTATTTTGGATAATACTGCTAATTTATAGAGTACTCTTATTGATTGCCAAATGATTTATATTGCTATGTGCAGTATTTAAATTCAACTCATGTACATGATGATGAAATATGATGAAATGATAACTATGGTGACATTTTTGATTATATGGTTATGTTTTAGGTTGTAATGCTTAAATAGTATTACTGATTGCTTGGTCCTGTTTTGTGCAGGCCAGGTTTCACGTATGGATGGCGAGCTACTAGGCCTCGAGCAGACAAAGACAGCATCTGCCGGTGTGGTAGGAGGTGCTGCAGCCGCTCCTTTACACACACCCCTTTGCACATATTAACACTGCCCCCTACAGACTGACTTTTTTATGGACAAAATTTTTAATCCTTGGACTTTGCCCTTTGCTGGGCTGTGTGAACTGTCGGGGAGTACGGCTGATCTTGTCTGATCTCGGAAGCTAAGCCGGAGTTGGTTTGGAAAGCCTCAACTGTTAATATGAACCTAAAAGAAACTTGTACATATTGTAAATATCATCTGTCACTGTAATATAGTTCACCTCTGAATGCAGTTCTGTGTCTGTGGTTCATTGAGCACATCCTTTCCCCCCTCTTTGAGCCAGACTTAGTGTCATATGTTACTAGCCTATGGAGTAATCACAGCAATACTAGTGTATGCTACATTCAGGTCTAAACTCCTCCTTCCTAGAAGAATATATACCAGCTCTCTTACCAGTTCATTTCAGAATTGAGAAAGCCTCTTGGATAAGAGGTGAAACGTCTTTAACTTGAAAAATTCAATCCAGATGACTGCTCTCCTAAAGAAGAGCAGTCTTGATGCCACAGTACTGAACAATTATTGGCCCATATCAAACCTGCCATTTTTAGGTAAAGTCCTTGAGAAAGTTATATACCAACAACTTACTGACTTTCTTCTATGGAACAACTGCTTTGATGATTTTCAGTCAGGTTTTAGGCCCCATCACAGCACTGAGACTGCTCTTATCAAGGTGACTAATGACATCCGCCTGAACACCGACACAGGCAAAGTATCTGTCTTAGTTCTGCTGGATCTGAGTGCTGCTTTTGACACAGTTGATCATGTGATCCTGTTACAAAGATTAGAGGACTGGGTAAGGATTTCTGGTACTGCCCTAAAATGGCGTAAGTCCTATCTTGAAGACAGGAAGTACTTTGTTGAAATCGGTAACTGTGTTTCAGACCAAATGGCCCTGACCTGTGGAGTGCCCCAGGGGTCCATCCTGGGACCTCTTTTGTTCAATCTTTACATGCTCCCTTTAGGCCAATTAATAAGCAGCAATAACATATCCTACCACAATTATGCAGATGACACTCAGATTTACATCTCACTGACAGCAGGTGAATATGGACCTGTGGATTCACTCTGTCACTGCATCCAACAGATCAATGAGTGGATGAGAAACAACTTTCTCCAGCTAAACACAGACAAAACTGAAATAATCATCTTTGGCCCACAGAAACAAAGACAAGGTGTCTGTAGTCACCTCGAGTCTCTTTCACTAAAACCTACAAGTCAGGTTAGAAATCTCGGGGTAATCATGGACTCTGACTTGAACTTCAGCAGTCACATTAAATCTATAACATCATCAGCATTTTACCATCTCAAAAACATTGCCAGAATCAAAGGTATACTGTCTAAACCAGACCTAGAGAGACTTATTCATGCGTTCATCTCCAGCAGGTTAGACTACTGTAACGGTCTGCTCACTGGACTCACTAAGCGAGCTGTAAGACAGCTGCAGTACATCCAGAACGCTGCTGCTCGGGTCCTGACCAAAACCAGGAAGCATGACCATATTAGTCCTGTCCTCAGGTCTCTGCACTGGCTTCCTGTTGCTCAGAGAATAGACTTTAAAACAGCTCTGCTTGTGTACAAGTCTCTCCATGGCTTAGCACCAAAGTACATCTCTGACCTGTTGGTCCCATATGAACCATCTCGGACTCTGAGGACCTCAGGGACAGGGTTTCTGCTGGTGCCCTGAGTCGGGACAAAACTCGGTGAAGCAGCGTTTCAGTTTTCTGCAGCTAAACTCTGGAACAGTCTTCCTGACGATGTTAGACAGGCCTCTACTCTGACAATGTTCAAGTCCAGACTTAAAACTGTTCTTTTTAACTGTGCATATGTCAACTGAAAGTGTTTTATCTGCACTCTTCTTTTTAATTTAATTTTAAATTGATTCTTAATTATACTATTTAAATTTTATTTTTTTGTTTTAATTGTGTTTTGTACTTTGAAATTTTCCTTTTTTTTCTGTAAAGCACTTTGAATTGCTCTGTGTATGAATTGTGCTATACAAATAAACTTGCCTTGCCTTGCTTAGACTGCTGCCTCCGCAACCCGGCCCCGGATAAAGCGGAAGAAGATGGATGGACAAAGTGAAATAATTTTTTGATTTACTTGAGGGCTGAAGTACTACCCCGCTGCGGAGCACTTTCCGATGGATTGCCTGAACTTGTGGTGCAAGGATGGCGTAAGTAGAAGTGTTTTGTTTGAAATGGAATGTCTAATATATTGTACATAATAATAATAATAATTGTGTTTTTCTTTTGTAGCTTTTGCAGGTCCATCTGAGTGATACTGATGGCTGGGATGGACATCCTCGCTCAGTTGCTGTGGAATGTTTCGTTCCAGCAGCTGGAGGCAGCCAGCACATCCAGGTCGCCCCCGGTGTCTCCAAGGTCCTGCCCACCTACCAGAAGGGTCACGCCAAAGCTGGTCGTGACAGGCCCTGTACCTCTGCCACGGCCACCCCCTTCTGAATGGACGCTGGCCGGACGAGGGAAGAAGGTGAGAATTATGGCTGATTCTAATGCATGCCATGTTAATACACAGCCGTATTATTGTGATTAAAACTATACTGTTTGTCCTAATAAAAAAAGGACAAACAGTCCTGTCTGACCTTGGCTCTGTGGAGTGCACTGCCAGCTTTCCTGCTGAAAAGAAGGTGAGATCTTCAGCGTGACAACACTGTGAAAATCATTTTATTTTGAATGTAAAATGTTTTATGATTTACTCTTCCACTCTTCCAAGTACTGATGAAGTGTTAATAGGCGTCCCACGTGAGACACCAAGCTGCTGCCTTACAGAGAAGCTGGCCCAAGCAGCAGGTTTGTAAAATTGTAAAACTGAAATTGCAATGCTTTTCTGAAATTTTAATGAGATGAATGAAAAATTGCATTTTCAGCAGCAAAAGTTGTGGTGGTGAAGGCCGAATCACCTACCATTCCTTCACCTGCGATGGTGCCAGACCAGGTGTGTGCTTTTTATCTAAAATATACGCATTTAACATTTTCATATATTATTAGTGGCAGCCAAATTATAACAATAATGAGTTTCTTTTCCTCTTCAGAGGGAGGCTGAGTTTGTGGGGGTGAGGAACATCACCTACCAGTGCTGTGGTAATCCTGGACACGTTGGCAGAGGAGCAGGTTAGTATCTTTGGTATTAAATGTAACCACAAATACCAGGCAGATTCAAGATGTTACAAATGTTAATATTGTTTTTATCTAGCTGAAGCCAGGAGTTGTGGGGGTGACACCGGGAACATCATCTACCAGTGCTGTGGTGATCCTGGACATGATGGCGGAGAAGCAGGTTGGTGTCTTTTGGTAATAAATGTAGTCCCCAATATCAGGCAAATTCAAGATGCTTTAATCTTGTTAACATCTTATACCACCTACCAGTGCAGATATGGACGGCTTCTCAGCTGGTGTGTTGGTACCAGGTTGGTAGAACAGATCCATATATATGTCCAACAGTATTTCATAGTTTTATGTCTAAGTTTAGACATTATAAATGTTAAACAGCCTTCTATAACAGCAGATGTTGTGCACAATCTTTTTAATAATATTCTACTTCACACTGAGCAGTGGGGCAAAAAGTTTATCCATGTCAAAACTGGAACTTCAGTCTGCATTAAAAAAAAAAAAAAAAGAGGCAGGGTAGGGTATAGAGCTGGTCCACTGTTCCACGACCGGGGCGAAAACCGCATTGTTCCTCCTGAATCCGAGGTTCAACTATCGGCCGAATTCTCCTCTCCAGTACCCTGGAATAGACTTTCCCGGGGAGGCTGAGAAGTGTGATTCCCCTGTAGTTGGAACACACCCTCCGGTCCCCCTTCTTAAAAAGAGGAACCACCACCCCGGTCTGCCAGTTCAGAGGCACAGTCCCCGACCGCCACGCGATGCTGCAGAGATGTGTCAGCCACGACAGCCCCACAACATCCAAAGACTTGAGGTACTCAGGGCGGATCTCATCCACCCCCGGTGCCTTGCCACCGAGGAGCTTTTTAACCACCTCGGTGACTTCAGCTTGGGTGATGAACGAGTCCACCTCTGAGTCCCCAGCCTCTGCCTCCTCAACGGAAGACATGTCGGCGGGATTGAGGAGATCCTCGAAGTATTTCTTCCACCGCCCGACAACATCCCCAGTCGAGGTCAGCAGCTCCCCACCTCCACTGTAAACAGTGTTGGCGAAGCACTGCTTTCCCCTCCTGAGGCGCTGGACGGTTTGCCAGAATTTCTTTGAGGCCGACCGATAGTCCTCCTCCATGGCCTCCCCGAACTCCTCCCAGACCCGAGTTTTTGCCTCCACAACTGGCCTGCCGGTACCTGTCGGCTGCCTCAGGAGTCCCACGAGCCAGCCAAGCTCGGTAGGACTCCTTCTTCAGCCTGACGGCATCCCTTACTTCCGGTGTCCACCACTGGGTTCGGGGGTTGCCACCACGACAGGCACCAGAGACCTTACGGCCACAGCTCCGAACAGCCGCACCGACAATAGGGGCAGAGAACATGGTCCACTCGGACTCAATGTCTCCAACCTCCCCCGGAATCTGGTTGAAGCTCTCCCGGAGGTGGGAGTTGAAGATCCCTCTGACAGGAGGTTCAGTCAGACGTTCCCAACAGACCCTCACAATACATTTGGGTCTGCCGAGTCTGTCCGGCCTCCTCCTCCGCCAGCGGATCCAACTCACCACCAGGTGGTGATCAGTTGACAGCTCAGCCCCTCTCTTCACCCGAGTGTCCAAGACACATGGCCGAAGGTCAGATGACACGACTACAAAGTCAATATTGACCTCCGGCCTAGGGTGTCCTGGTGCCACGTGCACTGATGGACACCCTTGTGCTTGAACATGGTGTTCGTTAAGGACAAACTGTGACTAGCACAGAAGTCCAATAACAAAACACCACTCGGGTTCAGATCAGGGAGGCCGTTCCTCCCAATCACGCCCCTCCAGGTATCACTGTCATTGCCCACGTGGGCATTGAAGTCCCCCAGTAGAACAACGGAGTCCCCAGTCAGAGCACCTTCCAGCACCCCTCCCAGGGACTCCAAGAAGGCCGGGTACTCTGCACTGCTGTTCGGGCCATAGGCCGAAACCACAGTGAGAGACCTGTCCCCCACCCGGAGGCGCAGGGACGCGACCCTCTCGTTCACTGGGGTGAACTCCAACACATGGCGGCTGAGCTGGGGGGCTATGAGCAAGCCCACACCAGCCCGCCGCCTCTCACCGCGGGCAACTCCAGAGTGGTGGAGAGTCCAACCCCTCTCAAGGAGCTGGGTTTCAGAGCCCAAGCTATGCGTGGAGGCGAGCCCAACTATATCTAGCCGGTATCTCTCAACCTCCCGCACAAGCTCAGGCTCCTTCCCCCCCAGTGAGGTGACATTTCATGTCCCCAGAGCTAGTTTCTGTGTCCATGGATTGGGCCGTTGAGGCACCCGCCTCTGACTGCCGCCCAACAGAACAGAAGTTGTCCAGAATAATTCTTAATTTATCCTGTCCAACAAAGTGGAGGAGATCCAGGTGAAGATTGCGACCGATGGAGAAATGAAGAGAGTGTGTCGACCACTGTAGAGGTGAAGTTCCAATGAGAAAATCTTCAACAGGAACTGGACACTCAGTGTCCACTCCGACAACCTGTATAAAAGAGAGAGAGAGAGAGAGAGAGAGAGAGAGTGAGTGAGAGGGAGAGAGGGAGAGAGCGAGAGAGCGCGTGGGGAGTGTGTATGTGGGAGAGAGAAAGAGAGAGAGAGGTGTGTGAGAAAGAGGTGTGTGAGAGAGAAAGAGATGGAGAGAGAGATATTGTGAGTGAATGGGAGATTATGTGAGAAATAGAGAGAGAATGAGGTGTGTGTAAGTGAGAAAGAGAGAGAGGGAGGGAGAGAGAGAGATATATTGTGGGTGAATGGGAGCGAGAAATAGAGAGAGAAAAAGAGAGAGAATGAGGTGTGTGTGTAGAAGAGTATGTGTGTGTGAAAGCAAAAAAGAGTAAGAAAGAGAGAGAGAGAGAGAGAGAAAAGAGAGCGAGGGAGAGAGAAAAAATATTGTGAGTGAATGGGAGAGTATGTGAGAAATAGAGAGAGAATGAGGTGTGTGTGTGAGAAAGAGAGAGAGATAAAAAGAGAGAGAGAGGAAGGGAGGGAGGGAGGGAGGGAGGGAGATATATTGAGGGTGAATGGGAGCGTTGGTGAGTAAAGGAGAGTATGTGAGAAATAGAGAGAGAAAAAGAGAGAGAGAATGAGGTGTAAGAGTATGTGTGTGTGAAAGCAAAAAAGAGAGTGTGAGAAAGAGAGAGAGAGAAAAGAGAGCGAGGGAGAGAGAAAAAATATTGTGAGTGAATGGGAGAGTTAGTGAGTAAAGGAGAGTATGTGAGAAATAGAGAGAGAATGAAGTGTGCATGAGAGTGTGCGTGTGTGAAAACGAGAAAGAGAGTGTGAGAAAGAGAGAAATTATAAATGAATGAGAGAGTTAGTAAGTCAGAAAGAGTATGTGAGAAATAGAGAGAGAGAGAGAATGAGGTGTGTGTATGTGTGTGAAAGTGAGAAAGAGAGTGTGCGAAAGAGAAAGAGAGAGATATAGTGTGTGAGAGAGTTAGTGAGTAAAAAAATGTATGTGAGAAAGTGAGGTGTGTGTGTAAGAGAGAGGTGTGTGAGAGAGAAAAAAAGGAGAGAGAGGTGTGAGAGAGAGTGTAAGAGTGTGAGAGTGAGATGTGTCCAGGGATCAGGACGCCGAGGCCCCCGCCTTCGACCACTGCCCGATCCTCCTTGCACCGGCCCCTTACGGTTCCTCCTGCGGGTGGTGGGTCCACGGGAGGATGGCCCCACGTCGTCCTTTCGGGCTGGGCCCGGCCGGGTCACCAGGCGCTCGCAATCGAGCCCCAACCCCAGGCCTGGCTCCAGGGTGGGGCCCCGGCTGCGCCTTACCGGGCGAAGTAACTGGCCTCGTTTTGTTTGTCATCATAAGGGTTTGTGAACCGCTCTTGGTCTGGCCCGTCACCTAGGACCTGTTTGCCATGGGAGACCCTACCAGGAGCATTAAGCCCCCGACAACATAGCTCCTAGGATCATTCAGGCACTCAAGCCCCTCCACCACGGTAAGGTGGCGGTTCAAGGAGGAACTGATCAATTCCTCCAAATCAGTGGCAGCTCACTCTGTGACGTGGGTTACAGGGCCTGACCTCATGTACGTCCCTGTACATGACCTGGACTGACAGCAGGTTGGTGGCTGGCCAATGACACCAGGGGAGAAACCATTATGATCCTCTTCCTGCATAGCTGTGGAAAAGGCGAGACTCAATCCATCGAAAAGGGTCTGGATACTTTTCAAGAGTGGATGGCCCAATTTACTGTACTGGAATCAGCATGGCGGGCGTCTGACTCATGTTGAAGTTCTAACTTGCTGCTCGGATTCTGAGATTGACGTAGTTGAGTCAGAACTATCAAGTTCTGAGGTAAGTAAGTTGGTGTCGGGACCGGAAACAGCTTCAGGTTCAGTGATGTCATGTGGTTCCTGTTCAGCTGGCTGCAATGGAGTCAGATCAGCTGGCTGCGATGGAGCCGGATCAGCTGGCTGCAATGGAGTCGGCTTCGTACATGGTGTAGGCATTTCCATGGTGGTCGTAAACCGTACAGGTTCTGCGTACCAATGAGATGGCAGGGTTTCATCGTCGGACAGAGGTTCATCATCTTGAAGAACTGGAGGCGCGGCAGGTATGACAGGTCTTTTCGCAGGGGGTTGCTTGACTTGAGACGTGGCAGGTAAGTATCCACACGGCAAAAGCGAATCACGGTGGAGAGTCCTTAAAGGTTTGTCTGCATGCTCGGGTCTTATGGTGTAAACAGGTAAGTCCCCTGCTCTTTTCACAACCACGTAGACGTCGTACTCCCACTTGTCAGCAATTTTGTTCTTTCCCTCTTATCAGACATTTCGGACCAGCACACGATCTCCCACTTCCAGTTCTGAAGCGGTAACCTTCCTGTCAGAGCGGGTTTTGTTCTTGGACATGATCTTTTCTGCATTCTCAGCAGCCAGTTGGTAACTCTTTTCGAGACTTGATTTTAGGTTTTGCACATATTCTGAGTGGTTTTGGCCCGGTTTATCCACAGGCAGGCCAAGTCAATGGGGAGTCTTGGCTGTCGTCCAAACATCAATTCGTATGGTGTGAATCCCGTAGTGTCATTGCATGTGCAACTGTAGGCATGTACAAGAGGTTTAACGAAATCCTTCCAGTGAGTTTTGTCCCGCCCCGCGAGTGTACCCAGCATGTCCAACAATGTCCTGTTAAATCTTTCAATGGGGTTCCCCCTGGGATGATATGGCATTGTTCAGATTTTTTAAATGCCTGTCAATTCACATAGTTCTTTTATTGTTCGTGATTCAAAATCTGGTACTTGATCACTGTGAAGTCTTTGTGGAATGCCATAGTGCACAAAAAAGTTCTCCCACAAGCATTTTGCTACCGTTTTGGCTTTCTGGTTTGCGGTAGGTACTGCAACTGCATATTTGGTAAAATGATCGATGATCGGTTACAAGGATGTCTTTGGTTTTGCTTTTGTCAGGCTCCAGTGTCAAGAAGTCCATACAGACAAGCTCTAAAGGGTGTGATGTTTTTATGTTCACCAAGGGTGTGGCTTGCTCTTGCGGGGCTTTACGTTTCACACATCGTTCACATGTTTTAACCTTTGCATGAACATCATCGGCCATTCTTGGCCAGTAAAAACGACTTCGCACAAGATCCAAAGTGCGTTCAATGCCAACATGGCCCATTTCATCATGCAAACTGGACAGCACATCAGCCCGGCACACTTGGGGAAGCACTAGTTGGTATTGGAGCTGGCTTCCAAGCTGCCTTCTCCTTACGAGGATGTTATCACGGAGCTCCATACGGTTGATGTCTCGCAGGAGGAGAGGCAACTCCAGCAGTTCTTCTCTCAAGGAGGGAGGTGGTGAATTACCAGTCTCCAGTTGCGCTATAACGTGCCATAACACTGGGTCAGCTCATTGTTTTTCAGCAATTTCAGATGGACTCAGCTGAGGGATAACAGACGAAGCAAGCTGTGCGTCAGTGGTGAAACTGTCTGGGATGCTGTCAGCGGACATTGACAATGAGTGAACGAGGGCATGATCAGGAACTGTTTCAGGTGCACTATAGATGAGCTGTCTGTCACAAACAGCCTGTACAGTATGTTGATCGATGGATATGGCATTGGGGCCTTCAAGATGTTGCTGTGTGAACCGAAGGATTCTCTCCTTTTCTTTCTGAGACATCAGGTCAGTTGAGAGTTCTCCATGGGGCCTGCGCGAAAGACCATCTGCGTCTGCATTTTGCTTGCCCACCCGGTAAATAATTTTGAAGGAGTAAGTGGAGAGTGCGGACAGCCAGCGGTAACATGCCACATCAAGTTTTGCTGAAGTGAGGAGGTACAGTAAGTAAGAGGATTGCTACCCAGCAAATCCAAGAAATGATCTGAGTTCTTTTAGGTTTTTCGGGACTGGCCAGGTCAAGCTTTGATTTTGCCTGGGTCAGTTTCAACGCCATCCTTTGACACTACGTGTCCCAGGTATTTTACAGAGGTCTGAAAGAAGGTGCACTTCTCAACAGAGAGCTTCAGCCCAAACTCCTTGAGGCCGTTTAGAACTTTCATAAGTCTCTCCTCATGCTGTTCCAGTGTTGGTGCAAACACTATCAGGTCGTTGATGAATACAAGCACTTCTTTCAAGTTCATCTCTCCGATACACCTTTCCATCAACCGTTCGAATGTGGATGGGGCGTTGGTGACTCTTTGTGGCATTCGGTTAAATTCCCAGAAACCGAGTGGGCACACAAAGGCAGTTTTACACTTGTCGCTTTCCTCCATCTCGATTTGATAATATCCCGACTTCAAATCCAGTACAGAAAACCATTTAGATCCGGAGAGTGCAGCTGAAGGTGTCCTCAAACTTTGGAAGGGCATAAGCGTCCTTTATTGTTTGCAAATTGAGCTTCCTGTAATCAATGCAGAGCCTGACACTGCCATTCTTCTTCCTCACGACCACAATAGGAGATGCGAAAGGTGAGTCGGATTCTCTGATAACACCTGAATCAAACAACTCTTGTAAATGTTGTCTTACGGCATCTAGGTCTTGAGGATGGATGGGACGAGGTCTCTGCTTGAAAGGTGTTGGGTCCAGGAGCTTAATTTGGTGCTTCACTTGATCCGTTCTGCCAAAGTCCAAGTCATTCTTGGCGAAAACAGTTTGCTTGGCGCAGGAGACAGACTGGAATGCACTGAGCTCTACAATTATAGCTCAAGGAGGCAGGAAGACATCATGATCAGATTCATTACGGACTGGAACAGGTAAGAGCACTGGCTGATGGCTGGAGAAATCAACGAGACAGGACTGCACCATTATTCCTCCAGGTAAGTGGACGGACGTAGGGTGTTCAACAATAACAGCTTTTTCTGTTTGCAGGGAGTGAGAGACAACAATGCCCTCCAAAACAACTGTTTGTCCTGCAGGAACTGTTCGTGGAGTTGAAGAGTGAAGTTTCACAAGTCCGTGATGTCCTTCTTTTGTCAGCCTGTTTCTGTGTTCCAGGATTTTCAGCACAGCACGATAACCATAAGCTACAGGTTGGAAATCAGGACATTGTTCGTTGTAGAGTGAATAAGCAATGTCCAATGTGTTGGTCCCAATCAGAACAAAGGGTTGATGGGTTTTGAAGTTGGGCACAATCAGAGCAAGCGTGGCAACATCTGTCGGAGTTCCCAGGAAGTCTGAGGGAAATGTGAGATTGAGTGCAATATATCCAAGGTAAGGCACCATTTGTCCATTCGCTCCTTCAAGAATGTCTTCCAATGGCTGTAGTTCTTGGTCTGATAGATGTGCTTTATAAATGGATTCTGGAATGGTAGTCACTTGTGATCCACCGTCCAAGAGGCAATTTAGAGGTGTTCCCTTGATGGTGACTTGAGCGGTGCATTTAGTTCCAACAAGCCCTTTGGGTAGTGATTTGTAGTGTTGAAAGCTGTGTTTGGGACACTGTGGTGCAACAGCCTCCGCTTGTCCCCCAGCAGAGACTGTGCTTAGTTTGGCTGTTTTCTTTTATTATTGTTCTGGTCCCACTGTTCTTGTTTCTGTTGCAGGTGTGTTTTCTTTTGCAGTACAAGCGCTGGATTGGCTGGTTGGCTGCATGTTGGGGCAATATGCCCATCCTCCCCACATTCAAAACAAAAGCCAGGTCTGGGCCGCGTTGTCTGTGTTCTACTGCCGCCATGAATTGACGGTGGTTTATTGCAGTGGCCTGGTTTGGAGGAGCTGCAGGCGTTCTGTACCAGAAGTACAGACATCTGTTGCTGTAGTTTTTTCAACTGCTGTTTTAATTCACTGATAGCAACAGCATCAGACTCAGCATGTCCACAGGAACATGCCGAAGTGCTTTGGGCGTGTACAGTTGCCCGCTGTTTTGTTGAGCCAATATGCTTTTTCATCAAGCTTTCCTTCGCCACCTGTCTGTCCTCTTCTGTTCTCAAGAGAAGTAGTAGTTCGGAAAATGGGGAAGGATTGTCTCTCTTTTGTTCCAACTGTAGTTTACTGATTATGGTGTTGTCCCAGCAGCCTCGGCAGAATTGTTTCAATAAATGCTTATCAATGTCAGCAGATGCCACACCGCCACGTTTTATGACAGTATTTAACGTAAGGAGCAGTCGTTGGAGGTATCCAGAAGGCTTTTCACCAGAATCTTGAAGTGTATTTAGAAATTGTGCAAAAAGCTCCTCTCCATCTTGCACAGTGGAATATGCAGAGTCCAATACTTGCAAGTACACGGCTGGGAATGTGTCAGGTTTCAGCCCTTTAACAACATCCGTCCCCGCTGCGGCTGTGCAATGGTCTGGGAGCAATTTAATACAAAATGTTATTTCTGGAATTTTTCTGGAGACGAGTGTATGCAGCAAGATAGGCTTAAGTAGAGTAAGAGCACTATCATTATTGTATTCAACGATCAGGTTTTTATAAAACGGGCTAGCCGCATCATCAACGGTAATTACGCCTTTAATGGACCCGTATCATTTTAAGAAATCGATTACTTCTTCATCATTTTCTCTGTGAGTTACACCAGAAATCACAACACACTTCTGTATGTCCACCCCAGGTTTCTCAAAGAAGCTCATAGTTGAACCAGACCGAACAATGACAACATACACAACAATATTTAACCACAACCATTCACAAACAAGCTCCTGGCTAGCTCGCCACGTGTAACGCTTGAAAAATTATATTGACGTTAGGACTTAGTTATTGCAATGGGTTGCATATGACTAAAGACAGAAAACCAGGCTTGTTATGGGAGCTTGTGGTGAATGGAAGACAAGAGACATTAATTTGGGTTAATTGCAAAAAATGTTTTGAAAAAACAACAAATAAATTAGAATTCAATAAATAAATTAGGAGCAATGAATAAGTTAGGACAAACTTATATTAGCAAATGACAACAAACAACAACACTTTGAAAAAACAACAACACTTTAACTTCAGTTCAAGTTTTTCAGTTTTTTGCACTAGTTTAGCTCAAGAGTTCCCACAAGAGTTCAATTTATATCCAATGTCTGTGGATTTAGTTCAAGAGTTCCCACAAAAAGTTCAGTTTATATCCACTGTCTGTGGATTTAGTTCAAGAGTTCCCACAAAATGTTCAGTTTATATCCACTGTCTGTGGATATACTTCACAAAAAAAAAAACAATGTTCAAATAAACACAGGGCGTCTGGGGTCCGGAGATAATAAAGGGAGAAAAAAAAATTTGTCCTGCCAGCTCGCCACTCAAGAAGAGGTTTTCTGTGGTCCAAAAAAAACCTGACCTATAGACAAGGTCAAAAAAAAAAAAAAAAACATGCCATTAACATCAAATCAATCAGTTACTAGTAACATTCAATACTTCAATACATTCACTACTCCGTAATGAAAGTCACATCAGTAATTATATCAAACATGAATTAGCTATCATAAATTAGCATTCATACATCAAAAATAGATTTTCATACATAAAAAAATAAGTTGCGCAACAATCAATGTTCAAGTCAAACAAAACACATTCAATTGTTTGTTAGCATTATGCTGAACAAGGCCTGTATGCCGTAGGCATTACAACAGCAATGCTACAAACATTTGCATGCAAAAAGTGACAAAACACCATTAAACAAAGCAAATAGGTCATTGGCAGTACAGCTGAATCTCTAAGGACCATCTGTATCATCTGTAAAGGCTAAATATTTATCATATATTTGTGTTTCTAGTTGTTTTTGAGTAACAGTTTTTAAAAATGGCCGAATTCCGCTATGGAGTTCCACTGGCGAACGCGGAAGTGGCATCGTGATACAAATGAGACTAAATTGTTTGCTTAGCGGTTTTGTTCAATAAAGGACGCAGATAACGACAGTATAAAGAGACTCACCACTGAATTTCAGAACTTCATGTGGGGTTTTCGTCAAGTTATAGGTAGTTTTCCAAATTGCTCCACACCAGCCATGCACAGCCGCCAACGGGGTTACAGGAAGTCCGAGCAGGAAGTTGCTCGGGAGCGATTCCCTTTTATGGCAGCACCACTTGTGGCGGGCCAAATCAGTGGCGGCTCGCTCTGTGACGTGGGTTACACACAGAAGGTTGATTCTTTAGAGCGCACTGGCAATTATGTGAAAGAAAAATTCATCTTAAAAGACAGCTTAACTCCATTTGACACTGTGGAGCGCAATGAAGTGCCTGCAACCTCTACATTCTATCAACCCAATCAAGAACCTGACCATTCCATAGGCATTCTAAAAGACTATGTTCTCCTCCCCCTCAACTCTGCAAAACACGAAGATGTTCCCCAGCCTTTCCAAAGTATTCCTGCACATAAAACATCACCAGGCTCCAGACATCGGGTATACTCACAAGAAGATGTTAACATATCTGATATAACCAGGTTCCTGGCCAGACGTGAGTTGCTCACTGGAGGTCTCAGAAAGTTCAGTGACAAACCAGTAGATTAATGGGCATGGAAATCTTCATTTGAAAATGTAATCTGTAACTTACACCTGTCTGCTAGCGAAGAACTCGATTTGTTACTCAAATGGCTTGGCCCAGAATCAGTAAAATACGTAGAGCTTTTAAGAGCAGTGCACATCAATAATCCTGCTTATGAACTAAATAAAGTTTGGGATAGGCTGCAGGAATGTTATGGCTCTCCTGAAGACTTGCAAAGGGCACGACTTGACAGACTGGAACGTTTTCCCAAGATCTCAAACAAGGATCCACATCTCCTACAAGAACTTGCAGACCTTCTTTTAGAGATTGATTTGGCAAAGAGTGAAGGTTACATTACATACCAGGTCTACTGTACCTCGACACAGCTAGAGGGATTCATCCTGAAGTCTGGTGGACCGGTAAAGCAATTGAGATCCGACTGCTGTTACTTTTAAGACTTTTATTTTGCAGTGTTACCCCTTTTATTTAGTGTGTGCTTAGTGCGAGAACAAGGCTCTGTTGGAATGCTACTACTCCAGTAACCCTAGTCAGAGGGGTTACCTGAAGAGAATGTGGGAAATATGGCTACTTCAAAACCCACAATCAACACTTACTGCTAAACAACTAGTAGCTCAGCGTTCCAACATCCACAAGCGGCACTTGCTTTCACAACTTGAGATTGACGAGATACAACACAAATGCTACGGCAAGGGGGAGCAAGGTCAAACGGGAGTTAACACCAACTCCCCTATAAGCACCATCTCGCTGAGCGAGGCAGCAACTGACCTGAGAGATAAGATCATGGCGAAAATGAACACCAGGCAACCCCGACACCAGTTACAGAGGGAACAATACAATGACCATCACTGAAACCAATGCAACACTTCAGCAGCAGTGATCCTTGAGGAGCTTGGCTATCAACCAAAGAGCATCCATATCGACCATGGAAAAGAAGGTTGGAGGCTAAAATCAAGGTGACTCGAAAGAAAGGTGCAATGAAACAACAAGCACCCAAGAGGTACAGCAAGATGTCCATACCTGAAGCACTGGAAACTGCCAAGCAAAGAACTGCCAAACCTTGGCCACCCGACTAAAGAGGTACATGAGAGAAATCAAAGCAAGGCGAATAAACCGGCTGTTCTCAATCAGCTAAAGTGTACTCTCAGTGGCAAGGTAATAACAACAGTGCACAGTGGCTGGAGGATCTAAGAGCAGACCACAGCAACCTCCCTGAACAAGAACCAGTAACCATCACAGTGGCAGCCAAAAAAGAGTCTCAGGTATGAAAAACTGGACAGCGCCAGGGCCTGACATGATCCACACCTACTGGCTGAAAAAGCTAACTTCACTCCATTAGCGCCTGGCAGCACAAATGAACCAGCTGCTAAAGGATGGGACCCACCCTGAATGGCTAACTGAAGGCCGGACAATCCTGATCCAGAAGGATCCCCTGAAGGGAACAGTCCCATCCAACTATGGGCCACTAACCTGTCTCCCCACCACATGGAAGCTCATGTCAGGCATCATAGCGACTAAGATAAGTGGGCACATGGATCAGTACATGAGCATAGCACAGAAGGGCATTGGTAAAAACACCAGAGGAGCTAAACACCAGCTGCTGGTAAATAGAACAATCGCTCAGGATTGCAAAGCCAGACACACTAATCTGTGCACCACCTGGATTAATTACAAGAAAGCCTATGATTCAGTGCCACACACGTGGATCATGGAATGCTTGGAGATGTATAACATCAACAGGACTCTAAGAGCCTTCATTGCAAACTCGATGAGGCAGTGGAAGACCACCCTTGAGGCCAACTGCAAGCCACTTGTCCATCAAATGTGGGATATACCAAGGAGATGCTCTGTCCCCGCTGCTATTCTGCATAGGTCTGAACCCCCTCAGCCAGATAATCTCCAAGACTGGCTATGGGTACCAGCTCAGGAACGGGGCCACCAACAGTCACCTCCTCTACATGGATGATATCAAGTCATTTGGACTTGAGAAGTGTGGGCGGATAGTGACAAAGAGAGGGAAGGTAGTCCATACAGTAGGGGTCCCACTCCCAGACGGCAGAATAGCAGACATATATATATATATATATATATATATATATATATATATATATATATATATATATATATATATGTGTGTGTGTGTGTACAGTGAAGCCCGAAATTATTCATACCCCTGGCAAATTCTGACTTATAGTTACTTTTATTCAACCAGCAAGTTTTTTTTTTTGTTTTTTTTTTACTAGAAATGACACAGGCTAATAAGACGATGTACAAGAAGTATCATTGTGGAAAAGGTTCTATACCATTCCAAATAGTCCATGCTCTTCTAAAGCATCCTAATTACCCTGATTCATTGGATAGCTGTTTTAATCAACACAACAAGTGAGAAACAGAAGCTCTCTGCTGTTGGACAGTTATGGCTAAGACTAAGGAACTCTCTGAGGACCTGCGGCTGCGCATTGTGGCTGCTCACAAGTCAGGAAAGGGCTATAAGACCATATCAAAATGTTTTGAGAATCCAGTGGCTACAGTGCCACAAGTATTATTAAAAAATACAAGATGTTCTGCACTGTGACAAATCTCAGAGGACGTGGTCAGAAGCCAAAAGTGACACCTGTGCTGGCCAGAAGAATAGTGAGAGAGGTAAAAAAGAATCCAGGGATCACCACCAAGGCCATCCTGATGAATGTGGGCTCTGCTGGTGGCAACCACTCAAGGCAGACAGTCCAACGCACACTGCACACCGCTGGGTTCCACGGATGCAGACCAAGTATGACACCACTTCTCCAGACAAGGCACAAAAAGCCTGCTTGGTCTTTGCAAATGCTCATCTGGACAAAGGAGAAGACTTCTGGTCTTCTGTTTTATGGTCTGATGAAACAAAAATTTAATTGTTTGGCCACAATGATGTATCCTTCATTTGGCATAAAAAAAGGAGAAGCCTTCAACCCTAAGAACATCATCCCCACTGTCAAACATGGTGGTGGGAGGGCAAGCAAGGCAAGCAGTGCTTAACCAATCAAATCTAAAAAAAACACATGAATTAAAACTATAACGGAATTAAATCGCTATCTCTCCAAACATTTCACTTTGCCGTTCGCTTCCATAGTGAATCAGTCTATCACCTGCTTTTAGTCACTCTGTTTTTTCTGCCTCCTGCTGGCAAGGAGGCCACTGTCAAGGCAAGCTAGCTTGACTCTCTGCCATTCATTTCTGTTATTTTCTCCTTCGTGCAGGCGAAGTCATGGTGCACTGTTTCTGCCTGGAGCTTGTCAAGCAGAGAGCCCTGCAGCTTATTTTGGAGGCTCGCGCATGCGTGCTGTCAAGGCAAGCTAGCTTGCCTCTCTGCCATTCATTTCTGTTATTTTCTCCTTCGTGGAGGCGGAGTCATGGTGCACTGTTTCTGCCTGGAGCTTGTCAAGCAGAGAACCCAGCAGCTTATTTTGGAGGTTCGCGCATGCGTGCTGTGGTCAATCTCAGGCTCAGTGACAGAGATCTCTGGCTGAGAGCAGCGGGCGACAAGCAGTCCACTGTGCAGCTTACAGCCCCATACATTGCAGTGCACATGCGCCGCGTTAGACAACAAAACTTTCCATAAGTATCTGCAGCTAGTCAAAGTGTCAACAGCGTTTCTACAGAGAAGTCATAGTTTGTAGCTTAAATCATGTTCATGTTCCTCATGAGAACATGCTGCTGCATAAAACTACGTGTCATATAAATGATAGCCTCACGTACATCGTTAAGTGTCAGACATGTTCGTAAGAAGTGGAGCTGGGGGAGTGGAGAGGAGCCAGCGGCCCGTGCCGGGGACTGGACGTGAACATTACAGAACTGTGAATGAACTGGTCTCTGGTTATTCTGGACAAACTCAGCTGTAGGAAATACAGGACGTTTCTTCAAAAAAGTAACATGGACTGGATTTGCAGCTTGAACAGAGGTGAGTGTCAGCGAGGCGGTGTTTTTAAATGGAGGTTTGTGATGTGATGTGTAAGGCTTCTTTTGAGGTTTTATTATAGTGAAGCAGCATTAAGAATAAGAATAAGAAAACCTTTATTAGTCCCTCAGTGGGGAAATTGCATTGTTGCAACAGCTAAGTACAGTTAGCAGTGCACTAGTCTAGTGTGGATCTCAGTGTGTCTTGATGAACAGGCCTCCCTCATCTGTAAGGCTGTAACCTCACTCATCCATCCATCTTCATTTTAGTGCTTATGAATTAAAGTTAAAACAAAAACTTAAGGTACATTCTTTGATAAGGCAACAGAGAAGGCCAGCTTTGTGGAAAAAAAAAAAGTTGTAATGACATTCTTTTGTATACAAACAGTGTTACTAATAGTGAGAGATAGTTTGAAACAGCCAACTAATCAAACACTGATGGGATTGGATTTAAGTGATTTTTAATAAATTTAAATTAAATCAAAATGTTGTCATATAAAACTTAATGAAGTCAAGGTGTCTGCTTGCCCACTTGAAAAAGTCACCTCACGCTACTGATATATATATATACACTACCGTTCAAAAGTTTGGGGTCACTCATAAATTTCCTTATTTTTGAAAGAAAAGCACTGTTTTTTTCACTGAAGATAACATTAAACTAATCAGAAATACACTCTATGCATAGTTAATGTGGTAAATGACTATTCTAGATGCATATGTCTGGTTTTTAATGCAATATCTACATAGGTGTATAGAGGCCCATTTCCAGCAACCATCATTCCAGTATTCTAATGGTACTTTGTGTTTGCTAATTGCATTAATTGCTAATTGAAGGCTAATGGATGATTAGAAAACCCTTGTGCAACCCTTGTTAGCACAGCTGAAAACAATTTATCTGGTTAGAGACGCTATAAAACTGACCTTCCTTTGAGCTAGTTGAGTATCTGGAGCATCACATTTGTGGGTTTGATTAAACTCTCAAAATGGCTAGAAGAGAGAACTTTCAAGTGAAACTCGACAGTCTATTCTTGTTCTTAGAAATGAAGGCTATTCAATGCGAGAAATTGCCAAAAAACTGAAGATTTCCTACAACAGTGTGTACTACTCACTTCAAAGAACAGCACAAACAGGCTCTAACAAGAGCAGAAAGAGAAGTGGGAGGCCCCGCTGCACAACTGAGCAAGAAGACAAGTACATTAGGGTATCTAGTTTGAGAAATAGACGCCTCTCAGGTCCTCAACTGGCAGCTTCATTAAATAGTACCCGCAAAACACCCGTGTCAACGTCTACAGTGAAGAGGCGACTCCGGGATGCTGGCCTTCTGGGCAGAGTGGCTAAGAAAAAGCCATATCTGAGACTGGCCAATAAAAGGAAAAGATTAATATGGGCAAAAGAACACAGGCCTCGGACAGAGGAAGACTGGAAAAAAGTGTTGGGGACAGATGAATCTAAGTTTGAGCTGTTTGGATCACACAGAAGAACATTTGTGAGATGCAGAACAACTGAAAAGATGCTGGAAGATTGCCTGACGCCATCTGTCAAGCATGGTGGAGGTAATGTGATGGTCTGGGGTTGCTTTGGTGGTGGTAAAGTGGGAGATTTGTACAAGGTAAAAGGCATTTTGAATAAGGAAGGCTATCACTCCATTTTGCAACACCATGCCATACCCTGTGGACAGCACTTGATTGGAGCCAATTTCATCTTACAACAGGACAGTGACCCAAAGCACACCTCCAAATTATGTAAGAGCTATTTAGGGAAGAAGCAGGCAGCTGGTAGTCTATCTGTAATGGAGTGGCCAGCGCAGTCACCAGATCTCAACCCCATTGAGCTGTTGTGGGAGCAGCTTGACCATATGGTACGCAAGCAGTCCCCATCAAGCCAATCCAACTTGTGGGAGAAGCTTCTGGAAGCATGGGGTGAAATTTCTCCAGATTACCTCAACAAATTAACAGCTAGAATGCCAAAGGTCTGCAATGCAGTAATTGCTGCAAATGGAGCATTCTTTGACGAAAGCAAAGTTTGAAGGAGAAAATTATTATTTCAAATAAAAATCATTATATCTAATCTTGTCAATGTCTTGTCTATATTTTGTATTTATTTTGCAACTCATTTGATAAATAAAAGTGTGACTTTTCATGGAAAACACAAAATTGTCTGGGTGACCCCAAACTTTTGAACAGTAGTGTATATATATATATATATATATATATATATATATATATATATATATATATATATATATATATATATATATATATATAAAGTTCCGTGTTGTCATAGACAAGTGCGATTAATTGCGTTAATTTTTTTTACGCGTTGTTATGGGAATTGCCTTTCTCCTATGTGCATAGATAGCTCAGTGTGTGGTGTGAACGATGTGTGGTGGGCGCTGTTCTACGAATGAGCTCGAGGAGCGGATGAGTATACCTGAGTTGACAGAGGTGGTCACTGGGTCTAGTTAGTTAGCTACAGCTTAAATGTACAGTATTATCAATGTGCAGTACAGTAATAAAACCCCAAACTCTTCAGTCAAAAGACAGAGTGGTCTGTTGTGTGCCCCCTTTTTAAATAAGCGTGAGGTGAAGGGCGTTAACCCCGGAGGACCAACGCAATTGGCCCTGGAGAAAACTATGGATCTCCCCTGTGTCCCCCAACCACGGTTAGGAGACCAAAGCAGGAAAGGTTAACACCGGCGACCAGGAAGGGACCCTCTCACGTTATTACAGGAGTGGTGAGCACAAAGAAAAACGAACAATAACAACATAGTGTCTGTAAATAAAGCCGCATTAGCCGACGGCTAACTTAAAATGGCTGCCGCTTGCTATCCCCACGATGTTTACGGACTTGAAACAAATTATTCCAACCCATTCATGTCGCTAACCAATGATCAGGACAGTGGACAATGTACTGTGGAAGCTCACGGATGCAGGACTGTGGCAAAATGTGGACAAGATAACCCATTTCTGTGTGATGATAGCTGTGCTAACACACTTACCAATGTAGAGGAATTGTCGCACTGCCCAACAGCCCGGCTCAGCTGACGTTTTCCCGCACAAGCCCCTTTGTTGAAGCTGAAAATCAAAGTTACGGCTGCGGAGGGAGCCCAAGCAGCTACGTGCACCATTATCCAGTTTCCACTCTGCCAATAGAAATACAGTATCCAGACACGAACCCCTTTTCCTCTGCTCGCATGGGAAGTTTTGTACAAAATACTCCAGCCCCTTCCAAGTCAGCAACGTGTATGCTTCCCATGCCGTATACGCCTTGCAATAACCTACAAAAAGTCATTAACTATGGACATTCTCCTGCTAGCCATCAGCCTCACTCGTATCCACATAAGACCCGCTGAGTGCCTCATCAGCCTCCATCTGACAGTAAAGAGGACAGTGATCCTAAAGAGAGAGCCCCACTTTACATCCAGGCCAGTACGATGGCAGCTCTCCATGGAGGGAATTCCTGCACCGGTTTGAGAGCTGCGCTGAAGCTAATTACTGGTCAAAAAAGACAATGGCAGTTCAGCTGAAATTCTGTCTTGTCGGAGCTGCAGGAGCTATCATCCACAGAAATCCCCGCTCATCCAAATGGGACTACCGCCGCCTGGTGGAGGAGCTCAAAACGGCATACGGCCCTTCTTCTGACCAGGCAGCTGCTGTAGCTGTAGAACTGAGACAGAGAGTACGCAAACCTGGTGAGGCATGTATTTAGAGATGACATTTATGGAAAAGTAGCTGTGGCTTATGGCAACAGGGCAGAGACCGAACAAGATGCCATAGCTGTTGAAGTCTTCACAAATGGCCTTGGTGATGCAGAAATTGTCCAAAAACTGTTAGAAAAACGCCCTGCCACGCTAGCACAAGCATACAAAATAGCTCATCGTCATAAAACTACAAAGAGAGCTGCATCATATGTCACCAGCGTCACACAGCCAGGAGCCCGCAACCTACCTGAACGGAGGCCCCAAGCTGCTGTGGTCAGAGAGAGAGACAAAAATGAGACTTCTACTATTCCTGCACCAGCAGCTTGTCCCTCACCCATTCGGTTTGTCTTGCACACAACGTCAGCTACACCAAAACACTGCAAAAACTTTAAAAATGGTGAAATCCACTGCCATAACTGTAATAGTTGGGGTCACAAACAAAATCAGGGCCTTAAGGGCCAAAGCCGTGAAATGAGTGCATTCAGATTTATGAACTTGAGGTGTGCACTGTTTTGGATAGTGGGGCCCCCACTATCATGAGGCATGAGACATGAGACCCCCACTACAGTCTTCTATTGTTGAGACTTTGCTCAGTGTGGGACCTGGAGATGTACCTGATACCTGTCAATATTAATAACCGTCAAGTGGACATAGATTTTACTAGTGGCAGATAAAGCAGGAATTGAGGTGCTGCTTGGTCACTCATTCCTCACCCAAGCTGAGGCCCGTCTTGATTTTGGGAGACACCGCATTGTCCTCTTTGGTGAAGAAGTATCCTACTTCCCGGCCGAGGCTAGCCCAAAGTCACATGCGGTGAGAATAGCCAGAACTGTAGTGGTAGAACCTGGACAAGGGTATTTGGTGAAAGGCACTGTGCATCTTAGTGAGACAGCTCAAGGGGATATGATGCTTAGCCTCACAAAAGGCTTTGTTGAGAAGCACAAAATACTCATTGCCAGAGTCCTAGTCACACCGCGGCCCTCTAAAGCCGCCCTGCTTCGCCTCTTTAACCCTGGCAATAAGGCTGTAACCATCAAAGAAGGGGCAATTGCAGGCCTTCTCCAGCCCGCTGAAGTCCTGCAACCATCCAGTACTTCCCCAGCAGCTGACTCTCTTGCCAGCCCCCCTGTGGTTCCACAACACCTCTGGGAGCTCTATGCACAGAGTTCCACAGACCTTAATGACAATGAAAAGCTCCAGCTGACTGACCTGTTGTGCACCTATGAGAGCATCTTCTCCACAGGGCCGAGTGACCTGGGCCGAACCAGCCTTGTTCAACACGACATCATAACAAGGCCTGGAGCCCCTGTTAAGCAGCCCCCCTCAACGGATGGCCCGAGAAAAGCAGCAGCCAACAAATTTGTGAAAGCCTGCAGAGTGGCCTTGCCCACCGCAGCCACAGCAGTTAGGCCTCACCCATCGTTATGGTGCGTAAAAAGGATGGGACGTACCTTCTCTGTATAGATTACAGGGCCCTCAATGACCGCACTATAAAAGACGCATACCCGATGCCGCACATCCAAGACACACTGGACACTCTCGCCACTGCAAGGTGGTTCAACACTTTGGACTTTGCTTCAGGTTACTGGCAAGTTGAACTCACGCCAAGAGCACACCGCGCAGCCACTTTTTGCACTAGGACTGGACTCTTTGAGTGGAACGTTATGCTGTTCGGACTGTGCAATGCCCCAGCAACGTTCCAGCGTCTAATGGACTGGGTCCTGGCTGATATGCATAGGGAGACCTGCCTTGTCTACCTGGACGACATTATCTGACTGGCTAGGGACGTGTCCGAGATGCTGCAGCGGCTGAGCCAGGTGTTTTGCAGACTCCAACAAGCTAATCTGAAACCTGCTAAATGTTGCCTCTTTCGTCGACAAGTTGCCTATCTTGGTCACATTGTGTCTGAGCACAGTGTGGCCACCGACCCCAACAAAGTCCACCGGGTCCAGATGTGGCCAATTCCCACATCAATCCAGGAGGTCAGACGTTTCATCGGCCTCGCCTCATACTATCCCAGGTTCGTGAAAGACTTTGCCTCTATTGCTGAACCCTTACACAACCTAACCAAGAAAAATGCCATTTCCAGTGGCATACTGAACATCAAGCCGCTTTTGACAAGCTCAAGCACCGGCTAACCACAGCTCCTGTTCTGGGCTATCCACTGGACCATGGTGAAATGATACTGGACACTGATGCCAGTGACACGGGCATTGGTGCCATACTGTCACAAATCCAGCAGGGCGCAGAGCGTGTGTTGGCATATGGAAGCCGCAAGTTGGCTAAGACTGAACAGAACTACTCTACTACATGGTGACAGTTGCTAGCCATAGTGGATTTCACATCACATTTTCGGCAGTATCTCCTCGGGTGGCCTTTCAAACTACGTACCGATCACAGCACCCTGCGCCGGCTGACAAGGATGAAAGAGCCAGAAGGACAGTTGGCCCGATGGCTTGAGAAGCTGGCGGAGTACGAGTTTGAAATCACTCACCGCCCAGGCCGCACACACAGTAATGCTGATAGTCTTTCCAGGAGACCCTGCTGCCAGTCATGTCCTTGTATGGTACCCTCCTCACATCCAGGGGACATCACTCATCGGGCAGTTCAATGTAACATGGACTCTGACACCAGCTCCTTGATGCTGAGTCCGGTGGGAGTGGGGAGATGCCCAACTACTGCAGCAGTGAGTCCAGTGAGTAAGTGAAAACACCCCTATCAATACAGACACTTTAAAGCTAACTGAGAAAATTTGTGTCACAAAAAAAAAAAAAAAAAAAGGAGGAGCTGCGCCAAGCCCAAGACACTGATACGGACATTGCACCGATACGTGCCTGGATGGAGGCCAGCAGCGAGCACCCCCCATGGACAACTGTTTCACCATGCAGCCCAGCCACTAAAACATATTGGAGTCAGTGGAAAAGGCTGTATTTCAGAAATGGAATCCTGGTCCGTCGCTTTTACTGTTTGGATGACAGCCAATTCTATCCCCAAATTGTGCTGCCACGCAATCTACAGCCCGATGTTATGAGCCAAATGCATGAGGGGCCTGTGGGCAGACATTTTGGTGTGGAACATATCGTGGTTAGACTACAGACCAGATACTATTGGTATCACATGATAGAAGATGGCTTTCTGGTGCCGCACTTGTACCAGTTGTGCATCCAGGGCCAGACCCCACAAAACACCTCAAGCTCCTATGGGAACTGTCAGGGTGGGAGCCCCTATGGAGTGCATCACACTGGACATTATGGGCCCACTCAGCACTATGTGCTCGTAATACAGGACTACTTTACAAAGTGGACCGAGGCGTTCCCTATCCCAGATGAACGAGCTGTAACAATGGCAGTTGTTGCATCACAATGGGTGTGCCGCTATGGAATACTTCCCTCTCTGTGACCAGGGACGCAATTTTGAATCTGAGGTGTTCCAAGAGATGTGCAGCCTGTTTGGCATTGACAAAACCCACACTATGCCATTCAGACCACAGTCAGATGGCCAAGTCGAGCGATTCAATGCCACTCTCCAAAAGATCCTGGCTTCTACAGGATCTGACTCCATCCAAATAACAGAAGATAATTCACATTTTTTGTATTAGTCTTATAATAATAATCTGCCATGTGCCACCACCAGTGTTGTTCAAATTCACACTTTTCCTGAACTAGTTCAAAGTTCAGTTCATTTTATTTTTAGGTGAGATATGTAAATGAATTCTATCACTATACATGTACCTACCTTCTAGCCTCACTGTAGATCTTAAATTCTATCACACAAAATGGACGTTTTTGCATATATAAGCTTGCACAGAAAGGTAAGTTTTTTTCCGTCAGAGTCTTTGTGTGACAAAGTGTAAAATGTCTGTAAATGATCATAGTTAGAGGCAGCATCGTCTGTGTTCTCTGTGCCTTCACTTGCACTGCCATTGTCAGACTGACTGCTGCTGCCTGCTCCGGCGTTGCTATGAAGGCTGCGCTTGTTGTTATGCTTGCTTGTGCAGTGCATCATGGGTAACGTAGTGTGAAGCCAAAGATATTAGATTCGATTATCTTTGGCTTCACCAGTAGCATGTGGTGACTTTTTTAAGTGGGCAAGCAGACACCTTGACTTCATTAAGTTTTATATGACAACATTTTGATTTAATTTAAATTTAATTAAAAATCACTTAAATGCAATCCCATCAGTGTTTGAGTAGTAGGCTGTTTAAACTATCTCACACTCACATATAATTATGATTAGTAATGCTGTTTGTATAGAAAAGAATGTCATTACAACATTTTTTTTCCACAAAGCTGGCCTTCTCTGTCGCCTTATTGAAGAATGTACCCTAAGTTTTTGTTTTAACTTTAATTCATAAGCACTAAAACGAGGATGGATAGATGAGTGAGGTTCCAGCCTTACAGATGAGGGAGGTTCATCAGGACTCACACTGAGATCAACACTAGACCAGTGCACTGTTAATGCTGCTTCACTATAATAAAACCTCAAAAGAAGCCTTACACATCACACCACAAACATTAAAAACACCGCCTCACTGACTCTCACCTCTCTACTCAAGCTGCAAATCCAGTCTATGTTACTTTTTTGAAGAAACGTCCTGTATTTCCTACAGCTGGGTTTGTCCAGAATAACCAGAGACCAGTTCATTCACAGTTCTGTAATATTCACATCCAGTCCTCGGCCGCTGGCTCCTCTCCACTCCTCCAGCTCCACTTCTTATGAACATGTCTGACACTTAACGATGTACGTGAGGCTATCATTTACATGACACGCAGTTTTATGCAGCAGCATGTTCTCATGAGGAACATGAACAGGGTTTAAGCTATGAACTATGACTTATCTGTAGAAACGCTGTTAGACACTTTGGCTGCGGATACTTGTGGAACGTTTTGTTGACTAACGCGGCGCATGCGCACTGTAATGTATGGGGCCGTAAGCTGCACAGTGCGCTGCTTGTCGCCCGCTGCTATCAGCCAGAGATCTGTCACTGAGCCTGAGACTGACCACAGCACGCATGCGCGAGCCTCCAAAACAAGCTGCTGGGCCTCAGCTTGACGAGCTCCAGGCAGAAACAGTGCACCATGACTCCGCCTCCACGAAGGAGAAAATAACAGAAATGAATGGCAGAGAGGCAGTACCTGGAGTGGCCAGCAGGGCGCAGAAAGAAACAGAGTGACTGAAAACAGGAAAGAGACTGATTCACTATGGAAGTGAACGGCAAAATTAAATGTTTGGAGAGATAGCGATTTAATTTGGTTATAGTTTTAATCCGTATTTTTTTTTAGATTTGATTGGTCAAGCACTGCTTGCCTTGCTTGCCCTCACGGCACGCCCATGGGCTTCACACTACATTACCCAAGATGCATTGCGCACACAAGCACTCTCTGGTGAAGCTGTGCAGTTTTGGAGTGGAGCCCGTGGGCAGTGAGGGACAGCGCTGTTTAAAAAGTACGATCAGACCTCGTCACTCAACTCATCATCAGGTGAAAACAACTTCCGACGCTTAATTGACGTGTCGTACGTCGTTCATCTCACATAATCTGAACAAATTCACGTTCAAGTTCTTGATTTAAAAATGTGTTGCGTTCAGTTCAAAGTTCACATAAAAATGAACGTGTTCAATGAACGCGTTCATTTGAACTCGTTCATGCACAACACTGGCCACCACAGTAAAATGACAGGACCCGGCTGGCCCCCCCAGTAAAAAAATCCTGGCTACGCCCCTGAATAAAGGACTTTTAATAATGTCAGAGTGCCTTGGATCCCTCTTCTGTTCATACACAATATGCTATTTAGCTTTTTTTTTTTTTACTTTAATACATAAATAAGGTTGTATTAAGATTCACTAAATCATAGAATTTCAACGCTACAAATTTGATAAGTATTGGTTTAGTAGTGTAAGAATTTGTTAATTTTCTGGTGTAAGCATCAAAGAGGACAGTGATTCAGAAGTGTAATCAAGTCAGAAGGTTTATTTGATATCACACAGGTAAGGTTACAGCAGCAGGCCCCGCTGAAAGCATAGTGAGAGCACGCTGCAAGACAGGAGTGTCCTCAGTTTTTATATTATGTATGACAATCTCTGCGTATCATTTTCTTGTTGTCTTGGAGAAAGTCCCGTGCCTGACAGGGCCATGGAGTTCTCAGTTCTGCAGTGCCTTACACTGGTCTACAAATTTTTGGACTCGATCTGCTTCCGAGATAAAAGTGGCTAAATGTCATTTATTTTGATAAGATGAACTGAAAATCAATTGATAACTGTGCTGGTTAGCTAATGTATTCAAGATATTTAATGATATTGTTTCACATCAAAATCACATTTGTTTATACAATAGATTTAGGCATTTTTGCTTAAAAATAATATTTATATTTTGAAAATATTTAATTTCTCTACATACATGCATTTTGTCCACTTCCAAGAGAGAGATTCTGCAAATTAAAAACAAAACATTTTATGTCAAAACTCTAGACATATTAAAATGAATGTATTGGAATGTGCAGACAGGCTTTCAGATAGAACTGGTTGCTTGTAGACACACTCTACCTTCTGATAAACTACCGTTTTTGCCTTATTTTGCATAAATTTCCTATTTTGACCCAATACTGTTTCTTGGAAACTATAGCCAATCTCACTTCTGACTCACTTTTTCTTTATTAGTGACCTAATCCAAGAAAAATGTCACTACTTTTGTTCCGGAAGCATTTTGCTTGTAGACCAGTGTAGACTTCATTGTCTTCTTGAGCCTCCCATGCAACAGCAGGGCCGTGGGGGCTCACACCTGCAACCTTGAGTCTGATAACTTTGTAACCAGCTCATTATTGTGCACTTTTAGGAATGCACAATGCAGCTCTCTGCAAGTGTAAGATGACCTTGCAGTGGAAGAAAAACACTGCACATAAAACCCAACTATTATTATAACTAATATTAAAGTGTTATTAACATAGCAGTAGTACATCAAAATATAAGTTTAATGGTACTACGCAAAGCTATATGTAGAAATATTCAATAGTAGATTAATTGTAAGCAGAATTGTTGATAATCCTTATGGCTTTTTTTTTTCTGAAAAATAAAAATTGATTTTGTATTTGTTAGTAGGTCATATATGGTAGAGCAAAAGAATAATATAGCATGTATAGTGTAGTTTTATTTAAAAAGATAGTTAATTTTAGAAAGGATTACAATTGTTTTTGATATTTTTGTTTGTACATGTGTGGGTTATGTGTTGTTTCCAAGAAAATTTTTGATCAATTTATTTTCATTTACACTCTCTAAAACCACATAATTTACCATTAAATCCACAATATCTTCAATTTGTTTATTACTATATATAATATAGTATTTGATTTTGCTTATGTTTAAGGATAGTTTATTTTGATCAAACCATAGATTATTCTGTGATGGATGCAGTTATAGAGACAACATGGGGAAAATCAAAGTAACGTATGCAGTACTCATTGATGCCCCTCACTGGATGCGGAAGGGATTCACAACTAGCACTGGACAACTCATGAAACATCTGTGAGAGACAACAGAACTGATAGAAGCTGTGAGACTCCCTACTGAAGTAGCTGTGATAAAATGCAAAGGACATGGTAAAGGACAGGTAGAAAAACACACATAGATAGAGGGAATAAGCCTATGGAGGACCAAAAGTGCCAAAACAATAAACAAATAAACAAACCAACAAATAAATAAATGTAAAAACAAATAAATACATTTATACATAATTTTGGGTGTAAAAATATTTTCAGATTGTTTTTCCTGAAATTTGCACATTACTTCTCTAAATTAGCTTTTATTTATGTATTTATTTATACATTTATTTATTTCAGTATTTCACATTTTTACATTTATTTATGTATGTATTTCCACATTTATTCATTTATTTATTTATACAATTATTTATTTCTGTATTTCTGTCTCAGTATGCAAATAGAGTGGGCGGTGCTAACCTCAGTCTGAAGCAGGATTGGTGGATCGACCTCTAGTGACTGCTTTTGCCTTGCTCTGAATCTGAACACACTGCTACTGCTGCTACGCTGAAAGCTACGACCGCTAGGTGAACCGTAGTGCATATAATTCACTTAAATGATGACCTGTGCATCATTCTAATTTTAAATCTTTTGTTGGTAATGTTGGAAAGTTTTAAACTAGCTGCTAGTCTCTAGCAGGCCCCCTTCCCCTCGCTGAGAAGCTGCTTTGAATCCCTGCATGTTGTGGAGACAGAGCTGCGGTGGAAGTTTGAGGACACACTAAGGCAGAATGTGTAAGTAAATGGCTCAAAATGACTATTGCTAACAGTTTATGTGCTTATATTACTAGGTTTCATTGGCATATAGCTTGTCAGTCTTCTCTGATGACTGCCAAGTCAACAGTCCTGCGCTATCAGATCTGTGTGTCTGTGTTTCCATCTGTGAGTCTTTTACCCTGAGTTTAGACATACAGGCTGTGGATCAGCTGACACACCAATAGATGGCAGTAGTAAGTTTTTTTAAAATAAGAAAAAAAGTTAACAGTGGAGGCAAAACAAACAAATTTACATTTAGAAACTGTTTATCTGTATATAACCTAATTAGAAGCACTTGGAGAGCGCAGACCTCTGCCAAGCCAGAGGGTCACTCAAAAACCCATAAAGGCCTGTGTAACCGGTGTTACTTTAGCTACTTTTATTGTGGTGAGCTTCTGCTCCAGTTGCGGGCTTCCGCAGTGGTAATGCAGGTTAGTTTCATTTAGTTCCGGGATGATGGGACAGCACGCTCTTATCCTCCTCAGCTCCTCACTGTGGCTGCTTGTTTGCTGTTCTCGTGTTTCGGATCTTGCATGATTGCATCTGATTTTTACAGACTCAACGGTGAGTGCTGCGGTAAAATCAGTTAGTGAAATTGTGGTGTTATATCCCACTCGATTGTTTGTGTTGTTTGTATTGGGGGCGTCGGGGCCGCCATGTTCAGTGCTCAGAGAGCGCACTGCTAGCTTAGCATACACTCCGGTTCGAATGCCTTGAAGGAATATGGCACATATTTCTAAACATATAACGATATTGGGAGTCATTAAGAATCCGAATTAAGGGCAGTACTTTTGGTATTGGAAAGGCATTCTCATTTTCTTTATTTGGTTTTTGGTGTGATTATGTTGTGTAAACTTGCTAAATATGCTTAAGCATTGCAAACTGGTTTGATGTAGAATGAATGAATTGTTGCGTAATAATGATATGTAAATATGAGATTAGTACTGGGAGTAGTATATACCTTTGTTTAATATAAGTGCACTTAAGTATTTCTGAACTGTTTAACTTTGTGAGCTGTGCAAAGTATGGCAATATTAATTCACTGTGATAGCACTAACACAAGATTGTAAATTTGTGTCTTTGACCTTATATAGGTCAGGTTTTTTTGTGTGCACCCAATGGAAATCAACTGGATCATCTACAGAGCTACTCTTCAACCACCCTTGTGGTAGGAACTTGAACCACTCAACCACTCTCTTTCCTTCCTTTGGATAATTTTTTCCCTTTTTGCTGGACAATTTTGGATTCGATGACATTCATGCTGCTATACACACAGACATATGGCCTGAGATACTGATGCTTTTCCTTTGTATTGTAATATGATTATTGGATATCTGCATATAGATATCATATAATATATTATTATCAATATATAGGGATGCACCGATACCACTTTTTTTCAAACCGATATGAGTACGAGTACTTCCATTTGAGTACTCGCCGATACCGAGTACCGATACGAGTACTTATATAGGGGTTACTTAATAGTTTATACAGTCGCACTACTATATCTCATTCGTCCCATACCGTGTTGTCTTTTTTATTTTTACAACAGAGTGGTTTGAACACAGCTAACCATGGCTAAAATTTGCTTAATATGGACATGTTATACCTCATTTTAAAGCTTAGATTCTCCTCTATCCAGTCGCTAAAATCATTTTAAAAACAGATTGAGCATCTGCGCATAACCAGTGGAGATTCGCAAAGACATACAGCAGCTAACACAGCAGCTAACACAATTAGCAACGGTACTTCTTATGTTTTACCAGACAACAACTGCTTCACACTCCGCGCTTATATCATTTTCGGGACAACTAGGCCAACAAAAGGACAACTGCGTAAGTTTCAGGACTCACATATGATTTGGGATGTCTGGTTGAGCAGAATGTAGAGTCAGCTTTGCTTTTATCTCCATACAGTTCACTTTGAAATCCTTCGACTCGGTTCTCACTGCTCAGCTGAGAGGGGAATGTCACGTGACAGCGCTGTAAAGTGGTATCGGTTGTTGGTATCGGGCCACTTTTATGAATACGAGTACGAGTACTTGGACATGGTATCGGTACCATCCGTAATATATATATTTATATATACATCTACCCTAATACATTTATACCTTATAACTATATTCTGTTGTATTTGTTTCATTCACACACTTCAGACTCCTTAATGAACCAACTTCTGTTGCTATAAGTAATACACCTGGATCTGGCTCAATAAGTATTAAAGTGCATCAAATCTGTGAACATACTACTGAAAGAGTAGTATGTTTTTCATTTGGCATTATTTGCATGTGTGTAGCTATATTTGTTGCTGTGCAATATCCAATTTCATATGTGCCCCCTAAATTTAGAACCTTCTGGAACACCAGAACCAAAATATCAACATGATCTGGGTCAAACTTTGTCAGATTATAGCATCTACCGTGATGTTGTGAATTTTAATCTGTTTATGCTTGCTATACAAAAATAAAACTGTTCTTCTGAAGGCCTGAAATAAGATACATGTGAACATTACTTTATGCATTGTCATCATGTTCTGTACATGTCTTCTTAATCTAGTTCATACAGTTCAGTTAGTACACATTGTAAATCAAAGTTCAAGGAAAAAACTGCTGCAATATTGCTGACTTAAGATGTTAATGTTGCTGATTCCAGATGTTTAGTACTGTTGAACTAAAAAGATGTTTATTAGTACTAATCTGATTGTATACATTGAACTGCCACATACCTAGGTTTATGGTCCTGTTTGTTACATGTATGACCTCAATTTACAGTATAAGTACTGTTGTGACTTACTACCAAACAGACTCCCAGTCAGACTCTCAGACTCTCTGTGAACTGAGTTTCAATAAAGCCTTCAGGCAACAGATTCAACGTCGTCATGTGTCCTCCTTGTCAACAATGTCATCTTGTAATAATTTGCCAGTGATTCTGGGCATTATTTGTTGAGTTAGAGGCTGTAATGGCCCCCAAAATGTAATCACTTGTTCCTTATTACATTTCTGACATTTCCTGAAAATTTCATCAAAATCCGTCCATAACTTTTTGAGTTATGTTGCTAACAAACAGACAGACAGACAGACCAACACTGCTGAAAACATAACCTCCGCCTTGGCAAAGGTAATGAAACATGGTCTTTGTCTCCAAAAAATGTATGATTTGGTTGAAGGACTGCTAAGCTCAGGCAAATTGTATCAGCGCATTCAAAGATACCGGTTGGCCTCAAAGTACAGACTGCAAACTATTGGGTGCACTATAAAATGTTATAAGACTATTAACCTGAACAACCAATAAATTTATGTTCTTTTGCTCGCTCTGGTCAATGTATGTCTTTTTATATATATTGATGAACTATGCTCTCAGAAATGCAGTACATAATCTTCCTGCATGCCTGCAGAACCAAAGCAAACCACCTACTACTGCCATCTATTGGTGAGTAGCCCAATCCATAAGTCTGTGTTTAGCCTGAAAGTCTAAACTCATGGTAAAAGGCACACCGATCAAAACACAAACACACAGATCTGACATGTACAGAAGTGCTGAACTGCCACAGTGAAAGAAAAAATATTGGCAGTGTTTCTTGTTAATATGAGAAAGTAATGTAATGTTCTTGTTTAAACAAGAAAATTTTCTTGTTATGATGTAATAACTTTCTGGTTAAAATGAGATCATGTATTCCCATGATTGCCAGTGTGGTAGTGATACTGTTCATCTATATTACAGCTTCTTAAGAAAAGAAACAGTGTCTCCATTCGTCTTTCTATTTGCTCCCACTTCTAGTAGTCTTTGCTGCTCTGAATGATTGACAATTTTGAAGAATTGTAAAATTTCGTGAGGCATATGGGAAAACATAATCTTGTTTTAGCCAATGATTGTGTGGCACGATTAGGGGTTAAACCCAACATGGAGTTGTCAGTCCACAATTTGACCCATTTTGGTGAAGAAATCAAAGCAAGTTGGGTTGTAGCAGAAGTATCCCAAAAAGAAAGGGGAGGCTGGATACAGGGCCCTATAGGACAATACAATGAATGTTAGGTGGAATACTTTGTGGCACAACTTTCAGAGCACAGTAGTAACGTATTGTGAATGGGAAGACCTCGACACACAGCTCGCCAGACCCTCACTCCTGACACACACTTTGCAGCACTTGACACCGAACGCTGACACCCCCGTGCCACAGCCCACAGTACAGACAGGTAGAGCACATGCACAGGTAATGCCGAAGGTGTGACTTTAAAAAGAACGCCAGCATGCTACAAACAACAGTGTGTTAGCCAATCTCCAACACACTGATAAACAAACAACCACCAAACTCACCAAAAGTGAATGCTGAGCAAGCGCACAGGTAACGCCGAAAGTGTGACTTCAGTAAGGACACCGGTCTGCTAAACAACAGAATGTTAGCCTATCTCCGACACATTGGTAAACAAACAACCACCAAACATGCATGCGGTGGTTGTACATGTCATTTGCTTGGCTTTATGCCTTATGAATAGGCAACTTTGACTCGCATTTGGCACAATGTGGCTAAACAACAGCTGTAGCTCCAACCCTGAGCAACAAACAGTGACGTCAGAGGTGAAAGGGTCGGAGCGGGGTGGGGGATCCCCCTCTTATAGGTTCCCACTCCGACACGATTGGTCAACCAGCAGATGTGCGGGCATACCATCCATCTTGTTTAAACAAGAAAATGACCACGTTATAACGAGAAAATTATCTTGTTTAAACAAGAAAATTATTATAACAAAAAAAGATCTTGTTTTAACAATACAACATATCCAGGCATAATGAAGTGCGCTGGTAGACACCATCTTAACAACCAGGTATTTTGCAGGTAATTAGCATAATAAATTGACTAGTATTACAACCAAATAAAATGTTCCTGGCCAATATTATGCACAAAAAGTCAGCCTTTGAACTTACAACATTAATACATACAAGCAATGCAACCTTAGAACACAGATGTATGCACTCATTTCACCTCAAATGCAGCGTGAACTGCGTGGTGCCATTGTGATCTGTTTGTTTTTACTGCTACTTCCTCCTTGAACTGCCACCTTATCGTGGAGGGGTTTGAGTGCCTGAATGAACCTAGGAGCTATGTTGTCGGGGGCTTAATGCCCCTGGTAGGGTCTCCCATGGCTAACAGCTCCTAGGTGATGAGTCAGACTAAGAGCGGTTCAGAAGCCCTTTATAAAGAGAAAAATACCGGAGGTCGGAGGTCGATGATCAACTTTGTTGTCGTTTGATCTGACCTTTGGCCATGTGTCTTGGAAACTTGGGTGAAAAGAGAGGCAGAGTTGTCTACTGATCACTACCGGGTAGTGACCGTAAGGTCTCTGATGCCTGTCGTGGTGGCAACCCCTGAACCTGGTGGTGGTCATTGGAAGTAAGGGGGTGCCGTCTGGCTGAAGAAAGAATCCCATCAAGCCTGGCTGGCTTGTGGGACTCCTGAGCCAGCCGCGGGTACCGGCAGGCCAAACATGCTGCAGCCCGGGCAGTTGTGGAGGCAAGAACTCAGGTCTGGGAGGAGTGCGGGGAGGCCAGGGAGGAGGACGAACTCGAAGAATTTTGGCAAAATGTCCTCTGCCTCAAGAGGGGGAAGCAGTGCTTTACCAACACTGTTTACAGTGGGGTGAGGAGCTGTTGACCTCGACTGGAGGCTGGGACTCAGAGGTGGACTCGTCTATCACCCTAGCTGAAGTCACCGAGGTGGTCAAAAAGCTCCCTGGTGGCAAGGCTCTGGGGGTGGATGAGATCTGTCTTTAGTACCTCACTGGTTGGAGGGTGTGTTCCAACTACAGGGGGATCACACTTATCAGCCTCCCTGGGAAAGTCTATTCCAGGGTACTTGAGAGGAGAATTCAGCCGATGGTCGAACAATGACGTTTTTGTCCCGGTCGTGGAACAGTGGACCAACTCTACACCCTCTGTCAGGTGCTTGAGGGTTCAAGGGAGTTTGCCCAACCTGTCCACATATGTTTTGTGGATTTGGAGAAGGCGGTCGAAGATTGTCCCTCATGGTGTCCTGTGGGGGGTGCACTGGGCGAATGGGGTCTAAGGCCCTCTGCTAAGGGCAGGAGTTTGGTTCGCATTGCAGGCAGTAAGTCAGACCTGTTCCCGCTGCATGTTGGACAAAGGCAAAGTTGCCCTTTGTCACTCGTTCTGATCATTATTTTTATGGATAGACTTTCTAGGCACAGCCAGGGGCCAGAGGGAGTATGGTCTGGGGGTCACGGGATTTCATCTCTGTTTTTTGCTGATGATGTTGTCCTGCTAGCTTCATCAAACCAGGACATTCAGTGTGCACAGGGGCGGTTTGCAGCTGAGTGTGAAGGAGCTGGGATGAGAATCAGCACCTCCAAATCTGAGGCCATGGTCCTCGACCAGAAAAGGTTGGCTTACCCTCTCCAGGTCAGAGGAGAGTTCCTGCCTCAAGTGGAGGAGTTTAAGTATCTCAGGGTCTTGTTCAAGAGTGAGGGAAGGATGGCGCATGAGCTTGACAGGTGAATTGGTACATCGTCTGCAGTGATGCAGTCTGTTGTGGTAAAGAAGAGGTGACCAATTTACTGGTCGATCTACATTCCTACTCTCACCTATGGGTCATGACCGAAAGGACAAGATCCCAGATACAAGAGGCGGAAATGAGTTTCCTCCGCAGGGTGGCTGGGCGATCCTTTAGAGATAGGGTGAGGAGCTCAGAGTAGAGCCATTGCTCCTCCACATCAAGAGGGGCCAGCTGAGGTGGCTCGGGAATCTGTTCCGGATGCCTCCTGGGCGCCTCCCTGGGGAGGGCGAGCTGGACGAAGTGTCGGGGGAGAGTGAAGTCTGCGCATCCCTGCTTAGACGGCTGCACCTGCGACCCAGTACCGCATAAAGCGGAAGAAGAGGGATACTTCTGTTTAATAAAGTTCGATTCAAAATTTCAAAGTTACTTATCTGCATTACTTGAAGTGATCACTCGATGGCACTATAAACACTTTTATTCATAACAGAAAACTCCCCGTCTGGCGTGATTTAATAAAAAATAAATAAATAAATAAAACCATACATGTCATGAAGGAACCATCAAAACAACCTCTGTGATAGGCCTACTAAATACTTTTGTACCATTTGATTTTGCTACCTTTATTTCTACTGTGCATACCTTAACATCTTTAGAAGGAAACACCTGAGTTATAAGTCCAAGATGTCATTCGTTTCTTGATACTTGACTATCCTTGAGTACAACCGTACTCCCTAGGGTTATGTTTGGCTGATTAGACTGCCACTTGCAGCGTGGCTGAAGTGTGGGCAGGAAGTGTTTCCGCCACTTATCCCAGAAGGTGTTCGACAGGTGTTGGACAAGGTGCCACTTGTTTTTTGTCATGATCTGACACAGTGAAGTTGCTAGCTGAAGCTTGTAAAGGGTTTACTCTTTGAGTAGAGTTGCTGGGGTCAGAATGAGTGGATCACTAGGGTTCATTGAAACAGGAACAAGGGGCCTAGCGTCTATAATAGCCATCCCCTCTGCCATAAAGGTGACAAGAACTTCATATGTAAGCTTAGTGTTATTAAGCTGGAAAAACAAGGTAATCCAAAATTCTCCGGGCAAGACCAATCATCATTTCCCATGACCTGCTGGAAGCAAGTTGTGGGTTGAATGTCCATGTACATTCTTATTCTTTCAAGTAGGTCTGTATAGTCCGTGTTTAAGTGGATTTTAGGTGATTAGGCATTTATTCACCTTTCTTTTGCCTTCTACTATCCACCATCCTGCAGAGCAAACAGCTTCTTCTGTGAACAGGCGACCTTGATGATGGTTTTGCTCATGATAGTGCCTTATGAGAAGTGCTGCAACATGATGGTAGCCGAGAACAATGAGGGAATTCTTTTTGACTTGGTTTATGTTTCAGTCAGTGATGTGACCACCTACTTGCAAGAATCAATTTTCATCCAGAAAGGGGTCTAAGTTCCTAAGAGGGCTAGTTTTGGGGATTTTCTCATGTCTTTGAAAACATTTTATCTCGTCAGTGTATACACCCTGCTCTATTGTTTGAATGACAATGTTTCTGGCTTGGTTAAATTCAGCTACTGTAAGTCCTGTTTCACAATAATACTAGCCATTAAAGTAATTGCTTTTGCTTGAGGGTGAACTAAAGGTGTAGATGATGTGCAATAGATGAGAGAGAGCACGTGAGTGACTTCAGATGGAAAACTTGGTAAATCTATGTGAGCCCAGATGTTTGATGCAGGCTGTGGTTTTAAGTGTGAATACCTGCGGTGTGACCTCTGCGTCTATGCTGGGCTCAACAAGGTCATATGTGTCACTAGACAAATCTTGATTTTGGAGCAAAAAATCAGGGCCAGTGAGCCAGTTACTAGCAGCTGATAAGCAGGGACAGAATGAGTGGCGTGATGTGTGGGGTTCTGACTGCTGGCTACGTAATGCCACTGACTAGGCTGTGATTACTTGCGGATATGTATGACGTGGTTACTAATGCAGACATAGAATCTTCGTGTCTCGTTATAGATATAACCTATTTTACTGTCTTTATAGAAGGTAGCCTCATCTAGTTTTAAGACTAGCGCCTCTGAGAGTCTGCAAGCTCTACTACAAACACAGTGGCACTAAGATCTAATCTTGGTATGGTCTGATCAGGAAGAAATAACAAAAAATGCACAGTTCCTTCGTTACAGCAGCAGAAGGTGAGATGTCTGTGTATGCTCAGGGAATACACAGATATGAGTTCTTTAAGTGAGTCTTTCCAGAGTGTCCAGGATTCTTCCATTTCAGGAGGCAATGAAACATCCTAGTCCCCATTTTCAATTGTGAATTTGTGCAGAATTGACTTTCCCTGTATAGTGACTGGTACTACAAAGCCTAGCGGATCATAAAGGCTGTTTATTATTGATAGAACAACTCGCCTAGTGAAGGGCTCAGTCTTAAAGGTAAAGCAGTCTTTTCTTAGGTCCCAAAGAAGACCAAGACTACATTGCATGGGCAGTAAGTCAGCTTCAAAGTCTCAGTTTGTAAGGTCTTTCGCGTGATCTTGGGAAGGAAATGCCTCTAAGACTTTTGTGCAGTCAGAGGTTTAATTTTGCAAGTGTGTCACAGGTTTTTTGGAGAAAAGACAGCCATTTCAACAGTAGGAAGGGATTTTAGCCCATTGTCCACATAGAAGTTGCGTGTGACAAACTATTTAACATCTGGGTCACACTCTGGCTCGCTATGTATGACTGACTGATGCAAACCGTATATGGCGACTGCAGGAGATGGGCTATTCCCAAAAATATGAACCGTCATACGGTACTCAGTAATGTCTTTAGAAATGTCATTGTCACGGAACCACAAGAAACGTAAATAGTTCCTGTCTTCCTCTCGAACACTGAAGCAATAAAACATCTGTTGTCAATTTCTGCTATAAAGGCGTCAGCTTTCTTTCTGAAGTATATTAGGAGTGAGTTGTTAAGGTCTGGTCCGATTAACAACATATCATTCAGTGATATACCATTAAACTTGGTGTAAAGGCCAATTTGAGTTTCTTTACACTACATTTTAAGTTTAATATAAGTAAAACTAGGTCAATTATTATTGTGATTTATTTGATATGAAATATCTTTTTTAAGTTAGAAATTGCATTTTTTATTTTATTTATTTTGTTCTGTTGCATAGAATCATGCTGGGTGTGTTGGGTTGGAGCCTTGGGGTGGAGCCTAGTGCTTATAACCAGCAGGTGTGGTAGCTCTTTGTTCTTTTTTGTGGAGGTGTGGAAGCTAGCCAGGGCCTGAGGCCTAACAGTTTTTGACTGTGTTTCTACTACTATTGTGGATTACCTATGTGGACTGTGGATTATATGCTGTGGAATTTGGTGTACTATCCATTCTCATTAAACAGCAACAACATCAATATTTGTAAGTCTGGACAATTCTCTTCATTATTCATTTTAAACACACGTCAAGCTCAAGCTAAATCCCTGGCAGCTACAGTGGCATGTTAAGTTAAAACTGCTGCAACAATTTGGTCAAAAACTGAAGCACATTATTGAATGGACAAGAAACCTTGTGGATACATCTGATTATGACGGATTATTGATTGATTTTTTTGTGGATGGTGGCCATTGTTTGGATTGTTTGTTCTGCCTAAATACCAGACCACTAAAACAATCCTTTCGTGGATCATAGGTGGATTGAGAACAACTTTGTGGAGTACGGGAAATGCTGCTTGGTTGCTTTAATGCTCCACTGAATACAATACTGGATACTGTTTGATTGATGTGATAAACCCTCTTTGTTAATGGCTGAAGTTGCTGGGGCCATTGCTGTTGCTGAAATTGGACACAAGAGGGTGACAAAACTCACAGATAAGGCCCTTGAAGAGAAATTACATTATTACTTAAATTCTAGGAGAGTGAGACTTAGACAACTCACCAAAAAGGCAAACGATATCAAGGACCTGTTGAGCAAGGATCCAACATTTGACAAAATAAACGAAAGTTACAAAGATTTTAGTGCTAATTTGGAAGTATTTAAACAAATTAACAAATCTGTACTAAAATATTTAGATGTAGCCGAACATTCTGTGGATCAAGAAGTCTGGTTTCAACCAAAACTCCAAAACTTTCTAGAGTTTGGAAACAAAATCAATGCATGGCTTATGGAGAAGCAAAATGACAATGTGGTTAAGGACAAACAAAGTGACATTGCGGTTAAACAAAGTGAGCTAAGCGCTCAAGAAGCTAAGGATGAATTACACATAGAAAAGGCATCTATTGTCTCAAAGTCAGACGAAACAAGCTCTTCCAAGAGTGGACATTCAATCCGTTCTATTGCCTCTTCAAGTTGCCTAAGAGAAGAGGCCAGAAGAGCAGCTTTGGAAGCACAGGCGGCCACACTAAAACATAAAAGGGTTATTGCACTTAAGGAGGCACAGCTTGCTATGGAGAAAGAGGAATATGAAGTTCAAGCTGCTCTTGCCATGTCAAATGCAAAACTTAAAGTGTATGAAGGATATGCCTGTGCTGATATAGAGGATGACATTGATGAGCCAGCAGATTTTAAGGCAAGTGCCGTGGATATAAATAGTTTGGTGGACAATACAGCTGCAAGGCAGCCATCACACGAACAAAAATACATCACCTTGCCCCCGGAGGAAGTAACTGGAGCTAGGCCTAAGACACCTCGGTCCATAGAAACGTTCAGTACTGTTAATGTGGACTCTGATTGCAGAAGAGAGATTGTGGACATAATGAAGGAGCAAACAAAGATCACAAAAATGCTTGTAAGACAGCAGCAATCTACACAATTGCCCAAACGTGACATTCCAGTCTTCACAGGTGACCCACTTAATTTTAGGTCATTTTTAAAGGCCTTTAAACTTGTTATTGATTCAAAAACAGACAGTAACATGGATAAATTGTACTTTTTGGAACAGTGCACGAGAGGGGAACCACAAATTTTGGTCAGGAGCTGCCAACATATGCCACCTCACAGTGGATTCAATCATGCAATGTCTATACTGGAAGACCACTACGGGCATCCTCTGACAATCGCCACTGGTTTAATGGAAAAGCTTTTTAATTGGCCTTCTATTAAATCTGAAGACGCAAGAGCCCTCAATAGCTTCGCGCTATTTCTGATTAGTTGCTATAATACCATGCAGGATGTGGACTATATGGATGAGCTGGATAGCCCCACCAACATGAGGACTATCATTTCAAAGCTTCCATACAAAACAAGGGATAAGTGGAGAACATGTGCATATGACATTGCACAAAATCGCCAAAGAGCTAAGTTCGTTGATCTTGTCTCATTTGTTACACGGGAGGCAAAAATAGTCAACGACCCTCTGTTTGGAAATCTCCCAGTCACCCCTGCTGTAAATAAAGAAAGGAGGTCAGTTATTTCAGAAAATCCGTTAAAAAAGGAAAGACCAAAACAAAGCAGTTTTGCTACTAATGTATCTGCCTACAAGAATCATAAGCCTATCGCTCCAAAATCTGATTCACAGTCTCAATGCATTGCACTTAATAAGCCATGTCTTTATTGCAAGAAAAGCCACGCCCTAATAGATTGTTACCGGTTCACAGGGGAGTTACACCAGGAAAAGTTGAATTACCTGAGAAGAATGGGACTCTGTTTCAGTTGCCTAATCCAAGGACATCTGGCAAAGGACTGTAAAAAGAAACTTATCTGTCCAGTGTGTTCCCAAGAACATCCCAAGCTGTTGCATATCTATAAGATTGGAAAACATGTTAATGCTGGCTGTCAGACAGAGGGCAATGGTCCAGAACATATAACTTCAAATCCTGTGAACAATGCAAACCAAATAACTGCTAACCCAAATGGGGCCGGGGACAACTGTATTCTTCCTATATTACCTGTTCATGTCAGGTCAGCCAAGGGTAATAAAATAGTACAGACCTATGCATTTTTGGATCCTGGGAGCACAGCAACTTTCTGCACAGATACTTTAGCAGAACAACTTAATCTCAGTGGCAAAGGAACAAGAGCGACATTAGTTTTAAGAACCATGAACTCAGTCTCCCAAACCAAGGGCAGCATAATAACGGACCTGGAAATTTGTGGACTTAACGAACGCAAATATATTGCTATCCCAAAGCTGTACATGCAGAAAAACATACCTGCTGAAAAGGAAAATATACCACGTGAAAAGGACATGGAGAGATGGCAGTATCTTAGAGAAGTCACTTTACCAGAAATCGATGCAGAGATTGGACTGCTTATTGGAAATGACATATATGAAGCTTTTGAACCGTGGAAAGTGATTAACAGTAAAGACAATGGTCCATATGCTGTAAAAACCGTGCTAGGATGGACTGTGAATGGACCAATAAGAGAACAGAGGGATGACCAAGAATTTGTCGCAACTAATAGAATATCTGTCACCACCGTTGAAAATCTGCTCATGCAACAATATAAAGTGGACTTCCCAGAGCATTATTCTGAAGAGAGAACTGAAATGTCAATAGAAGATGACAAGTTTTTGCATTCTGTGTCAAGTTCTGTTCACCACAAAGATGGACATTACTACATCAAGCTACCAACTAAAGATCCCAACATTAAAATGCCAAACAACAAAGAGATAGCAATTCATCGCGCTCAGACACTAATGAGAAGGCTCAGCAAAAATAGCCAGTTTCACCATGAATACACCACCTGTATTGAAGACATGCTGAAAAAGGGATATGCAGTCAGAATTCATGAGTCACAAATACACAGGGAGGTTGGAAAGGTCTGGTATATACCACATCATGGTGTGTATCACCCAAGAAAGAAAAAACTTCGGGTGGTATTTGACTGTGGAGCCAGCTTTCAGGGTGTGTCACTCAACAAAATACTTCTGCAGGGCCCAGATCTTACCAGCTCTCTTGTTGGAGTACTCACTCGCTTCAGACAAGAAGATGTGGCAATAATGGCAGACATTGAGGCAATGTATCATCAGGTCAGAGTTCCAGATGAAGATACAGATTTGTTACGATTCCTCTGGTGGCCAGAAGGGGACATCACACAACCATTAGCAGAGTACAAAATGGTAGTGCATCTCTTTGGAGCCACCTCATCTGCCAGTTGTGCCAATTTTGCTTTGAGAAAAACTGCAGAAGATAATAGAACAAACTCAGCACCCGAAATTGTGGATACAGTTATGAACAACTTTTACGTGGACGACTGCTTGAAGTCGGTGAAGAATGAAAAGGATGCGGTCTCGCTGAGAGAGCATCTGACAAGCCTGTGTGCTTCAGGAGGATTTCACCTTACTAAGTGGACAAGTAACAGTCGTGCCTTTTTAAAGACCATTCCAGAACATGAAAGAGCGAGCGAAATAAGAAATCTGGATCTGACTAAAGATGCCCTTCCTATGGAAAGAGCACTTGGTGTTCTCTGGTGTGAGAATTTAGATGTGTTCAAGTTTAGTGTTGGCATCAAACCAAGGCCGCAGACTAGAAGAGGAATTCTATCTATCGTAAGCTCCATATACGACCCTCTTGGCTTTCTCTCTCCAGTAGTCCTCCCAGCCAAGAACATTGTACAAAGGTTGTCGAAAGACAAGCTAGCCTGGGATGAGGAGATGCCACAACACCTTACCTGCATTTGGGCCGCATGGGTGAGCCAGTTATCCCAGTTATGCAACTTTAAAATACGAAGATGCATAAAACCTAATAACTTTGGCCATATTACATCAGCGCAACTAAACCATTTTTCTGATGCTAGTGAAAGTGGATATGGATCAGTATCATACTTGAAATTAACAAATGAAAAGGGATATGTTCACTGTGCATTTATGATGGGAAAAGCTAGAGTTGCTCCGCTAAAACCAACCTCTATCCCACGCATGGAGTTAACAGCTGCTGTTCTGGCAGTCAACATGGACAAAACATTAAGAAGAGAACTGCAACTTAATCTTCAAACCTCAACATTTTGGACAGACAGCACAGCTGTGTTAAAATACATTGCAAACGACAAGCTGAGACTTAAGACCTTTGTAGCAAATAGAATTGCTGTCATCAAAGCTGCAACAAACGTGGACCAGTGGAATCATGTGGACACCAAAGAGAATCCAGCTGACTTTGCATCACGTGGCCTAACAGTAAAGCAGTTCCTAGCTAACCAGACATGGTTAAATGGACCATCATTCCTAAAAAACACATACCATCAAATGGACAAGGAGTTTAAGCTCTCAGAAGATGATGAGGAAGTTCGAAAGATGACAATTAGTTTAATAAAAGCATCAGAACAGATCTGCTCTGTGGACAAGCTGATTACTCACTATTCAAGTTGGAGACGCCTCAGAAGGGCCGTGGCTTGGATTCTCAGACTCAGAGATCATCTTCTTGCCTCTTCTCAAAAGAAAAGGAAGGATGATGTTGCCCCACGACAAAGTAGAGCAACAACCCGTCAACAGAAATGCAATAAAGAACTTTCTCAGCCTTTGAATGTGAATGAACTAAAAGCAGCAGAAAAAGAGATTGTACGTTATTGCCAATATTCTTGTTACAAGGATGAAATCTTAGCCCTTCAAAGTGGTAGCTCAGAAGTATCAAGAAGAAGCAAGATTTATAAGCTCAGTCCTGTTATACAGAATGGTGTGTTGAGAGTTGGTGGGTGTCTTACTCGGTCAGCTATGCCAGAAGAAGCCAAGCATCCAGCAATATTGCCCAAAACCCACCACGTCACATCACTACTGTTACAGGACATCCATGAAAAAACAGGACACTCCGGGCGAAACTATATGCTTTCTCACCTTCGGCAACATTACTGGATTCCTGCTGCAAATTCGGCAGTCAGAAAGCTCTTGTCCCATTGTGTCATGGTTTAAGACGCTTTGTATGCAGAAGAGGTCAAGTAGCACTCATCAGATCTGATAATGGCACAAACCTTGTTGGAGCCGAAAGGGAGCTGCGTGAAGCTCTTTGTGAGCTGAACAGCGCTAAAATACAAAACACATTGTCAGAAAGAGGCATTCAGTGGATTTTTAACCCCCCTGCAGGAGCACACTTTGGTGGTATCTGGGAGAGCCAAGTAAAGCTGGTGAAAAGAGTCTTAAAATCTGTACTCAATCAACAAACCATGGATGATGAATGTTTGCAGACCCTTTTTTGTGAGGTTGAAGCTATAATCAATGACAGACCAATAACTATGTCATCTGATGATCCTAATGACCTGGAGCCGCTCACACCAAATCACCTGCTACTACTAAAGAAACAACCATTAATGCCTCCTGGTTTATTCAACAGTACAGACTGCTACTCACGTCGCAGATGGAGGCAGACCCAGTACATGGCAGATCTCTTTTGGAAAAGGTGGGTAAAAGAGTATTTGCCCAGCCTTCAACAAAGACAGAAATGGACCAAGGAAAGGCAAAACCTTACACCTGGTGACATTGTACTGATCCTCGATGACAATGCACCAAGAAATTCCTGGCTACTTGGAAGAGTTCTACAAGCAAAAATGGATGATAAAGGACTGGTCCATTGAGTACTGGTCAAAACTAAAACCAGCACCCTAGAAAGACCTGTGGATAAACTGTGCCTTCTCAATAAGACGCAGTTGTGAGCTACTAGGGTAAAGGCAGAAAGCTGCCCTAGGTAAGAAATATGGCCTACAGCTTGGCAGTTATGAGAATTATGGTATTAAATGGTAATATGGTAATTATAAGACCTAATCTTATAATTAGGGGCCGGGTATTGTAAAGGCCAATTTGAGTTTCTTTACACTACATTTTAAGTTTAATATAAGTAAAACTAGGTCAATTATTATTGTGATTTATTTGATATGAAATATCTTTTTTAAGTTAGAAATTGCATTTTTTATTTTATTTATTTTGTTCTGTTGCATAGAATCATGCTGGGTGTGTTGGGTGGAGCCTTGGGGTGGAGCCTAGTGCTTATAACCAGCAGGTGTGGTAGCCCTTTGTTCTTTTTTGTGGAGGTGTGGAAGCTAGCCAGGGCCTGAGGCCTAACAGTTTTTGACTGTGTTTCTACTACTATTGTGGATTACCTATGTGGACTGTGGATTATATGCTGTGGAATTTGGTGTACTATCCATTCTCATTAAACAACAACAACATCAATATTTGTAAGTCTGGACAATTCTCTTCATTATTCATTTTAAACACACGTCAAGCTCAAGCTAAATCCCTGGCAGCTACAGTGGCATGTTAAGTTAAAACTGCTGCAACACTTGGCGCTGTTGTTTTTTTGTTTTTTTTTTGTTTTGTTTTTATGGGACAGCGTGTATTAATGAACAGCAGCTAGTGCCGTAAATTCACCGGATTATAGCTCAGAGCTAATTTCCATCCATAGTCTCAACTCACTCACATTCACACTGGCTTCCTGGTGTTCCCCAGCGGTCTCCCATCCAGGCACTGACCAGGCCCTACCCTGCTTAGCTTCCGAGGTCTGACGGGATCGGGCATCCACAAGGCGGTATGGCGGTTGAAGATGACTCTAATCTGTTTTGGCTTCCTAGCATGATAGACACCAAATACCGGCAAATACCAACATTCTTCTCCATCTTTTACAGGAGGGGCAGTTTTAATATTTTGCCCATGAAGTTAACAAAGTGATCCTTTATTTTCTCTCTTTTTTTGAAGTCACAAACGAGTGACAAAGCTTGTGGCCTATTGTTAGGTAGTAGTGGTGTAACAATATGTTTTTGCAATGATACGGTACATATGAATTAGAACTGTTTTGATACAATTAAAGAATGATATTGGCTAATTTGGAACAAGATGATTCAATATGATTTAACACCTTCATATTGATAATCAATACAGCAACTTTTTGCCAAAAATCATAAAAGTTTACTCTCAAATGTGGTATTGCGGCCAGGGTTGATTATGTCCAGCAGACAGAGAGCAAAGAGAAGTTGAATATAACATTTTATTTAATTAAAAACACAAAAATTACACCTAAAAAGCCATATCTGGTTTTATTTTAACATGCAAACTTAAAAATATTGATATTTGTGATATTGATTTTCCATGTCTATCGATATACACTACTTAGAAAACAATCCAATCCGACCCAAAGGTTATGTGTATCAATATAGTTGTATTGATACATCGATATACAGTGGGACAAAAAAGTATTAAGTCAGCCACCAATTGTGCAAGTTCTTCCACTTAAAAAGATGAGAGAGGCCTGTAATTTTCATCATAGGTATACCTCAACTATGAGAGACAAAATGAGAAAAAAAAAATCCAGAAAATCACATTGTCTGATTTTTAAAGAATTTATTTGCAAATTATGGTGGAAAATAAGTATTTGGTCAATAACAAAAGTTCATCTCAATACTTTGTTATATAGCCTTTGTTGGCAAGGACAGAGGTCAACGTTTCAAAGTCTTCACAAGGTTTTCACAAACTGTTGCTGGTATTTTGGCCCATTCCTCCATGCAGATATCCTTTAGAGCAGTGATGTTTTGGGGCTGTCGCTGGGCAACACAGATTTTCAACTCCCTCCAAAGATTTTCTATGGGGTTGAGATCTGGAGACTGGCTAGGCCACTCCAGGACCTTGAAATGCTTCTTACGAAGCCACTCCTTCGTTACCCGGGCAATGTGTTTGGGATCATTTTCATGCTGATAGACCCAGCCACGTTTCATCTTCAATGCCCTTGCTGAGGGAAGGAGGTTTTCACTCAAAATCTGACGATACATGGCCCCATTCATTCTTTCCTTTACACGGATCAGTCGTCCTGGTCCCTTTGCTGAAAAACAGCCCCAAAGCATGATGTTTCCACCCCCATGCTTTACAGTAGGTATGGTGTTCTTTGGATGCAACTCAGCATTCTTTCTCCTCCAAACACGACGAGTAGAGTTTTTACCAAAAAGTTCTATTTTGGTTTCATCTGACCATATGACATTCTCCCAATCCTCTTCTGGATCATCCAAATGCTCTCTAGCAAACTTCAGACGGGCCTGCACATGTACTGGCTTTAGCAGGGGGACACGTCTGGCACTGCAGGATTTGAGTCCCTGGCGGCGTAGTGTGTTACTGATGGTAGCCTTTGTTACTTTGGTCCCAGCTCTCTGCAGGTCATTCACTAGGTCCCCCCATGTGGGTCTGGGATTTTTGCTCACCGTTCTTGTGATCATTTTGACCCCATGGGGTGAGATCTTGCGGGGAGCCCCAGATCGAGGGAGATTATCAGTGGTCTTGTATGTCTTCCATTTCCTAATAATTGCTCCCACAGTTGATTTCTTCACACCAAGCTGCTTACCTATTGCAGATTCAGTCTTCCCAGCCTGGTGCAGGTCTACAATTTTGTTTCTGGTGTCCTTTGACAGCTCTTTGGTCTTGGCCATAGTGGAGTTTGGAGTGTGACTGTTTGAGGTTGTGGACAGGTGTCTTTTATATAGATAACCAGTTCAAACAGGTGCCATTAATACAGGTAACGAGTGAAGGACAGAGGAGCCTCTTACAGAAGAAGTTACAGGTCTGTGAGAGACAGAAATCTTGCTTGTTTGTAGGTGACCAAATACTTATTTTCCACCATAATTTGCAAATAAATTCTTTAAAAATCAGACAATGTGATTTTCTGGATGTTTTTTTCTCATTTTGTCTTTCATAGTTGACGTAAACCTATGATGAAAATTACAGGCCTCTCTCATCTTTTTAAGTGGGAGAACTTGCACAATTGGTGGCTGACTAAATACTTTTTTGCCCCACTGTAGTTACTTATTGTTACCCCCCTGTTAGGTAGTCTTTGACGTGGTAACTTAAACAGTAGTGGAGCTGTCCAGCTACTTTCTTTAGCTTTTATTAGTCCTTCCTCTATTATTTTCAAAAAGATAGTGGCCTGAATGGAGGGTGAGATGTAATTGTTGAGTCTGGTTTGTTTGAAAACATTACATCCTAAGTGGTCAGGTTCACATGTGGTGCTGTCACTGAACTGACTGCTAAAGTTGAAAGGAACTTGTGTGTCACAGTGCCTTTCTATAACATTGTACAAATTAGGACATGGCTTGAAAATTGTGGGATGACCTTTCTCTGCTGCATTTGTGAAGAGAGTTTTAATGGCAAGGGTTTTGTGTACATCACCTAGGTACACATTTCCTACTTTCACCCTCCCCAGGTCCAATTTTTGTGCGTAGGGTTCATTGTGGGATGGTATTTATATAGCGCTTTAACTATGACACAAGTCACCCAAAGCGCTTTACACAGGGTAGGGAAGGGGTATTTCATTCACTCCATACTTGGTAGTGGTAAGCTACGTTTTGTAGCCACAGTTTCCCCTGGGGTAGACTGACAGAAGTGCGGCTGCACACATCTGCGCCAACGGACCCTCCGACCACCACCAACCACTCACTCACTCACTCACATTCACACCGGCTTCCTGGTGTTTCCCAGCGGTCTCCCATCCAGGTACTGACCAGGCCCTGCTTAGCTTCCGAGGTCCAATGAGATCTGTTTGTGAATTTTGTGAACATCCTGTCCTAGAAGCATTAGGATTTGAGCATTAGAGTCCAAGTCAGGGATGAGATGTGGACTTTAGATGGTTGTGGTACATGGCTGTACTAGGTGTGGTTTCCTCATCTCTGTCATTTGGGATGTTTTTGCATTCAATGAGGCTAGGTTTTTTTAGGAGTTTTTCCTTATCGAGAAGGAGGGTCTAAGGACAGGTGTGTCGTGGGTCTGTTTAGTTTAGTGTAGTTATTGTTTGTGCTGATTGTGTGTTAAGTCTGATTGTGTGTTTATGTTTGATAAACTGTTTGTGAAGCCCTTTGAGGCGACTTTTGTTGTGATACTGGGCTATACAAATAAATCTGAATTGAATTGAATTGATTAGGCAGTGGGATGTGGACTGTACCATCTAGAGCTTCCACTATATAACCACTGGCTCTCCTACCCATTGTCTCTTTGATACCTGCACATGTCCTTAGTGAGTAGTTCAGGCTCTTTCAGCCATGGGGCTGGTCCTGGGTGGAGAGCGGCACAATGTTTCACATTGCCACACTTGTTACATTGGACTTTGACTTTACAATTCTTTGCAATGTCTGTAGATAAGGCACTGGATTTGAAGTAATTATTGTTCTATTTTTAGAAAGCCTTCCTTTCATCTAGTGATTTCATGCAAAATGTTCTGCATTTTGGGAGAGGATGAGCTTTTTTCTTTTTTCTTTTTTCTTAGATTCTTAGATTCTTAGATTCCTGTGTAAAAAGTCTATAAAAACACTGAAAGGCGGAAACGAGACACAGATGACACAGTGCTGACGTTTGTAGTTTGCTCCAACCGTTAGCCATTTCTCCTGCAAGTTAAATGGGAGCTTCTGGACGATATGATTTACTCCCCTTGCTCTATCTAGGAATAAAAGACCAGGGAGGTCTCCCTTAGCTTTGGCACACTGTACTTCCATAAGCAAGTCACTAAATTTTCTTAGATTAGTGTAGTCTTTAGGGGTGATTTTTGTAAAAGTGTTGATTCTTTTACTTCTATTCTATTACTTCAGTAATATTCTATTACTTCAGATGAGCTGATTCAATTGTTCTATTTCCATTTAATAAAGTTTTATTCAAAATTGCAAAATTACTTATCTGCATTACTTTAACTGACCACTCGATGGCAATATAAATGCACACACAAATCGTAATATGCACACACAAATCTTAATACATAAACACACAAAATTTGATACACACACACCTTATTACAGACAAATATATTTACACACACACAAATCTTTTTGCTACAGTAATAGCCCCATACGATGCACCCATAATTCCACCAGCCGGTTTAAGACAAGATATTTTTACATAAAGAATAATAAATCTTAATCTTTTATACATGTAACACCACAGCCCTGGTTACTAAAATCCTACCAAGTCAGTCCTTTCATTGGTGTTTGTATGGATGAAACAAGGCCTTGTTTTTTAGAAAGAGGAGGGGATGACATATCGCCAAGTGCTAAAGGAAAAGAAATGCAGAAATAATGACCAGAATAAAAAAAGGAATTGTAAACTTTTTTTTAAAATCGCAAATGAAATGGAATAACAACATAACCATAAGCCTTTCTCCTGAGAGAGGTCTATGTTGGTGTATTAAACAATATTTTCTCCATACTTCTCAGATGTTGTGTAACTACCATAAAAATGCATACTGTCATTATCATCCCATATTGTAAAATGCACATTTGACATTGTGAAGCTCACTTTGGAGTTTTCCACATACAGTGTGAAGTACAGGATTTTTTAAGTTAACTTCAAAAAATCCTGAAGTTAGTGAATCAGAAGTGAATCAGAAGGTACCTGTAGCGTGTTCACTGCCAAAAATTGTCACTGAGGACCAGGAAGATGTCTTTCAAAATGCCGCCAAAATTTATTGAAGATCAACAGGATCAAAAATACAGATTGACAGGATTCAAAATCGATGTAAAAGTAAAGTATAGTGGTAAATCAAAGTACAGAACTCAATCTCGAGAAGGGAGCAATTCGTTGACATTGCGCCGCCATTGGTCTAAGCAACTCGTAAGGAGACGCCCTTCCGATCTTGGGATGTCACCGAAATGCCCCCGTTCAAGGTTTTCACACAGGTTTTATACTTGGTAAACATAACGCATAAAAGTAAACTTTATGACTAGGTCCATTGTGCACATATCTTGTTTTTGGGACAGGCTAGTCCATATTTGGTATGTCCAAGGACAGGAGAATACACCTTTCTGAATAACATATATCTAATTTGGGTCAACCTGACCCTTTTTGTAATCGTCCCAAGAGACAGTGTAGAATGGACTTAGTGCACATACCACAGCTGGCAAGGCGCCGGCTAGTCGGCGTAAACAACAGCATGTTTCTTAAAACAAAAGGGTATTATGATGTTAACTTAGTGTGAACTTAAGGCTATGACCTAAATCAGAGAACACATTGACATAAAGTCAGGCATAACCAAATACTATTCTAATAAACGATTAAAAATAGATAAAACACAGGAGCTAAGTGATGCAAAGTACACAAGGACAGTGATTACAAACATTATCATAAGGAAATGAGGACATGAGGAGTCATAATCTAAGAACTTTATTGATTGACATACAAGGAGTAAACTAGGACAAATCATAGGTGATACATTAGCAACTTAATTTTTTACTTTAACAGTAGCAATAGATGATTTTTAATGATTTCAAGTGCCAAGCAAAAGTATGTACTCCTCTTAGCATTTTTCCTTTATTGTTGCCTTACAACCTGGAATTTAAATGGATCATTGAGAGGTTCATATCAGTCACTTTACATCACATGACAACTATGAAAATGCAAGAAAAAATGATTATTATTATTATTATTATGCCACAAAACACAATTTAATTCATCATTACAAAGATAAAAGGAGCCACACCAAACCTGCCTAAAGAGGACCATCTAAAACTCACAAACCGGGCAAGGAGTGCATTCATCAGAGAGGCAACAATAAGACCAAAGGTGACCCTGAAAGAGCTGCAGAGCTCCACAGCAGAGACTGTTGTATCTGTCCACAGGACCACTTTGAACCATACACTCCACAGAGCTGGGCTGTATGGAAGAGTGGCCATTGCTTGAAGAAAATAATAACAAAACATGTTTTGTGTTTGCCAAAAGGCACGTGGAAGACTCCCCAAACACGAGAAAGTCCTCTGTCCAGACACAATTAAAATGAGCCATCAATGAATGATGCTATGTATAGCACAAACCTAACACTTGACTGTGGCCCCTCTCTAAAGTGAAGACTGGTGGTGGCAGTGTCCTGCTGTGAGGATATTTGTCATGGGTAGGGACTGGGAAACTGGTCAGAACTGAAGGAATGAAGGATGGAGCTAAACACAGGACAATTTTTGAAGAAAACGACTCAAACTGTGCTGTAGCTTGAGCTGTTTTAAATGAAGAATAAACACAATTCCCATTGATTTTATGAACAAAGCTCATAAACACTTATCCTAGAGCTGGAAGGTGGTTCTACAGAGTACTAACTTTAAGAGGTACATACTTTTGTACGCTCAAGTTTTCTTGCTTCACAATAATAAAAAAAAAGCATTTTCATAGTTATTGTCATGTGATGTACAGTGACTGACATGAACTTCTCAATGGTCCATTTAAATTCCAGGTTGCAAGGCAACAATAAAAGAAAAATGCTAAGGGGGTACATACTTTTTCTTGCCACTGTATGTCCAAAAACATGCGCACCTGCTCCTGTGAGAGGCTGCCTAAAAAAGGTATTTATGTTTAACAGCACCATAATATACTTGTTTATCAAAGGTCGAGCTAAAAATGGCAGTGTCATTATTAGACAACCCTTACTAGAACAAAAATGAGAAGCAAAAGGAAAAACATAAATGCAGACATAGACTGTGTGTTTACATGCACAAGAATACATTTATATTAATCTGAATATGAGTATACGCCGAATAACTCCATGTAAACACTCTTTTTATTATTCTGGCTGTGGCAGCGTAGATAACTATATCTGATTATTAGCTTAACCTGATTATGAACTTTAATGAAATTATGATGAGTCATGTAAATGTTATAGAGATGAGATACACAATGTTAACTGGCTATGTAAACAGTTGCATTTCCACTACCCTGTCTGCTCTATTAGAATCTATGTTCTGGGGGCGGAGACTTTGCCTCTCCAGGCAAAGTCTTAAACATCTTGACAAACAAGAGCCTATGTTAATAGCAGACCCTCCCTCATCATCTAATCAGAGGTCTGTCTGTGTGGTATCATTGTTCAAATCTCCGATGGAACCGGTCTTCTGGGGTGTTGTCTTCCTGGGATGCCCATGTTGCATCCTGACTTTAAATTCACCATTCTCATTGAACTTGGTCCTCTGCCGGACTGACACCGAATATTTGCTGCCCCCCCTGCCTACAGGAACATCAGCTTCCTTCATCTAGCACAGGCCTTATCCTGAAGGGACAAACATGTTAATACTAATAAAAGTGCTGTCAACTACATTGGCGCCAATCAGGTGCCAGCCCTACACGTGTGACTGCCACACACCTTGTGCTTGGTTTTATTTCTCTGTGTATGTGTATTTATTTGTCATTTTATTTCAACAGATGTAACACAGCTAGAAAATGCAAAGGAATGTCATAGTATTTACAGGAACACACATAGAACTGGACGAAGTGAGCAGCATCAGCAGGGGGCCACGGACCAAACAGGTCCAGGGCATAGAGCTGAGACCTACACGATCAGTGATAGTTTGGGCTGTCATGTCATCTGCTGCTGATCCACTGTGCTTGACTTGACTTGGCACTTGCTCACACTGCCAAAAGTACTATTAGCTGGTTAAATTACTATATTGTTACTGTGGATAATTGACCAGCAAACTCAGTGTAAGAGCTGAGCCTAACTGCTTCTCTTTAACCCTCAGGGCACCTTAAAAATGTACATACACTCTTTAACTTCAGGACCCATTTGGAGAAACTCATAAAAATTGCTATAAAAGTGTCAAATATTAATTTTTTTCTTTCTTTTTTTGCATAAAATCTCTTTTACCACTTCAGACCTATATAAAGTTTATAATCATTTATCTTTTTTTTTGTTTTTTTTTATGGCCTTTTAGTCATCAAAACCCCATTTTTTTTAGATGACAAAAACAGTAAATATGCCATATTAGGTGTTGAGGAAGACTGCCGGTGTCAGTCGAAACATGACAAGATAAAGGAAACATCACTCTGACTAAAAAGAAATCATTACATATTACTGACAGACTTAGTCATGCAACAGCATAAACATGCTGTACCATGATCCAGTGGAAGAGAGGAGTCTCTCTCTGAATCAAGAACAAGAATGTCAACAGCCTATTTGACCTTTGCTCTCTTGAATCTCACACAGACCCACACAGGCATACAAAAGTATACTCAGGCACGTTGACTCCACTGGTTTATAAACAGAGCCCATTTGGCCTTTGAATACTCAAATTTCACAAACACTTTAATGGCCACACAAACAAAATATATTCTCAGCCACACTCCCGCCACTCGATGTGCTGTTACATTAATCCCAACACACCAAGACCAATTTATTGGTGTTCAGCATTTTGCAAGACAGAAGAAAAACAGCGCTCCTTTGAAACTGTATGTAATAAAGCTCTGCTGCCCTGAGTGGTTTAGGGGGGCAATCTAACCAAAAACCTAATTTCTCTTTAGAGGCTTAGATTGATTAGGTTTTCATGAAAAAAGTAATAAAATAAGTTAGGATTACAGTATGTCAAAAACATGTCATTATGATGGAAGTCAATGGGCTCAAACGTGTACTGAAGTTAACAAATGTATGTAAAAAACATATCTCCTGTTCTATACACCTTAGAACAGAGAGGGTCAAGGTATCTCAAACAACATCTTAAAAAAATATTCTGGTCAAGTTTCATACCAACAGCTTTTAAACTGACTGATTTATTGAGAATCAAAAACGTAAAAACAGCAAAAAGTTGAACTGAACTTTTAAAGAACAAAAACTGTCCTATTGTGTGTTTGTTTGGGCAGTCCTGCTCAAAGTTAGCCCAGCTCCTGATTGTCTCACAGCTTGTCAAGCTCCTCCCTGAGCTGCTCCCTCTCTTGCTGCAGCTCACTGATGCAGCGCTGGTTGTGGCTGAGCCTGTGCTCAAGCCACTGCAGCAGGGGTCCGCTCACCGCCGACATCTGGCTGCACAGGTTCTTGGTGAACACCGAGCCATTGTGTATGCGGGTCACGGGGTCCAAGTGGGACAGAGCGTGGATCTTTCTGTATGTGTCCTGCTCTTCCTGACACAGGATCCGCGGAAGCTCCACAGCCGACTCCAGACAGGCCTTCAGAGAGAAAACACAAGAAGAATCTGTCAAAAATAGGGGCCCTGTATTACAAAGCAGAAATAGTGAAATAACTTTGAGGTTTATCCTGATATTTAAATAGGGTTTCTGCTGGGTCTTAAAAAAAGTCTAAAAAAAGTAGTCTGAATTTAAGGCCCTAAAAAGTCTTTAATTTGCTTTGTGTTACTTCTTAAATACATTTAAAAAGGTCATGTATGTTAGATGCATCTACCTAGAATGTCCACTTAAATGCTCAAAGTCATTTTACCGGCGCCAATACAATAGCTTAGACCTTTTCTTACCACAACCAAAATGCTTTGCAGCTGAGCTATTTGTACACTGCATGCTTACAAAGTAGGTCTTATTTCACTAGAACGATAGTCTTTAAAAAGTCTAAAAAGAAACTTATTTAACCCTCACAGCACCTTAGGGTCCAAACGCATACTTTTTGCTGTTTTTACCTTTTTGATCTTCAATAAATCAGTCAGTTTAAAAGATTAGATGACTCGATTTAATCATTATACTTATGATTCATATAGCATGTATTGATATGTTTTTGCTTAACGCTAGTTACTGTATGTTCTCCTTATTTAGTCATTCCCTTAGTGATGACAGCTCATGATGAGTTTTAACAACATGTGTAACATACCTGTAGATAAGCTTTGTCAGATTTAGGCCAGTGTCCGGTATCAGCTCTATTGATACCGAGAACAGACTTACTGTTTCGAAACCACAAGATATGTATAGAATGGACCTTAGTCATAAATTTGTCATTTTTGTACTTTCCTTTTACTATAAAACCTGTGTGAAAACCTTTAACAGGAGCACTCCGTGTCATCCCAAGACCAGAGGGGTGCTCTTTACGAGTTGCTTAGACCGGTGGCGGAGCTACGAGAGTTCCCGTCTCGAGACTGAGTTCTGTTTTTTGATTTACCACTATAATTTGCTCTATACATTATTTTTGATTCCTGTCAATCTGTATTTTTTTTATCCTGTTGATCTCAAATAAATCTGTGCGGCGTTTGAAAGACATCTGGTTCTCAGAGTCAAAAGGGGGCTAATTAGCTTAGCATTTCAATTGGTGACTCCTGTACGTGATTTGAGAAAACCCAGAAAGAATTGTTTTTTCAGACAAAGTCCCTAAGTGCCAAAACCAGGACCAAGTCTTACCTTAGACCATGGAAGGTCCCAGGAGGGGCCCGGCCCACAGCGGACCTCAGACCCAATCTGGTGAACTCTCACTCAACTAGGCGCGCCAAGAGCATCAATAAAAGCTAAGCAGGACCTATTAATAATAAACACTGCAAATTGAATACTGCTAAAATTACAAGTTGAGTGTGAGAGCGCTGGTGGTAAGGAGGAGTATTCTGCTAACTATTGAAATAAAATAAGTGTTATTTGACACCCATAAATAGTGGTAAATCAAACCAGAAAAGGCGCCAGGGGGTTATTTTGGGTTTGTTATATCGTACTGAAGTTCATGAGTATTGTGTTTAAGAGTTATTGAAGAATATTGAACAAGAGATCTTATGAGAATTGTGTTGAAGAGTTTTACTGAGAATACAGATGTTGTCACAGATGACGACACAAGGAGGGATTGTTGGATAAAACCTCCCTAACGCTAAAGTTAAATTCTAGTTTGCTAAAGTTTCACATATAACCTGCCACAGTTTAGGCCCTGTGTGTGTATCTGTGTGTGTGTAAAGTTAACCCCAAAAAATCCTACATTTCACTATCCAGATAGAAAATAAAGCACAAGCAGTACAGCTGAGAGGAGCATGAGCGTACAGCAAGCATTAGCAACATTATTCATAGCTAATTTCTACACATACTTACTGAATGATATTTGCTCAGAATGACATTATCATTAATAAGTAAACTCTGTGGGCACGTCTGTCTGGTCTTTATATACTATATATTAGAAGTCGAACATTTGACACTGAGACTCCGAAGCCTGTTTCACTCTTTTAGAGCAGACTGGTTTGAAACACTATGTCAAGGCTTGAATCAAATCTTTTAATCATGTGACCTTTGATATGTGAGGCTTTATATGTCACACACATCTTTGGCAAGACCCTCAATGGATCTTAGCAGTGACTGCCCACCTTCTGGTAAGGTAAGTAAATTTCCAATTAATTTTCCCCATTAACTTTTTTAAAATCACTTCAGAGTTTAAAGGCATGATGGGGGTTAATCAGTTATAGGATAACTCATCCCCATAGACTTTTAAATGAATAGAAAATTTACCTGAACCAGAAGTGGGTGGACTCTGTTGAGCTCCTTCATGTAAGAACTTTATTGATAGGGGATCTAATGTGTGTTCATGTGAGGACAATTATTCTCAGCATAAAGACACATGCTTAAGAAAGACTTTGTTGCTTTAGTGTTTTGTGAACTGGAATCAACAAGGTGTGTGAATCATCTGGAAGCTTGTTGCTGCTATAATTCCAGTCTACCACTAGATGCAGGGGTGCCGCCAGGTATTCTGGGCCCCCTGAAAAGATTTTACATTGGGCCCCCCCACCAACATTTTTTCTAGACCAGGTTTAACATAGCCTATTAAAACACTCATTTACCTTTAAAAGCGTCTTAGATGGACGTTTTACAGCAGGGCAACATTAAATAACATTCATACTTTGCTATAAGACCAATTAAATAGCTGCCTCTAAGGAAAGGGAAAATATTTAAAGTGGTTGTAATTGACTTTAATCATAAAAGCAATACAGTAAAAACATTACGTTTTTCTAGACACACTATAACAGAATTATATTTGTATTAAAAATTATTATTCTAAACTGTTCAAACTAAGTACCACCTCAGACAATGGAAGTACCAAAAAGTACCACTTTAAATGAGCATGACTAAAAAATGGGCTAAACTGAGCGTAAACATGGACAAAAGTAGGACTAAACCAGCTCTAAGCAAGGTCTGTGCCAAGTCTAAAACCAGGACTAAAACAAGCCCAAACTAGGACTAAACCAGGAATAAATCTGATCTATAACCAGGACTAAAACAGGAATAACCGAGGTCTATAACAGGACTTAAGCAGCAATCTAAACTACTGGATCAAACAATAGATATCAACCACAATGTACACTATGCTTATCATTTAACACAAGTTTTAACTATCAAGAGCTCATCTTCTTCAGTTGACACTGAAAGAGCAGGGTGACTGGAGGGAGAAAACGGGGCTGAAGCTAATTCTGTATTGACTGCGACAGACATGACTGCGGCGCAGCAGAAAAAAAACTTGATAAAAAGTACACTATTTTACGGAGCCCCTTAGGGGACATGGTGAAAAAAAAAGATGAGAGAAAAAAAGAAAAAAAAAAGAAAAGCAAAATCCCGAGAAAGTTTTGCGAGATCTCGAGAAAGTTTTGTGAGATCCCGAGAAAGTTTTGCGAGATCTCGAGAAAGTTTTGCGAGATCTCCAGAAACTATTAGAGATGCTGCAAATTTTGTTGATTGCTAATCATTAGAGGAGCAGTCATGAAGGAGGACCTGCGGGAGTTCCTAGGGTCATGGCAGATCCCCAAAGAGGACATTATGTGCAGGGCTTAATTTGTAAATCAAATTGTGCTTTGACACCGGAGTCCACAAGGCCAACACTGACACCGGAACGTACACACAACACAATGCTTAGGCGCACACACATGCCAAAATACCAAGCAACTGCTCATTTATACTCAATTTTAAATTATCTTTTAACATATTTGTTAACATTATTATACATTATAGCGTTTCACTTCAGTGTAATGTGTCAGTGTACGTTTGTTTGATTGCTCAGCTGATCGAGAAATCAGCTGCTACACATAATTACTCCTGCTCTTTAAGTCAAAAGTGATGTGTTTGCTTACAGCCAGCAGACAGAAAATCTTTTGAGGTTTGTCCTGATTTTGGTTACGCGGAGGGGACCTACGTGCGCTTTGGATGTGCCGTGTTATTTCCCCAATGTGCCCAAGGACGCACGGGACATGGCAGTTTGTTCTTTTACTCAAATGCATATGGAAGCTAGAGCTAACGCGCTGATCGTGGGTCACAGGATGAGACCCGGGGCCAGTTAAGCACCAGCGTCACTGTTACATAGCCATAGTTACGCAGAGAAACCTTATGCCACGCGCCCTCGATGTCCGCTTTTTATTCCTCCATTATATCCCCTGTGCACACGGGACATATATCCACAGCAGTTTGTTATTTTTTTGTATGTTCAAATGCCTCTGTAAGCTTGAGCTAATGCACTGAGGGTCACAGAGCCTGGAGCTGTGAAACGCCATTACGCAGAGAAGACTGCGCGCTCCATGGCAGTCACTAAAAAGAAGACCACAGCTGCATAAGTCTGTCTGTGTTCTTGCTTCAGACTGGTGGCCGCACACAGTAGGTCTAGCGAGTCTACAAAAGCGGAGTAATTATGCGTAGCAGCTGATTTCTCGATCAGCTGAGCAATCAAACAAACGTACACTGACACATTACACTGAAGTGAAACGCTATAATGTATAATAATGTTAACAAATATGTTAAAAGATAATTTAAAATTGAGTATAAATGAGCAGTTGCTTGGTATTTTGGCATGTGTGCGCCTAAGCATTGTGTTGTGTGTACGTTCCGGTGTCAGTGTTGGCCATGTGGACTCCGGTGTCAAAGCGCAATTTGATTTACAAATTAAGCCCTGCGCATAATGTCCTCTTTGGGGATCTGCCGTGACCCTAGGAACTCCCGCAGGTCCTCCTTCATGCCTGCTCCTCTAACAATTAGCAATCACTGCACATTTGCAGCATCTCTAATAGTTTCTGGAGATCTCGCAAAACGTCCTCGGGATCTCGCAAAACTTTCTCACAATCTCGCAAAAGTTTCTCGGGATTTTACTTTTTTTTTTTTTTTTCACCATGTCCCCTAAAGGGCTCCGTACTATTTAACAAAAGGCTACGTGAAGCGGCAAAATAGGCTAACTAAAAAACTAACTAGCAAAACATAAAATCTAAAAAAATGTATACAACAGACAAGGGCGTAGGTTTGGTGTCAGCTTTGATAGGGACACCCCAACCAAACCTACACGTTTCAACATGCTGCTGTCAGTCTGGCCTACAACTATAGGTTGGGGAAAGTAATATTTCTTTGCTGATCTGAGCTTTTCACCATGGCACACAGGCATGCTCACGGTAATTGTAGGCTCGCTGGTAAAAATACAAGTTACAATAAAGATTTTACAATGTATTTTTACATATTTGAAACAGGGGGGTCTAGGGGTCTCCCCCAGAAAATTTTTAACTTAACAGATGATGTATCTTGGAGTATTTAGAGCAGGGGTCAGCAACTAAAATTGCTCGGGATCCACAGAATTAATGTTCTACCCTGCTGGGGTCTGAACATAACGTGTAAAAACAAAAAAACAAAAAAACTAGTCAATAGCCTATATTACTTTGTTATTTATGTATTTCATCTGGGCTACTAAAACATGTACAATAACTATTTCTGTCAGAGAAATATTTATCATTTCCACTTTAACAGCAGCTGATGTTTGAACTTGTGACAGACTCAGATCATATTGGAGACAGATGGATTTATAAAGACTGCCACTGTCCTCCAGACTACAGTATTTGGATAACACTGTTTTAAGGATATGAATTATGAATGCGAACGATGCAGGGGAGTGCAGCAATAATAAATGCACATATTATTGTCTAATTAATATGCACGAAAACTCGGTCCATTCACACCTTGTTCGCGCTTTGTTCACCTGAGTAAAGTAAGGCCAGAAATCGTGACATTACAGACTTCTGCTATGTAAAGTCCATATTAATTCAGAGAACAGTGTTTGTGGGCTGTGGCTTGATGAAGCTGACAGATGCTAAAAGCCAAAGCTAGAGAAGTAGCGCCAGGACAGACAAACGTTTCCAAAACTCACCACAGACGTCTTCACGCAGATTCTTTTAATCGTGACATAAAAGGAATAGTCCATATTTGATAGCTGTTATAGTCTATAGTCCTGGCTTGTTGAAAACTTCAGCCCAGTTTAAAGAGGCTCTAAAGTCAGGACATTGACAGAGCTGTTCAGATAAAAGCAGGCTGCCTCTCTGTACTCTCGTGGTGTAAATCTGCGCTGGAGTTCACTTTTTTTGAGGAGTTTTCAGTTCTTTCTAGCGCATTTAAATCTGCCCCTGTCTCAGTCAGATAACACCCCCACCCCCACCCCACCCATGGCGCCCCTGACTAGATGTCCCGATTAGGGTCTGGCTTTGAGGCTTAGAATCTATTTTGATAGATCGGGAAGAAGCCTTAAAAGCTTTACAAGGCTTCATCTGCCCATTTCTAATACTGTATACACTACGTGCCATTCATTCAGTCTATGGTCCTGTTCATTTTGCATGTGTTTAGTGTAATCTTGTTAGACCAGTCTGGGCCGTACCTTGCCGATAGCGTCCCGGGGCAGTACGTGGATAGGGATCTCCAGGCGTTCGTACTCAGAGCCTTTGGGCATGGACTGAAAGCAGGTGTAGAGGACTCGGCCGGTCCTGGTGTTCTTGTCTTCAATGAAGCAGGAGAAGATCAGCCCCACAAAGCCCTGGTCCAGCATCTGGTACATGGCCTAAACAGGACCACAGGTGTTAGAGTTACCCAGTTCTGGTTTGGTCCTATTTTCTACTCCTCTATTAAAATCCATCTTTATATAAGAATAAAAACAAAAAAGTGAAAATAAGGGTGAGCAAGGGGTGGTCCTATTGCTAGGGCTTCTGGTAGCAGGTTCACCAATATTTTTTTTATTTTTTTAATTGCCTCTTTTAATGCACAGCGTAGGAAATTTTCATCTACACACGCACATTATTTGCCTGGAAAATCCAGACTGATATGTCTCTGTGTTATTCTACAGAGAAATATCAGTCTGGTCACCACGCCGTCCGCAGTGGTTTACTCAAATCCCAAGCGTACCGTGCATTTTGATTGGTTTATTTAAGTCACGTGTTCTTCGCGAGCAGCGTCACTCGTACGCGTCTCCTCGCCGACAACAATAAAGATGGCGCACCGAGGAGCCGAGAGTTTGTTTCAATCAGCGGTATGGTACGGTAATGTTGAAATAACTCCTTCGTTCCTCCCTCACATTATACATTCATTCATTTTCTACCGCTTATTCCCGTTAGGGGTCGCAGGTGACTGGAGCCTATCCCAGTAACTTTGGGCCATAGGCGGGGTACACCCAGGACAGGGGCCAACTTGTCGCAGGGCTGACACAGAGACGAACACAGACAGACTACCATTCACTCTCACATTCATTCACTAGGGTCAATTTAGAGTCACCAATTCACCTAACACAAGCATGTCTGTGGACGGTGGGAGGAAGCTGGAGGGCCCGGAGCGAACCCACGGTAACACGAGGAGGACATACAGACTCCACCCAGAGAGTTCATGTGATGGTGTGTTGGTCGGCCCGGGGCTCAAACCCACGATCTCCTTGCTGGGAGGTGAGAACGCTAACTGCTCTGCCACCGTGCAACATTATACATTATAATTTAAATATTAAATATCACCATTAGAACCACTAAATAAACATTATATAATTCTAACATATTTATGAAACATATGATTAATATAATCATATATAGTGATGATGTGATAAGTAATAGCAATGATATTGACCACTCCATATTGTTCCATTCATTTTTTATCATTATTATTATTATTATTACTTTTTTTTCTTAAACTGTTATTTCTTTGCTTTTAATGTTCTAACCTCACAACTTTTTGAGGGTCAAAAGACATACAGTGCCACATTACCAAAACAGTACAACTTATACAACTTTTTTGTTATTTGTTATTAGTTTGCTTGGTATTATTACTACTGATAACAAAAACATTGACATCCCCCTCCCCTGCACACCTCTCTCTTTTCACATTATGATTACCTACAAATGTAACTCTTGTAAATACATTTTCTGTCACCTGGTGACAATGTAAAAAAAATGTATTTGGTTTATTCAGATTTAGTCTTCCTGGCTTGGTCCTAGGTTTGTTCTAGGGTTAATATTTAATGAATTGCTTAGTAAAAATGCTTAGATTTTTTAATAGCCTAATTAATTATTAATATTTATTAGGAGAATAAATAATAAAAACAAAATAAAAAATCATGAGAAAACAACCCCAATAACTGTTAAACCAGTCTCTCTCTAAACCTACAGCTTTGGAACAGTAAAAATACAGTTCTTAGTTATTATTAGTTAGTTATATTATATATAGTTCAGGTATCACTACTGAAAACCAGGTCCCGTTCAGGTACTGGGATAAATTCGGCTGTACCCAGGTCTGCAGGTCTGGTTCGTACCTGTGTGCGTACATCCACGTGTGAGGGCCACACAGTGATGTGGGGGTGAGAGTGGTACCAGCCTACCACTCTCATCGGCCGTCCCGTGGTGTCGGCCAGGCGTTCGGCCTCCGTGCTGGCCGCAGACAGCTGCTCGGGGGAGATCTCCACGCGGTCCTTTCTTTTGTCTGAGCGCCTCAGGATGATGACTGAATGCACGTGGACCACGTGGCTGGGCTCCAGTTCACCAATGCACAGGCCCATTACCTGACACGCATACAGACACACACAAACACAGCGCAGGTCAGCAAAAACACTGCCCTGCATCTACAAAAAAAGTTTATGCTGTTTTGCAAATCACACTTTTTTTTTACCTAGTTTGGTCATGCTGAGCTCAAATATTCCACTGAAAAATCCCTATCACGTACTGTTTTCCCACAACATAAGAATTTAGTTTTTAATAACTGTGGTAAATTACAGAGTTATACATACAGTAATAGCAGTCATCACTATGATTTTTTGGCTCCCCCCATGCCATTGGAATGTCCAAAACTTAAGCTTTTTCTATTTCCTTTGGTCCACTGTTCTCAACACAAGCCCAGCACACTGTATGAGGAGCCCATGGTTTGTCATGGTCACCAAGCTTCTTTCCAAAATATACAGAATATGCAAAATATTGCATATAAATACAAATTCTGCTTTTTTCAGGCTTTTTAAAATAGTTTTCAACACCTATGCATTAGTATTTATATTTTATAAATTTCATGTTTTATAACTTAAAATAATAATAATAACTTTGCAGACAACATAAATGTAGGTTTGCACAGACATAAAGACTGACAATAATCAAAACAGATAATGAAGGGGTCATTTGGTTTCATTTCAGAATCCCCCTTCCAGTAAATTATCCGACTGTCCTTTTTGAACATAGTTTTTGCACTTTTGATGAAAAAGTTATATTCAACTATTCTTTGTGTTCTTTCTACATGAAATAAACAACAACAGCTGCTAGATTTGAGTGTGGCAAAAAGTTTCCTTATTCTTGTATCAATAAAAAGGTTTTGAATTGTGTCATGTTAGTATTCTTTTAAATCAGCCAAAAACATCAAAAACATTATTGAATAGTATCAAAACAATGCCAAATGATCCATATCGTATTGGTTACATGCACCCCTGATGGAATCAAAAACTGACTCACTGATACTAGAATTTGACGACAGAGACTCTGATGAAGAGGGACATGGAGAAGGAGATGGAATAAAACAGAAGTAGACTAATCACAGGTGCTATACAATAAATGAGAATACCCTGTAAAGTGCATTTTTTCTCTCTCAGAGGATCAGTTCAAAAAGTCAAACATATATTTATAGTTTCAGTACAGACAGAGTGAAACATTTCAAGGATTGTTTTCTTATGAATTTGATAATTATGACTCACAGTTAGAGCAAACCATAAATTCACATAATGAGAATATTGTGAAAAAGTTGAATATTGTAAACTGTTGGTGTCAGACTTGAACTCTAAATAAACTGGAAACATGTGTAAAGGTTTCCTGAGACTTTAAAAGGTCTTACGGCTTCACAATCATGGGAAGGGCTACAGACAGTTGTTGAGTCACTGTCCCTTTCACAGAGAGGGGGTATTCCATGCCAAATCACCCAGGGGTCCCCAGGTCACCATCTCAGAAAAAATGTAACAAATTCTCAGATGTGGTACTACCAACATTAAAGAAGTGTGCAAAATTTCAGGTCTGTACCCGCAATACTTACTGAGATATGTGCATTTGAAATATGAGCCATTTAAAAAAAAAAAATCAATGTGTTTTTGTTTGATTTTGAAGAAGCATTATAAGCCACTTGTTGCAGTTACAAGCATGATTTTTTATTTTTATTTTTTAACATGGCAAACTAATTCCTATATTTTCAGTTTCTGGTGTCAGACGTGAAATATCATCAACACACAATTTATTATAAATTGGTAAAAATGGCCAAAAGCCAATTAAAAATAAAATTGTGGCAACTTTAAGGCTCAGCTGTGGGGAACTGGCTGGGCATAGGGTACTGAATTTTGTTTTACAGATTGATCTGATGCATGAGGACAGCCCTAACCATTAAAAATCAATAAACTACTAAAGTTATATGCACAATATGCAAACAAAATGAGCCAAGTTTCATAGTTTTCATAAATAAATAAAAATAAATTAAAAAAATTAAAAAATCAGGCTTGTAACTGCACCAAGTGGCTTATAATGCTTCTTCAAAATCAGACGAAAGCACATTTTCAAAAAACGTTAAAAAAAATTGGCCTATATTTCAAATGCACATATCTCATTAAGTATTGTCAGTACGGACCTGAAATTTTGCACACTTGTTTAACTTTGGTAGTACCACATCTGAGAATGTATTCAATTTTTTTCCTGAGATGGTGACCTGGGGAAGTATTCAGAATCAGGGTGATTTGATATGGAATGACCCAGAGGATAAACCACAAAAGGTTATTGATACAGAAGCTGCTGCTCACAGACAGCTGTATTAGAGCATATTACTCGAAATGTGAGTGGAAAAAAAAAAAAGTTGGAGAAAAAATGCAGAAGCAGCAGGACAGCTGCATCCTGGAGACAAATGTCCAGAAAAACCTAGAGCAGAACTTTGGTGAAGTTCACAGGGAGTGGACTGAGGCTAGAGTCAGTGCATCAAGAAACTCCACACACAAACGGATCAAGACATTTATCTACAACTGTTTCAGGGCTTTCCTGAACCAGAGACAAGGTCAGCAGCTTCTTTTCTAATGTAAGTTAATAGGCCACTGTGTTTCCTGAAGAATAAAGTCAACAGAGCCTTTTACTGTGAAGTTTTAGAGGATTGCATGCTTCCTTCTGCTCACAAGCTTTAAAGAGCAACTCACCCCTAAACTATTTTTTTTGAGCTGATCAGTTGTACAAACAGGGCTTTAGTGATACATCTCACTATTTATAGTCTTATGTTTGACCGTTTTATAAAAAAAGGTTTAAATTCACATTTTGTAGTGAAAACCGTCAGAGTGCTGCCCTCCTAGGGTCAAACAGTGGGATTTCTGCTCAACAGTTCCAGATAGACAAGTGTGACGTAGTATTTGACCACTTTACCACACCTGTGCTGAGTATCTCCTCCACGCCCTCGCTGTCTCTCTCCCCCGCGCGCTCGTCCCAGTCCTGCTGTTGCCAGGACTTCCTCCAGGACTTTCGTTTTCCTAAACACAACGCCCCGCATTTACCGTTCAGTCCCCTCTCACGGCGGGAGAGGAGTCAGAAACAACAGAGGGGGGCTGCGCTTCCACTGTGTGTCAGCGCACAATAAGGCATAATGAGCCATATGACAGCTGTCAGTCACAGGACCAGGCCTCGCTCCTCCCTCAGTTCTCCTCCTCTCTCTCTGCCAGGTCTCTGCCCACTTTTTGAGCCATTTTCAATCTCTGGCAGTGGGCGGAGTCAGGCCTGGGCCAGGGGTGAGTTACTCTTTAAGGAGATGCTGATTTGATCATCCAGCAGGACCTGGGACCTGGCCCACACTGCCTAAAGTACCACACACTGGGCAGATGACCATGGTATTAAGGGTGCTCCGATCAGGGTTTTTGAGGCCGATCACCGATCAGCCTCTGCTGTGATCGGCCGATACCGATCATGGCCGATACCGATCACGTGGTCTTCAATGTAGTAATGTATTGTATGCAGGCTATTATTAGTTCCATTTGAAAAATACTGTAGCCTTTGTAAATATAAAAGAACAACAAAATTCTACTTATTTTTGTTTTAGAAGAGGTTTTGTTGCATTATTGGTCTTTAATGTGTGCCCAGTGTCTGTGGCTTTGTTTGAATGCTCTGCTGATGTAAAAATCAGCTGTTCTTAATTGGTTCCTTTAATGCGAGTCCGCCGATGCCTGTGTCCGCGTAACGCGCAGCCAAACCAGGTTGAAACACAGTGGACTAAAGAGCAGACAGCTCCTGCTGCCAGTTTTGACAACGTCTGAATGAAGAAAACGTGCAAAGAGAGCAGAGAAGACAACGATGAAAGGTGCTCCTCTCAGACACACGGACACATGGGCTGCCTTTTTACTTTCTCTTTCCATTAGCAGCCATTTGGTGCAGTTTAAGCCACAAAACGCACAGTTTTCTCCGTTCAACAAGACACAGGCAGACTCTGAACTTTCTTAATCCTTTTAATGTAACTGTTAGCGGGTTAGCTGTAGCTCTATTTACGTTGGTGTTTGCAAATACACGCACTGCTGCGCCTCGGTTCTGTCCCGTGCGCTCCTAAAGCAGGCGGGGAAACAGCGGGGACACAAAGCAGCGCCTCCAGGGCAGGTTTGTGTTAGTTATAACCAGGGCTTAACTTAAAAACACTGCTAAAGTAACGCTACTGCTGTTTAATCAAACCGGAGTTGCAGGACAGTAAATGTGAGAGCCTCACGTGTTTATTGTAATTTGATCGGCCCTTCTGATCGGCCCATTTTACCGATCACTCTATTTTTAACCATGATCGGCTGATCATGATCGGCGGCCGATCGATCGGAGCACCCTTAGTATTAATGGAACAGACTGACCAGCAAACTCTCCAGACCTGAACCCCAGGGAAAATCTATGGAGTATTGTCCAGAGGAGAATGAGAAACAGCAGACCCAGTAACACAGATGAGCTGAAGGCCTCTATCAGAGCCATCTGGGCTTCATAACACCTCAGCAGTGCCACAGACTGACCCCCTCCAGGACACACCTCAGCAATGCCAAAGACTGACCCCCTGACCCCCTCCAGGACACACCTCAGTAGTGCCACAGGCTGACCCCCTCCAGGACACATGGCGCTCAGGCAAAAATTTATTCAAAAGGAGTACCAAAGAAGTACAAAGTACTTGAACATCCCGTACAGACTTTTCAGAAGGCCATCATTACTGTTTTAATCATTCTATTTATTGGTCTCAGAAAATATTCTAATTTTGTGAATAACTTAATTTGGTGTTTTCTTGAACATTGAGGCATAATTGTCAAGAAAACAATGCTTGAAATGTTTCTCTCTGTCTGTACTGAAACTATAAATATGTGTTTGACTTTTTGAATGCAATCTCTGAGAGTACATTGTACTGTATGTATAATAACTTTTGATCAGATAATGAATAGGCCACGTCCGTGTCACAACGATGCTATTTCCACACTATACTGTGCTCAGTGATCAGCTACAGAAATGGTAGTTGTGTAAAATGAAAATAAAAGTCTAAAAACACAAATGCATCCAAAACCTCCAACAACAATCTGTCTGAGGTCATATTTCTTGTAACTGTGTCTCTGTTTGTGTCTCTGTGTCTCCAGGGTAGATGTACCTCTTCTTTTTCGGTGCTGAGCGCGTGACTCATGCACACGAGGAACGCGTCCGACTCCAGGTGGCACGCGCTCACCGCCATCACTCCGCTGCTCTTTCACTGATATAATAAGAACAAACACTAAACTCGTACACCAGAATTACAGTCAGACCTGACCACAGTCCCTTCCGGGTTCTTCTTTCGCCTTCTTCCTCTGAGTTTACGGGCGGGTGGCAGCGTTCGTGTGTGCATCAGCGCCATCTTCTGGTTTGGAGTGTGAACCAATTTGCCTGCAGAGTCCTGTTTTGGTCCAGAAGAAAAAAACTAAACAAATATGTCATATGTCATGCCCTGAGTTTAAACGTAATATTTCTATGACGTTGAATTGCAGGGCTGTTTTTAGCTTTGTGCTAAACTACAAGGACAAGATAGAAGTTGTTAATAATAGGAGAAAAAAAAAAACAACACACACACACAAATAATTAATTATTAAGCCACAAAACACCTATCAGACAGCCTGGAACTGGAGTCCAAACAACAGAGACCTGAAAAAGAATGCCCAGGATATACACATGTGGGGGAAAGCCAAGCAGACAGTAGAGACAGTAGGGCGGGGAAGGGTGACTGTCTGCGTAAGCTCCTCCACTGTTTTCAGGTCTCGGACCAGCAGCAGCAGTGCTCCCTCTGTCTCTGTGTCACTGCTGTCACATGAGTCAGCGGCACACAGCAGAGCGCAGAGTACTGTCTGCTCTGTTTGGGCCTTTAAGGCCTCCATACAGGGCGGTTAAGCTTTATTGCGCATGCCCAGTACAAATTTGAACTCATTACTGAAGTTCCTTTAGTTATGGAACTATATATGAAGAATTTTTTATTAACAAGAATCTCTTTCTAGTAGATCCAACATTATTGTGAACCCTAAGTAAGAACACTAAAATTTAGCTTGTAATAAATATTATTTGGGTTTACAGTGTACACAATATAAAGTAATGCAACTATTTTATTAAACGCCCTCTAGACTGTATAGAATGAAGCTGTTCAATGACGACCTATGCTGGAAATGTAAAAGTGAAGGAACTTTCATTCATTGTATATGGGACTGTGCTCTGGTCAGGCCCCTCTGGACCCAGGATTTAAATATATTAAACACTTGGTTTGGTTCAGACATTCCCCCCGTCCAGAGCTCTGTCTCTTAGGGTACAAAACCTGTTTACTGAATGTTTCTAAATGTGATTTCTCTGTAATCGCTGTGGGTACAATAGCAGCCTGTTGAATTATTTTAAGACATTGGAAGTATTGGATTTATTTTTGCTAATGCTAAGGTCAACTCTACTTAGTTCATATATTCTGCTTTAGCTTAGGCCATTTCATAATCTATCAATAAAGTTTGCTTAGTTTATGCCATAATGATTTTCATGTTTCAAGTTTCATGTATTGATTTATGATTCTTATGTTACGTTAAACATTAGTTTATGCTAGCTCTTGCATTTTAATAAACTTTATTTTAGTTATGCCATTATGTGTTAGGCATCTGGTGTTAACTGTGTTACTCTTGTGTTATTTTTTAAGTTCAAGTTACAATGTGTTGTGTTGTTCAAGTCAATTGGTATTTGTCCTCGAGACATGTTTTCCATCTTGTGCTGGCCTTGTTATGTACTTACTGCATCGTCAAATTGTCCTTTAAAGCAGATTAATTTCAATAATTCATTATTGAGTCTAAATAAGATAGGTAGATAGATAAGCAGGTGTCCTTGTGGGAAGGCGCCAGTGTACAGAAAACAAGGAGGTATGCATGAGATGGAATAATGTCACTATGATGTCAGTCCTGGTATAAAATACAATGGAAAACCCTGGTTCAGGGGGTATCACCTTACTCTGAGCTGCGGAGGGAGACTGCGGGGATTACAACAAGGAGGTGTCCCCCTCCCCGGGGATGTAGATCTGTAACTCTGTATTTGGATTGCTACTATGATTTTTGACTTTGCTTAAATTAAATAAAACAAGGGCGGTAAATGAGAGACTAACTTCTAGCTATCAGAGTCATTTTTTTGAAATCCTGCTTTTCAGAAGTTACCAAATGTCCTACAGGTAAAGGAATGGGCCAGTGCTATGACTGAAAGTCATATGAAAGTCTTATGAAAGTATGCAAAGCAGATTAAATCAAACCTGGAAGGAAGGGGAGGCAACTCCATGGGACAAGTTTTGGGACTACATAAAGGCGGAAAATCTACCGAAACTAAAACAGTTATGCAACTTTCCTTTCCTTATTTTTTATTGTAAGTCTACTGTCACTGTCTCCTGCAATCTGTACCTATGTAACATGTCATTTTTGTTGTTTATTTGTTTTCTCATATACCGTGTACCAAATTTGAATTCCAAAAATATTGTCGAGTGTACATGCTCATCTTAATGATGCAGGTGAAGCCTAGAAATCTACAGCAGAGCTCCTGACCTTTACCAGGGCCAAATGTGATGCAGATAGGGTAAAGTAATGCAAAATTAAAGAGGTTTTAGTACAGAAATTATTAGGTGGGGTCTCTATTTAGCATAATTATGCAAACTGTAGGTATTTTTGCTAAATTCCAGTTTAGTTGCTTGTTTTTGAAAAAGTGTTTAAGCTATATATATATATATATATATATATATATATATATATATATATATATATATATATATATATATATATATATAAAATTGTCCTCTCGCCCTCCGCGGGCGGTTTCATCCATCCAAGCTCGGGTCCTCTACCAGAGGCCTGGGAGCTTGAGGGTTCTGCGCAGTATCTTTGCTGTTCCTAGGACTGCACTCTTCTGGACTGAGATGTCTGATGTTTTTCCTGGGATTTGCTGTAGCCACTCTTCCAGTTTGGGGGTTACTGCCCCGAGTGCTCCGATGACCACGGGCACCACTGTTGCTTTCACTTTCCAGGCCTTCTCAAGTTCTTCTTTGAGGCCTTGGTACTTCTCCAGTTTCTCGTGTTCCTTTTTCCTGATGTTACAATCGCTTGGTATTGCGATGTCAACCACAACGGCTTTCCTCTGCTGTTTGTCCATCACCACAATGTCCGGTTGGTTCGCCATTACCATTTTGTCTGTCTGGATCTGGAAGTCCCACAGGATCTTAGCTCGGTCATTCTCTATCATCTTTGGAGGTGTTTCCCATCTTGACCTCGGGACTTCCAGACTGTACTCTGCACAGATGTTCCTGTACACTATACCAGCCACTTGGTTATGACGCTCCATGTATGCTTTCACTGAGCACTTTGTCCATTGAGGCCATCTTCCTGATGTATTCAAGGATCTTGGATGTTATATATGTATATATATATATATATATATATATATATATATATATATATATATATATAAGGAGGCAGAATCAGGGCTACAACAGTAAGTAGTGTTTCTACATGGGCCTTTTTATGTACACAATGTTGTAGATGATGTTATGTTATTTATGTTCAGTGATAATCAACAGATTGAAAGCAGAGCTCATGACATTAGGTGTCCTTAGGTGACACCACCCCACTCACCACCAGGGACTTTAGGGCACTTTTCAGGGCTTGTCTGTCTCCTTCTGGCTCCAACAGAAGGAGGGCGGAGACCAAATGCTTGGCCCATAGGAGGGATTGGCTTCTAGAAGTGGAGGGTATGTACACCAACAGTAAACAATTTATGTGTTTAATTAATACATACTCAGCTGTGGTGAATTTGTGCACAGGAGGTCAAGCTCATCCAATGGAGCTCAAGGACATCTTGGTCTTTGCCACAGAGCTTGAGAAGTGTCCAGCTATGGGTTTCCGCCATCAACCAGAGCTCCACTTCCTGCACCCTGGAGAGGACTACTCCATTTTCCCGACACATCTAGCAATACAATAAGTCTGCCTGTTGGCCTTACCTATGAGCAATTTAAATATAACATGGAGTTGAGGATCAGTTCCGCCAAACAATTTGGAGAAGCCTAGGGTGAGGACGTTTCTGAAAATGCATTTTTCTCACACAGGGACATACAGATCATCCTTTAAAGTACCTACTACAGACACCAAATTTTAGAATCCTGTAGTTGATATTTTTGACAGATTGTACAAAGGGATTTGTTGATCTCTAAGTCCAAGCCTGATTTGTGGATAATTCAATTAAAAAATTTGACGAAATCAGCGTTTTTATCCAAATTTTCACCTTTACTCCAAAACTAAATAAAATATTAAAAATTCCCTCTGTAAATGTTATTGTACATGTGTTAGAACAAAATTTAATATGAGAATCTGTCATATGTGCTTTAAGGTATTTATGTATTAAAAAATGCAAGTTGTTTCATATTTGTTTTTCTGTAATCTTGTTCTTCACTACTTATTTAGGGGTTGTACAGTCATGGAAAACCTGGAAAAGTCGTGGAATTTTAAAATGCAATTTCCAGGCACTGGAAAAATTTTGGAAATGTAAACAGTTTGAGTGACATTCAGCCAATCGTGGTTAAACCTGCACCAGCTAGAATACAGTATAAGAGGTCAGGAGAAACGCTGTCTTCTTGGCCTCTTCTTGCAGGAAAAAGTGACCTAAATAAATTATTTATTTATTTTTTTGTCAGAATGTTTGAACTAAATACATTTTTTGCTGGTCTTTGGGTCTTTTGGTTTTGGTAATGCTTTAAAATAGCACAGATGACTAGTTGAAGTCTATTGTAGCATAATTATCTTTCAATCACCGGTGTATAAGCTTAGAAAAAATAATGGAATAATATTTCTGTGGGAAGAAGCCCCAACAGTTTTTTTTTCTTCAACTGACTAATTTCCAAATGTAACAAATGAAATGGCAACCAAAGTATGTTTCTAATGCACCACTTTGGTTAAACACGTGTATATCATTTATTAGGTCTTGATGACATGGAAAATTCTTAGTAAATGTAGTAAGTGTATGAACCCTGCTTTGTGTACTTTTGAATGCATTAAATATGCCAAATTTAACACACATTTTGATTGTATTTGACCACTGAGAACTGCATTTCATAAAACATTATGCATGTAGCAGTTTGACCACCAATATAAGTATATCATATCGAGTATTGCAGAATTACACAGGAAGATTATCTGCCAACATGTATAGCATTGAATTATGAGGGGCCGTTAAGATTCAAAGCACAAATAGTAATGGACAGCTGGGAAAGAGCATGGTATGTTAAGTCCAATCCAGCCAAAATGTTACCAATTTTCAAGATAATGAAATATTGCGCACACTCGTGCACATCCTTTGGTTGTTCTTTGGCGCCATCTACTGGATCTTTATAGTATTAGCAATTGCCTCTGATTTTATAAACCACATTATTCAGCAGAGAGCAGCAGTACAGTGATAATAATGGTGAAAGAAAAAGTATCTATATTGTCATGCTCACAGTAAAGACACAGGTTTACTTGAACCACAGGTACAATTGCCATTTCTGTTGTACTCAAGAAGTGAATAAATTTGTAGCAATCAAATAAAAGTTTACTGATTACTCGCTTTTCAATCATACATACATACAACCATGGAAGAAATGTAATTAAACAATTGTTTTGATTTAATTAATAAATTATGTAATTGTCTATGTAAAATGAGATGAATCTGCTCATGCGTTCAAGCAGAGAGTCCTTGATAGTTTGGGACAGATGGGCACACGACTCCACTACTTATAAATCCATCTGATGAAGAGTGCAAATGTGAGTGCAGCTGTCCATGTCACAGTAATCTTTATTGCCATTGTCAATAATCAGTTTCACAAGGTCTGGACTTCCTCAACCTATCTCACCCACTCTCGTCTGGATGAATCCTTACAGAGCTGATCTATGATCCTATAGATGAACTAAGGGACTAGCAGTCCTAGATGCATTGCCTGTCCATCCTGGGAGAGGATCTCTCCTTCAATATGGGCTCCATAAGGTTTCTTCTTTTTTCCCGTAGCTGGGTTTTTTAGGAGTTTTTCCTTACCGAGAAGGAGGGTCTAAGGACAGGAGTGTCCTGGGTCTGTTTAGTTTAGTGTAGTTATTGTTTGTGCTGATTGTGTGTTAAGTCTGATTGTGTGTTTATGTTTGATCAACTGTTTGTGAAGCCCTTTGAGGCGACTTTTGTTGTGATATTGGGCTATACAAATAAATCTGAATTGAATTAAATTGAATTGAATTTGAGAGCATACAGTATATACATAAAATATACTGGATCTAAATAGAAAATATACAATTGTGAAATGATGTATCTGTGAATATGAGCTATGGAGGGTGTGATATCCTGAAAAAAAAAGTAAACAATTTGATTGATGCGAAAGATGATTTTATGCTGCTGAGAGGACTGAATGTTGTTATAGAAGGCCTTGTAGCACTGTCTTGATGAGTAAGGTGATGGTGGTGCAGAGGACATCCACAGTGGTGATGCCTGTGACTTTCCTTAAGTCCATGATCATCTGTCTTCTTGGTGTTGAGCTGCACCAGGACACAGCCTGTACTGCTCATCAGGGTGCACTAAAGCAGGCTCCATTAAGTCCCTCTCCTGGCTGTCCCAACATCTCCAGGCATACTTTACAGGAAAAAAAGAATACATAGCATTAAAAACACATACACATAATAGAAGATATTTAATTGGTGCAAAAAGTTGTATAATCTAAGCCGCAGCTGAGTAATGATTACTACATTACATTACTACCAATTGTAGTTTTTACTAGTTTTCACTTAATGTGTTTAAAAACAAACAGAAATATCTCATTCCTACTGGCCTCTTACGAGATGCAATTGCTTACACACTGTACAATCTGTACAGCTCTGAGTCTGCCAGGATTTTTATAAAACACTCAGAGCTTCCCCAGGGCCTAGTAGACATTTGATATACTTTACCTGAACAGTGGTCCAGCACAATTGTGTATGTGACATTTGTAAACAATGAAACCAGCATCTCAGACGATCTCCTGTAACATGCTAAAACTAATAGCATAGTGCTAACAACACAACAAGCCGAACAAATGCTATACTTGCAAGACCTACAACTCCCCCAGCTTAGTAAACATCTTTTCCACACTCAGCAGCACATATGACTTCTTTTATCTGTGGTAATCAATACTTACTCTGAGCCTTGGGCAGTAGCATCTTGTAGCAATAAACACGATCAGTGCCCGACTGTCAGGTCTGGCCTTCTTTGCACTGATTGGCTGATAAAAGGACGATTTTACTGGCTAAACAAACTTAAGGGGTGGAAATCATCAGCATATCATTAAAATATTAGGCTTGTTCTAGATGAACTGCGCCTCGCCTGGATTGTGAACAAGAGTGCACGGCTGCAGCAGGAGGAGGGGAAATATAAGGCTCGTTCGAGATGAGCTAGACCTGCGCAGTTTCGATCGGTGTCGGTCTGTGCGCAGTGCACATCGGTTAGATTTGTGTGGGGTTTTTTTTTTTTTTTTTGTTCTTTGTTTGTTTTTGTTTTTTTTCGTAGTATATTTCACATTTGTACAGTATTTGGGGGCACATTGTGTACATACTTATTATATATACATACAGTGGGGCAAAAAAGTATTTAGCCAGCCACCAATTGTGCAAGTTCTCCAACTTAAAAAGATGAGAGAGGCCTGTAATTTTCATCATAGGTATACCTCAACTATGAGAGACAAAATGAGAAAAAAAAAAAAAATCCAGAAAATCACGTCTGATTTTTAAAGAATTTATTTGCAAATTATGGTGGAAAATAAGTATTTGGTCACCTACAAACAAGCAAGATTTCTGGCTCTCACAGACCTGTAACTTCTTCTGTAAGAGGCTCCTCTGTCCTCTACTCGTTACCTGTATTAATGGCACCTGTTTGAACTGGTTATCTATATAAAAGACACCTGTCCACAACCTCAAACAGTCACACTCCAAACTCCTCTATGGCCAAGACCAAAGAGCTGTCAAAGGACACCAGAAACAAAATTGTAGACCTGCACCAGGCTGGGAAGACTGAATCTGCAATAGGTAAGCAGCTTGGTGTGAAGAAATCAACTGTGGGAGCAATTATTAGGAAATGGAAGACATACAAGACCACTGATAATCTCCCTCGATCTGGGGCTCCCCGCAAGATCTCACCCCGTGGGGTCAAAATGATCACAAGAACGGTGAGCAAAAATCCCAGAACCACACAGGGGGACCTATTGAATGACCTGCAGAGAGCTGGGACCAAAGTAACAAAGGCTACCATCAGTAACACACTACGCCGCCAGGGACTCAAACCCTGCAGTGCCAGACGTGTCCCCCTGCTAAAGTCAGTACATGTGCAGGCCCATCTGAAGTTTGCTAGAGAGCATTTGGATGATCCAGTAGAGGATTGGGAGAATGTCATATGGTCAGATGAAACCAAAATAGAACTTTTTGGTAAAAACTCTACTCATCGTGTTTGGAGGAAAAATAATGCCAAGTTGCATCCAAAGAACACCATACCTACTGTAAAGCATGGGGGTGGGAACATCATGCTTTGGGGCTGTTTTTCAGCAAAGGGACCAGGACGACTGATCCGTGTAAAGGAAAGAATGAATGGGGCCATGTATCGCCAGATTTTGAGTGAAAACCTCCTTCCATCAGCAAGGGCATTGAAGATGAAACGTGGCTGGGTCTTTCAGCATGACAATGATCCCAAACACACTGCCCGGGTAACAAAGGAGTGGCTTCGTAAGAAGCATTTCAAGGTCCTGGAGTGGCCTAGCCAGTCTCCAGATCTCAACCCCATAGAAAATCTTTGGAGGGAGTTGAAAGTCTGTGTTGCCCAAAACATCACTGCTCTAGAGGAGATCTGCATGGAGGAATGGGCCAAAATACCAGCAACAGTTTGTGAAAACCTAGTGAAGACTTACAGAAAACGTTTGACCTCTGTCATTGCCAGCAAAGGGTAGATAACAAAGTATTGAGATGAACTTTTGTTATTGACCAAATACTTATTTTCCACCATAATTTGCAAATAAATTCTTTAAAAATCAGACAATGTGATTTTCTGGATTTTTTTTTCTCATTTTGTCTCTCATAGTTGAGGTATACCTATGATGAAAATTACAGGCCTCTCTCATCTTTTTAAGTGGGAGAACTTGCACAATTGGTGGCTGACTAAATACTTTTTTGCCCCACTGTATATATCAAATCAAAAAGATACAAACCATAAGGATACAATTATACATACAATTTATACATACAATAAACATACAAGAAAAAACAAACAAGCAAATCAAGAACATGGAAGAAGTTGCAAGAGGAAATTAAATGAAGTACAGAGGCCTCAGTTTAGTTTGTGGAATTTACAGATACTAAATGTTTTTTCTGCTTTTTTGTGAGTGGAAGTAGCAATCGTGAAATATAATTTTCCATTTCCTTCAAGCAAACTGTGAGGGAAGGTTTTAATTGCGACCATTTCATCTTATGGATATGGTATTTAGCTAGATAAAGTACAAGATAGATAATAAAATTTCTATTATTTGAGTTGTCAATGTGATATCCCAATATTACTTGTTCATAACACAGCACAAAAAAAGGTGGTGGTGGGGGAACGTACATTTATCTTCTATATCATTTTTTACTTTTCTGAGAAAATATTTAACTGGATAAACTCTGTGAATAAGTTTATATGAAACTTCTATAATTTTGTTAGTTAAAAATAATTTTTGGGGCAGAGTCCAAACCTGACTCCTTTTTATGTCTGATGTGAATTGTGACCAGTATGGGATGGCAGCTGGTTTAGAGGATAACGCATCCTGGAATAGTGCTCTAATTCTAGCATTGCTACTATTAACAGAAAAACAAATGCTTCCAATTGGCGTATTAGCAAGGTCCAAGGGAGGCACTGAAAGAGAAGCAGTACAACTCACACCCTTAAAAAGCATACACAAACCTGATGGAATAGCATCAAAAACAACTGAAAATTCGCGGGGAGAAATTGGAATTTTATACCTTTTTTTGAGTTTTACAGGGATTTTCTCAGGGTTATAATTACAAAGTAAAATGAATTTTAAACCACCTAACTGAGAAAAAATTATAGTGTGGAATAAAATTCCATATTGAGGATGGACTCTGGGATATGTTGTTGCATCCAGTTTATTTTAAAAGTGTTATTAAGTGAAGCAAAATCTATAAAATTAAGGCCCCCTTTTTGTATGGATTCAAAATAACAGATCTACGTATATAATGTATTTTGTTCTTCCACACAAACCGTGTTAACACCTTATCAGCTTTTTTACACGCTGTATCATCCACCTCTAGCACTTGGGCGACATAGGCTAGACGAGATATCCCTTCAGCTTTGGAGAGCAGAACTCTGCCTTTGAGAGACAAGTCTCTCTGCAACCAGTGATTAAACATTTCTCCGTCTTTTCAATAATGGGAGCAAAATTTGAGGAGCATCGAAGTTTGGGGTCTTTTGATATGAGTATACCTAAATATGTTACAGAGTTTTTAATTGGAATACTACAAATTTTAGTCAGCGTGCAATTTTTAACTGGCAATAATTCACATTTATTTAGATTGCGAGTGAGACCAGATGCATTAGAAAAAACTTGGATAAAGTTGATTGCCAGTGAAACCTGTGAAACATCCTTTAGAAACAAAACAGTGTCGTCTGCGAATTGGCTAATTTTAAGTTCCCTGTCTGCAATGGATAGTCCTTTAATCAGACTTTTTAATTTGCAGGTTTAAAAATTGTACAGCTATAAGAAACAGGTATGGTGACAGGGGACAGCCTTGCCTGACCCCACGATTCAACGTGAATCTAGGTGAGGTGCCACCAGATAATTTAATGGAGCTGTTGCTACTAGCATACAACGTACTGAGAGTTACAAAAAAAACTACCAAAACCAAACTTTTTAATAGCGGACAGAATAAACCCATGTTCTAGGGAGTCAAAGGCTTTGTAGAAATCGAGGAAGAGGAATATGCTGTCATCCTGTACCAGATGAGAGTAGTCCAGTATGTCCAGGATCAAATGGACATTAATGGAGATGTGCCTTTTTTTCATGAAGCCTGACTGACAGTCATCAATGATAAAAGGAAGAATTAGTTTAAGTCTACATGCAAGAATTAGAGCGAATATTTTGTAGTCATTATTAAGAAGTGAGATAGGACACCAATTATCCAACAGCAAAGGGTCCTTCTTAGCCTTTGGTATGAGTGTTATTAAGCCCTGGTGTAAAGTAGGAAGCAGTGCTCCTCTATCCATGGATTCTTCAAAAACCTTAAACAAAAAAGGTGCTAAATTTAGAGAGAATGTTTTATAGAATTCAGCCATTAGGCCGTCGTTACCAGGATATTTATTAGGTTTAAGTAATTTAATACTGTCTTCAATTTCCTTAAGAGAAAATGGTTTATCACATAGTTCTCTGTCAGTCTCTGAGAGCTCTTTTGTGTCTGTGAATGAATCAAAATAATTACTGGCACTAGACTCACAAAAAGAGGAGGTATAAAGATGACTATAAAATTCTGAGCAATAGTTGGCAATTGCCCTCTGATCATCAGTAACAGCTCCATTAATTAACAACTGGTGAATAGTGTTTTTAATTGCTTGCTGCTTCTCCAGTCTAAAAAAATAGGGAGAGTTCTGCTCTCCCTCCTCAAGCCATTGACGCCGTGATCTAATAAACGTCCCTTCCGCTTTGCGCTTATAAATCTCGTCCAATCTATGCTGCAACTCGACAAGTTCATCTTTTTCCACACCATTGAGGTTGTCACCTGGTTTAGACAGAAGTGTTGTAATTTTTTGGATAATACCATACTCAGTGTCTTTTCTTTTTTTTGCCAGGTCTTTACTAAATTTACTTTTGCTTTCTTCCAGTATTGGCCTATTAAACCTAGAATAGTTTTAGACACCTCATTATACTTCAAAATAGAACTATTAAGTTTCCAATATGACATTTTAGAGGTGTTACCTGCAAATGAAATGGATAGAATTATAGTTTTGTGGTCTGTCAAAGGAGCAGGAAGGATATTTGTTAGCACATTCCTCAAACTTTTGGATATAAGCCAATAGTCTGTTCGAGATTGTCTTGTTTGCGTTTTGTTACTCAAGCCCTCAGTGTGGGATGACTTTCTCTAAACGAGTCAATCAAATCTAGTTTTTGGGCTAGTGTCTTCACCATACTACCAGAATTATTTGACCTTTTTGGAGGCCATCGGTCAAGTTGATTGTCATTAGTGCTGCATGATTAATCTAATCGCAATCGCGATGTCATGCTGTGCGATTACGTAACCGTGTAAAAGACTGTGCTTTACGATTTAATGTAAACCAATGTGGAGTAAGGTGACGCCACATCCACGCGCTCTGGGCAGCCGCAGTGTAACGTGCGAGCTGTGTGGGGCTCAAATAAGTTGTAGACACAGGACAAAACTCGGAGGCAAGTATTTCTTTGGAGCACGGGAACACGTCTCTATTTATTGCCTGGCGCTCAGAGAACTGACAATCAGAGCGTGAGAAAAACATGAACCAAACAGGTTCAAAGTGAATGGCGCAGGCGCACTATTAACACAACTCAGACACCCGCTAACAGCAGGTATGGTCACGTGACTACCCGGCTTGCAGCAAACAGTAGCAAAAGACCTGGACGCTGAGGAGGAACATGAGAGAAAAACAGAGTTGGTGGCGGAAAAAAATGCAACTTTTGTTGTATGGCGATACTTTGGATTCAGGTACGACGGCGCTGAACAACAATACGTGCTGTGTAAAACCTGCAAAGCTGAAGTCGCTACGTCCCGAGGTAATACGACAAATCTCTATCAACATTTGAGACAACACAGAGAAAAATATGACGAGTGCATGCAAATAAAAACCCAAACAAGTAACGCGAAAGATAAAACTGAAAACCGCCTGAAAGAACCACAACGTACAATCCCGGATACATTTGCAAGTGCTACGCCACTTAACAGGTTTACGTAACTGTTTACAGGTTTACGTAAAAGTTTATAATGACATTCTGTTTACAATTAGCAGAAATATCTTTGTTTTCAAACTTTTATTTATTTTTTGATATTAAGTTATTTGGAAAAAAACATTATGTAATCTTTTTTGTGTCGTGTGTGTTTTGAATTGAGAAATACAGAAACTATATTCTGTGTTGTCCTTGATATTCAAGCAAGCAGACTCATGACACCATTCATTAAATAATATCGTAATCGCAATCGCAAATCGCAATATTGTCCATAATAATCGCAATCGCACATTTTCATCAAATCGTGCAGCACTAATTGTCATACACAGCATTGAAATCCCCTCCTAGCACAACATAAGAATTGGGATATTTAGCAAGCCAATAGAATAATCTATCCTCCAATTTGCTAAACAGATCACTATTCTCACTTTGTAAATTAAATCCATAAACTTTAACAATATATAACAACATATAATATAATAATATATAATAATAATATAATAACAATAATAATAATATATTTTGTATTTTCCTTTCAGAATTAAGTATTTTCCCATCAAACCGGTTCTTTAAAATACACCCGCTAATTGTTCAGACCCGTGTGTAAACCACATATCCCCACCCCACTGAGACTTCCAGAAACTGCTGATTCAATAGAGTGTGATTCTTGTAAAAAGAAGAAATCTGTATTGTTCTGTTTACAGTATATAAATATGGCTTTACGTTTAATGAGATTTCGTAACCCTCTCGCATTTAGGGAGACATAGACAAAGACTTTTTTTTTTCTTTCATAAATGGAGAAAAAAAAATTATAAGAGAATAGATAAAAAAGGAAGTAGTGCTAAACCAAGCCCTTTGGTGTTGCACAAGTACAAAATTAGGTAGATCTCTCTATAATCCTTCTGAGAGACTTTAACATATTAAGCTGCAAATCTAGTTCAAGTACTTACACCACTAACCACCTAAAAATAAAGCAACCTCTTTTGAATCTGGTGCTCTTATTTAGTGTCACTTTTTATTTTTTAATTACTTAACTATCAAATCAGGTTAAATATACATAGCTTGAGGTCATGTTACTGCCTTCATTTAATAGTATAGAACGTATCAAACATGAAAAAGGAAATAATAATAATAATAATAATAATAATAATAATAATAATAATAATAATAATAAAAGCCAAAAAGATGAGAGAAAGCGTGTTAGCAGGAAACTTCAAGTGATCACCATATTTACCCTTGATGTAACCAGTTCTGTCATTAAGATGGGAAGATTTCTCTTCCACTGACAAAGGCCCGGCCACCGATAAAGAAGGCTGGTTTATTTTCCTTGCGTGCCTTCTCTATAGCGGGCCACAACTGTCTTCTTTTTTCTCTGTCCTCCGGAGCCAGGTCCTTGGCCAACTTCAAGTTTTTGGTCTTTAAGTAGGAGGAGTTTCTGGCACAATGGCAGACAGCATCCCTCTAAAACTGAGAAGAAAACTGTATGATGATCCCTCTGGGCTGGGTGTTGTCGGGCTTCTTCGGCCCCAGGCAGTGGACAGTATCGACCACCTCCGGGAGCTTCTCTTTCGCCTCCGGCAGGAGATTCTGGCAGATGCGAATGGCCTCTCCCTGCACATTTTCTCGGTCCTTTTCCTGCAGGCCATGTAACTTTAAGTTCCACTGGCGCGAGTAGTTTTCAAGAAGGGTGACTCGCCTTTCCACGGCTGTAGCATTTTCCTTCGTCACCTTATACTGAGACTCAAGCTCACTCACTTTCTCTCTCAATGAGACAAACTCCACATAGACAGCGTCAACCCTGTCTTTCATTGCTGTAATGTTTTTAGCATTGTCTTTTATTTCTAGTTTCAGTTCAGCAATCTCTAATTGTGGCGTATCATTTTTTCTAGCGCATCTGACCTATTATTAATGAGTTTTGGTGAGAGAAGAGAGTTCAGTCAATATTGTTTCAGTCGCAGCCTCGGTGCTCAGTCCCTCCAGACGCCTTTGTTTGGCGCCAGGTGAAATCACTAATGGTGTAGCGGGCAGCGCGGGAAAGTCATCATCCATATTAAAAGCCGACTCTAATTGAGCTCCAAGATAATCATGCATATTGTTAAGGTAGACTGTTTTACTTTGTGTCTGGTCGCCGGTGTCACCAGCCATGAGCACTGCACTAGCATCCTCCATGCTAACCTTAGCATTTGTAGTTAGGCTTCCTGGCGTCAGTTTTCCTCTTCTCTTTAGGTTTCATTTTCTACGACGGCTGGGTATCAACAGCAGCCGTGAGTGTAGTTGATATTCTTTTCAAAGGCATTATGTCCTCTTTATCGTTTGGTTTGCAAGCTCGTCAAGTGTTGGCGCACTCAAGCAGCCATGTGCGCCGTCCCCCGGAAAACAAAACTAAAGAAAAAAACGGTTAGATTTGTGTCTGACTTGTTCAGACTTGTTCCCGACTTGCTCTGAGCAAGTCGGGAACAAGAAGCTCGTGAGATCCAAACGAGACAAGCCCCGCCGCAATTCATCTGGAGCAACTGCGAAGGCTGCTTGGCTCAGTGCATAATGGGAAAGCACCCACCTGTCAGCGGTGAACAGACAGGGGATTGGTTCTGAGTTAAGTGCTGATCAGAAACGTAACGCACGACACTTCACTGCCCTCCTCTCCTCCTCCCCTGCCTCTTTAAAAAAAAAAAAAAATACAGACTAAAGTTACAGTTTTGACCTGGATAAACTTTGCGCCCTGCTGCTCAGTGTGAAGTAGAATATTATTAAAAAGATATCTGCTGTTATAGGAGGCTGTTTAACATTTATAATGTGTAAACTTAGACATAAAAGCTAAGAACCACTGCTGAATGTGCCTCATGTGGTGTGCTCCAAAAGAGCGCCTCATTAACACAGACTGTGGTCAAGCATGGGACAGAAAAGTTCTTACAAATCAGTTTAATGCATTTATTTGCAAAATCACATCCAACACACGCGAGAAGTGGATTTCGGGCGTGATGGTGCATGATCTGAGCCACAAACTGTCTGACTTCAGTACAGGCGTATTTCCCCTCCTCCTGTTGCGGCCGTGCACTCTCGTTCACAATCCAGGCAAGGCGCAGTTCATCTCTAACGAGCCTATTATGAAAGTTCAACAGCCTTCTATAACAGCAGATATTGTGCACAGTCTCTTTAATAATATTCCACTTCACAATGAACAACAGGGCACAAAGTTTATCCAGGTCAAACTGTAACTGTAAAGTCTGTATTTTACCAAAAAAAAAAAAAAAAAAAAAAAAAGGCCGGGGAGGAGGAGAGGGGGGCAGAAAAGTGTCGGTGCGTTACGTTTCTGGTCAGCACTAAACTCAGATCCAATCACCTATCCGTTCACCGCAGACAGGTGGACGTTTTCCCATCATGCACTGCATCCGCAGTTGCTCCTGATGATATCTTTAACTGGCTATTAGCTAGATTACCAGACATCAGTCCATTTAAAATAAGAGATGTAATATATGTATTAAGAAGGACTCCAAGCTGACTTTTCTGGTCAACAATATTATTGTGCTGGGGAAATTCCATATACATAAGTGCAAATGGTCAAAAACTGCCCCAAATTTCCATTCCTTTTTCAACGAGTTTCTAATTTTATACAAAGCCCTTAAAACCATAAACTCTACAAGTGCAATAAACTACTGTCTATTATTGATGACAATGACCTAAGTGAAAAGCCCTAGTTTCTTTCTGTTCTTTAGTTTAGTTTGGTTCTGTTTTGCCTTTGTGTTTTGTTTGTTAAATGTTGTTGCTTGTTTTTTCTTTAATAATTTTGTTTATATGTATGTTTTATATATGTATGAATATTTGTTGAATCATGTACCTGTGTTAATAAAAAAAAAAAAAAAAAAAAGTTGCTTCTGATGAACTGCGGGGGGGCTGGCTCAGACGCTGGTCTCGTTTGGATCTCACGAGCTTTCGGTGACCGTCGTACTTATGACATCAGAGCAAGTTGGTAGCAAGTCGGACACAAATCTAACCAGCGCGCAGACAGACCGAACTGGATAATGAATGACATCACGACCGTCGTTGTTTTCAATGGCGCATGATGCCAAAAAAGTATTTTACTTCCGCGTTACTTCCGCGTTGTGCGGCCCATAGAGCAAGCGCGGTGTTGCTCCGCGTACCACGTGACCGGCTCTGACCAATGGGCGCGATGGCGGGCTAGATTGGTGACGTCACAAACCATAAAAAGCTATTTTTTTAGCCAAATTAAGGATTTCGAAGAGGGAAAAAGTTTATGGTGTGAAAATAGATAATAAACACTACAAAATCCAACCATTTACTCAGCTGTCAGCCGAGCACAGGGTGTTTCTTTTTACATTGCCCTCTATAGGAAAAATGCTTTCTGGGCCCATTGGATTTTTCGCTGCAGTTCTGCGGAGCAGCCGCTAGGAAATTTGCCCTATCCAGGCCTTTTTATACATCCACTGTCCCAGGCTTCAAACAACCCTGTTGTCTTCTCTGGAAACAAACTGTCGTAAAAAGCGCAGTTCACGACACGTAAAGCGTTACGTTTCCAGAACAACACATGGGCAGGATCTGAGCTACGCATGAGGAGAAGCTGCATGCGAGTTTTATCAGGAGAAAAGTCACAGTTTCACCTGAGTGAGACGGGACAGGGGCTGTTTGGACTCAGTAAAGAAGAACCTCTAACCCACAAAGGTGAGTGTGTTCTCATGGAACTCAGGACAAATGTGTCTGAAGAAACACGAGAGCAGGATTTGACTGTAGTCTTTAATAGATTTCTTTTCATTTAGAAGAGACACAACAGTACTGCTTCTAAGTAACCGCTTTATGGATAATTGTCTGCTGACTTTACGCAGTTTTATCCTTGGATCTATGGCAAGAGTGCGGCCAGGGGGCCATTTTTGGCACTGGTCGAGATTTCATATCTTCTCTGAGAAAATGTATTTTGACCATCCAGCAGTTTCATACTGTGCGTCCATAACTTTGTCTGTACAGTGGTGCGTCTCATCTACTGCTCTGCCTTGTGTCTCTTCATTAGTTAGTCGAAGAATATTTTCAGAGATGTTTCTTTTTGTTGGGACTTGTTTTATATTTTGTTGTTAAAAATAATTTGGCTTTTGAAAACAAAATACTAAACAATGTGCATTAAATCTATACTGTACGGTCTGTGTGTTCAGTTCTTAGTAAACGACCCTTGGACATTTGCACATCTTCAAACATGGCCCTCTTTGAAAAACGTTTAGACACCCCTGATTAAGCTAACTTCAGCTGACTATATTAATGTTTTGGTGCATTTATTTATTTGATTTGAACTAAGACAGTGCAATGCATTTTAGTTTTATTTTATGTTTTTACTATTGAATGCAAATAAAATGGACAGTGTGTGCACCCACACCAACTGCCTGCATATTTGTAACAGAAAATTATGTACTTTAACAGAGTTACCTGCATTATTATTAGAAGTTAAAAAGAGTATATAATGTATTGTGTGTTTGTATTTATGTTTGCCCTGCTGTCCACAGAATGGAAGCCAAATCCAAAAAGAACTTTTCCCCAAAAGGTGGGAAGACTCTCAAAGGAAAAGGTGAGACACATTTTTTATGGATATTATTAGTAATATGTCATAGCCTGGGCAGGATTGAGTGAGGGACAGCTCATGTTAGATGTTTTGGAGATTTTCCAGATGAAGATGGTTTGGACATATACTATTATTACAGTGTGTTTCCTGTCAGATTCCATTGGTACTAAGATCGGAGGGAAGAAGCTGTTTAAGCCTTACAGGAACAAGGAAAAGAGCCAGACTGGGAAAAGTGGTGAGAAACAAACTACAAGCAAGTTCTCCAAACAGGATAAGGGCGTGAGGAGGAGAAAGCTGCCTCATGGGAGAGTCACAGAGGAAGGAAAACAGCGAGGAGGTAAAAAAAGCAGTTCATTAATGTTTTAGATTTACACTGTAGCTAGTAACACATTCCCTCCTACCAGCTGCCTTGTCCAGTTGTATTTTATACATTTGAAGAAATGTAGCCCTAATTTTCTGCTGATATGATTAAAAATATCCCCCAACTTGGAACCTTTAGAAACCCCTGTTAGCTGTTCCAATGTGGGTACTGTAGACCCAAGGCACCAGGGCTGGCTTTGTCCGAGCCTCTTCACTTTGGTGTGACCGGTCGGAGGAGATAAGGCTGGCACTGTCAGAATTATATTTAAAATTACTAAAATATAACAGACACACTGTTTATGACTTTTTTTTTTTCATAGTTATTGATATATATCTAGAGAGGGGACAGAAGTTGAGATTAATTAAATAAGTGAACAAGCAGACTGTGGTGTTTACTGCTCTGTGTATTTTACTGTCACAAATACTGCTAGGCTTTTCAAAGACCCTCTTATATGGAGATAATAATGTGGTATAGAGCTACCATTTTCATCTTACTTTAAGCTTAAAGGGGATATGTTCTGCTTTTATTCATATTCTTAAACCAGCTTTGGTCACCTCTAGAACAGCAGCATGATTTACAACCTTTAAAGCATTTCCAATAATTAGTTTACTACTGCCATATAGAAACAGGCGAAAAGACGAGCAGAGGGTAGAGATGTTACAATTTTGAACAGAATTAGCCGAAAGTAACTGGGATGGGCTCCAGTACCCGCAAGCCCTAACGGGAATAATCGGAAGAAGATGAATGAACCTACTTTTTATAGCGTTGTTTTTTTTATGACTAATCTTACCTTTTATTTTTAACAATTATTTCATTTATATCAATACTGGTTTATTTATAATTTTATATTTTCCAGGATTTTATCACACTCTGACAGGACAGAAGGGAGAGAAGTTCTGAAAAATTAAACGAGTGAACAAGTGAACTGTAGCGTTTGGTTCATTAGTGCATTTTACTGTCACAAAGTGCAGCATGCGCTTCCCATCCCGGAAGTATTTAAATTCTATTGAGCTACTGTTTTCATCTTGTTATAAACATAAATGTTATGTTAAATGTTTATGTTATTAACATAAACAAAGCACTCTTTACGCATGTCGCATACTAATAGCAACTAATTTAGAACAAGCCTTTATCATACATATGAAATATTTAAAGATTGTGTAGATCATTATTTCTTAAATCATTCTAAGTTGGCTAAATACTATTTTCTAGATTAGAAAACATACAATATGAAGCTTACTGTTGACACCCCGGGCCTATCAGAAGTTTTTAATCAAATAACAATATCTATGATGTTAGGTCCTGTGTCTAACAAGATGAAGAAAGGGGGGTATAAACCAAAAAAGAAATTGTCAAAGGAGGAGCTGAAGGCAAACCGACAGCAAAGGAAGAGGGATCTGAAGAAGAACAGACAACAGGCTGATAGGAAGGACATGTTTGACATCATCTGCAAAAGCAAAAACATCTGGGGACGGCTACGGAGGTATGGCTCTTCACTCCTGACACGGATTTCTCCCAAGGCCCTAAACACACCGGCTGTGTGGCATCTCCACTGCCATTCAGATGCAGGTGTTTGCTGTTGTGAGCTGCTGACAGCTCTGTCTGTGTGTTTTTTATCATAAGCATGAATACAGACCTGGATGTATCCATGCTTGGTACAAAACATAAGGTAGCTCACAAATGTATAGCGGCAAGCAAAAGTATGTACCCCCCTTAGCATTTTTCCTTTATTGTTGCCTTACAACCAGAAATTCAGAAATTTAAATGGATCATTGAGAGGTTTATGTCAGTCACTTTACATCACATGACAACAACTATGAAAATGGAAAAAAAAAAGTTTTATTGTGAAGCAAATTGGAAATGAGAGAAAACTTTAGCGTGCAAAAGTATTTACCTTTTTTTTTAAAGAGGCCCCTAAATGTGACCCAGTGTTACCCTCAGAAGTCACAGAAATAGATAAGGTTGGCCTGACTGCAATTCAACTGTCATTATGCCACAAAACACAATTTAATTTATCATTACAACATGTAAAAATAAGGAACCTGGCTAAAGGGGACCATCTAAAACTCACAAACTGGGCAAGGAGTGCATTCATCAGAGAGGCAACAATAAGACCAAAGGTGACCCTGAAAGAGTTGCGGAGCTCCACAGCAGAGACTGTTGTATCTGTCCACAGGACCATTCTGAACCATACACTCCACAGAACTGGGCTGGGTGGAAGAGTGGCCATTGCTTGAAGAAAATAATAGCAAAACATGTTTTGTGTTTGCCAAAAGGCACGTGGAAGACTCCCCAAACACGAGAAGGTCCTCTGTCTAGATGCACTTTAAAAGCCGCAAGCGGCGAGGGTAAGCCCGGAGGTCGGGCAGATTTGCCAAAACTTGCCAAATTTTTAGATGTGGCTCTTTTAAAAATTTACTAAATGTGACATAATTTAGTGGCTCCATAGGATTACATTGTACAGGATTCCAATGGGAATATAATGGGGAGTTTCTGACATTGCAGAGGCAAAACTGTACAAAGTAAAGCGTCCAATTTACTTTTTTTCATTGTTGTGACCTGATGGATTTCTCTGCCAAATTTTGTACATTTCCAATAAACTGTGCCTTCTCATAGGGATTTTTACCTCACTCTGCAGGGGGTGCTATTACAGCAATAGGGGTTATGCGCTAGCTACTTCCGCTTTCGGCTAAACAGAATGATTGACTTCCAGTCACAGCTTGTAAGCGAGCAGCTGGACAAGGGCAGCTTCAAAAAACATATTTATGTCTTATATATCTCAAAATAAAATCGCCAAACTAACGTTGCTATGGACTAACGCAGTTTAATCCTTCAAACAAGGGTTTTAGTATTTGTGTGTTAAATATTTAACTAATCGCTGAGCGCGGAGGTGGGATATCATTGTGTCTGTTAACTAAAGCCGTCACCCGGCGCACTTTGTTTCAGCAGATATAAAGCACACAATTTTATTTACGTGATATACAATCACACACAACACACTCTGTCCATTTTAATTAAGCCAGTCTTTGTTTATAATATTATAAAACAAAACCTTTTCTTTTATCATAACATTTAACATTAACAGGTAAAATTAACAGACTTTATTTTAAAGTAACTTGGAGAGGCAGCTACAGGGGCGGTTCTCACACGTTTCATATTATTTTTATGTACATTGTGGCTGTTTTTAGCCATCCATCCCATCCATCCATCCATCTTCTTCCGCTTTATCTGGGGCCGGGTCGCGGAGGCAGCAGTCTAGGCTGCAGTTGGGCTTTTACACTGTTCATAGGAAACAGCCCAAATCACCTTCTCATGGCCTGAAAAGCAATACAAATACTGAAGCAATACTGACTGTGCCCCCTCTCTAAAGTGAAGACTTTTGTTGGCAGTGTCCTGCTGTGGGGATATTTGTCATTGGTATGGACTGGGAAACTTCTCAGAACTGAAGGGATGAAGGATGGAGCTAAACACAGGACAATTTTTGAAAAAACAAAACAAAAAAAACAATTCAAACAGTACTGTACAGTGCATCGAACCTTAAGGAGCTTGAGCTGTTTTTAGATGAAGAATGAAGACAAATCCTGGTGATTTTATGAACCTCATAAATGAAGCTCATAAACACTTGAAAGGTTGGAGCTGAAAGTCCTTCCAGGGCTCACGAAATTTGAAAATCCCTAATAGTCCTTCGGGCAGGCGCTCTTCAGATTTTGGCAGCCCAAAATGAAATTAAATGGCCCAAATAAATAATTCCCCATTATGATATGCCTACTTCATTAGACTTAAATACACTTGACAAGACTAATTTAAAGGTGGGTTTTTAAAACTACGATAACAACACTGAATTGCCAGAGTAACACTAACACGGTATAGTCTACTTTTTTTTTTTTTTTTTTTTAGAAATAGTTTATATGGGGCTTTAAAACTAGGGTATTTTGCAGCATATTTATATTTTATGAATGGCCATCTGACCAACTTGTAAAGGCAACAGGACTCCTGTCTTGTATGGTCATATATAAACATATTGAATACATTGCTAAATTCAACTAATTTACAAATGTGGGCTAAAGATGAATATCTCCAGTATTAGCTCTATCACTGTGCTCAGGTGCTTACTCATTTTCAGCTGCTGCTGATTAACTTGGTTAATGCTGAAATGGTTTACAGTGAGGAGTTATTGGGTGTTTAGTTGTCACCAAATCTCCATTGTTATACTGTAGGCTACATGTGTCAGCTGCTGAGAGACTTTTCTGAAGTTTGGTAATTTATTAATGCGAATGACAGTAACCTGCTCAGAGCAGCAGCTCCTCCCGACAAGCCACAGAGCAGGGCCCAGTTCTCCCCTCTGCTCCTGTCTCCTCCTGTCTCCTGTCTCTGTCCTGCCTCTGTCCTGAAGCCTCTCGCGGCTCTGACCAGTGTGACTGGGCCTTTTTAAAAGCTATGGATCATCATTCACAAGGCTGTTGACCAAGCTAATAATGGGACCGCTAATGTTTATGAGTTCTCGTAAAGCTCTTGTTGGTGTCCACACCCACTGTGTGATCAGATTTTCTCCCATTTCTGTTTCTTGCCCTCTCTATTGTCACCCGCTTTTAGTTTCGAGCCCACCAAAATAGTTTTATTGTTTTAGTGAGAAAGTTATTGAAAGTTTAGCATCTGATCCACTGCCAAACCATTTTCTTGCAGACGATGTTGTGGCCCGCATGAGTGATTGACAGATCAGGTCTGTGCAGTGAGAGTGGACAGGGGAGGGGCTGAGGGACGGTGCCGTCTCATCCCAACTCCACACAGAGCCCAGAGACGGCATTGTGCTGCGAACAACAACACAACGTATTCCGCCTCTGTTACAGATGTAATAAATATTTATTTACAGTTTGTATGATAGCCCATCGGGCAGGGGCTGTCAAATTTCGATAGCCTGAGAGAAAGAAGTAATTGCCCCAGGATGTCATGCTAGCGATTTTCGAGCCCTGCTTTCAGAAGGTGGTTTTACACAGTACTAACTTGAGGGGTACCGTATTTTCCGCACTATAGGGCGCTCCGGATTATAAGGCGCACTGTCATTGAATGGTCTATTTCAAACTTTTTCTCACATATAAAGCGCACCGGATTAAAAGGCGAAACTAAACGTCAAGATAAGTCAGTCAAACTTTATTCAACGCATTCACCATAACTCCCAAACTTGTTCAGTTGTAAAGCGTGAAAAAAAAAAAAAACACAATCTGACACTGCTAAATCAAATTATAGCATATTCACAATAACTCATAACTGTTCAGTTAACGATTAACAAAATACAACACAATAAACTCACTTTTTCAGTTCATTCCTTGTCCACAAATCTTTCAAATTCTTCATCTTCAGTGTCCGAGTTAAACAGTTGGGCGATTACAGCATCCAGCATGCCCGGAACCCTCTCGTCATTATAATCTCATTATAAATTATATATCTCGCCGAATAAATTCATATATAAGGCGCTCTGGATTGTTGATGGTCGTTTTTTGAGAAGATTGAAGGCTTTTAAGTGCGCCCTATAGCGCGGAAAATACGTTACATACTTCTGTACGGTCAAGTTTTCTCTTTTTCTGTCATATTTCTAATTTGCTTCACAATAATTTTTTTTTGCATTTTCATAGGTCATACATCATGTGATGTAAAGTGACTGACATGAACCTCTGAATGATCCATTTAAATTCCAGCTTGTAAGGCAACAATAAAGGAAAACTGCTAAGGGGGTACATACTTTTGCTTGCCACTATAAATATTTGGGAGTTGTGCTGGATTCACAGTTATCTTTTAAACAACATGTCAAAAGAACAATGAATAAAGTTAAATTGAATGTATCAAATTTCAGATATATACAGAATAATCTAACAACAAATTTAGCTATTATATTTTAACTTAATGATTATGCCTTATTTAAATTATTGTACTACAAGTTGGACATTAACAAATAAATACATGCTTAAATTGGGCAACTTACAAAAAAGTATTTGATAAAAGACCCACAAGTACACTGCTCAAAAAAATAAAGGGAACACTTAAACAACACAGTGTAACTCCAAGTCAATCACACTTCTGTGAAATCAAACTGTCCACTTAGGAAGCAACACTGATTGACAATCAATTTCACATGCTGTTGTGCAAATGGAATAGACAACAGGTGGAAATTATAGGCAATTAGCAAGACACCACCAATAAAGGAGTGTTTCTGCAGGTAGTGACCACAGACCACTTCTCAGTTCCTATGCTTTCTGGCTGATGTTTTGGTCACTTTTGAATGCCGGCGGTGCTTTCACTCTAGTGGTAGCATGAGACAGAGTCTACAACCCACACAAGTGGTTCAGGTAGTGCAGCTCATCCAGTATGGCACATCAGTGCAAGCTGTGGCAAGAAGATTTACTGTGTCTGTCAGCGTAGTGTCCAGAGCATGGAGGTGCAACCATGAGACAGGCCAGTACATCAGGAGACGTGGAGGAGGCAGTAGGAGGGCAACAACCCAGCAGCAGGACCGCTACTTCCTCCTTTGTGCAAGGAGGAACAGGAAGAGCACTGCCAGAGCCCTGCAAAATGACCTCCAGCAGGCCACAAATGTGCATGTATCTGCTCAAATTGTCAGAAACAGATTCCATGAGGGTGGTATGAGGGCCTGATGTCCACAGGTGCAGGACATTTGGCATTTGCCAGAGAACTCCAAGATTGGCAAATTCACCACTGGCGTCCTGTGCTCTTCACAGATGAAAGCAGGTTCACACTGAGCACATGTGACAGACATGGCAGAGTCTGGAGACACCATGGAGAACGTTCTGCTGCCTGCAACATCCTCCAGCATGACTGGTTTGGCAGTGGGTCAGTAATGGTGTGGGGTGGCATTTCTTTGGGGGGCCGCACAGCCCTCCATATGCTCGCCAGAGGTAGACTGACTGCCATTAGGTACCGAGATGAAATCCTCAAACCCCTTGTGAGACCATATGCTTGTGCGGTTGGCCCTGGGTTCCTCCTAATGCAAGACAATGCTAGACCTCATGTGGCTGGAGTGTGTCAGCACTTCCTACAAGACGAAGGCATTGATGCTATGGACTGGCCTGCCCGTTCCCCTCACCTGAATCCAATTGAGCACATCTGGGACATCATGTCTTGCTCCATCCACCAACGCCACGTTGCACCACAGACTGTCCAGGAGTTGGCGAATGCTTTAGTCCAGGTCTGGGAGGAGATCCCTCAGGAGACCATCCGCCACCTCATCAGGAGCATGCCCAGGTGTTGTGTGGAGGCCACACACACTACTGAGCCTCATTTTGAGGACATTACATCAAAGTTTGATCAGCCTGTAGTGTGTCTTTCCACTTTAATTTTGAGTGTGACTCCAAATCCAGACCTCCATGAATTAATACATTTGATTTCCATTGATAATTTTTTTAATTATTTATTTATATGGGACAGCGTGTATTAATGAACGGCTAGTGCCGTAAATACACCGGATTATAGCTCAGAGCTAATTTCCATCCGTAGTCCCCACTCACTCTCACATTCACATTCACACCGGCTTCCTGTTGTTCCCCAGCGGTCTCCCATCCAGGTACTGACCAGGCCTTACCCTGCTTAGCTTCCGAGGTCTGACGGGATCGGGCATCCACAAGGCGGTATGGCCTTTTTGTGTGATTTTGTTGTCAGCACATTCAACTACGTAAAGAACAAAGTATTTAATAAGAATATTTCATTCATTCAGATCTAGGATGTGTTATTTTAGTGTTCCCTTTATTTTTTGAGCAGTGTATTATCATTGCAGAATACTACAAAAATATAATTTGATAAATTGGGAAAACAAAGTATGCCGATTCAGTTCTTGTTTACAAAATCCTTAATGAACTAGCACACACATACTGGGCATACACAACCTTTTTTAAATGAGGCCCGTGGTTCTAGAGGCGACTGTTTGGTGCCTTTTAGAAAAAGTGTGTTTGGGCAGCTATCGTTTTCTTATTGAGCATCTCAAACTTGAAGTACAAAACCTGCTAATACAAGAGAACTACCAACACCAACATCTTTTACTAAACCCTTGAAAAAATGGTTACTGGAAGGACAAAACTGTAATCATAATTTATAGGCTATGATAGCTGATTATATATATGAGAGATGTGTACATCATGAAATACAGAAGTTAATAATTGCTTTATGCATTTTTATAGTGTATTAAATTAATTTGGGACAGGGGATAATCTATAACAGCATTTTAGGCACAAAAAACATGCAATATTAGCACTTATATTTTTTTCTCTTATCATAATATCTTGTTAATTAATTACATACATGGTATTGAAAGTGCTGCTTTATGTCTCATAGATTTTAGTATCGTTATACAGTGTGTTATATTTTTGCTTTGTATGTTTGTATGCTTGTTTGTTCTTTGTCCTTAAGTATTAACATCAACCTCCCGAAGAACTAGAGATGGAAATTAGCCATAGGCTAATCTCACATATTTACATGTCAAATGTTCATTAATATGTACTGTCCCTTTTATAAATTAAGAAATATTGTCACAAATGTATGGTGACATGGCTATAGCACCCGGGTTTGGCAGACCACGAGGCTTTGCATACTTAGGCCAGTTTTTGTTGGATAAATATTCTTGTACTAAAACAAACTTTAATGAGTTTTGTGTGTGAACAGGAAAAAGTGTGACGACGAAATGAAGAAGAAACTGATGAAAGAGCTCCAGGATCTGATCCAAGGGAAAAGCAAACAGGTGAGTCTGACTAAGGCCTGCCTGCACCTCAAATATATCCACCACTGTGCTATTCATTTTGGTAAGGACACCAAACATCCAAAGAGATTTAGTTAAAGTCTCAGACTAAGCACTGTTTATCGTAGCCACAGGAGAGAGAGCTTCTGTTCACAGCACAGTTACTGTTAAGAAAATAACACTCAAAGTCACATGTTAAATGCTTTGAATCAAACTCAGTTGTGTCTGGGAATGGGAGGAGGAAGACCAACTGTCTTTTGAACTGTCTGATAAGAAATGTTTATATTTTAACATAAATTATAGTTCATACTTTTTAAATAAATTTTATTGATCAGTGTCAATGTAATATTTATGAATAAGATGAAATCTCTTTACCCTCCCTGCCTGCAGATGGCGTTTGCTCATGACTCAGTCAGAGTGCTGCAGTGCTTTGTTCAGTTTGGCAGCCATGAGCAGCGTCAGGAAGTGTTGGACGAGCTCAAAGGTCAGACTTTTGCTACACTCTACGCTACATTTATACTAACCATTTGACTTTATTAGAGAAGTAAAATGGATCTGAACCCCTCCCATCCTCCCTGACCAGTCATAACTGCATCTCCATGCAGTGGAGTTTATACCATTTATGCTTTCATTTTTTTATTATTGTGTTGCTTTAGAGGCTGTTGAAAGACTTAAATATGAAGCTCAACAGCCCCATGTGTGCTATACGCGGTAACACATAAGCCAGTCGTTCTCAAACTGTGGTACGTGGGCTTTTTCTGGTCTTACTCAGAAGGCGTTTGCTGTTCAAGTCTTGGTTTGGTTTAATTTAAAGCCCGTTTTATTCCTGTTTTGGACTGGTGTTAGTTTGAGCTAGTCCTGCTTTAGACCTTGTGTAGTTCTGGTTTAGTGAAGATGATAATAAGAATAATTTGCATTAGATTTATATTGTGGCTTTCTGGACACTTAGTAACACTTGGTGGTGGTGCACTATTTCTGTATACAGAAATGTGGCTCTCATTCTGCTCCTACAGCCCCTCCGACCACCACCAAACACACAATCACACAATCACACTAAAACATTCATACAAGGTTGGTGTAGTGGGTTGCCCAAGGACACAACAACAGTATGAGATCAGGATTTGAACCACCAACCCTCCGGTTATAGGTGATGATGGTACTTGCAAGCCAAATATAATATGTAGGTGGTACTTACACTGTCTGAAAACTGTGACTACTCCAGTAGGGCTACATGGTATATTACAAATGCAATATCCAAATATAAAATGTTCTACAATCATGTTATGGTCTTCCATTAGAATGTCACCCCATCCAGAGTCTTAAATTAAATTATATTGATTTGCATTAGAGGGGAGGCTCTAATGTAGCAACATGACCAAACACTTCACTTAAACGATGATGGTTTAGTCCTGGTGTAGGCCTTGTCTAGGCCTGGTTTAGTTCTGGTGTAGTCCTGGTGTAGTCTCGGTTTAGTCTTAATTTAGTCCTGGTTTAGTCCTGGATTAATCAGTAAGGGTGTCTCACACCAGGAAAGTCTGTTGATGCGCTTTTTTGGTCGAGTCCGGACTTTATTTTTTTCGTTTGGTTTGGATTGTATCCTCATTGCACTTTTTGCAAGTGGACTAAAATGTGTAAACAGAAGCATGTGTGTGATGATGGCTGCACCCACTGGCCAGAAATGACGCGGGTGGTGAGAATGGTCACATGACCTGTAGACAAGATGGCTGTGTAAGATGCTCTTGCCAAATTTCTCCCCAGTTTTCGGGAAAGTTTTCCATCTTGTTAACGTCTGAGTTACCACTTTATTGCTAATAACAGTGTTGAAACGCACTTCCAAGGTGACAGAGCGACTCAGAAGTAAAATCACCCAAGATTCATCAAAGGCAGACAACAAAATGGAATCCCTAAACCAGAGGTGCCCAGTACCGAACGGCCCACTTTTGGGCCACAGCCCTAAGGTTGGGGACCTCTGGAAGGAAATATAAATATATATAATATTTGTTTTATCGCTATTTTTTAGTTTACCGTGTTTTACTTTGAAAAACAACTACTACTACTAGTCTTACTGCCATGCACTTGATTCACTCCCTCACTTTTGCCATTAGGCTGATAAACCCAGCAAATATGAGTAAAAACAATCGTCACACGACAGTTTTAAAAGGAGGGGAGTGACCCGACAGTGAAGCAAGGGATTGGTGTTGCAGGGGTCTTGCAAGTCCAGGAGTCCCACTGATTCTACTTTGGTGAGTTGTGTTACATTTATATTACTGTTAGGGCTGGGTATTTAACGCGTTAATTGTGATTAATTAATTACAGAGAAATTAAAGCATTCAAAAAATTTACGTATTTAATTGCATTTGTCGATGACAACACGGAGCAGGGCTGGACATCCACACTGACCAAAACACCAAGGGCCATATTTACTAAGACGGGTGCTAAACTGCGAGTGCAGTGAGAAAATATGCGGCCTCTATTAATGGGCGTGTTGCGCGTGAATTACTAAGACAAATTGCGTGGCCGGTGACAGGTGCAAACAGATAGACGGACCTACAAGATGAAAGAAGAGATCCTTAAAAAATCCTGGCAAATGAAGGGATTTCTCTGAAAGGGTAAACAGATCAATTTGGATCATGACTACGCTCCTAGCGTACTCAGACAGAGACAGACATATGCGGAGACTAATAAAGTCTTAAATCAAAAGGGGATCCGGTTCCAGACACCCTTTTCAGGGAAACTGCGAGCGTTTTATCCAGACGGGACAGGACTCTACAACACACCAGAAGAAGCGACGAAAGAAATGGCTGAGAAGGGCTTGCCTGTCACACTGATGGCACAGATTAAGAAATTAACGTGGATCTTGAGCGATGGGAAGCAGAGAGGACAGCAACGTGTGCGAGAGGATACGGCGCGAGCAGGACCGTCGTCAGTTAAGAGCAGGCTGCAGCAATACCGGAGAGACCCAACCTAATAACGGCCAGTATGTTAAAACACACCACGGATATAAAATGCATTTAGCGGAAGTGACGGAGTGACGAGAGGTGAAAACCGCTGTGGCAGCGTACTGTCACCATTTTTGCATTTTTCACAATCCTGTGCGGAAAGTTATCTTCTTCAAATAACAGAGCAGCGGCACCTAATCCACACAAAAGAATGTCCCAACCGGCCATTATCACGCTTCTCAAATGTTCAAACAAGCTGAGAACAGTGTCAGAACAAGGCGCGCTACATGCATATGTACTCCGCAAACATTGTGTCACTTCCGTTTATCTTTGTTCACTGGCTAGCGCCATCTGCAGCTTTGGGGGGGTAATTACACGCGCATGCGCAAGACACGGTCTTTAGGTCAGTTGTCGCTTCGGTGTATGAAGAGGGAAAAAGGTCATCCGACGTGAGGAAACGGGAGGGAACGAGAGGAGACGGGACGAGACGAGCTGTTGCTCCGTCTTTTCGGTGGCAGTCTGGGAGTTGCCTTGGTGTATCGAGGCCTTTATCAGGGGTCCACCCCAGACTGGGGGGCTTACCCTCTGAAAGACTGTATTACACCAGGTCTTACAGGATTATTCTACAAAAAAAACACCAGTGGGAGTCCTGTTTTATTAAATAGTTGTTAGTTTTATCTGTTTGACTGTTCCTTCTCTGTTGGCTGCTGTTTGGTGCAGCTTCAAGTTTGTTGTTCGGACAAGTGGTAAAATTATGATGGAAAATATATCATCTCACCTTAATGACAGACACTGATCAAACTGTAAAATTCCTCTCCTGGAATGGAATCGTTAATCCGCAAAAAAGGTTCAAAATAATGTCTAAACTAAAAGTATGTTTTTGCATCATCATATAAGTCTGAAGGGGGGTTGCAGTCCTGCTTTCACGCCACATATGTTTTGAACATTTATCTGATAAGAAAGTCAAGGAGGGTAGATACATATTGGTCAAAGGGAGAAATGATGGCTTACTGGTGACTATTTTCAATATATACGCTCCATCAGGGAGCGACTGGGCTTTCTACAAACAATTGTTTGAACTGATGTCTTCTGAAACTGAAGGAATGTTAATATGTGGTGTTATTATTATCTAAATTAGATAGGTCCGGGATAGATTCAGTAAAACAAAAATTACTCACAAGAAAGATAAATTGTATCATGAATGAAATTGGAATTATTGATGTATGGAGAGATTTTTACCCTTCCGGAAGAGACTAGACCCATTTCTCTGCCCCCCACTCTACATACTCCAGAATTGATTATTTTTACACGTTTAGTAAGGATAGACATACAGTGGGGCAAAAAGTATTTAGTCAGCCACCAATTGTGCAAGTTCTCCCACTTAAAAAGATGAGAGAGGTCCTGTAATTTTCATCATAGGTATACCTCAACTATGAGAGACAAAATGAGAAAAAAAAATCCAGAAATCACATTGTCTGATTTTTTTAAATAATTTATTTGCAAATTATGGTGGAAAATAAGTATTCAGTCAATAACAAAAGTTCATCTCAATACTTTGTTATATGCCCTTTGTTGGCAATGACGGGGGTCAAACGTTTTCTGTAAGTCTTCACAAGGTTTTCACAAACTGTTGCTGGTATTTTGGCCCATTCCTCCATGCAGATCTCCTCTAGAGCAGTGATGTTTTGGGGCTGTCGCTGGGCAACACGGACTTTCAACTCCCTCCAAAGATTTTCTATGGGGTTGAGATCTGGAGACTGGCTAGGCCACTCCAGGACCTTGAAATGCTTCTTACGAAGCCACTCCTTCGTTACCCGGGCAGTGTGTTTGGGATCATTCTCATGCTGATAGACCCAGCCACGTTTCATCTTCAATGCCCTTGCTGATGGAAGGAGGTTTTCACTCAAAATCTGGCGATACATGGCCCCATTCATTCTTTCCTTTACACGGATCAGTCGTCCTGGTCCCTTTGCTGAAAAACAGCCCCAAAGCATGATGTTTCCACCCCCATGCTTTACAGTAGGTATGGTGTTCTTTGGATGCAACTCAGCATTCTTTCTCCTCCAAACACGAGTGGAGTTTTTACCAAAAAGTTCTATTTTGGTTTCATCTGACCATATGACATTCTCCCAATCCTCTTCTGGATCATCCAAATGCTCTCTAGCAAACTTCAGACGGGCCTGCACATGTACTGCCTTTAGCAGGGGGACACGTCTGGCACTGCAGGATTTGAGTCCCTGGCGGCGTAGTGTATTACTGATGGTAGCCTTTGTTACTTTGGTCCCAGCTCTCTGCAGGTCATTCACTAGGTCCCCCCATGTGGTTCTGGGATTTTTGCTCACCGTTCTTGTGATCATTTTGACCCCACGGGGTGAGATCTTGCGGGGAGCCCCAGATCGTGGGAGATTATCAGTGGTCTTGTATGTCTTCCATTTCCTAATAATTGCTCCCACAGTTGATTTCTTCACACCAAGCTGCTTACCTATTGCAGATTCAGTCTTCCCAGGCTGGTGCAGGTCTACAATTTTGTTTCTGGTGTCCTTTGACAGCTCTTTGGTCTTGGCCATAGTGGAGTTTGGAGTGTGACTGTTTGAGGTTGTGGACAGGTGTCTTTTTATATAGATAACAAGTTCAAACAGGTGCCATTAATACAGGTAATGAGTGGAGGACAGAGGAGCCTCTTAGAGAAGAAGTTACAGGTCTGTGAGAACCAGAAATCTTGCTTGTTTGTAGGTGACCAAATACTTATTTTCCACCATAATTTGCAAATAAATTCTTTAAAAATGTGATTTTCTGTTTTTTTTTTTTTTTTTTTTTTTCTCATTTTGTCTCTCATAGTTGAGGTATACCTATGATGAAAATTACAGGCCTCTCTCATCTTTTTAAGTTGGAGAACTTGCACAATTGGTGGCTGACTAAATACTTTTTTGCCCCACTGTAGAATTAAAACGTGATATTGGTACAATTGATCTATCAGACCACTCTCTCATATATTTATCCGTATGCATTAACAATACTCGTAAAACAACAACTTGGAGACTTAATTCTAGCATTTTGAATGACCCAAAAGTTAAGGAACAGTTCAAAACAGTAATTGGTTTATACTTTCAGGAAAATGACAATGGGGAGGTGACGCCATTTGTGCTTTGGGATGCCTATAAAGCAGTACTAAGGGGTAAAATTATTGCTTGCACACATTGATACAAAAACAGAAGAAAGAAAAACTTGGAAAAACATGGATCTTAAGGTATTAGCAAGGCAACATAAAAATACTTTAGACAATAACAAGAAATTGGAAATAAGAAGACTACAAAATGAAATTGTTGCAATGTACACTGATGAAACTCAGAAAAAGTTACTCTTTCTCAAACAAGGCTACAGTGAAGCGGGCGCCAAGTCCACAAAGTGGCTGGCTTTTAAATTAAGAAAGCAACAAGCTGACCTTTAACTTCAACCCCCCAATAGAATTTAAAAACAAATATAGTCTTAAATGGGGGCAGGACTCCATGAAATATCTTGGAGTAGTCTTATGCAGTAACACTAGAAATTTATTTGAAATGAACTATGGGCCATTAAATTAAAAAATTAAATCTGATTCATCAAGATGGAATCTCATACCTACTCTGGGACTAATTAATAGAATAGAATCAGTAAAAATCAGCATTCTGCCATGCCTGCTCTATCTCTTCCAAACCTTTTCGATTGAAGTTACAAAACAACAATTCACGAAGTGGGATAAAATAATTTCTCGTTATATATGGCTCGGGAAAAAACCCAGGGTAAAATATAATACTTTACAACTAGCAAAGGACAGGGGAGGTTTGTCTCTACCATGCCTAAGAGATTATTATTATTTTGCCCAATTAAGGCTGTTGGTATGTTTATGTGATCCAACTTTCACAGCGCGATGGAAAGATATAGAGGAGAGTAACACTAATGGTCCACCAATACAAGCTAAGATAGCAGACAGAAAACTACAGACGCGCCTCAATGACTAACCCCTGGGTAAAATTTACTTTCAAGATCTGGAATGAGGTGTGCAGGGATAATAAACTAACCAAGGCACAGATGATGTTAAGGTGTTGTGCCTATGATACAGAATTCATACCTAACTGCCATGATAAAAAATTCCAAATATGGGCAGAAAAGAGTCTCACCTCATATTTTACATTTTGCATTGCATCATATTTTACAATAAGCATGCTAATAGATGAGAAGAACTGGGAAGTGTTATGTAAAATGCAGTGGAAAACAACCTACTCCACAAATTGGAGAGAATTTGGATGGAAAAATGTAATGTTTTTTTTTTTTTTTTTATTAGTCCTCTACAGAAAATCCACCATAGGTACTGGTTGCTGGAGGTTATGTGGCTATACAGAAGCCAATCATTCTGAGCCTGTCCAAAAGTTATTCTTTTCTGGCAAGAGACGCATAGATGTTCACAAACTGTTTTTCAAACAGACATTCCTTTTGATTTCTTACACATGTATCTGGGCCTGGAGATCCCAGATTTAACTACATTAGCAGACAAATGCCTAATTAGAATTATTTTATTGTCAGCTTGGAAAACTTTGACATGAAAATGGCTCCAACCAGACATACCGGGTCTAGAAGAATTGTACAATACTGTATACCAAATATTTGTGATGGAGAGGCTTACAATGTCTCTAAAACTGCAAAAGGATAAATTTAACATGTTTTGGTGTAAGTGGACCCAGTATATTAGAGTACTGAGAGTCGGCTTTGTTTAAACATTGGTTGGATATATGATTCTGCAGGGCTGGGGAGTGTTGCAACTAAGGAGAGGAATAGAGAGAGGAGGCTTAAGAGCAAAATAGTACTGTTTCCACTTGTCCCTTGGTTTGTCTTTGGTTTGTTTTTTTTGGTTTGTTTTTTTTTTCTATAAGATTTACAAAAAACTATCTGTAAAACATTGTGGGGGGCAATTGCGTACATATACATTTTTCTTTAAGTCTAAATAGTGGATTAAGAAATTGCTCTAGCAGTAATTCTGTTATTTCTTGTTTTTCTGATATGTCTGTGAAAGGTCTGACTGAGTTGTGTTTACCTATGAAAATCTGTCTTATTGGTACCCCATGCTGCTCCCAATGTAAAGAAAGTGTACAAGATCAATATAAAAAAAAAAATATATATATATATTTTTTAAAAAGAGGAGGAGAGGAGGGCAGTGAAGTGATGGTACGTTGCGTTTCTGTTATGTAGATTGAGAGGGAGGAGGAGGAACGAGGCCAAGGTAGAAAAAGATTCAGGCTGGTTTATTCTAAGCTCAGGTTTGGACAATCATCTCACAAGCAAGAGACAACTTTCTGACCACGCAGGGTCGGCTCACAAAGGTTTAAATAGTTTCCACAGCATAGTTATGAACCAATCAACATAAGAAAGAACACCTTCTTTACTAAAAAGGCCATGTTGGAGCAGGGCCACGAGCCAATCGTTTTGAGGAGATAACTTTAGAACTTACAAAACCAAGTTACAGAGGTACTAAAAAGGCAAAATGGGAGCGCAGCCAATCACAAACAACAGTTAACTATAGCTTGACATGGGACCTCAAGGTATGGCTGAACAGTTCAAATTATTAGCTCAGCATGAGGGGCTCCTATACACTCCATCTTCAAGTTTCAGATTACTATGTAAGGACATAGTACAAGTAGCATGGAGTAAGTATGAACCTCACAAACATTTCATGATATCAGTTTCTGATCAGCACTAAACTCAGATCCAATCATCTATTCATTCACTGCATGCACTGAGTGAAGCAGCCTCCGCAGTTGCTCCTGATGAACTGTGGCGGCTGGCTCAGACGGCTGGTCTCATTTAGATCTCCCAAGCTTTTGGTGACCGTCGCACATGTGACATCAGAGCAAGTTGGGAACAAGCCAGACACAAATCTAACCGGTATGCACTGCGCACAGACTGACACCGATTGAAACTGCACAAGTCTGGCTCATCTTGAACGCACCTATTAGGTGTGTTTGAGATTAACTGTGCCTTGCCTGGATTGCAGGCGAGAACAGGTGGCCGCAGCAGAGGGCAGGGAAAAGCGCCTGAAATCAAGTTGGACAGTTCACGAGCAGAGAACCGCGTGGGGTGCCTCAGTTCATGCAGCGTCTTGTTGGAAGGACTGATCTCACATTTGTTTGAAGTATTTTCTTAATAAAATCATTTTTACAGTTTGTGAACGCTCCTGTTTCCTTAATACTCCTCTCACTGACACTTTATTATCAAAGCAAAGAGATGAGCTGTTCTTGTTGCAGAGTTTGCAGCTTAGGCTTAAAATAAATGGATCTAGGATTATGAAGTTATTCTCAAAAAGATAATTTATTATTCATGTGATCCATATCTGACAACACCCTGGACACTTTCAGTCACCTTTAAAGCATTTGTAGATCTCAAATCTAGAGCAGTGGTTTGTGTAAAGTTTGGAGGGAGGAGGTACCTGAGCGTCAGGCCATCACATTTCTGATCAAAACGCCAGTTGGACCCAATCAGCTCTGAGTGCATGTTTGGACAGGACACCATTTCCCATCATGCATTAAGCGTTTGTAGTCCATGCAGTCGGTGGAGAGCAACTGCGCTCGCCTTACTCAAAAAGTGCACCGCAGCAAGTTGGTGGCATCTTGGACGCAAAACTTACAGGCTTGCACTGTGCACCGATCGATGGCGATCGTATCTGCATCTGCCTTGCTCATCTTAAACACACCTATTCTGAACACAGGCACAAAAAGCTGCGTCAATGTCACCTCCGTCTTTGCGCCAACATAGCCGCAATGTGAGGCATAGGAGGGATTGCGTAACTGGGCAGGTGACAGGGTCGCTCTCCATGAGATCCACGTGCGCGGACTTGTGCCTGGAGTTGGCTTATGGCCACATCTGTTCTGTGTCTGATTCTTCTTGTGTTAAAACTTTCCGGATGATGGTGTGCTCTAGGCTAATTAAACATCCACCTTCAGTATTTATGTCACCTTGCACTAGTTCCCAGAGCACACAGCTAGTTCTCCCCATAACTAGACAAGTCAAAAAAAAGTAGTAAAGTATACTAGTGCCCAAATGAGCAGCAATTATGAGAATACAAATACTGTATGCCGTCCTCCTTTTTGGTGTAGCACTATCCTATTTAAACACAAGGGATGCCGCAGTGCGTAAAGACAGTGCGTAAAGTTTTCTAACCAAAGGACTAGGCAAATTTCGACAGCGTTCTTATACGTTAGTCTTACAAATTTGACTTTGTGTTGATTTATTATTGTAAAATTTGACAAACTCTGAGATGAATGAACTAATGCCCTGCACCCCATTGCTGTGTGTGTTTGGACTCACACAATACGCCCTAAATACTTGATTAGTGAAATGCATAGAAAACTACAGGGCTAATTACAAGAAATGTAGAAATGAAGTGGATAATTAGATTAAGATTCACTTCTTGCAATTGTTTTTTTTTTTTTTTTTTTTTTTTTTTTTTTTTACTGCATTACTTTATAGCATTTTTGGGATTTTTTAAACTTTTTTTTATTAATGTAGTAACCTATTTGTGCCACTGGGGGTGGGGGCAATGCCACCCCTCAAACGCCAGCGCAATGGGTGCAGTGATTCAATTCAGTTTTATTTGTATAGCCCAGTATCACAACAAAAGTCGCCTCAAAGGGCTTCATAAACAGTTATCAAACATAAACACACACGTTTCTGGTTACAAATTTTAGTCCACTTGCAAAAAGTGCAATGAGAATACAATTAAGGGTGCTCCGATCAGGGTTTTTGAGGCCGATCACCGATCAGCCTCTGCTGTGATCGGCCGATACCGATCATGGCCGATACCGATCACGTGGTCTTCAATGTAGTAATGTATTGTATGCAGGCTATTATTAGTTCCATTTGAAAAATACTGTAGCCTTTGTAAATATAAAAGAACAACAAAATTCTACTTATTTTTGTTTTAGAAGAGGTTTTGTTGCATTATTGGTCTTTAATGTGTGCCCAGTGTCTGTGGCTTTTTTTGAATGCTCCGCTGATGTAAAAATCAGCTGTTCTTAATTGGTTCCTTTAATGCGAGTCCGCCGGTGCCTGTGTCCGCGTAACGCGCAGCCAAACCAGGTTGAAACACAGTGGACTAAAGAGCAGACAGCTCCTGCTGCCAGTTTTGACAACGTCTGAATGAAGAAAACGTGCAAAGAGAGCAGAGAAGACAACGATGAAAGGTGCTCCTCTCAGACACACGGACACATGGGCTGCCTTTTTACTTTCTCTTTCCATTAGCAGCCATTTGGTGCAGTTTAAGCCACAAAACGCACAGTTTTCTCCGCGCAACAAGACACAGGCAGACTCTGAACTTTCTTAATCCTTTTAACGTAACTGTTAGGGGGTTAGCTGTAGCTCTATTTACGTTGGTGTTTGCAAATACACGCACTGCTGCGCCTCGGTTCTGTCCCGTGCGCTCCTAAAGCAGGCGGGGACACAGAGGGGACACAAAGCAGCGCCTCCAGGGCAGGTTTGTGTTAGTTATAACCAGGGCTTAACTTAAAAACACTGCTAAAATAACGCTACTGCTGTTTAATCAAACCGGAGTTGCAGGACAGTAAATGTGAGAGCCTCGCGTGTTTATTGTAATTTGATCGGCCCTTCTGATCGGCCCATTTTACCGATCACCGATCACTCTATTTTTAGCCATGATCGGCCGATCATGATCGGCGGCCGATCGATCGGAGCACCCTTAAATACAATCCAAACCAAATGAATAAAATAAAGTCAAGACTCAATCAGGACCAAAGGAGCGGACCAACGGACTTTCCTGGTGTGAATACACTCTAAGTGTTGATGTAGGGCTGTAGGGTTTTGACCAATGTGTCCAGAGCCCTGTATCTTTTCTATAAATTCACATTGAATTTGGTGGTTACTAAAACCTCAACTTTGTCCACATTTTTTTATATGTTAATAATGATATTGTTATTGCAATATTTAACATAGTTACTGTATGGCACACATTTTTTCTAATATCGTGCAGCTTTTGTGCAACTTTGATGAAAATTTCAGTTAAAGGCTTGAGTGATGATGTCTTTTGTTGTGCCCTTGAAACACCCACATTTTCACCTTAGCAGAGGGGACAAACCTTGCATTTTGGGCTGCAACTAACAAGTATTTTGATAATCGATTAATCTGTTGATTATTTTTTCAATTAATCGACTAATAACCAGATAGTGAAGTTCAGGTAAATGCTTGATGAACTGCTGGCAGAGCTGTATTTTTATTTTTCATTTTATTTATTTATTTATTTATTTTTACAAAAAACAGGACTAAAGCTGCAAATGCCTTTCTTTAGAGTATTTTTTCAACAAAACAAAAACAAATACCTTCTTTTTTAATGTTTTATTGGCTTTACTGCTCTAACTTAGTAATAAAACCCCTTCTCATCACATGGCATGTTTCTAACACTATTTTAATAAGTTTAATAATTGTTATAATTGATTAATTGGATTTGTTGTTGCAACCCTAATTGTACTATATGTTGAAATTCAACTCTCACCCACAAAAACCGGATTGTGAACAGAAAGGGTAGGGATGGCGAGCCAATCTGTATTTTTCTGTTATTATATTTTATCTAAATCTATTGAATTTTTTTCACAGATGACATGGTTGCTCTGTGCAAGTCTCTGTACGGTCGACACGTGGTGAAGAAGCTGCTCATGTACGGGTCAGTGTCTGTGGTCATGCTTCTGTCACTCACTAAATCATGTTCACTACAGATGTTTGCACCAAAGCGGTGTGTGCTGGTTTTAACCAGCTTTGGACCTGTTTAAAGTGTTACAATAAAATTGGATCATGTTTTACTGAATTAGGGCAGCCTCAAATGGTTTAGGTTTGGGTTGACCTGGGGTATGGTTTTGATTTGCATTTGGTTAAACAGCATTTAACCAAGTTTTAGAGTTCTATTTGACAGGTGGACCGACAGGGACAGAGTCTGTAACTGTAGGTCTGGTCTAACTCATTTGGATGTCCTTCTCTGACTGTCCCATTGTGGTGCATGTTTTAGGAACAAGGATCTAGTGGCGTCAGTGATGCAGACGTTTAAAGGTCATGTGAAGGCCATGTTGCGACACGCCACTGCCTCGTCCATTATTGAATATGCGTACAACGATAAGGCAGTGTTGGCCCAGAGGCTGATGCTGACAGAGGAGCTGTACGGAAACACTTTCACAGTCTGTCGGGTAATACTTGCATCTGAAACATGACCTTCTGCTTCAGCACTTAGTCCAAATGAACATTGTCACTTTATGAAAATCTACTATTGTTGCTTAAAATTGAGCAGTCACAGTTGGGCGAGTTGTGTTTGTGGATGAATAAATGTACTTTCCTTCTTCAGTCTTCAGTGTGTAACACCATTGAGAAAGTGCTGGAGGCCAATCCGGATAAAGTCACCAACATCCTGGAGGAGATGAAGCAGATCCTCACTCCCATGGCCCAGAAGTAAGTCCAGCTCAAACACCGGCTCACTCACAGGAACACTTCCAGAAATCTCTGTCTCTGAACACAGTCAGCCCTGACACAGGTTACAGCTGTAACATGTGAAGAAGATCCAGATGTGGATGTGGATGAACCGTATTCGTATTTTTTCAACTTTGGTTCATCTGACCATAGATCCATTTGTGTCTCAGTCCTGACTTCTGGAAGTGTTCCTGATCCATGCAGTGATTTCCAGAACAGAATCATGTCTATTTTTAAAGCAGTGTCATTTGACCATCAAATACATCTAACATTAATAATACTGACTGTTTCTAAAATTCTTCTTTTACACCCAGACTTTTAAGTGTGGACAATTAGTTAAGTTGCAGAATGCTCTTTCAGCTGTGTTTTTTTTAACAGTACAACTTTTTTCCAACCTTTTGATGCTTCATTCTGACTTTTTTAGGATGTGTTGCTGCCATCACAATAGCAAATTTGCTATTACTTTTCATAAAATATGTGTTCATCAGATTTGCAAATGATTGCACTTTGTTTTTCATTACATTTTAATCAGTGTCTCAGCTTTTTATGGGGTTAGGTGTTGTAGAACAATATGAACTAAGTATGAACCAACTATCCCCACAGTCTTGAAAGCATTAATAAGGTATTAAATTTGATTGTGTCAAACTCAGGGCCTTAAAAGTATTAAATATCATGAGTAGGTATAAAATTTTATTCATCTAGGTCTTAAAATTTGTCAGACATTGTTAATATTACAAAAAGTAGTGTCACTTCAATAACAAAATATATTTATTGAAGAAATGTTATCATTTAAATGCATGATTCTTTTTTATATGATCAGCACTGGAGTACTTTCATCTGTATTAGACTTTTAAAATGAAACCCTTGAGTTTAGAGAGTAGCACGAATAATTCCTTTGTGTAAAATTCATACAGATTATTGTTCTGTTGTTGACGATGCTGGCATTATATTTCACTCTTAAGTGGCATTAAAAAGTTTCTAAAAGGTCCTAAATTTCTGAAGAGAAACCTGGAGCTACCCTGAACTTGTTGAGAACTATTCTGTCCAATGCACAGTGAGTCAGACTGAGTTTTCCTGCCTCTGGTCTCTTTCAGGGAGCAGGTCATCAAACACTCGCTGGTTCACAAGGTTTTCCTGGACTTCTTCCAGTTTGCTCCTGAAAAACAGAGAACTGTGAGTAGTAAACCTGAATGATGAATTTTGAATGACTGGAAAATCCAGACTACTGTGGATGCACTGACCTGGCTTGTGTGCAGGAGATGATCGAGTCAATCCGTGAGGCGGTGGTGTACATGGCCCACACTCACGACGGAGCGCGGGTGGCCATGAACTGTGTGTGGCATGGCACGGCCAAGGTCTGTCCTAGGACCTGATTACTCCTCTTTCATTTGGTTGTCATTCATTTGTCCTTTTGATTCTCTCTATTGTGCTTTCTTTTTATTTTATAGTTTTATTTTTTTTAATATTGATCTTGTACAATTTCTTCACATTGGGGGCAGGGTAGTGTACCAATAAGATGGTATACACAACATAGCCAGACTTTTTACAGTTGTAGCAGAACAGTTGTCAGAAAAACAAGAAATAACAGAAAAATAATTGAAAAACAACAGTAATAGCAGTCTGAATTATTGCCTGTGCAATTTCTTGGTACACTATTAGACTTGAAAATAAAGGAAAATGTACATGTACGTAACAGATCAATTTTTGTAAGTTTTACAGTAAAAAAGAAAAACACAAGGCAAACTATTAACAAAGGGACCAGAGCAAACAGTACTATTTTGCTTTTAAGTAGTGCTGTCGATCGATTAAAAAAATTAATCAGATTACCGTATTTTCCGCACTATAGGGCGCTCTGGATTATAAGGCGCACTGTCATTGAATGGTCTATTTTCGAACTTTTTTCACATATAAAGCATCCGGACTAAAAGGCAAAACAGAACAGTCAGATAAGTCAGTCAGTCAAACTTTATTCAACACGTTCACCATAACTCCCAAACTTGTTCAGTTGTAACGTGTGAATAAAAAACACAATCTGAGACGGCTAAATCAAACCATAGCGTATTCACAATAACTCATAACTGTTCAGTTAACGTTATAACAAAATACAACACAATACACTCACTTTTTGAGTTCATACCTCGTCCAAAAATCCCTCAAATTCTTCATCTTCAGTGTCCGAGTTAAACAGTTGGGCGAATACAATATACAATATATGTACAATACAATATTATGGTGAAGCACAGTATGTATTACTCCGCAATGCTCCTGACTACGGTAACTGTAAATAAATTCATATATAAGGTGCTCTGGATTATAAGGCGCACTGTCATGTTTTGAGAAGATTGAAGGCTTTTAAGTGCGCCCTATAGCACGGAAAATACGGTAATCACACTCTTGGGCTGTGATTAATCACGATTAATCACAATGTGTAACTTGATAGATTTTCCATGACAGTATGCAGCGTTTAAATAAAAAAAGTCCAGAGAGGTTGGGGAGTGTGTTTTACTTAGATAAAAAAAAATACATCTCAGAAATAACTTCTGAATATTGTGAGAGAACCTTTATTAAGTCTGTGTAATAACTGAGCTAACAGTGTCTGCTGAACTGTGCTCTGCATTAAATCTACTGCAGACACCTGAGCCTCTCCTCTGCTCCTCTCAGCCGCGGACAAGGGCGGGGCACGGTCACCTGTCCACAGTGAGGCTGCCGCTGAGTCGAGAATTGACGCTTTATGGGAAAAAAAATAAACGCAAATGGAGCATTTGTAGGAGTTTGCGGCGTGTGATTAATTTGCGTTAATACATTTTAAAGCGTTTTTTTATTAATCGCATGTGTTAATGCGTTAACATTGACAGCCCTACTTCTAAGCCCCCTCCCCTTATTCCTCGCTGCATCTCTCCCCAGTCCTGTAGAATCATATGTCTGACCTATCTTTCTTTTTCTCAACAAAGTCAACTCTCTCTACAAAGACTTGGTATACAGTATTGTAAAATTCTTCTATTCCCAGTACATCTGGTTGAAATTATTAACATTTTTTTTTTACAAAGTTTTCCTAGCTGACAATAAAACAATTCTTGCGTATTTGTCTACTGATGTAGTAAATTCAGGATCTCTAAGCCCAGATACATGTGTAAGAAATCAAAAGGGATGTTTGTTTGACACACACCTATGTGTTTCTTGCCAGAAAGAAATAACTTTTGGGCAGGCCGAGAATAGATGGCAATGATTGGCATCTGTATTGCCACGTTGCCTCCAGCAACCAGTACCTATGTTTTGGTGGCTTTTCTGTACAGGACTAATAAAAAAAAAAATTACATTTTTCCATCCAAATTCTTTCCAAATCCATTGTGCTTTCTAATGAAAGGGTTCTGTTTTGATCCAGGACAGAAAGGTCATCATTAAAACTATGAAGATGTACATGGTGAAGTTTGCCACGGTGAGCTCCACAAATTTTTGCAGAAATAGTTTTGCCTTTCTCTCTGTTAAAACCCATTTTTTGCTGTGGTTTCAGGGAGAGTTTGCACACCTGCTTCTGCTGGCCATCTTTGACTGTGTGGATGATACCAAACTGGTGAAACAGGCCGTGCTGTCGGTGAGTGGATTTGAGCGAGAAGCTGTAGTCAGAGCCTCAGACTGTGGCAGAGACTGAGCTGCACTCAACTCAAAAACACACTATCACAGTTAGGGCTGGGTACCTGACGGGTCCAGGAACAGCGCTACATTAAGCTACATAGCAGCCATGTCAGTTTAAGCTTGCATGTTTTGAACTGAGTTTTGAACTTAAGCAGCAATTATAACTCCTGAGCGCATGGGACAGACCTGTAGATCCTCACGTCACTCTGGAGCTACTGCTGACCCGCTGCTCGAGGTGAACGTAAAGGGAACGTTCATGGCTCATGGCCACGAGCATTCCCTTTTGTCTCTCTGACAGCACAGTTCTTATCGTTGTCCACACTTTGACAGCTTAAACGAGACAGGCTGCAGTCCGTCTTTGTCTCAGCTGTCCTACTACTCTTGTTCAGATTGTGAACACAGCTTGTTTTGTCCAAACGAGAAAAATATACCAAAGATCAACCATTGAAAGGACGCTCACTCTACAATCACTAACTGCAAATGGAAAGATTTTTCAAGATACAGACTTCTCACTCTATTTTTTTAAACCAGTACATTTTAACACCTTTTACCATAATTGTAACTTATTTATTTAACAAATTACCTTATTCAAGTGATTTAATAATCTTATGAACTTATTTACAGTGGGACAAAAAAGTATTCAGCCACCAATTGTGCAAGTACTCCCACTTAAAAAGATGAGAGAGGCCTGTAATTTTCATCATAGGTATACCTCAACTATGAGAGACAAAATGAGAAAAAAAAATCCAGGAAATCACGTCTGATTTTTAAAGAATTTATTTGCAAATTATGGTGGAAAATAAGTATTTGGTCAATAACAAAAGTTCATGTCAATACTTGTTACTGTTATATACCCTTTGTTGGCAATGACAGAGGTCAAACGTTTTCTGTAAGTCTTCACAAGGTTTTCACAAACTGTTGCTGGTATTTTGGCCCATTCCTCCATGCAGATCTCCTCTAGAGCAGTGATGTTTTGGGGCTGTCGCTGGGCAACACGGACTTTCAACACCCTCCAAAGATTTTCTATGGGGTTGAGATCTGGAGACTGGCTAGGCCACTCCAGGACCTTGAAATGCTTCTTATGAAGCCACTCCTTCGTTACCCGGGCAGTGTGTTTGGGATCATTGTCATGCTGAAAGACCCAGCCACGTTTCATCTTCAATGCCCTTGCTGATGGAAGGAGGTTTTCACTCAAAATCTGACGATACATGGCCCCATTCATTCTTTCCTTTACACAGATCAGTCGTCCTGGTCCCTACTGGCTTTAGCAGGGGGACACGTCTGGCACTGCAGGATTTGAGTCCCTGGCGGCGTAGTGTGTTACTGATGGTAGCCTTTGTTACTTTGGTCCCCGCTCTCTGCAGGTCATTCACTAGGTCCCCCCGTGTGGTTCTGGGATTTTTGCTCACCGTTCTTGTGATCATTTTCGACCCCACGGGGTGAGATCTTGCGGGGAGCCCCAGATCGAGGGAGATTATCAGTGGTCTTGTATGTCTTCCATTTCCTAATAATTGCTCCCACAGTTGATTTCTTCACACCAAGCTGCTTACCTATTGCAGATTCAGTCTTCCCAGGCTGGTGCAGGTCTACAATTTTGTTTCTGGTGTCCTTTGACAGCTCTTTGGTCTTGGCCATAGTGGAGTTTGGAGTGTGACGTTTGAGGTTGTGGACAGGTGTCTTTTATATAGATAATGAGTTCAAACAGGTGCCATTAATACATGTAACGAGTGAAGGACCGAGGAGCCTCTTACAGAAGAAGTTACAGGTCTGTGAGAGCCAGAAATCTTGCTTGTTTGTAGGTGACCAAATACTTATTTTCCTCCATAATTTGCAAATAAATTCTTTAAAAATCAGGCAATGTGATTTTCTGGATTTTTTTTTCTCATTTTGTTTCTCATAGTTGAGGTATACCTATGGTGAAAATTACAGGCCTCTCTCATCTTTGTAAGTGGGAGAACTTGCACAATTGGTGGCTGACAAAATACTTTTTTGCCTCACTGTACGTCTTTAACATAAAGACATCACATAAGCCTAAATAAACCACAAACAACTGATACACTATGGTCCGTATTACCAAGAGCAGTGATTCTTAAAGTGGGGTCCGCGGACCACTGTCAGTGCCCCCTAGTGGTCTGCAAGCAGATATCATAAAGAAATATGATTTTCTATCAGCATTTAGCGTAATATAGCCTGTTAATATATATGTGCGGCTAATTAACGATATTGGCAACACGCAGTGTTTTCATATCTTAATGATGTTTTATTTGACAAATGCCTAAAAAGAGATATTTACACCCCATAACTATTTGACAGTCCTAAGGGAGAAAGAAGTGAGCAGACAAAGGCAGATTCAGCAGCAGCAGGGGAACATAACAGCCACAGCAGGAGGAGAGACTTGAATTGGAAATATAGGTTCAGCTCTTTTAGCAAGACTGAGATTAAATGCATAAAATGTAATCAATGCCAACCACTATTACTTATATGGCTGCAACGATTCATTGAGTTATTTGAGTAATTCGATTAGTAAAAAGCTTCGATTAACATTCTTTGAACTCGAAGCTTCGTTTAATTAATGTAAATAAGACTGGCGCATAGCGCTGGGAACTTTGTATGCATGGAACGAAGTTTCTGCACGGTAATGCACAACACACTAGCCACAGTAAGGCAGTGGTTGGGCGATAAACTCAATAAATTTGAGTTATAGTTCGCATTTTAAATGTATATATAAACTACGTATAGAACAGCACGGTTGTGAAAGAGGTTTTAGAGGAAACGGCGTCCTCCAAGCGTCGCATTGTTTGGCTAATGCTACAGTTAACACACAGAGCAGCTTAAATACTGACTCTGGAGACCCTGCAGACGACAAAAATACTAATAATCATAGAGAAAGTATTCTTATTACCTCCTGTAAAACTTTTGTTTAAGCAAACTGGCAGAAATGAACAGCGTAGTGTGATGTGCAATCCGCGGTGCGAACTTTGTTTATGTATGCTAATTAGCCGAGTGGGCTCAGTGGTGTTTAGGGTCTTTTAATAGGCCCCTCATGGTGTATAAATGATAATAGATATCTCTTTTAGAAGCAGAGAGGGTTACAGCTAAAATACTTTTTAAACTGTGAGGGGAATGCACACCTCTGCAGCTTTTGCATTGTTTTGTAAAGGCATTTACAAATATTCTGATTAAATATATAATTAGTATATAATAATATAGCCCAGGAAAAGTAAGTATAAAATATAAGTAAGTATATAATTAGTAGACCATATCATATTGTATAATAATAAAACCTACATTTACAAAGCTATTTGCAATGTAATGCATTAAAATATGAAAAAAAAAACACTTAATGTTATACTGACAGGCTCACCAATGTGCATTCAAATGTGCAGACATGCAAGAGTAAACTAAAAACTAAAGTATCTCTTATTCGATTACTCAATTAATCGAACAAAATAATCGAAAGATTACTCAATTACCAAAATAATCGATAGCTGCAGCTCTAATTGCTTATATAAAAAGAGGTGGACTACACATAGTCTCAGGCTTAGGCTTGCAGCAGGGTGTAGTGAGGGACCAGGGAGGCAATAAAGCCCCAGGATGGAATGGATAAACTGGCTCCAGAGGAAGTGCACAAACAAGGGGAAAGACAGAGAGAATTATTGTCATAATAAATTCTAAATTACAGACTATTCACTTTTCATAGTGTTACAATAATATTTTGAACAACAATATTCATTCAATAGTATCAGTGAATAGGACTACAAGGTCCGCTGGTTAGGTGGTCCCCAAAACATATTTTTATCTTTAAGTGGTCCTTGGTCGAAAAAAGCTTGAGAAACACTGACCTAGAGGTTCATGTTTGTTAAAATAAGTTTTATTTAAAATAAAAAATGTTTGTTTTGTAAAATTTATGGTTATAGCAGATGAATTGAAATAGCGCAAGTATCAAAAAAGTATTGTTATGGTACAAGTATTAAAAATCAGGTATCAGATCTAAACCCAATGATTTAATCTTAAGCATCACTATACCAAGACTAAAACAGATCAAAGCAGGACTAAACCAGGACTTAACAGATAAGGACTAACCTTCTGTTCAAGAAGGCCTACACACTGAGGAACTAAAGCCTAGGTTCACACGGCAAGATAATTATGCCAATTTTTGACCCGATTCTCCCCTTCCGATCTTAAGGTCGCCCCGATTATTGTATTGGCACTAAAGATAATCTTATCAGATATTCCTGCTGTGTGTTGTGTGTTAAGAGTGCTCTGGTCTGCTCGGAAGGACCTCGAGACCGTTCCGATCTCAAATCGGGGATATTCAACATGTTGGATTGTCTTGGCCTGATATCGCAGCGTGTGTGGTGTGTCCCGAGGACAAACGAGCACACACCCTGTTGGATGTGACGTGTAGCCAATCAGAAAGCAAGGTGACGGAAGCACGGAGGGGAATCCAAAATCAAAACTGTCATGGCGCATGTTCGCACTGTCTCTACTCCTTTAACCAACTCCTTTTCTTTTTGTATTGTTTTTTCTCCATTAGAAATAGTCCACAAACTATTTGTGTGAGTACGTCATGTTTGTGTATGCCAAAGTCACGTTTAATCTCGTGGTTTTGCGAGATTTCCCATCTGACCTGGGAATGTTCGTGAGTGAAATCTGTTCGTGTGTGGTGTTTTGTCTTGGCCATGTGGCCGCACACCACCTACTATAGGACCAAACCAGTGAACGCTTTGATTTTTTATCACCATGTGTGGGGTTTCTCAGGTTTTGAAAATCTTCCGACAATTTTATGATCTTGCCGTGTGGACCAGGCATAAATGTGGAACTAAACTGGGCCTAAATCAGTACTAAGCCCTAAACAACTCGAGCCAGACAAAACCGGCATTTAACCTAGGCCATAATCAGGACTAAACTTGAACCAAACCAGCCTATATTTACAGTTGCGTGCAAAAGTATGCATATCCCTTAGCATTTTTCCTTTATTGTTGCCTTACAACTTGGAATTGAAATGGATCATTGAGAGGTTTATGTCAGTCACTTTACATCACGACAGCAACTATGAAAATGCAAAATATTTTTTTATTGTGAAGCAAATAAGAAATATGACAGAAAAACAGAAAACTTGAGTGTGCAAAAGTATTCATAACCTGAAGTTAGTACTCTGTAGAACCACCTTCTGAAGGACTTCCAGCTCCCACTTTTCTAGGATAAATGTTTATGAGCTTGGTTCATAAAATCACTGGGATTTGTGCTCATTCTTCATCTAGTGCTGCATTGTGGAGCACTGTTTGAGTCGTTTTCTTAAAGAATTTTCCTGTATTTAATTCCATCCTTCATTCCTTCAGTTCTGAACAGTTTCCCAGTCCCTACCAATGACAAATATCCCCACAGCAGGACACTGCCACCACCGGGCTTCACTTTAGAGAGGGGGGCAGAGTCAGGTCCTAGGTTTGTGCTATCTTTTGGCCACTTCTCCACACAGTCCAGCTCTGTGGAGTGTATGGTTCAGAGTGGTCCTGTGTTCAGATACAACAGTTTCTGCTGTGGAGCTCTGCAACTCTTTGGTCTTATTGTTGCCTCTCTGACGAATGCACTCCTTGCCTGGTTTGTGAGTTTTAGATGGTCCTCTTTAGGCAGGTTTGGTGTGGTTCCTTATCTTTTACATGTTGTAATGATGAATTAAATGGTGTCTTGTGACAGCTGAACTGCAGATAGGTCGACCTAATCTAACTGTTTCTGTGACTTCTGAGGATGAGTAACACCAGGTCTCAGGGGCCTCTTTAAAAAGGGTATGAATATTTTTGCACACTCAAGTTTTCTGTTTTTCTGTCATATTTCTTATTTGCTTCACAATAAAAAATATTTTGCATTTTCATAGTTGACATAAAACTAAATGATCCATTTAAATTCCAGGTTGTAAGGCAAGAATAAAGGAAAAATGCTAAGGGGTATGCATACCTTTGCACGCAACTGTATCTATTTAATGATTTTCACATTTAAAATCCTGTAGACTCTAGGTACATGCAAGATAATAAGCCAAATGTCACTGCACCGACTTTTAATGTTTGAGTGTACCTTTTTATTTTTAGGACGGTTGTATCTTTCATGTACGTGTAAGAATTCCATATTGAAGTGATTGTGCAGTCTGTGAGAGCCTGTTGTCATGTGTTACAGGAGCTGCTGTCTTCTTTGGATGAGGTGATAGGGAATAAATACGGTAAAAAGGTGATAGCGTACCTGCTGAGGCCCCGGGACCCAGCTCACATCGTCCCAGAGATCATCCAGCTGCTGCAGTGTGGCGACGCTAACCAGCACAGGTGAGCCCACCCAGTCACATAGCTCGGCCCTCTGATCAAACTAAAACACGGCAGACTACTCAAATATACACTTTGTCTTTGTCTAAAGTCTAAAATGGTTTAAAACTGTGCTTTCGTGTGGATTAGACTGTTCTGTTGGACAGCACAGACCTGTCTTTTGTTCAGGCCCCACAGAAATGTAACATGATTAATGTTTACTATTTAACCCTTATTCTCCCCTCTGTACATTTTTGTAAATTTTGCTTGACTTTTTTTTTTTTCATTTGATCATCATTTTGCCTGTGTTACCCCCAATTCACACCAAAGCAGCAGCAGCACGTAACAGCAGCGTCACGTCAGATGCGAGTGAACTGCTTTCTGTTTTAATCAATCTGACAATTCACACTGGGGACGTCTTACGCGCATCTTTCGAACAAATCGCCACGACTCAAATTAGGTTGGAGTTCTACTTTTTGAGCGTCTACACGGCGATCTGCAGAGCTACAGTCAAGGAAACACAGGAAACAGGCACCAAGTGTCAAAATAAACTTCCGCTACACTTTCAAAATAAAGGCTCACTGGAAACAGCGTTAATGTAAACACTACACACCAAGAAGTTGATTCTTGAGGGGGAGAAATGTAGCGTAATTTGCAATGCCAAGCAGCCATTTTACAAGGACAACATGCCAAAGTAGAAGCTACAAGCTAAAAGACAACTTTCTGTTCAGACAGTGAGTAGTCTGTAAAACTCAGGGGCGAGCCACTTGAGCAGCGATACAGCAGCAGCTCTGACACCCTCGGTGTGAATTGACGCTTTTAAACAGTATGCGCCTAAAACGACCTGCTGCTGCGACACTCTCGAAACGGTTTTGGTGTAAATTCAGGGTTAGAGCTTGGGGCATGAATTTTTGCAGAAAATGTTTTTTTAGCCAAATTTTTGAAATCCAATATTTTTTACTCTCCTATGTCATTTATACTCTATTTTTGAATTTTGCACCCTTTCGTGTTTTTTTTTTTGTTTTTTTTGCGTAAATCTTTTAAACTACTTTAAAATCTGCTCAGGATTACCAAACATTAAATAATTTTATAGATTTAACTCTTTAAATGCAAGTTTTATTATATTAATTTTGAAAAATGTATTCCAAGAAAACACAAAAACAGAATTATTTTCCAAATAGATAGTAGAGAGATGGGGCTTTGGTGGTGATTAGAGCCTTGAATGTGTCAAAGATGAGCACCAAAATTGATTTAACTGGATGAGTATTTTTTTATGTAGTGGCAGATACTTTCGTTCAAAATCTTAGTAGCAAAAAACAAGTAGTAGTAGTGAAATTTGACATTTATTGTATTTTATCAGATTAAACCTTTTCCATTGCAGGCCAATATTGTATTTTTCCCACATAATATAAGGAGGCCATGTGATTATCAGGAGACTTGACTTCCATCAAAACACACATAACACGGCTGATGCTTTACTGAGAATCTTATGAGCTGCCTTCTTGCTGACTCTGACTGGTCTAATGGATGATGAGTTTAGATAAAAATGTAGAAACACAACTGCAGACCTAATGCTGATTGGTTGAATATTTCAGTAAAAAGGACACATATATCCGGAGACGGGAGCTGCTGGATGCGGTGTCTCCCGCCCTACTTGATTACCTCCGGGACAACGCCGCTGCCATGGTGACTGACAAGGCCAGCAGCGTCACTGTCAGCGACATCCTGGCATCGGCCCAGGGAGATCTGCAGTCCGCCATGACGGCAGTGGCCCAGCTTGCCAATCAGGAGCTGATGCCGGGCGGATCAGAAGGAAAGGTGAGGCTCGAGCTCTAGTCAAACACTTCTCTGGATTCTATGTAGTCAAGTGTTTGTTCTTCTGTGGTGTTGCAGCTGCACTTGGCTGAACACCCGGCTGGACACCTGGTGCTGAAGTGGCTGATTGAGCAGGACTTGACACTGGCTGAGGCTGGGAAACCAGGTACACAAACAGTTCAGACTATGAAAATTCTGGTTATATGAGCTGATGAGACCAGAACAGAAAGTAACCGCTCATTTCATCAATCCAGGCTGAAATTATTATTTAATCAAAAATTGTGTTGTTGACTATGGCTAAACTTTGTGAGAAGACTTTTTCAGACTGAGATTTATGACATCATCTGTCTGCTACTTAAAATACTGTCTTAAAGACTGTACCTCGGCATTTCATGAGTGAACCAGCTTGTTCAGTGACGGCTAATTTGTTGAAATGGCAAGTGCTGAAGTGACACTGCAATTTTGGTACACCATGTCACACACTGGGGCTGAATCTGAAAAGGGGAAATTGTCAAGGAACTTCCTAGCTTCTTAAGCTATAACAGGGGGTGTTTGCCAGGATCCTTTGTGGCTGAACCACTTTGGAGTGATCCACGTCATCAGTGCCTTGCTAAGTGGTGTTCCAAATAGTTAAATCCCCCACGTCCTCTGGAGCTCATCTCCTCTATTTGGCTAATTCACGAAGGTTGCACCTGTGGATCCTCTGCAGCTTCACCTGGCTACAAATTGCCTACAATACACTGCACCCACTTAAATTTTTTGCAAACTTTATTTAACAATGAAGAGAAACTTAAATATGATATGAAAGTCTGTTGGCTTCATTGAACCAGGATCTTCAGGGTGCAGTGGGATGGTTTGCAGCCGAGTGTGAAGTGGCTGGGATGAGAATCGGCACCTCCAAGTCCGAGGCCATGGTTCTTGACTGGAAAAGGGTGGCCTGCCCTCTCCAGGTTGGAGGAGAGTTCCTACCTCAAGTTGAGGAGTTTAAGTATCTCGGGGACTTGTTCAAAAGTGAGGGAAGGATGGACCGTGAGATTGACAGGCAGATCGGTGCAGCGTCTGCAGTAATGCGGTCGTTGTATCGGTCTGTTGTGCTGAAGAACGAGCTGAGCCGAAAGGCAAAGCTCTCGATTTACCGGTCAATGTACGTTCCTACTCTCACCTATTGTCATGAGCTTTGGGTCATGACTGAAAGGACAAGATCCCGGATACAAGTGGCCAAAATGAGTTTCCTCTGCAGGGTGGCTGGGCGCTCCCTTAGAGATAGGGTGAGGAGCTCGGCCACTCGGGGGGAGCTCGGAGTAGAGCCGCTGCTCCTCCACATTGAGAGGGGCCAACAGAGGTTGCTCAGGCATCTGTTCTGGATGCCTCCTGGTCGCCTCCCTGGGGAGGTGTTTCGGGCATGAAATGTCTGGGGAGAGGGGATTCTGGGCCTCCCTGCTTAGACTGCAGCCCCCGTGACCTGGCCCCGGATAAGCAGAAGAAGATGGATTGATGGATTCAGCCTGGGTGAATCCCAGCATGCCTCCTTACAGCCTCAACTCCTCGATTCCTTGCTGTAAGCCTTGCCCACAGAGGAAAGAGGCACATAGGAAACAACACCTCAATCTCTCTCTCTCTCATCTGTGGGCAGGGCTTACAGCAAGGAATCAAGGAGGCTGTGAGGGGGCATGTTGGGATTCACTCACTGATTGATCATGTGACCTTCAGCTGTGTATTTATAAAATAAAATAAATAAATGTGTATTTAATGCCAGTTTCCTGTAAGTTCAGTCTGATGAAAGTGTTTGGATGAACACTGAAACAAACTTCTTTGAGGAACAATAAACTTGTTTTCCAGTAGATTTAGAGAATTTTTGTTGTGTAACTGAGAAGTAATATAATACATTGAACTTTCTAAAATCAGTCCTTTTGTCCAAATGAGTGGTGCAGGGTGTCATGTTTTCTTTTACTGAAATAATAACCCAAACATTTGCTTTTGTCCTGTATACCTGCATCTAGCTGCTTCTTGATTTATTTATTTTTTTGCCCAATTTTCAACAATTCACAGTTGCTGCCGAGTCTGTACCAATCATCACTAGTCTTAGGGAGTCATCAGCCCAGAAATCAGTTAGTGTGAGAGGTTTAAAGACTGGAATTGCAGAGACTCCACCAGACCTGTTCACATGGCGCAGAACTGTTAAAGGACTTCTGTAATAAAGCCCTATCAGGCCTAGGTGGTAGCCTATTTAAGTATGTGTAGGCTAGATAAAAAATAATAATTTCTGTTCTATTTATGACTTGGATAATAAACAAACTGGATTATTACAGCTCTTTTTGCTTTAATGGTATGTGGGGAAGCTGTCATCTGTACAAACTAAGGTCAGCTAACATTAGTGACATTGCTGTGGTTTATTCATTATTACGCCATGAAACAAAGAGTTATTCAAACGTGTTGTGTACAGTTTAAAAACCTGTTGAGGTTCAGTTCTCCTCAAACTCTCACAACATGACCACTATATAGCAGTGGTGAAAGAAGTAGTCATTTTCTTTCCTTAAGTTAAAGTACAGATAAAGAAGCAAAAATGTACTCAAGTAAAAGTATCACATGAAAATTTCTTCTTAAGTAAAAGTATAAAAATACTGAAAAATACAATTAAAAGCAAGTAACAAGTAAAAGTACTTTGCACAGATTCAAGAACTAATGAATGTGTTAAATGTGAGGGATTTTGCTGCAAAACTGTGCTGTAAACTAATGGTTTTAGTGCAATAACAAAGTGTAGGTGAGGTTTTTCTAAAGAGTACTACTTTATGGCATATTTTAGTACAGATATTTGCTCTAAAATGTAGTAAAATATCCCTTGTAAAATTTACCCAAATAAAGTACAGATACATGAAAATTGTACTTAAGTAAAGTAACTAAGTACTTTTACTTCATTACATTCCACTACTGCTATATAGTGCTCTATACAGTGAATGGGGAGGACATTTGGACATAGTTACTGGTGCAGTCATTAAAATGTGTGATCCCCAGTCTTTCAGTCGTAGTCTTTTCAAAATCTGTAACGACTGGGAAAGTCGTGTAGTCTGTGCCCAGCTTAAGTAGTGCTGTGATATTTCCCCATAAGGTTACTTAACGTTTTTGTCTTTGTGTTGATACATGACACCACTGTGATGTCGTGATCTTGTTTGTGCTCAGAGCGGTTTGGACGGATCCTGGTGGACACTGTAGGTACCGACAAACTCAAGACGTGGGCTCGAGTCAACCGAGGGGCCATGGTCCTCTGCTGGTGAGAAACATCATCTCCCTCATTTACACCCAAAACTAAAGCTCTTTCACACACTTCCTCTGGAGGAGGGCACTCCCTTGACTTGAGTTAGCTGAATTAGGCTCATTTTTATTGGTAGTCCCTTTGCCAGCTGTAAAAAGGCAAGCTAAAAAGAACACAGCAGCATAAAGTCACAAAGTAAAATTACACGATATACAATAAGTTGACAATTAACAACAAAGTTCATTTACAATAATCAGTGGAGCATCAGTGCCAGAGGTAACGCTAGAGATAATTACTGTCATTTTGATGGACAGGGTCAAAAAAATTGTCATGAGCTATTTTTGTCTGTCATTGTATAAGTAAAGATTAATAGTAATATAGGCTTATACATTTTTGGCTAACGTAATCTCTGATCAGTGTCCACGCATCTGGCTCTCAACAAGCCATTTTTTAGCATTCTTCTTAAATGCATAGAATGATGGAGACTCATTCTACAGTATGTCAGCTCACAATGAGCTAAATGTGACTCAATGCATTATTGTAACATGGTTGTTTTATGATAACGTGTTCAGTCCCAAGGTCTTTATCTGGGCAGAACAAATTTTCTTTTGTCACTTTAATGATTAGTCACATGCAGAGGTGGACAGGCATCCAGTCAGCTGGGAAGGTTGCAGTATCTATTACACAGTATTAGAAATTCCACTCCCTCTTTAGGCCTGAGTTGTCTCTACAGGAGCCAGGAGTCAGCCCCTCTTATGACTGAAAAAAAGATTGAATATTGAAGCCTAGGTTATGACTTGTGTCACTTGTGTGTTTGATGATAGAGATGGTGTTGAAAGAATGAAATATTTTGATGGTTTGCTGGTTAACTAAGAGCTGGTTGTTGTTGCAGCCTGTTGAAGAGTTGTGAGAAGTCTGTGTCAGAGGAGGTGAAAGCAGCCCTCACATCCATCCTCCCAGAGCTTCAGCAGAGCAGCAGCACCACCAACCAGGGGGCACACATCTTGCTGCAGCATCTCAGATAAACTGGCTTTTTCAGGCCTCTGAACTGATCATTTCCACCCCACACTCAGCGGAGTCCCCAGCTGAAATGGGAACACGGTGTTATTTTTATGTGGAATCTTGTGTGTTGTGGATGAAAAATATATTGATTAAAGCTGCACAACCTGATTTTCTGACTGTAAAAGTGATGTGTCTAAAAAAATGTTGAGTTTGAATGATACACTCCCCTTTCCTAATTCTTCTCCTTCAGGATGCTCTATCACAGTCTCACACAAACCTGAAAGTATGTACACAAACCAGGAGCTATCACAGTAACATAGCAGAGATCTGGAGTTTGCTTTAATTTTTAAAAATAAAAATACTAATACTAATAAGCTATACATTTTGAAATAAAACAATAGCTCCTTCACATTATTCCTGATAGATTCTAGTTCTGGATAGATAAAGGATGTATTGACCAATCACAGTGCTCCTGTCCAATGAAAGCATGTGATTGGTTAAACTGTTCCTTCCCTCGCTCTAAAACAAAAACCCTTATAATACAGCCCACCGGTGACCTCAAATCCTCATTTTTTTCTCAGCTGACTTCTGTTATGCTGTACTAATAACTAAATAATTATCTTTCCTACCAAAATACAAGGAAAAATAAATCAGGTAGTGCAGCTTTAACAAAGAAGGTTTGTTCAGACGTAGTGTGTTGTGAGAAATTCATCTGACCCAATAGGGACTAAAGGTGTGTTCACACTTGCTTCACACTTTTTTGGTTCACTTTAATCGAACTCTGGTGCGCTTCCTGGGAAAGTCCAGTTTGTTTGAGGAGCTGTGACTGTGCAACCATACTCGGGTGCACCTGAAATCTGTGGTCTCGGTGTGGTGTGCTTTGAGTCCTGGTGTGCTCCTGGTCTGGTCCTGGTGAAGTGTGAACGCAATGCGTAAAAGGTTAAAACACTGCTGAAACAAAACAGATTTCATATTAATCGCCGGAGAAAGTCCACAGCTGTATTCACCCGATATCGCTTCCCTAAATGTTATACTTTAATAAATTTAGTTAATAATTACTCAAATACATTCAATATTATGTAAAGTGTGCCGTATGATATTTTTGGGATATATTGAGTTGACGAGGCAGACTTTTGACCAATAGATGAGCAGGATTTCTTCTTTCCAAGTTTCTCTCAATAAATACTGATATGCTGCCCTCTACAGGCGTAGGGTGTTACTGCGCACTCAGTTCAGTTTGTCAGAGCTCAGTGAGAACTCGACCAATGACATCATCTACAAAAGTGCAGACTTTTGCCCCAGTGCGCACCAAGTCCTGCGAACCAGCAAGTGTGAACACACCCAAAAAAGCTATGTACACATGCAGTTTAGTATAAATGACAGACTGGAATGGACATATCTTGAAGCCTTACTTGTAAAGCTTGTGTACACCCAAATGAGGTCTGAAACTGCCACTCGATGTTAAGGTTAGTATTTATAAAAATCTATGAAACATGAAATAAAACCTTGCATAACTTTCTCATTTACAAACCTTTTTGAGACATGACACAAATGTAATCTGCATGGCAAGGCAGAAGTCAGTTTGAGAAATTTGGTGGGCGTTTGTATCAGTTTACTTTAACTTTATATCCCTCAGAAAACTAAAAGATTAATTCTTCAGTCAGGTATAATCATTTAATCACAAACAGTATGTGAAATACAGATAGCGCCTTTATTTTTTTAATGCTTTTACTGAGATGGTTGGAACACCTCTGACTTTACAAGGAGTGAAGATAATAGGGACAAAGATGAAATTTAAAAAGTCTCCTTGAGGGTGAGTTGGCTGTAATAAATTAATGTAGAAATGAGCCATGCTGGGTGGATCAGTTCTTTGTGTTCTGGGCAAGCCTTCTGAACGCCCTCTTGGTGAAGTGCACCTTGCCGCGGGCCTTGGTGACGGCTGTGTACTTGTTGGACTTGAATTTGGCGTAGTAGTCGGAAAATTTGTTGTAGAGAATGGAGATGGGCATGCCATTCAGGATGATGCCAAACGAAATGCACCCAAAAGCAAAGATCCGGCCCAGGTTAGTTTCCGGGAACATGTCTCCATATCCCACAGTTGAGATACTGGCCTGAAACAAAGCACAACACAGTGTCAAGTCTTAAGTCTATGCTGCTCACAGTCAAAGTCCAGTCCTGGTTCTTGAAGGCTCTGCTAATGCTAGGATTCAGAAATGAGCCCCATTGCTACGTGTGTACACGTCAGGGAGCAAGTCTACATAAACTTCATGCATAGTCCTTGCCAACTGATTTAATCACTGTAATTGCAGTAGGTTTCTGCTAACAGGACAATGGCAATGGCAATTAAGAATTACATTCAGATTAATTTTTCAATGAAGTAATATATATACTGTATATAAAACACTGGAGAGCCATTATGACAAGCCATTATGGCCACGGAAGATGACTCAGTAGGTGCCTATATATATATATATATATATATATATATATATATATATATATTTTTTTTTTTCATTCATTCATTCATTTTCTACCGCTTATTCCTGTTAGGGGTCGCGGGTGACTGGAGCCTATCCCAGTAACTTTGGGCCGTAGGCGGGGTACACCCTGGACAGGGGCCAGCTTGTCGCAGGGCTGACACAGAGACGAACACAGACAGACAACCATTCACTCTCACATTCATTCACTAGGGTCAATTTAGAGTCACCAATTCACCTAACACATGCATGTCTTTGGACGGTGGGAGGAAGCCGGAGAACCCGGAGAGAACCCACGGTAACACAGGGAGGACATACAGACTCCACCCAGAGAGTTCATGTGATGCTGTGTATTGGTCGGACAGAGAGAGACAGAGACAGAGAGACATACATATACATATATATATATATATATATATATATATATATATATATATATATATATATATATACATATAAAGTGAACCCCAAAATTATTCATACCCCTGGTAAATTCTGACTTTAAGTTACTTTTATTCAACCAGCAAGTTTTTTTTTATATATTCTTTTTATTAAGTTTTTATATATAGAACAAGAACAAACAGAAACTACAACATTCCACAGTCCCACCCACCGCCCATTCTTACTGCACCTTTTTATCACAAGGAAAAGAAATTGTACAAAAAATAAAGAAATAAATAACTTATTGGATACAGGAAACAGACAGTGCACAGCCGACAGATTACCATACAACCATACATATATATATATATATATATATATATATATATATATATATATATATATATATAGACAAAAACGACATACAAAGAAATAGTTCACTGAATCACAACATAATCAGAGTCCATCTTTTCAAACAGGTTGAGAACGGGTTGCCAGGTAGCATAGAATCTGAGACTATTACCCTGCACTGAGTAACGGATTTGTTCCAAAGTCAGATATTGCATTAAGTCATTAATCCAGTGCTTGAATGTAGGTGGTGACTTGTCCTTCCATTTCATGAGAACAATCCGCCTAGCCAAGAGAGTTGCAAATGCTATCACAGTTTTACCTGATGTATTTATGCGTAGTTCTGGTGGCAAGACAAAGATTATAGGAACTGGAGATTGTTCATTGTGAGTTTTCAAAACTTTGCATAAGAAATTAAAGATTGACTTCCAAAATTCACCCAACTTTGGGCAGCTCCAAAACATATGTGACAGAGTGCCGGTGGACACTTTTAACCCACTGGGCACCTTAAAAATGTACATACACTCGTTACCTTAGGGACCTCTCATAAAATAGCTATAAAAATGTCAAATATTAATTAATTTATTTTTTTACTTTTTTCACATGAAATCCTTTCTACTACTACATAGATATGAAGTTTTTCTGACCATTTTGTCATCAAAAATTCTGTTATTTTAGATGACAAAAACACAAAATCTGCCATTTTATCCAAAAATGCAGAGTGGATCACTTGGGGTGAAGTTATTAGAGCCTTGACTAAGTCAATAATTAATAACAACATTGGTTTTAATGCATTTTTATTTTTGGAGCAAGGACAGATTATTGAAAAAAATGACACTCGTTACCTTAGGGACCTGTTTGGGACCTTTCATAAAATAGCTATAAAAATGTCAAATATTAATATATTTTTTAACTTTTTTGCATGAAATCCTTTCTACTACTTCAGCTCTAATCATAGATATGAAGTTTATTAACATTTATTTATATTTTCTGTTTTTATGGCCTTTTTGTCATCAAAACCCCATTTTTTTAGACCGCAAAATCACAAAATATGCCCTATTATCCAAAAATGAGGTGCAGAGTGGATCACTTGGGGTGAAGTTATTAAAGCCTTGACTAAGTCAATAATTAATAACAACATTGGTTTTGATACATTTCTATTTTTGGAGCAAGGTCAGATTATTGAAAAAAACTTACACTTGTTACCTTAGGGACCCGTTTGGGACCTCTCATAAAATAGCTATAAAAATGTCAAATATTATAATTTTATTTTTTTTTACTTTTTTCCCATGAAATCCTTTCCACTACTACAGCCCTAACCATAGATATGAAGTTTATTTTCATTTATTAATAATTTATATGCTTTTATGGCCTTTTTGTCATCAAAAACCCAACTTTTCAAGATGATGAAAACACAAAATTTGCCATATTATACAAAAATGAGTTGCAGAGTGGATCACTTGGGCTAAAGTTATTAGAGCCTTGACTAAGTCAATAATTAATAACATTGGTTTTGATGTATTTTTATTTTTGGAGCAAAGACAGGTTTTGGTAAAAACTTACACTTGTTACCTTAAGTATGCATTTGGGCCCATTGACTTCCATTATAACGACTGATTTGGAAACCTAATAAATCTAAGCCTTTACCTTAAAAATAAAGGGAAATTAGTTTTTTGGTCAGATTGACCCCCTAAACTACCAGGGGCAGCAGAGCTTTTTTTAATACATTTTCAATGGAATTCTGTTGTCCTACCTTGCAAAATGCATGGGAATAAAAACACTGAACATCAATAAATTGGCCTTGGTGTGTTAGGATCGATGTAACAGAGCGGTGGGAGTGTGGCTGAGAATATATTTTGTTCATGAGGTCATGTGGGAGTCTGTGAAACTTAATTATTCAAAGGCCAAATGAGCTCTGTTTATAAGCAAGTGGAGTCAGTGTACCTGAGAATACTCTTCTGTGTGTGTCTGTGTGGGTCTGTGTGAGGTTCAAGTGATCAGAGTCAAACAGGCTGTTGACATTTTTGTTCTTGACCCAGAGAGAGCCTCCTCTCTCCCATTGGACCTTGGTACAGCAGGTTTCTGCTGAAGTCTGTCATGTTTTGACTGACACCATCAGTTTTCTTCAGAAGTGTCACCTGACTGCTGTGACGTGTCTTTATCAGCTGTGGTCTATCAGACTGATCCTGGGGCCCTTGGGTTTCTGGAGAAAAGTGTCCCAGGTCTGAGAGAGCATCAACCTCACCTGGATCCTCTCAAAGTATAGGAGCAGAAGTTCTACTCCAAGCTTCCTCCAGGTGACCGAACTTCTCACCCTTTCTCATGGTCTCAGGGAGCACCCAGCCACCCTGCAGGGTCTCTTCAAAAGATCAAATATGGCCGAATTCAAGTTTTCCTGCTCCGCCTTTTCTTTCTTTGTTGTTGTGTGTCTTCCCGTTTTACCCCTTTTGCATTACTTCTGGTGTTTAGTTTTTTTTGTGCAAATATCGGAATTTCACCCTCTTTCACATATATACTCTTTTTTTGCATCGTTTTCATGGTATTTTTTGGATCAAGGAGGCAGCTGAAATCACGAAGCAGGGATTAGACAACATCGACCAGGATGAGGGAGCGCTGATGCTCTCTCAGACCTGGGACACTCTTCTACAGACCAAACTGTGTCAGGGGGTGTGGTCAGTTTGATAGACCAGCAGGGGGCGTGGTCAGGTCCTTCAGGCTGACCACCCTGGGAAGAACAGCTGATGAAGACATGTCACAGCAGTCAGGTGACACTTCTGAGGAAGTCTGTGTCTGTGTCAGTCGAAACATGACAAGGTAAAGGAAACATCACCCCTGCCTCTGCTGTACCAAGGTCCAATGGGAGAGAGGAGGCTCTCGCTGGGTCAAGAACAAAAATGTGAACAGCCTGTTTGACTCTGATCACTTAAATCTCACACAGACCCACACACACACAGAAGAGTATTCTCAGGTACATTCACACCACTTGTTTATAAACAGAGCTCATTTGGCCTTTTTATACTTGAGTTTCACAGACTCCCTCATGACCACACAAACAAAATATATTCTCAGCCACACTCCCACCGCTGTTACATCGATCCTAACACACCAAGACCAATTTATTGGTGTTCAGTGTTTTTATTCCCATGCATTTTGCATGGTAGAAGAAAAACAGCCCTCCATTGAAACTGTCTGTAATAAAGCTCTGCAGCCCCTGGTGGTTTAGGGGGTCAATCTGACCAAAAACCTAATTTCCCTTTTTTTTTTTTGAAGATAAAGGCTTAGATTTATTAGGTTTTCATGAAAAAAGTATTATAATATGTCAGGATTGCAGGATATCAAAAATCTGTGGTTATAATGGAAGTCAATGGGCCCAAACGCGTACTTAAGGTAACAAGTGTATGTAAAATGCATATCTCCTGTTCTATACACCTTAGAACAGAGGGGGTCATGGCATTTTAAACACCAACTTAAAATAAAATATTCTCGCAAAAAAAAGTAAAAACAGCAAAAAGTATGTGTTTGGACCCTAAGGTGCTGTGAGGGTTAAACTGGATAATCTTATGCCGTTGACAGATTGAGGATGAGTGTATTCAATCGAGAGCAGCCTGCCACACTTCATCTCGGACTTTGACACCGAGTTCCTCCTCCCATTTTGTCTTTAATATTGTTAAGGGTTTCAGATTCTATTTAGTGAGTAAAGAGTATATGTTGCCAATGGTCTCCTTAAACCAGGGAGGTGTTTTTAACATTTTATCTAGAAGGGATTCTGATGGTAATGATGGAAAACATTTAAGACAAGATGAAACAAAGCTGCGAAGTTGTAAAAATCTAAAAAGTGTGACTGGGAATCCCAAAGTGTGTTATCAGATATTCAGAAGAGGTGAAAGTGCCATTCACATACATATCTTTGACCATCTTCACTCCAAGATCAGTCCAAATTTTAAAGGCATCGACTGCAAATGGAGGGCACAAACATATTATCAGTGACTAATGGAGCATATTTTGACATATCAGTCAAAGAGAAGGCACGTCGAAACTGAGTCCTTATTTTAAAGGAGTACCTCATAACTGGATTGTTGCAATATGTAGATATAGACTCTGATAGAGACAGACTAAAACAGGCCAACGCATGTAGCGAGACAGATGAACAGGATGCATGTTCGAGTTGTAGCCACTTTGGACCATGGTCACCCTGAGGTAAATGAATCCAGTATAACACATTTCTGATGTTAGCGGACCAATAATAATATTGAAAATTGGGGAGAGATAACCCACCATGTAGGTGGTGTCTTTGTAATATTTCTTTTCGTATTCGGCAAGTTTTTTTGTTCCATATAAAACTAGATATGATTTCATCTATGGAAGAGAAAAATGACCTGGTTAGAAAAATAGGGATGCATTGAAAAAGAAACAAAAAAACGTGGCATAATATTCATTTTGACAATGTTTATTCTCCCCTTAGAGACAGTGGAAGGAGATTCCAGCAGTCCAGGTTTTTCTTTAAGTTGGTTATAAGTTGGGAAAAGTCTGCGTCATAAAGACCTCTAAATCGCTGGGTTACGTAAATACCTAAGTATTTAATTTTATGAGTGCATATTTTTATAGGCAAAGACAAAGAGTGAAGTGCAGTAAGCTGACAAGACGGGTCAATGGCCATGAGTTCAGTTTTATGCATATTAATTTTGTATCCAGATATCTTACCATAGGTGTTAAGCAAATCAAGCACCTCTGGTAAATTTGTACAAGGATCAGTTAGATATAAAAGCATGTCATCTGCGTACAGAGACACTTTGTTTTCAATGCCACTTCTTACTATTCCTTTTATATAAGTGTTGCCATGCAAAGCTATTGCCAGCGGCTCTATTGTTAGGGCAAATAGAAGGGGTGACAGGGGGCACCGTGTTCATAGGTTCTGTGGCAGGATTTATTGATGAGATTAATGGTGTGCTTGGTTGAAAGTAGGTTAAATTCAGTCTGAAGCAGGATTCGTTGTTTTAGTAGATCCGGTGAAGAGGTTGTGGCTAATAACCAATCTATACTTAATATGTCATCTGTTAGTCTCTTGAGGCGTTCAAAATGAATTTTGTTTTTTTCGGGCGCAATAAGATACAATTTGTCCCCTTAAATATGCTTTCATTGACTCCCATATTGTTGAAAATGGCATCCCTGGTGTCTGGTTATATTCTAAAAATGTTGCTATTTCAGATTAAATAAATTCAACAAACCTTTCATCAGAGAGCCATTGATTATTCAAATGCCATGGATGATAAGCAACTTGTGTAACAGGCATCTGTAACCTCAAGGACAGTAGAGCATGGTCAGAAATTACTATTGCATTGTAATCACATTGAGTAACAAGTGGTATATGATTTTTATCAATGAAAAAGTCTATTCGTGAATAGGTTTTATGGACCAGTGAGTAAAAGGAATATGACCTAGAAGTGGGATTTAAAAAACGGCAAACGTCAGATACGCCTTACGTGTGGAGAATCAACTCAACTGTCTGGGCAGCTTTAGATAAAGGCACAGAACTGGATGAACTACGGTCATGACTGGAGTTTCATATAATCTACCTGTGACAATAATAAACCTGCCTGAGGAATCTGCCTCCATTTTAGACATTGTAAATGGAACATTTTTATTAATTAAGATAGATGTTCCCCTCGACTTACTGTTAAAATTGGAGTGACATGACTGGCCTATCCATCCCCCTCTCAGTCTGTAATTATCGACTGTGCGCAAATGCATTTCCTGAAGAAAAGCAATACTTACATTAAGCTAGTTAAGGTGTGTAAGCACCTTTTTCCTCTTTACAGGATGATTTAAAGATGTAACGTTCCAGCACACTAAATTTGTCTGGCAACCTGTAGCTCCTTTCAGTATATGAGTTGTATTAACCATTCTCTATTTTAGGTCAAATTATACATCTGAAAGCATACACTGACAAATATACAACAAAACAGGGGAAAAAAGGGTTCTCCAGCAGACAAATTGACTCTCGAACAAAACTGGTGCAGTAGCATCCCTCCCCATGTCACCAATTATAGGAACGTGGTGACCCCCAAACCCTATATGTTTACATCTACACACGTGTGCTTATAACAGGGAACTGCAATACAAACAGGGTTCTCCACTTGAACTGTACTACATAGAGAAGGCGCTAATTTATGCAAATACACTTAAATATCCTTACCCAGTCAGGTGCTAGTTATAGCAAAAGAACATACTCAGATGGAATACAACAGGGACCAAAAGAGGTTACTTGCATTTACTGTCCAAATTTGCCTTATAATTAAAGTCCTCCTTTAATCACCATATAATATCAATAGAGAAAAGAACTTGGGCTCTCAGTCACCATTATTGGCGGGACTTGCAGTGATGACACTTAACTTAACGTAGGACAACGCTTTATCTGGATCCAAAAAGTCCTTTTTGGTTCCATTATGTGAGATGCAAAACTTCGCTGGGTGAATGACTCCATAACGAACCCCCGGCTGGCCTCTCAGAAGTTGTTTAACCTCATTGAATGCAGATCTCGCTCATGCCACACTGGGAGGGTAGTCCGGGAAGATGGAGATGGACACTGTGCCGTACTTCAAATTGCCCCCCGCCTGTCTGGCACAGTGTAGTATGTCCACAAAGTCCTGGTGGTAGTGTAGCTTTGCGATGATAGGACGTGGTTTCCCCTTGACGCGTTGTAACTGTGGGCTCCGGTGCGATCTATCGATCATAATATCTCTGTCCATGTGAAAAACCTCCTTCAATAGCTTTGCGACAGAAGATGGAGAGCTCGAGTTGGCCTCCTCCGGTACATTTAGGATTCGTATACTGGACCTCCTCATTCTTCCTTCCATATCAATACATTTCTCTTGTAGACTTCTCACCTCTGCCTGAAGTTTACCGACTGTAGAATGCAGACTCGATACGTCGTTGGAACATGTGGTCAAGCTGAGCGCCATGTCTGTCACCTTATTTTTTACGGAGTCCAGATCTGAGCGAAGCAGTGAAATGTTACTAACCACTTAATTTTTAACGGCTTGTATCTCATTTTTCACTCCGTCGAACTCCTCAGCGAGTATATATTTCAGCTCTGACCTAAGCAGCACAGAGATATCTTCCTTTATTGAAGCGAGGATTTCAGCTTTAATATCGGTCATGGTCTCGGTTAGCTTGCTAGTCGGAGACTTCTTGGGCTCGGCGCTAGCCTTGTTAGCAGCTGGTCTGGTTCTTCCCATATAGGCAAAGTTTTGCAAGTTTGTCACCATAAAAAGAGTAAACTGAGTAGGAAGTAGCTTAAAGACATATATTTTGCACTTGTTTGGGGTGTATCAGGCGCCAAAGATCGAGGTTTTATGATAACATTTAGCAGAGCTTCCCAAAACGTGACCTACTCCATTGCCTGCTTGCTAGCGCACCCCAACCAGCAATTTTTTTTTTTGACCAGAAACGACACAGCCTTCTCCCAAAAGATAATAAGACGATGAGGTATCATTGCGGAAAAAAATATTTCTCAGCTTTTATTTACATTTGAACAAAAAGTGGCATGTCCAAAATTATTCATACCCTTCTCAATCAATAGAAAAGCCTTTATTGGCTATTTCAGCAATCAAACGCTTCCTATAATTGCTGACCAGCTATTTGCGTATCTCCTTGGTATTTTTGCCCATTCATCTTTAACAATGAGCTCCAACTCTTTCAGGTTGAGGGTCTCTTTGTCACCAGCCTGATCTTTAGCTCCCTCCACAGATTCTCAATTGGATTCAAGTCAGGACTCTGGCTGGGCCACTGCAAAACCTTAATGTTTTTGGCTGCTAATCATTTCTTTACCACTTTTGCTGTGTGTTTTGGGTCATTGTCGTCCTGAAATGTCCACTGGTGCCCAAGGCAAAGTTTCTCTGCAGACTGCCTGATGTTGTTGTTGAGAATGTTGATGTATTGCTCCTTCTTCATGGTGCTGTTTACTGTGATTAGGTTCCCTGGTCCACCAGCTGAAAAACATCCCCAAAACATTAGGTTCCCACCGCCAGGTTTGACAGTGGGGATGGTGTTCTTAGGGTTGAAGGCTTCTCCTTTTTTACGCCAAATGAATGATACATCATTGTGGCCAAACAATTACATTTTTGTTTCATCTGACCATAAAACAGAAGACCAGAAGTCTTCTCCTTTGTCCAGATGAGCATTTGCAAAGGCCAAGTGGGCTTTTTTGTGCCTTATCTGGAGAAGTGGTGTCCTCCTTGGTCTGCGTTCGTGGAACCCAGCGGTGTGCAGTGTGTGTTGGACTGTCTGCCTTGAGATTTTGCCACCAGCAGAGCCCAGATTCATCAGGATGGCCTTGGTGGTGATCCCTGGATTCTTTTTTACCTCTCTCACTATTCTCCTGGCCAGCACAGATTTGTCACAGTACAGAGCGTCTTGTATTTATTAATAATACTTTGCACTGTAGCCACTGGATCTTCAAAACATTTTGATATGGTCTTATACCCCTTTCCTGACTTGTGAGCAGCCACAATGCGCAGCTGCAGGTTCTTAGAGAGATCCTTTGTCTTAAGCCTGGGACACACCAACCCAACGCCCAACCACTGTCAGCAGAGGCGGGGCGACTGCTTGTCTCCTCACGTCTCCCCTTGTCGCCACTGAAAGTAGCTGCAGACACACCGGAGCGATTCAAACCCACGACCGAGCAGTGCACCTGTGGAAAACGTAATAACTATTTACAACAGCCAGCAGCGCTAGTCACTAATCTCCGCGGTTATTTAAACTCTAGTAAATAAAACTCCGCAACACACACATGTTTAACTCAAGTATTTATCAGTCAATAATAATTCTACGCACTAAATTATACTCGTCTGATCACAGTAATGAATAAAAGGGACTGGATTATTGCAGCTGTTTGCCTCAGAGGGAGGATTATATTTTTATCTGCACGAGGCTACAAGCTAAGGTATGCTAACTTCAGCACATTACCGTCACAGATGTGGGAAACATAATGAAGTAGTTGCAGAACAGAAAGTTCCTTATATTTTGATGTTAAACTCGAGCTGTCTGACAAATTGTGAACAGGACCCACAGCCAATCAGAGAGCTCATTGAGCATGATGGCTCGATGCCGATTCAACATGTGTAATCGGCCAGAACTATGTTCAGCTGTCTCCTACTACGTCCAATGGTGCGGAACACACCAAACAGACTCACGTCACCGACCACGTCAAACCATCCAACCGCGCCCAATGGCCAATGATTGCCCCAGTGTGTCCCAGCCATGACTGTCCACAAATCAACAGCAGAGAGCTTCTGTTTTTCACCTGTTGTATTGATTAAAACAGCTATTTCCAATGAATCAGGGTAATTAGGATGCTTTAGAAGAACATGGACTATTTGGAATGGTATAGAACTTTGGATTTTCCCATAGACTGTGACAGTTTGCAATTTTGGACATGCCACTTTTATTCAATTGTAAAAACAAGCTGAGAAATATTTTTTTCCACAATGATACTTCTTGTACATCGTCTTATTATCTTTTGGGAGAAGCCGGTCATTTCTGGTCAAAAAAAAAAACTTGCTGGTTGAATAAAAGTTACTTTAAGTCAGAATTTGACAGGGGTATGAATGATTTCGGGCTTCACTGTACATACATACATATATATATATGCACACAAATATATACACATATATTTATTTTATTATTATATTTACATTTAAATGGATCATTGAGAGGTTTGTTAGTCACTTTACATCACATGACAACTATGAAAATGCAAAAAAAATATATATATTGTGAAGCAAATTAGAAATATGACAGAAAAACAAAAAAACTTAAAGCTAAACTACCTGATCCATTTTGCAATAAATTTCATAGATGCCTTTTTTCAGTCATCAGTACAGCTTATATGAAGCCATTTGTGAAAAAAAAAAAAAAAAAACTCCCTAGCTTATCTGGGCCATAAACTAAAGGCCCTTGCACACAGGACACGGTGGGCGCTGCGTGCCACTCTAAACACCATTCATGTGTGTGTGGCTCCACCGCGCAAGAGCACAACAGCGTTCCGCCGAGGTGGGTGCAGCGTTGCCGCTCCTGCGTGGTGTTTCGGCGTTGCGTCCCAGTTGAAAAAAATCCTACTTGGGCGCAGCGCCCTGTGACGTCAGCTCGGTGCGACCAATCAGAGAGCAAAGGCAGGTCCAAAGAAAAATGGAGGAGAAATTGATTTTGGAGTTGTATACAACTACATCTAAATCATACCGCGACATACATTGCAACAATGTGTCGCAGAATTCCCTCTCTACTGCAGTTTTTTTTTCTCTCTACGATCTGTCGTCAGCACTTCCTATTGTGATGCTCACTCCACCCACAAACTGCGCGTTGCCGCCTCTATTCCGCGCCTCTCCACTGAACCCCCCTTTCTCTGCGCTCAACTCGGTGGCGAGAACAACGCCCACCGCGTCCTGTGTGCAAGGGTCTTAAGGGTTTTAACAGCGGGAGAATCTTGCCAAGGGACATAAGCCCTACAGCCAATCACTGGCTCGGAAAAAAGAGAAGCTTGGCTCAGGGAGACATTCATAGGTAGAGCCCAAGCACGTGCACAGTTGTATACGGAAGCAATGGTGGCTGCTAACCGCGAGGGGCATGATACCCATTCCAGCCCTAGCTACTATTAGTGATGTTCAGATGAAGTCCCGTGAAGCAACAACCCTTTCAGCCAACTGTGCCGGTACATGTACCGATGCTTCATATTGATTCATTTACTCCATGATGCCATCTGGAGGTCAACATGTACTACCATCTAATTTCCATTACAGCACCATCACGTAGACAAATGTAGTACAAAACATGTGATAGGACCACCATGAAACACAGTTTCATGGTTTCAATGCTTGTGTAACTTTGTAGTAGCATTTGTAAATAAATGAGAATAAAACATTGATATGTTTCATTGGTTTTTATTAAAAAAAATAAGTTTTTCCAAAGAGGCTGGACTGAGGCGGTTCCGTTTTTTTGTAAGGATTTCCCCTGCTTTAGAGAAAATCCTCTCACATGCACAGATGATGCTGGTGTTGAAAGATAAGTGACAGTTTAAAGTAGGGAAATTCTTTTCCTGCTGTTTCCAATACTGCAGTGGATCTTCCCGTCTGTCTATGTTCGGCTCTGCCAAGTATTTCTGAACTTCAATTGTAGCATTCGCTGTCACAGATGTAGATGGGGTTTTGCCTTTTTGAACGGATTTGTCCAAGCGATGCCACATTTTGCTCCGAGAGAGTAAAACAGTCACTATATGAAGAAGTAACATTCATGTACCACATGTACCACAATACCTCCTGTTTGTGGCTGTGAAGCTTCAGATGGCGATGATGCTGGAGCATCATGTTGATGATGTTGAAGCTGCTACTGAGTGAGAAGTGCGTATTATTACAGAAGCACATTCTGAAGTAAGTCTTCTCTCTGCTTCTGCAGCTTTATGTGGACTAAGGAAACTGAGTTTTTTAAATCTGGGATCCAACATGGATCCTCTGAGATCTAACCTTTGTGTCTTATTTCTGATAGCGTATCATTCACAGGAAGTGCTTTTTTGACAATCAAATTCAAAGTATGTGCCACACAGATGGCATGCTTAACTCCCATCTCTTTTGCACATGCAGCCATATTGGCAGCTCCGTCTGTGACTAAGCCGGTGACCTTGTTACTGATTCCCCACTGTAGAAGAAGGTCTTTTTTCACAGCAACCAAATTCAATGCAGTGTGATGCCGGGAAGTGTGTAACACCCAGCACAACAGAATTCAACTTAGTGTTTTCATCAACAAAATGGGCAGTGACGGCGAGGAATGCTTCAGTATTTATGGAGGTCCACATCTCAGATGTTAAGCTTACAGCAGATGAGGCACTCACAGTGGCTTTTGCCTTCTCCTTGTTTTCATTATATTTCTTATCCACCATAGCTTTCAGGGCCTAAAAAGATGAAGAAAATGAGAGCAATAAGTACAATTAACAAGCAATAGAACAACTACTTGTAGTTGATTTAAATTTACACCTGGCGTGTAGGGAGAACATAAGATGGGTTGCATGATTTAACAATTTTTTTTAAACCACTCCCCTCTACAATGGAGAACGGCAGGCAGTCTTCCACAACCATAGCAATTAATGCTTTGGTGATATCAGTCTTCTCTCCTGAAAAAGAGAAAAAGATTGCAGCTTAACTACAGACATTTCAAATGACTTTGTTATCTCATATGTGAAGTAAAAATCTATATATTATTTAGACATATTGAGATATTAAGATATTTGCATTGTATTGAGATATTAAGATATTTGAAGTGTACTGAAATATTAAGATATTTTTATATATACAAATTTCTTAATTTTCTCTGACAGTGACACAGTATAATGTGTATTGTGTATTGCACTCAAAATAGCTTACCAAAGCTTGAACCACCTTGCATGCTGTCCTGATGCAGGGCTCTAATGTGCCTCAGAGGTGCTTTTGCTGAGGTGTTCCCATTATACCCCAGCTCTCTCGAACACAAGAGACACTTCACCTGTGGCAACAAGCCCATGCTCAAAAGGTTTATAGAACGTGAGCAGACAATGTGTAATTTTGCACAACTCTTGTGTGACTATACAAGTCAAGCAATATTGATTTTCTACATTGTGAAATTAATAAGATGTTATTTATATATTTCTTATAGGACAAACCTTATTGGCCGTTATGAGGTCAAAGTACTCCCAAACCGGGGAGTACTTTCTTTTTTTTTTTGATGCTGGTTCCATCTTCGATTTGGAAAGACTTGCAAATGCAGTCAGACAACACAAGACGTTCGGGGGACTCCATTGCCGTTTGCTGACCCCCAATTCACACCAAAGCAGCAGCAGCAGCGCGTAACAGCAGCGTCACGTCAGACGCGAGTGAATTGCTTTCTGTTTTATTCAATCTGACAGTTCACACCGGGGATGTCATACGCGCGTCTTACGACCGACTCGCCGCGACGCTACGCTCAAATTAGGTTGGAGTTCTATTTTTCCAGCGTCTCCATGTCGACCGGCAACGCTACAGCCGGAGAGACACAGGAAACAGGCACCAAGTGTCAAAATAAACTTCCGCTACACTTTCAAAATAAAGGTTTTCTAAATGTATGACTGAGTATCAACTTCCTGGCTATGCATAAGCTAATTTGGGCCACGTTTTCACAACTACGTGCTGTAAGTCGCTACTTTCACAACTACTGAGTTGAAATAAAAGGCTGATGTAAATGCAGTAAGGGGGGATGTGTCTTGTGTTTGTACCCAATCATTAGAGCCTAGACTTGTATTGTTGTATGCTGTGCTATGCAAATGTACACTGCATGGCACTTACTTTGCAACTAAACACAACTGTTTAATCTGTTAGGAATGTTTTTATTCCCAAACATTATTCAGCTATACTATTGCACAGCTTACGAGGTTACAAGTAAATATTTTCTTTTAGTTTCTAACTTTGAAATTGAACTTAAACATGTTTATCATAAAAACGTTATTTTATTGTAACTTTATGTTTCAGTTATGACAGAAAAGCCAAAGAGAAATATTCAGTCAACACCACATAAGCCTGGGAAAACTTCACTCTTTCAAGCATCAGCATCAAGTATTTCTACAGGCTTGTGGCGGACACATATATGTTGAGTCTTATCTCACACACAGATAGACACCCTTATTCTGAAGGGACAAGAGAGGATGTGTATGTGAAAGAAAGCGGAAGCAGAGTTAAGACCCCGCGAATGTTGTGTACTTGTTGTAGTTGGAAGTCAATGGAATAAACTAGAGACTCTTTAAACTATTCGTCGTCTCTTTTTGATGAACTTCCACAGGCTCACTCTCTGAGTGATGTTCAACCACTTGAGGCAAGGTATTAATTCATTGGTACATACTCTGAATCACAATTGCATATAATAAACATTTGGCTGTGTTAGGTCTATTTATCTGCCCATATTATTGCCTCTGTTTTCTTAGTATGTCATCTCTGAATTTGGATCCTAAAAAAAATCAATGATGAGGACTTCAACAACATCAGGACGTATGTATTTTGTTGTTATTGGACTTTGACATGAACTAGAATAATATTATAATGCTTTCTTTAGAATCGAATGGGGACAGGAAATGAGGGAAGGAGACATTGAAGACAGTGACAGTGATTATGTGCCACCATTTTGTGTACAGTGAGTCCAGTTTTAATATTTTTACTTTATATGTATGTACAATATATTCACATTTTCATTATTTTTTCTGCAGAAGAAGAGCTATATGTACCCCATTCAATCATATGGCAACACATTGCCGCAGATGACTATGGAAGATATTATTCATGATTTGTCTGTGAACGATGAACCCACTGAGCATGATTTATCAGTGCACTATGAACCAACAGAGGAGTCACAAGCCCAAAGTGATATAATAGGCCAGACTGCATCCATTGCCTTCTCACTCAAAATCTGATTCTCCCAATTACCAAACACAATGCGAAAGAGCCACACAGCTCTATGGATGTGAAGCGCCTGGACCATTTGAAGTGAATGTAAAATCAAGAGCAACAGCTGCCATCATTGAGTGGGTAAGTACAGTGTGTTCTACATGTTTTTATTTGCAGCCAGCTTATTATGTTTTACACATGTAAAATAATGTAATATTCGGCACTTTTCATACAGGTGTGCTCCTCTCGCCACATTGTTTGGTGCTGGTGTTCCCAGTTGGCTATCAAATATATAATCCAGATCGGAGACTTCATGTTAAGCCACAAATATTCTCCTCTCAGGAAACAATTGTGCAAAGGTTGCCTTGCTTTTTAAATTTATGAACATGGGCATGGTTGGACCAAACACCTTTTTTAAAATCCAAAATGCCTACTGCGTGGACACAATCCAGGCATTCTTGGAGGAGAAGCGGAAGGAAATTTTTTTACAGCTTCAGTGCCAACCAAGTGTTGTTGTATTGGGTACGTTTTACATTCTCCCTTTTTGTTCAATACTTTCCGAGCCTTTACCTAAACATTTGCTGACATTGTTATAACTTTTGTGTTCCTGTTTTGTAAACTGTAATAATCTTTTTTTAAGGTGATGGCAGCATGGACAGCCAAGGCTTCTCTGCACAGTACTGCACGTACAGTGTCATAGAAAATGAAAGCAAGGAAATAATTTCTATGGTGACTGTGGACAAAAGAGAGACGTGCCAAAACCGTGTTGTAATGGAGAAAAAAAGGCTCTGTGAGATCATTTGAATCACTCCACAAAAATTTAGGAAACCTAAGTGAGGTGTGCAAGGATGCTCATACTCAAATATCTGCACTTTTTGGTAAATACTATTTTCATTCATTCATTCATCCATTTTTATATAGAACACACTTACAAAGTAGACAATAAACGAATGTTTATATTGTATGTCTGATTTACAGCCAAAGGAGAATTCAAAGAAAGTGGAGTTTCACACAGTCTGGACATCTGGAATGGGTCAAAAAATCTTGGAAAACAGATACATCAGGTAAATTTTATTGTAACAGTTATGGTGCAAATTAAAATGTAACATCTTCATATTATGCAAACATACAGCTTGTTTCACATACATGTATTTATGTTACTAATACTGTATGTGAACAGGTAGGTCAGCACAAAGGCTGTTCATTTTTACTTCAGTGGATCAAGGATGTGTGCAACTATTTTTGGGTTTGTGCCAAGATGGAAATATCCTATGGAGAATGCTATGCAAGTATTCTGTTTCATTATTCAAAATGTACTTTTCAATGGGTATTTTGTTTTAAAACAAATTTTTTCTTTCTTGGTCCCCATAGGACTTGTGGATGGGTGTTCTTCGTCATCATGCGGGTGAGCATGAGTGGGCTTTAGGCGCCTGTCATCATAGACCTCTAACTGAAAACACGGAGAAAGAATTAGTGAAGAAGGCTTCCGTGGTGTTATCAGATAAAATCATCAAATGCTAAAGCTAAAGTTAAATTTAAGTTTGCTAAAGTATCACATATAATTTGCCCTAGTTTAGGCCCTGTGTGTGTATCAATAAAGTTCTTAGATTATGACTCCCCACGTATTCATCTCGAGATATCAATTTTAATCATTATTTTTATGATTCAGATAGTATGTACTGATGTGTTTTGCTAGTTACTGTATGTTCTACTTATTTAGTCATCTCCTTAGCAATGCCAGCTCAGGCTGAGTTTTGACGACATGTGTATCTTGATTTAGATAAGTTTTGTTTTAGCCGACTAGCTGGCACCTTGCCTGTTGTTAGTGCCTGTTCATGGTCCATTCTATCCAGTCAGTTTGGGGCAGCTTCAAAAGGATCAGCTTGACCCAAAACCGGATTTGTGCTATCAGGCCAGTGTCTGGTATCCACCTGTCCTTGGTGATGCCAAGAACGGACTAACTGTCCAGAAAAACAAGATACGGCAAGAATTGCTGGGTGGCATTTTTAAAGACATCTTCTGGTCCTCAGAGTCATTTTTTGACAAAGAACATGCAGCAAGTACCTTCTGATTTACGAGGTCTAATTAGCTAAAGTTAACCCCCAAAAAATCCTTCAATTTAGGCACATGAGGCACTCAAACAAATAGTGCTGAATGAAAAGTGGCTCTGAAATGTGCATAAATGTCTCACATTCAGGTGTGTGATGTATGCATTTCAATACAAATTGTTATGCATCTACATTTTACTATACTGAGGGCATTTTTGGTGTGTCGTGTCACTTGTGACTTGTGTGTTGTGATGTCTGTGTCACTTATTTTACTACTTACAATGTCTACATTGATTTTTTTTGTGTTGCTTTTGTTCATGTGCATTACATGTATTTTAGATTTGTGATGACTTGTTACCAATGGCCCAAAGAAAGGCTTTCCAGGTAATTCCAGCAGTTACCAATGGTAAATAAATGGCAGCACATGCACACATTATGCTAATAATATTGATTCAATAACATATTGACATAACTATATGCTATATAGTTATGTTATATATATACTATATAACATAACATATATTGTAAATAAACATTTACAATCTGCGGGGTATAAAGCCAACATATTGGTTGTGGGGGTCAGGAAATGTGTCCCTAATCCTCCACACACAGCAGCTTGGAATTACAATTCTGTTGCCTTGGCCGATGGCTCCATACTGCCAAACAACCCACTGCCGATAAGCAGCGTAGCAGAATTGTCTGTTGTCCTCTCCTGAGTGTGGAAGGTCTTCTTCAGTGCGCAGATCATTCCAAATCCTTCTGGCAAGCCGAAAGACACTTGAAGACTTCTTGAATTATATACTGGTCCATATGTGGCTCTTATGAGATGCAGTGATGTGGTAATTGACCACAACACTTGTTCTCAATGTATGTGGGCATTTCTCTACATTGTGTATAAATGCACCACCTGGGCTCCTGCTGGCCTAGGGGGATCTTCTTGTGAACTCTCAGGAATCACATCAAACCACAGTCCAGGCTCTCTAATTAAACATCTACTGAGAAGGTTTTGACATTGCTGGAGATTTAATGAATTAATCCTAGTCTGCAAAAAATTATTACAGGTTTGAGAATGAAGCTAATGTTTACGTTTGTGTTGATATTTCAGCTGCAATCCGGTGGGCCTGTAGGTGTTGCACTCCCTATCCATGTCCATGACTTCTACCGTGACCCCAAGCGCGCCCACGGCCTCCTCTCGTAGGTGCTCTTCCCTGCGCTGTGGCATGGCCTCTGCCAGATATCTCCCATAGCTCGGGGGTGTACTCAGGATCAGAATCAATGCTACAATGCTGTTATGAATTCAGAATATCATATAGTTAGGTTTACAATATTTTCACACTTTGTAGCAGTGTTAGCGTTTTAGCTCTGTATTGAAGCAACATGTTAGCATGATGTGTGCCGTACAGTGCTGTATGTGTCCTATTTGCAAGTTACAGAAGAACTAAATGCCATGTAATGCACATGGGGGTATAAAACACAAATAAAATCCTTTTAAAGTTTCAACAGTTCAAACTATCTATGTGCAGCAAACAGTTCTGCAGCTACTTACTAAGTGTGAAGAGGTGAAATTTAAAAGTTTTCTTACCTCGGCCATTGTAAAGTTGTAAACACAACTCTCTGTATTGGTAACTGTACTGCTGCCACTTGTCAGAACACTCTTGTAAAAGAGATTTTTAATCTCAATGAATTTTTAAATCCTGGTTAAATAAAGGTTTGAATGAATTTAGAGAGGGGGCACAGTCAGGTGCTAGGTTTGTGCTACACATAGCATCTTTCATTGATGGCTCATTTTAATTGTATCTGGACAGAGGACCTTCTCGTGTTTGGGGAGTCTTCCACGTGCCTTTTGGCAAACACAAACATGTTTTATTGTTATTTTCTTTAAGCAATGGCCACTCTTCCACCCAGTCCAGCTCTGTGGAGTGTATGGTTCAGAGTGGTCCTGTGGACAGATACAACAGTCTCTGCTGTGGAGCTCTGCAGCTCTTTCAAGGTCACCTTTGGTCTTATTGTTGCCTCTGATGAATGCATTCCTTGCACGGTTTGTGAGTTTTTGATGTTCCTCTTTATGCAGGTGTGGTGTGGTTTCTTTTTACTTCTTGTACTTGTATCTTTTACTTGTTGTAATGATGAATTAAATTGTGTTTTGTGGCACAGTGACAGTTGAATGGCAGTCAGGCCAACCTTGAGTAACACTGGGTCTCATTTAGCCTTTTTAAAAAGGGGGTACATACTTTTTACTGTTTTCAGTTTTTCTGTCATATTTCTCATTTGCTTCACAATATATATATATATATATATATATATATATATATATATATATATATATATTTTTTTTTTTTTTTTTTTTTTTTTTTTTTGCATTTACATAGTTGTTGTCATGTGATGTAAAGTGACTGACATGAACCTCGCAATGATCCATTTAAATTCCAGGTTGTAAGGCTACAATAAAGGAAAAATGCTAAGGGTGTACATACTTTTTCTTGCTACTATATATATATTCATATTCATATGTGCTTAAAGTGCAGACTTTCAGCTGTAATTTGAGAGTATTTATGTCCAAATTGGAAAAAGAGTTTAGGAATTACAGCTCTTTAATATGTAGCTGCCTCTTGTTTGGGGCTTAAAAATATTTGGACAGTTGCTTCAAAAGCTATTTCTTGAGTTGCATGAGCTATTTCCTTTATCAATCCATCATAATCCATCACTAACTGAGCAGGTAAAAGGTCTGGACTTGATTCCAGGTGTTATACTTGCATTTGAAAGCTGTTTCTGTGAAATCACTCAATCTCAATGGAAGAGAACCAAACAATCCTTAGGCTGGATCAAAAAATGGTGAAAAACCCCTTCACAACATCCACCTTAGTATAGAACACTCTTGAGAAAGTAGGTCTATCTGTGTCTAGGTCCACCATAATTAGAAGACCTCATGAGAGAAAATACAGACTGTCTCCCACAAGGTGCAGACCGTTCAGCCTCAACAATAGAAATGGCCCATTAGACTTGGCCAAAAAACATCTAAAGAAGCCAGTCCAGTGGCGTAGCGGGTTAAGCATTTGCCCAGCAACTGGAGGGTAGTTGGTTCGAATATCTCCCAAAGCACAGCCCTAACTCTGGGCAAGACACTTCACCCACATTGCCTACTTCAGCCACATACATATATCTGGTGTAAAAACCTGCCAAATCACTGTACGACTGGTTCACTGTGGCAACCCCGAATTAGCAAGGGAGAAGCCAAAAGAAAAATTAAAATATGATAGAGATATACTTTCTGCTCAGATTCAGACAAAAGCCACAAAGTTAATAGATTCACAGCACAGACGGACAGTGACCTAAAACATACTCCAAAAGCAATCCAGGAGTTTTTAAGGGGAATATTCTGCAATTGCAGGGGTCAGACAACAGATCTCAGCCCATTCGAACATGAATTTCATTTGTTTAAGACAAAACATAAGGCAGAAAGACCCACCAATGCAAAGGCCTGGCAAAAGCAACATTAAATAGGAAACCCAGTGTTTGGTGATGTCCATGGGCTCCAGACAACAGGCAGTCATTGCCTGCAAAGTATTTTCACCAAAGTATAAAAAATTAAGATTTTAGTCATCGTAATGTTCATCTGTCCAATTACTTTTGAGCCCCGTAAAAAGAGACAGCTACACATTAAAGAGCTGTAATTCCTAAACCCCTTTTCCGATTTGGACGTGAATACTCTCAAATTACAGCGGAGAGGCTGCACTTTAAGCAAATATAAATTATATAACTGTATCTTGAATATGTTTTGGTTAACAGCTAAAATAACAACTTGTGTCAGTGTCCAAATTATTATGATCATAACTGTCGTTGGGCTCACTGAAAATAGTGGTTCATGCTTTTGAGATTTGCTCAAAATTATACAGCTGAAGAGTTAAAGGTCCACACCGGGCCTGTGCACAAAATATGGGCACAAAATATGGGCTGTGACTTTAAACGGTTTAATGGTTCAAGGACATGAATCACAATCGCACTTGGACTGACAGAGAAGCAGGCTGCATGTTGAGCTGAGAGAGCAGCAGAATCAGAATGAGACTCACTGCGGCCCACCACCAGGCGTGTGGTATGGATGTGAAGTTTGTGTTGTAGACGTCATGTTCTACAGTGTAGACCATGGCTGAAAACATGAAGATCCCCATGGCGATAAACAGCAGTAAACACCCCACCTGCACAAACCACACATCATACCTGGTGCCAAATTGCACTGTTTATTAATAAAGCCTCTCACTATGCAGACCTCACTCACCAGGCCAACCTCCTCTCCTCACTAAGCCAACATCCTCCTCTCACTAGGCTGACTATGTCCTCTCACTGCACCAACCTCTTCTCTAGGCTGACCACCTCCTCTCACTAGGCCAACTTCTTCTCTAGGCTGACCACCTTCTCTCACTAGGCCAACTTCTTCTCTAGGCTGACCACCTTCTCTCACTGGCCCAATCTCTTCTCTAGGCTGACCACCTCCTCTCACTAGGCCAAGCTCTTCTCTAGGCTGACCACCTCCTCTCACTAGGCCAATCTCTTCTCTAGGCTGACCACCTCCTCTCACTAGGCCAAGCTCTTCTCTAGGCTGACCACCTCCTCCCACTAGGCTGACCAAGTCCTCTCACTGTACGGACCTCCCCTCTCACTGTACCGACCTCTGCTCTAGGCTGACTACCTCCTCTCACTTGGCCGGCCCTCCTGTCACTGTACCGACCTCTTCTCAGGCTGACCACCTTCTGTCACTAGTGATTTTTATTTATTCAAACATCTGTTCTGAACGTTAAAAGAAACAATAGCAAAGAGAGTGAGACCTGTTGGTAGCACTGTCGCAGAGTGAAGCCAAACGCTCTAAGGCCGGTTGAGTGTCGAGCCAACTTCAAAATCCTGAAGATCCTCATGAGCCGCATGATCCTCAAGACCTGTCCCACCTGCAGAAGATAGACAATTGACACTGGAATACTGCCATGAATAGTGTGATCGCATACAATATGAATACTGTGATCACACACAATATGATATGTCAAACAGCTTTACTAGGTAACCAGAAAACATCCAGACATCCCTCTCACCAGACACTTTTTTCTGGTTTTGTATAGTAATACCACATCATTGTCTGACCAAGACTGCGACAAGCTGGCCCCTGTCCAGGGTGTACCCTGCCTACGGCCCAAAGTTACTGGGATAGGCTCCAGTCACCCGCGACCCCTAACGGGAATAAGCGGTAGAAAATGAATGAATGAATGTCTGACCAAGAGACAAAAGATGTTTCATAAACATCAGGAACCTTTCTCAGTTGGTCTTTTTTGTTTGGATCCATTCAACATCCTGTGGTGTTCCAAAATGGTTTCAATGCCCACCTCTTCTTCTAAAGATGTTTCTCCTTCTCTGTGGCCTTGCCTTGTTCCAAATTTTCCCACAATGGAGTGCAAGTTTTTGTTTTAAAAGCGCCCTTAGAGTGTACTAATCTGTATATTTGATATGTTAATCCAAAATATAATCCAAAATATAGCCGCAAGCGGTGATGATAAGCCCTCGCCTGCCGCGCCCAGAGCTGGGGCAGATTTGCAAAAAACTTGTCAAATTTTTAGATGTGGCTCTTTAAAAATTTAGCAAATGTGCTCCATAGGATTACATTGTATAGGATTCCCATTGGAGTATAATAGGGGGTTTCTGACATTGCCATTGCCAAACTGTACAAACTAAAGCATGAGTCCAATTTACTTTTTTCATTGTTGTGACCTCTTCACTCACTGACAGCTGCCTGCTGCTAACATTGAGTCAGAGGAGGAAGAGCTTGGTAAGTGATTTATCTTAAAAATATCATTAATTTAATCACTACAGTCATGTAGATGTTGTGAAATAGTCCATAAGACCAGAAGCCTCTGACACAGGATCTGAAATAAAAGTAAGGCAGACAGAAAGTAATAAGACTTAAAGTTGAGTAACTTAGTTTGAGTTAAGCTAACGTTAGCTGTCTCTGCAGTGATCTGTCACACAGGAACCCATACAGAAGGGCTATAACCAACAGCCCCATCCCCTGCCAAAATATGAAAATTATAGCACAAGCACGATGCGTTTTCTTGCTGTTAATACTAAATACTATGAAAAGTCAACCTGTGGTGCACTAACAAAATGCTGCAGTCATTGGACATAGCACAGAGCAACACAAATACTGTGATTAGTCTCATTAGTTAATTCTCTCTACATTCAACTACGATTGAATATGTTGTTAATATTTATTTTGTTAACCTTTACTTAGCGAATGAGTCTGGTCGCCATAGAATCAATTCAATTTCTAGCACGGCGCAAACCCCAGTAAACGGACAGCGGAGTTAGCCAATCAGAAAATGGCGGACGTGACATTAACAAAGCGACAAGAAAGTAAGCAGTAAATAAAGGCTTCTAGTGCTGCAAGCTGCTGTGGTTTTAATGACTCGATATGTTTTTGGTCATTTAAAATGGAATTTACCGCTGAATGAAACAAATTCGGCTCTTCAGTGCGCCACCTTGATTGTTGTTGTTGCGGATGCTGCTCGCGAAGAACACATGACTTAAATAAGCGAATCAAAATGCACGGTACGTTTGGGATTTGAATCCAACCACGCCGGAGGACGTGGTGACGTGATTTTCCAGGCAACACACAGACGCAGCTGTCCCAGAGCTGCAGTGCTGTTTGTGCCCTTCATGATCAGCTAATAAATCTATGCTAAAATCAAAATACTAAACAAAATTGTCATTTTGTGTGGCACTGTTCTATGTTATCTTAGTGTTTTCTATTGCTGTTTTTGCTGTAGGTGCATATCAATAATCAAATACTGTGGAAAAAAAAACACATTATATTTTAGATTATTTTTACAGTTCATAATTGATGTCATTAATTATTTTCTGCTTTTGTACAATATTTGACATATATTGACATAGACCTGGAGCATATATGCATTTCATTTACAAAATGCTAAATGCTCATCAAATATTGCAAGTACCATGAAAGTGCTATTATTCTGATAGGGGCTTAATTCACATTTGATACAGCTTTTTGTGGTAATTATGAATGTCAAAATGTACAATAATATTCAGACTGTATTTTTTATCCAGTTCAAGTTTATAAAAATTGAACTGAAATAAGAATACTGACTTTTTGTGGTCATATTGTTTTGTGCAATCAATTACCCCAACTGAGTAATCCCACCAGAGTTTGAAGTTGTGAAAGTAAGATCAATTAAAGTTAAATTAATCTAATTGGCATATGAACAAGTGACACTTTTAAATGAGTTTAAGTAAATGCAGCATTTTAGTGCAAATTATTTAATGGTTTAAGTTATAATAAATCAAACAGGATTTGTAAATAAACTTGATTCATTTCAGTTACCGCGATGTATATATTTTTGGAAAGGGCGCGCGCATTGCTACCTGTTCATGGGGGTCCTGGGTCACTGTCAGGTACTTTCATGCGTCACTGACCTGTGCATTTCGGATCACTGCTTTTCAATCACAATAGACCCTCGCCATTACTGGCGCTTGGGCCTAATAATATTCCTTTCAAGAACAATAAAGCCGTTTTTGCGGCTACCGCGATATATAAATTTTTGGAAAGCGCACGCACATTCATTATTATTATTATTATATATTTAGAAAGGGCGTGACACAAGCAATCTACTCATGGGGTCCATATATAACAAAATTTGAGGTCATTTACTTAAATGCCCTCAGACAAGTTTGTTAAAATGTGAATGGTGCAAATCAGGGGGTCACATGATCAATCTAAGATGCCTAACTTCCGGTTAGTCGGGGGCGTGGCCACAATATAATTTTTTGTTCGTATGGACATGAAGCATATGTGTACCAAATTTTATTTGGCCTTGCCCTCGTCATTGACCTCGTTGAAGGGCGTCCATTACTGAAATTTTGTACCAGCAATTACAAATATGCCGTCTTTGCGCCACACACCTTTATCACCGGATCCGGCATGACTCCATGAGTGTGGCTATTAGTGTTTGATCAATGATGAGCGCTTCACACTCTTGGTGCGCTTTGTGCACTGCTCTTCAGTTACAAATGGCCCTACACCATCCCTGGGGCACGGGCCTAATAATAAGAAAAAAACGAAACAATTTCAATTCGGCATTTTTCTTATATATATATATATATATATATATATATGCGCTCTGTTTTGTTTATCATAAATGTAACAAATCATCAGCAGCCTCTGTTTTTTGAACATATGGAATTGTGTGGCATAGCAAAACTGAATGTATCAGGAAAAACAGGTGTTTTGAGTCCAATCATGGCTCAGTATTAGACATTTAGTCAACCTAAAATTACCGTATTTTCCGGACTGTAAGTCACACTTTTTTTCATAGTTTCACTGATCCTGCGACTTATAGTCAGGTGCGACTTATATATCAAATTTAACATAAATCAAGGAGTTAACATTACCATCCACAGCCGCAAGAGGGCGCTCTAGGCTTGTGACAACTACTGTCAGTACTATTTAGTGATGTAGAATAAGATTGAGAGCTCGGGGAACTTCCTTACCGTTAACTTACTTGTTGGATTCACGCTTGTTATGTTAATTTATCCTAGTCAACGTGCCAGGTATGTTCTTTATGCTATTGTGTAGCTGAATAACTGTTAATGTGTTATGATACCATACTGTGGACACATATTCAGCCTGTTGTTCTGTGTGCTATTGTGTAGTTGAATAACTTCCCTTTCCAGATTAAATATCTGTTCTTGGTCATGGATTTTGTGAAATACATTTCTAAATAAATGTGACTTATAGTCCGGAGTGACTTATAGTCCGGAAAACACGGTATATTATTAAAAAATATATATTATTATAAAAAAGCTATTTTAATAACAATGTAATATTTGTAATATATAAAATATCTTGCTTAAGCATATTAAACATGTTATCATCTTATACATATAAGAGCAAGACAATTATTCGTCTACATTAAAAGAATAATGTAAGTAAAAGTGTGTTGTATGAACGGAGGGTGGGGTTTTGATGATCCAGCTCAGTGGGCACTGAACCCTTTTCTTGTGGTTAGAGAATGACCTCCCTCTTGAGCCACTGTCAAGCTGTATTTACACAAGTACTGTTCTTCAGTGGCCAGCAAATGCATGTCCCACATGAGGTACTTCATAACATACTGACTGCATTGTCTATTGCATTATTTTGGTGTGGCATGCAAATAAATAGAAGAGAGGAGACTCCGCTGGCTTTGACGGACTCTGGGCAGTGGACCCATACTTCCCCCTGAGGTTCCTCTTTTGTCCTGTGGCCCCACAGAGCATTATCCGATTTCTACACTTGCAAAAAGGTCGGCCACCAGGCACCCGAACCAATGCCACATCTGGAGAAGTCTGTCTCACATAAATCTCCCACTCAAAGCCTTCAACTCCCTCCCTTGTTTCCACATCAAGCCAATCAGACAGGACCTGAGCAAAAGCAACCAAATAGAGCAAGTGAAGCAGGACTGTTTATTCCATTGACTACCATTGTGATACTGGGCTATACACAAACTGTTGTCTTGTAATAAAGAGGTTACCGATGTGCTTGAATGGTGTTTTGACCCTGTCCCCCTCATACCTTCCCAACACGCCCCACTGTCTCGATGTCCTCTGAGTCCAGGTGGATGTCCTCATATTCAAAGCACTCCAGCACCATCTGCAGATAGTGCGGCAAGATGGCGATCAGGTCCACTGTGTTGAGCATACTCCGTCCGAAGCGCCTCAGGTTCGGAGTAGAAACCAGGCGCAGCACATACTCCAGAGTGAAGAATGCGATGCAGAATGTTTCTACGCTCTCACCGTAAAATCTGCCGTTGAGCTGGCCCAAAGCAGTCTGTCAGGAGACATTTTAATTAGCCAGACTAACACTTTTTCTATTCTATACAAGAAGTTAGTACTTCGTGGTCTGAATTTTGTTTCTATGGGCAGAACAATCACACAGATGGAGTAACCAAGACCAACCAGAGAAACAAAGGGCAGGATGTAAGCAGTGTGTTGCTGGCCCATGTCCAAAACAAACATGGAGCTTATGAAGAACGGTTGGTAGTTTTGTCATAAAACACCAGAAAACAGCATATTATGAGCAGCTCTGTACTTATTTCTGAATGGGGACAGCAGCAGAAACCAGTTGTACAAAGACTAGTGGAAAAAGTGGGTTTGTTTGAATGTGGTCGTTAAATTGGACATCAACAGGATTTTACTTTTATTAAAATGGAAACAATCCCACAGAGGACTGAACAACAACTCAGACTTTAGCTGAACCAACAGTGACGAAGCAAAGCACTAAACGCTGTTAATTAGGTCAGAGAAGTTATTAAATTCACTCAGTATAAGCCATCGTAGGAGATTAGCTTCTGCTTTTGTAAGACATGCAGATGAACAGATGTGATATGAAGACCCCCTCGAAAACAAGATTGTACATCTCAGGGCGTTATCCTTCAATTAAATTTCAATTTCATAAATAAATAATTTAAAATGTTGGGTCCAAATCAACTGAGGGGAAATGGTTTGCTGTGGCCGAGGAACCTGTTGAAGTTCCCTCTGTTGATGAGCATGGATAGGATTATATTATGAGTACATTGGTGAGACAGCTCATGTGAGAGGTTTTAGACATAAAGTCAGAGCGGCCACTCTGAGATGGTTTGAATACGCTGAGGTTGCCGAGGAAGACCGGGTTTATGAAAAGAGGGTAGTGAACGAGTACATGAAGTTAGTTGGGGTGAGAGAAGAAGATGCAGAGGATTAGCTGGAGATAGATGATTCACTGTGTAGACAACTGAAAGGAAAAGACAATTTGTTTTTTTTGTTTGTTTTTGTTTTTTGGTGTGGTTGGATAAATATAGTGTGAAAATGGACCTTGTCACTAACATAAATGATCAGGTCCAACATTTATGAATTTTTATTCTGGATATTTCTTTTGAAAATAGCATTTACACTATATGGTGACACATGCTCCTGCCCCCAATCTGAGTGTGATGTCATCGCATTCTAGAATGTGAACACAACCAATAAGCACTTTCTTCAGTTGCTCCAGAAACAAGAAGTGTACCTGACACTACCCTTCTTTTGTCCGCTACTGGGCCCCATACAAATCATCACCAATCATAATCAGTGGTAAGTGTAGGGACTGTAGTGCCCTGTCCAAACCGTGAGCAGTGTGGACAGACCTGGAAGTGCATGTCCTCCACCGTGTTGAGCGTCATAGTGACCAGCGAGACGAGCACGAACATGGACGAAGCCACCGCCATCACTTTGGCCAGGACTGAGGAGAAGGGCTTCTCCATCAGGTTCCACACTTTCCGCCGAGTTGGCCCAAAACGCATGTGACAGAACACCGCCTCGTTCTCCTCCACCGCCACCTGCCAGTCAGACACAGTAACAGCAGAAGAACAAATTCATTTATGTAAAGTTAGGGGATTTTTATTTTATTTTACAAAATCACAACTACCTTTGGATCTGGTAACACTCATGACCAGCAGTGGGCTGAATGTGACAGTGATTGTTTGTCTGTCTGTGTATGTCTCTGTGTCAGCCCTGTGACTAAATTCCCACTGTACAGGGTAAATGCTGCCAAAGGCCCATTAAATCAAAACTCATCCACAGACCTGAGGACAACACATTACATCTAAGCACACAGTAGAGTCCTGTGACCCAAACATCTGTCCAAATCCTTGCCAAGAAACAGCTTAGTCCTGCACACATCTGTCGAGACACACAGCTAATGTGGGTCAGACAGAGCCAGTCCACTGGATGATGCCTTATTAAGCTGCTAATGGTTACAAGACAATATTCAACATTAAACCATCTGAAATCATGCACTCAAGAGGAAATTACAGGAGAGCAGGAATATGCAGGAAATTCAGTCAAATCCTTCAGACAATATGCTGTGCCTGAGGTGGCCCCAGAGGGGAAAAAAATGATATTTGAGGGCATTCACATCCAAATCAGAGGAAGGGTTTAGGAATTACAGCTCTATAATATGAAAACGCCTCTTTGTCAAGGGACCAAAAGTAATTGGACAAATAAACATTACCAAGAATAAAATGTTAATTTTTACTATTCTTTGTTGAGGATCCTTTGCAGGCAATGGCTGTCTGAAGTCTGGAACCCATGGACATCACCTAACACTGGGACTTTACTGCAGCTGTCTTCAGTTGTTGCTTGTTGGTGGCTCTTTCTGCCTTAAGTTTTGTCTTAAACAAATGAAATGCAGCTCGATCGGGCTAAGATCTGGTGACTGACTCGGCCATTGCAGAATAATCCACTTCTTTGCCTTAAAAAACTCTTGGGCTGGTTTTGCAGTATGTTTTGGGTTATTATCGAGAGGCAGCTACACATTAAAGAGCTGTAACTCCTAAACTATTCATCCAATTTGGCATGAATACCTCGTCTGCACTGTAAACACAAAAAAGTGTCCTGGGACTGTTTAGTTATTGTTTGTGTCAGATTGTGTGACTACTTGTTTGTAAAATCCTTTGAGGTGACTGCTGTTGTGATATTTGGTTGTGTAAATACAACTGATTTGAAGTTGATATGATCTAAACCACTGATTGTCAAAGTTTTTACACGGAGTACCAAACTTAAAAAATATTCGGCTTTCAAATTACAATTTTTAATTTACCAAAATGAACATTAAATAAAACAGGACTAATCTAGGTTTAAACCAGGTCTACACCAGGTCTATACCAAGACCAAGCAGTGGTACACCAGGGCAGGAATAAAACAAAAAAGAAAACTGGCTTTAAATTACAATACTCCCGAGTACCACCGGGAGTAGCCTGGTACCCGTTCCACAGTTTGAAAACCACTGATCTACACAGATCTAGACTGTGCCACCGTATGGCTCAGTGGCAGAAGTGCAGCACATATACAGGAAAATTACAGCCTGCCTGGGTGCAGTGGGGTTTGAGCCTGGACTCCGACTTTTGCCGAATGTCTCTCCCAACCCCCCCCTATTTCCTATATACTGTCCTATCAATAATGCCTAAAATGGCCAAAAACATTAAGCACTAGACTAAAGAAGGAATAAAACCACTAATAAAACTAGATATAATAACAAGAGAAAACTGGCCTGAATCAAAACCACATGCAGACTGGGGTTAAAGCCTGTGTCCAGAGCGCCAGTGAGCTTTAAACTGACCTCAGCCAGGAGCAGCCTCTGGATTTTCAGCTGCTCGTTCAGCTCATCCTGGCGCTCCTCAAATGAGATGCGGCAGCAGCGCTGAGAGTTGCGGATGCGGACACCCCAGTAGTTAATCTCCTCCAGGAATCTCCGAGGACACAGCTCATCTTTGATCCACAGTATGCCTGTCCTGAACCAAAACACAAGCTCAAACTAACGTCTCTCTAAGCTGCACTTTTTGGTGAAAGAAAAATGTTAAAAGATACTGGCAGGAAAACTGATGATAAATGATAAATACCATATGACCACTTTCCCCTATAAAATATTCATATAGTCATTTTGGTAAATGATATCAATAACTTGGATTTTAAATGTAGTAAGTTGATTTAATCTAACTCACTGACTCAAACCAAAATGTGTTTAAAAACATAAAATTTGGCTGTAGATAAAAAAGGATTTGTACCATTTTTGATTTTGATTTGTCTACATTTTTGAATGGTGTATTATTGTTCTTGGATTGGACCAAAACCACTGACAAACATCACTCCATCTCTCAGTAAACACAAGGTTGGCCTTTGGTACACCGTTGTCTTTAATCATATTGGTCCACTTGAAACGTGTTAATATAACAAGAAGCAAACAGCTCCTGTGATTAAAATATTTTAAATTAGGCAATGCAATTTTATTGTGTAGCAGTATGGGGTAAGGAAACTATCAAAATAGACGTGCATGTAAAAGTGAAATGCGTATATATTTGTCCATAATTGTGCATAAAATAAATTTTGTAAATTATTGTACAAGAGAATACAAATCCAAAAATTACAACGTTATATATTTGCAAATACGAAATACAGTTTTTGGGTTTGCGGTTCATTTGTTGTGAATACAACTTACAATTTTACGCTTGGTACTGCTCTCTTGAGAATACGAAACTCAGCCGTCAAGAAACTATCAAAATTACGTCATGGCCTCACAGGCGCTCACAGGCATTATGTATCGAGCAAGCCATCATGGATTCTCAAACTCGTAATAATAAAATTATATATTGCGTTAAAATAATTATACAGTATAAAGCTTTAAAGTAGTTTGTATCTTAAATATTTTAATAATGCATATTACTATTATGTAATAATATTATATTATAATACATGCTGTTTTAAATTTTATAAAATTATGAATTTTATAAAATTGAAATATGAAATTTATAAATTTATGAATTCGAACTGTGGCAGCAATTGTAGCAATAAAAACAACATTAATGGGAGATGGACTGTGGGACGTCCCAGCTGGAACGTTTAGAGTTTGTTGTTATCCATGGAGCTGTTGCTCTCGCTGCCGCTCACCTTTACCCCAGGGCCGAGGCCTGGGGGTCAGAAGAGCTCTGATGCGGCGGAGGAGGACCTGCAAATGCTCATAGCTTTATCGATAGCAATTTTTTCATAGCTTCTTTGCAGATTAGTTTTTCAGCACTTAATATGATAATTATAATAATTACGTATATAATACAGCAGCTGTAATGTTCTGTCACTAAACATCAAGGTATTTTACTTTACAAATAAACAGAATGAACATTTAATGTAAAATATACATTAGCAACAGCAGGGTTCCACAGCACTGGGAAGTAAGTTCTAAGCACTATACTAATAAATTATTTATGTATCAGGTAAATTATATCCACACCTACATTACACAACACCTGACAGGTTTATTATCTTAAACCCAACATTCATTGTTGATATTAGCTAAGCCCTCATACAACTACAAAATCTCTAAAGAATATTTTAATAAAAGAAAAAGTAACCACTCAGATATGTAGACAAGGAAATTTATTTAGTCACATGAAAAGAAATATGAAAGGCAATCGAAAGCAGGAAACATGGGCCTTTAGCTTTGTGCTGCTGAACTACAGTGGGCCAATCTGGGCATTTTTCTCGTCTGGAGGTGACCTGCAGTGGTGGAGTGCAACGAAGTACTTTATTACTTTACTTAAGCACAATTTTCATGTATCTATACTTATGTAACTTACTTACGTACAAAAATTAGGGGATACTTTTACTGTACTACATTTTTGACAAAGTATCTGTACTTTTTACTCCACAACATTTATAAGTTAGTTTGAAGTACAAAATAATTTGAGGTTTGGTTTAAAATCATGTGTTTTTGTTGTACCCTCATTGCAGACTCACAGTACATAAATAAAAAAAGATGCAGTAAAGTAGTACTCCTTTAGAAACAACAGAATAATAAAGACAGAAGACCTTCAGCAAAATCCCTCACATTTAAAACATTCATGAATTGTATCTTGAATCTGTGCGAAATAATTTTACTTAAAGTAAAGTAAGTAGTTAAGTAATGAAGTTGAGTACATCTTCCACCTCTGGTGACATGAAACCTGCCTTCAGGCCGTCCTGACCCAGCTTTCGCTTGCTGGTTCAGTTGCTCCTCCAGGGGAAGCCCCATGGATAAACCCATGTGGATGAAGCACTGGTCACCGTTTCCTGGCCTGTGTAGTCTCCTACGTCCTGCCACAGCAGTGGCTGCAGTCTGCAGGATCATCGATGACCCCTCTTCCTTATTTACCCAAAGAGGATGAAGTGGAGCAGGTGAAGACAGCGTTTGCTGGGCACAAGGCACCCCCATGCTGTCAATGCCATCAACAGGTGCCACGCCTCCATCCCTACTGCAGAACCACAGAAGAGAGATGTTACATGAAGACATTTCCCCTCCATAATTCTACAGAGTGTGTGTAATGCAGAGGGACATTCACTGCCGCGGGATCTGTGTAGGACACACCTGTCCTTAGCTGTTCACCAGGCCAGGCTCAGAGAGAGGGGGGTACCTGTGCCTCCAATACATCATCATTGTAACGACCCCATACCGTCAGCCTGAAACCAGTAAGACCTACAATGACACACAAAATTTATACTTGGATTACTGTATAATATAATCATATTTTTTTAAACATTGAACATTTTTTGTGTTTGGTACAGGACAAGTGGAGGCACGCTACAACACCACACAAAGGCCAGCAGTGTTAGAGTGGGTACCTTTGGTGCGACAATGGCAGATCCATCTCAGGTTCTCTCCTAAACTCATGGAACCAGCTGCATGCCCACAACAGCTGCGTAGAGAGTTTAGGTGAAGAGCAGGAGGATGAAGCAGCAGCAGGACCAGGAGAGGACAGGAAGGTGCTGCAGCTGAAGACTGGGAGCTCTCCAGAACTGTCTCTGAGCCAGACTGACCATGTTCAGAGTTGCCTGGATGTCTGAGAAAACATCACTACAGTTAGCAACTTTTCAGTAATTAAAATAAAATATGTTCATTAAACTGTTAAAGTCTGTTTCTCTTGCTTCAGATAACATTGCTTTGGTTTACAAAAATCAAACCTCCCTTGGTATTGCACATGAAGAATTTTTAATTAAAGATTTTGAACTAATTTTGTAATTCTGCTCCTCTCTGATCTGAGCTGTGTGAACTAGCACAGCCTCAGTGTCCCTGCTTCTCTTCCCTCATGTCCCATCGTCTCACTGCCAGGCTCTACCCCTGTCTTTGTGGGTCGATTGCAGAATGGATATTCATTTTAATCATAGTCATACTTCATTTCTCACATGCTATTTGTTTGTTTGCAGCAATATGAGGATGACTCTGTCATTGTAATAGAGAGCTGTAAAACAAGCCACTTACCTTGTATTTTCCACCATCTTTAGGACAACAGTCAGTGCTTTCTTCCAGCCTGGTTTTGAGTTTCTTTTTCCTGTCAAGAGCCACTGGCCTCTCGTCAGTGTAGACCTGGGTTTCTTCTGTCGTCCCTGATTGAAATTTAAACATTAGTCTTTTTATAACAAATAATATTACTCATAACAAGTCAAAACAAAAGAGAATAGATGAACAAAATATTATACATAACACATTTTGCCTTAATTTACCTTGAACCTATGATTTTGAGAGAAATTTAGTTAATATAAAATATTTACTTGATATAACGTTAATAGCGTTCATATTTTTGATATACAACAAATATAGCCCACAACAAATACAAAAAAACGAACCTAAAACTTATTTTTTACCACTAAAAAGACCGCCAGAGGCAGCGGCACATTTCGAAACGACTGGCCGGACTCGGCTGTTTTGAGCCGGGTACAGTTAGCTCTGAGTGCCGCCAGCTAGTGAGGGGCGCTGGGTCCAGCCGGCCGGTCAACGTCGGAACTAAATTCTCAGTTAGAAACTATCTTTAAGAATAGAGTACAGATTTAAGATTAAAATGATAAACTTCTCGCCTCAAATCGTCTTAAAAGTTAATTTCGTGCCAAGACAGCAGTAATATTTCAACTTTAAACTTACCGCTGTGGACTTTCTCCTCCACCACGGCTGCCACCGCAAAGTATTCTGGGATAGCAGGCAGCCTCCAGTTTGAGAATCCATGATTGCTTGCTCGATACATAATGCCTGTGAGCGCCTGCGAGGCCATGACGTAATTTTGATAGTTTCTTGATGGCTGAGTTTCGTATTCTCAAGAGAGCAGTACCAAGTGTAAAATTGTAAGTTGTATTCACAACAAATGAACCGCAAACCCAAAAACTGTATTTCGTATTTGCAAATATATAACGTTGTAATTTTTTGGATTTGTATTCTCTTGTACAATAATTTACAAAATTTATTTTATGCACAATTATGGACAAATATATACACATTTCACTTTTACATGCACGTCTATTTTGATAGTTTCCTTACCCCATATAGCAGCTACATTCAGCAACTACTTTTTATTCAAGTCTAATCAAGTCTGTCTGTGTGTTTCTATTTGATAAACCTGTAGAAGGTGACGATATGATGGAAAATGCTGGGGTCTCGGTCAAAGAAGAACTCATTGCTGTGGACAATGTAGTCATCACACAGGTCCAGTTTGCGGCTGTGGTCGCTGCATGTGGCAATGCGCCCGATCCGGCTCTTTGGGTATTGAGCTGCCAACCAGTAAGGCAGCCGGTACACCTGCAGATGACAGGCAGGACATGAGATGGAGGGTTATCAAGGGCAGTCGCACTTTTATCAAAAGAATAATACATACTTTATTCCTGCTTAACAACAAGTTAAATACAAATACAGAACAATAAAATTTCACAGATGTACTAAAAATGTGTAAATTAAGACCAGGTACTTCTCTATTTACAGAAATGGTGTAGCCTGGAGCAATTACTTATTTTATTAATGGCGTCAACCTTTTTAACAAAGAGCTGCTGAGCACATATGGGAAAGAGAGAAACTGCAAGGGTCACTTCAGGGAATCGGGAATCGATTAAAAAAATTAAATTAACTAATTAATCGCAAATCTGAAAAAAATTTATCGCGATTAATAACTACCAGTTATTAATTGTGATTAATCGTATTATGAATTCACGTACAAACACAAATTTGTAAATTTAGAACATTTATTTAGAATTAACCTTCACATACTTTACTGTAAACTTGTGCAATGCAAACAGAACTTGCAAAGAAAACAAATGAATAGTCTCTTTGAGACCTGTAACTCAGACAAAGTTTGCCTAAATAAGGTACAACCAACAAATACACAAAACTTACCTAAAAAAGCATGTGTAATCTCTTTTAGAACTTTAGCAAAAATAAGTTTAATTCTTCAATTAATAACAATTGTTGTAGTTCAGTGTAAATACTATGACCTGTGTTACTCCAGTGGTAATTGAACTCATCCTTGCATAGACTGCACATAACTTTTGTTTTGTCTATATTGCTGTCTGGTGATGATTTGAAGCAGAATTGGCCATTTAGCAATGTGTCTTTTTGGTCACTCATGTTGCTTTAGCTCGTTCATTTGTTGCATTAGGCTCGTTCCAGATGAACTGCGCCTCGCCTGGATTGTGAACGAGAGAGCACGGCCGCAATGAGGGGAGGGGAAATACACCTGTACTGAAGTCGGACAGTTTGTGGCTCAGATCACGCATCATCACGCCCGAAATCCACTTCTCGCATGTGTTGGTTTATCTATGTCAAAACTGTAACTTTAGTCTGTATTTTTTTTTTTTTAAAGAAAGAGGAGAGGAGGGCAGTGAAGTGTCGTGCGTTACGTTTCTGATCAGCACTGAACTCAGATCCAATCACCTGTCCGTTCACCGGTGACAGGGGGCGTTTTCCCATCATGCACTGAGCCGTGCAGCCTCCGCAGTTGCTCCTGATGAACTGCGGCGGCTCAGGCGCTGGTCTCGTTTGGATCTCACGGTGACCATTGCACTTGTGGCATCAAGTCGGGACACAAATCTAACCGGCGTGCACTGCGCACAGACCGACGCTGATCGAAACTGCAAAAGTCTGGCTCATCCCGAACGCGCCTGATGGATGGAAACGGAAATGTGTCGTCTTCTACGCTCGCGCGGTGCATTTCTGCCCCGCTGGAAGACCCACGGCGTGTTGCTGCCTCTGTCAGTGTCGCTGTTGTGATCAAATTAATCGATGCGTCAATTGAAATTAACACGATTAAATAAATAAATTAATGCACTGCGTTAACGCGATAATTTTCCCAGCCCTAGTATATATATATATATATATATATATATATATATATATATATATATATATATATATATATATATATATACCCCAGAAGCCCTCCAGGAAGGTTAGGGTAATGGATGGAAAAGCCAGAAAAATGATATTAGACTGCTTTGATATCCTTCTGCGTAACAATAGAGCACAACTGTTATACTGACCGTTCCTCCCACGTTAATGTTGAGAGTAAACTGTTTAGTTGGAGACAGGCGAGGAGACACCGGGAACTGCTCCTGGTCCTCTTCATGTTCGTACTCGGCGTAAATGTCGTAAATGTCCTGGCTCACATCCTGTCATTAGAGCAGAAAACCAGAAAATAAAACCTAAACTAGAAAATGCTGCGTTTTCAGAAGCTCCAAAACCAAGAGTGAGGACTAAACCCAGGAGTGAGGATTAAAGCTAGGAGTGGTCTCGAGTCTACAGCTTGCCCGTCTCTTTCCTGTGGACTGAGAGCACAGGGCACTGGTATGGAAGCAAACTTGTCTCTTCACATTTTGAATTTTAAATGCTTTTGAATTTCTAGCACTGAATTTTTTGATACTGAAATAGGAGTCTGAATTTTTTTGTCTACGAATTGAAATTTCAGTATCTACTTTTCACTGCATTATTTTAGTGTTAAAAATTTCACAATAAAAAAAATTGCCTTTAAAAAATTTTATGCATATAATTTTGAGTCCTGAAATTTGATTGGCCAAATTCGTCTAAAATAGTCTAAATTTTGCATGAAATGTTCGTCTGACTTGCCCCTTTTGTAGCGGAAGCACTAGTTGCCGTTCATGTGCGCATGCCCAAACAGAAAGGTTTTCAGTAAGGTATTTTATTTAAATAAGCTGTACTTGGTTTTAACAAGTGAGGCAATAAAAATACATATCTTTAAAATGTTTAATTTTTAAAAATAATTTAACATTGACCATCTTCATCGTAGTCACGCCTTCAAATTTTTTATTTAGAAAATTTTAACACTGAAATAATGCAGTGAAAATTAGATACAGAGTATTCAGTGACTGAAATTCATAGACAAAAAAATGCTAGAAATTCAAAGGCATTTAAAATTAAAAATGTGATTAGACAAGTTTGTTTCCATAACTGGAAATATATGACTGTAGCAGACCATTACACATGACACACATTCCTGCGTTTTCTCCTGCTTCAGGGAGAGCACACACAGAGAGTTCACAAGAGTTTTTCCAAAGGTTCCTCTCTCTGTGATGCTCTCAAACTCTACTGCCTATACAAATTTTCTCTACAAATCTGTTTGAATTTTGGTCACTGTAAGATAAAGATGAGGCAATCTATGCAAAATTATACCGTACCAGTCTCTACAAAACAGGACTGATTAATAAAGAGGCATGTCTAAGTTTTATTAATTAAATTAAAGAAAGTGTAAAATGCGAAATCTTCTTTTTCTTTCTTTCTCCCATGTTATAATGTTGTTCCTTCATCACAACCCTGGAGTAGTTTTTATGTTATTTACACCTGTTTGCATAACCCTGTATTCTCTGGCAGAGCCTTTCTGTGTCATTAGAATGATTGGTTTCACAAACAAGACAATTTCTTATAAAATAGACTAAAATAAACTTATAGAAAAGCCCCTCTTCAGGTAATGTTTCTGGTTCAACAGATGCTTCCCTGTGAAAGACTGTAGGAAAGATGCCTTTGTATTGTTTTTATCTAATAGAAAATGTACTATTGAATATTTCTACATATAGCTTTGCGTATTACCATTAAACTTATATTTTGATGTACTACTGCTAAGGTTAATAAATGCTTCAGTATTAGTAATAATACTTTGGTTTTATGTGATGTTTCTCTTCTTCCACTCTAAGGTCACTTTACTCTTAGGTGCATTCCTAAAAGTGCAGAAATAATGAGCTGGTTACAAAGTTAGGAGACTCAAGGTCACAGGTGGGGGCTCCCACGGCCCAGCCCATTGTGTGGGACGCTCTCGAAGACACCAAAATAAAGCACTGCAGAAATGAGAACTCTGTGACCTGGTCGAGGCACAGGAGTTTCATGAAGAAACAACAAGATAACGCTATGCAGGGATCGTCATACATCGTCATACATAATATAAAAACTGAGGACACTCCTCCTTTTTTAGCGTGCTCATTCTGCTGACTGTAACCTTACCTGTGTGATCTTAAATAAACCTTGTGACTTGATTACACTTCTGAATCGTCGTCCTCTTTGATGCTCACACCACAAACGAACAATTCCAACAGTACTGTAATAAGTATAATTATTGCATGTAGTGGTAGTTATTTTACATTTCTACTCCCTGAAAATATCTATTCACACCTTCACAAAATATACAGTCAACAAAGTAATTATACATTTATCTATAATTAGAGAACTATTCCATTACAATCAACAAATCAATACAGACCTGCATGGAGCTCCATTGCTTTAAACAGGTTTTGAAATCCACTAAGTCAGTGTGTTCCTTGGAGCTCTGAGTCTTGCTGCCGGGTTTGTAGTTGTGAAATAGACTCCTGCTCCTCGCTCGGAGTTGAGTGAACATGCTTCTCTCTTGATAACGCTACAATCTGACCTAAAACTGGTCAAACTGTCAACAGAGTTATGCCAAAAAAGGGCTGGATAAAGGAAGGACGTAGAAGGATGAAGAGCGTGCCATGGTCTAATGCTCCAGACTGAGTGATGATTCCGCCGCTTACACTTTTAAATACCTTTATCCTCTTGATCTGTGCATTTCCTCCATTATCTCCTGTTATAAAGCAGGCTCACCATGACAGTGACAGCAGCAGCAATAACTCCACAGCAAACAGTTCTATTTCCATGAATATTTTGTGATGCAGCCTTTCATTTCTGCTCAAAAACACCACCAAATAATAAAATTACACTCTTGAGAGAAAGGTTGTAGAGTTGTAATAATTGGTATATGGAGTAAAGCTGTATTTTATACTACACACATGTATATGTGTACGTGTGTATATGTGTGTATACTACACACGTACTGATGATTTCAGTGGTTTAACTTTATGTCTGTGAAGACTTTCAGTCATCCAGGCTAACCCAGAGGAAAAGGTATTCTTAAATGAGATCTCATAAAGGTTTCATTTATTTCTCCTAGACAATAATTGTGTAAGACTAACATGATTCTAAGGCTGATTTCTCCTGTTTCTCGTTTATTTCTCCTGAGCAACGGGGGAACAAAATCTCATTTTAGACTCCCATGAAAATTCAAAAGAGATCTCTCTTTGCTCTAAACAGATTTTCAAATTTGTCCCCACATTTATTTCTCCTCTTTATCTCTGTAAACAACTGAGAGATTTCCCTTTAAACTTCTTCTAAATATTCTCATTCCTGACTAGTTTGTAGCATATCTCATATAATGCTCACACATGTCTAGAAATTACAGTTTTTAATATGATTGCTATGGATAAAAGACCTTATACTACAGGTTATTAGAAAATACACTTCCCATACAATCCAATATATATGATTCTATACAAATTCAAAGGAAGACATGTAGAAATGTTTTACTTTTTTTATTTTCTTCAAAGGTTCAAGTTTGTTAGGAAAATGTGCTACAAATACAAAACCAGGCATTGATGACAAATCAATACATATTAACTTATCCCAAAATATGTTTAAGTGCAACAACTTTTCTCTTAAGAGGCACCTCCAATAAACTTACAACATGAAAACATGTCCCACTGGTGTGAATATCCTGCAAGAGATTTCTCTCTGTTACTGCAAATTCATTCACAAATGCAATTATTGACTCCATTAAAAGGATGAAGACTGCCTCACTAAGCAGCAGAAAATGGTTGTAGTATAGGTCTGCAAGAAGTCCCTGGAAGACAACTGGCCCAAAAAATAATAAAATAGACCAATACTCAGATGCTTTAAAGAACATTCGATGAGAAGACACAGACCGGGGGAATCTGGTGAAAAATGGTGGCTGAATTTCTTTCATTCTTTTGTCCACTTCTCTAACTGACCTGGCCATACTAAAAGCACATCAAGAAAACTCAGTGGAGAACCACAGAAACATTAATGCCCACATGACCCCTAATAATACACAGTGCATGTAGTCTATACCAGTACTCAGCACCAAATCATAGCTCTTTAGTCTTCTAAGATATGTAGGGCCTTTTAGCCCTTGCTGTCAGACTCATAAGCTACCTTAGCCTGAGCTATGAAGCCTTTGTGAGTTCGTGCAGGGCCTTTTGGGCTTGCCATCTGAAATGAAAATGCATGAACATGGCCTTTCTCTCCCGTTTTCACTGTTTGGCCAGGCTGTTCACATTTTAAACATCCAAATTTGCCATTATATTGGACAGTGTTAAGTACTAATGCCTTTGCTGGTAAATCACGTTACTCAACTTGGGCCTTTGCAAATTGAACTGTAATGCCATCTTCTTCTATTTTGTTCAGGGTTTCAATTAGTGGTTCAAGAAATGTCAACAATGAAGGCTTTGAATCCCCAAACCATAGACCTGCAAATATCATGTTTTCTCGTTTTGTGAGTTAGACAAAGCTTAACTCATTTATAACACAATAAAAAGGCCAGACAGAAAACTTAGAGGATTTAAAGACTGGTATTCCGTCTGTATTCCAAGTTAAAAAAATGTTCTTGGGGTCACAGAGAGGCCCATTGCATCTTGTAAAATTTTGATAAACCTCACCATCATAAATTTCCTCCATACTGTTATAACTTTTTTCTGCCTTTTAAATCTAAACATTAGGTGTTCCTCGAACCCTTCCTTAGCAAACAATGATTTAAGCTGTGTTTCAATAGAAACCTCAATAAAATAGGAGCTAGAACCTTCCATCAACAAATCAGCTGTACAGGATTTACATTTTGTGTCAGTGCTTTTAATTGATAAGAAACACACACTGCAATATTTGTGCAAAAGTACAGCTGAAGAAGAGGAGTGGTCAAATTTTTTTTTGAATTTTTGTAGATTTTGAAGACATTCTGTTTGGATATCAGGTGGACAGTGCAAACTGATAAGCGTGATTAAGTCATTAAGTGCTTTTCCTGTCAACTTGTGTTTGTTTGCAAATGTCATTATAAGAATAAAGCTTTCTGCAACAGAAATTGGTGCATTACTGTAAAGTGGCTGATCTTTAGTGTCTGTGCAGGTGCTAAATTTGATATCCTCCTGCAGACTAAACTCTACACTGTCCTCATAAGAGAAGGAATCATCATCAAATAGTTCTTCGCATTCTGAATATTCTGCCAGGTGATAGGTTGTGCCAGTCTTCTCAGTCTCTGATAAAATGTCAGTTCTATGGGACTCCGTTGGGTGTTCATCATGCTGGGGAAAAGGGTCCAACAACTCCATAACTGGAGAGCCTTCTGGATTAGCAGAGCTGTCATCCTCCTCATCTTCAAGAGTGGCAGAAGAGGGCCCTTGCTCTATGGTATCATCATGGTTTGTTGATACTATGGAAAAATAAAATGTAAAAGTGTGATTTGATCATCAAATAATGTTGTTTGTACGTACAACACATCCCTATATAACTACAGTTTATAAATGAATCAAAATAATATCTTCTATTTTTTTGATTCTGTGTGCATAAACAATTACCGGTGGTGTCAAGTGACTGGAGCCCCCGCTAAAGAAAGGGAGAAAAAAAAGATAAATTCTTTCCTTGTGGAGGCACCAGTAACTCTAATAAATCACAATACATACTGCAAATTATCATGATCATATAAACCAGAAACCTAGCAAATGAGTATACGTAAAATAGAAAATACATCACTAAATAAGAGTAAAACAGTGACTATACTAGGTTTAATGCAGGACTAATCCAGGACTAAACTGTGCCAAACACAGAACAAAGCGGTCCTTGTAGGAACCAAACTATCTTTAAATGAAACTCAAGCAAGACTTAAACTGCAAAACACCCACAAGTACCACTACTGGGACCACAGATTGAGAAACACAGAGTTAAAGAAAATGTGACATTTTGTTACCTTTCGTCTGTATCTTTTGGAAATGTGTTGTTGTGTCTTAGTTTTTCTCCTCCAGCGTGAATCAGGCAGCTTTTGTGTAATTTTCAAATACAATTGTATTCCTATAATAAATAAAAAAATACAAGTCATAACAACAGTCAACAATCATTATGAATTACTTTATTATTACTTTTGTTATTTTAATAGGGTAGCAAACAAAATCAAATTAAATCAATCAATCATTTAAATCAATTTAAAAAATGCATTTTTAAATAGATTGTTGTTGATGTATTTGAATACTACAATATGCAATTCTTCTTTATATTTCACCTGTACAATATTTCTAATACTGTGTGCCATTATTGTAATTAAATATTAAAATATACTACTATTACTACTGTATACTGTAGTAATAGTCACTATTGTGGTCGCTTATGTAAGTACTTGCCCAGTACACTTAAAAATTGTGAAATTATTTAATGTTGGCAACAATGCTAACTACATATGCTAAATGCAAGTTACGTTAAATACGTCACTGTGTACTTCCTGTTGATGATTTCTAACCACACTTTGACATTAATAATAAATGAATTACATGTAGCCTGCAGGGAGATTGGTTGTCAGTTCCCAAAATCAGCTTGTTTATTCATATATTGCATACCTAGTGGCTAATGGTAATTTCTCCAATTATTTATTTATTAAAAGTTTTTAAAAGAGCATTTAATAAATTGATTACAAAATGGTTTTATTAAAAGAGTGTTTAAAAGAGCATTTAATAATTGGATTACTAAATGCTTTTATTAAATGAGTTTTTAAAAGAGGATTTAATAAATGTGTTACTAAATGGTTTTAATAAAAGGATTAATAGCGTTATTCATTAATCCATTTGGGAAACCGATTTCTAAATGTATTTACAAAACCTTTTCGGAAAAGCATTTGCAAAACGTATTAGCTTCTCCGATTAGCTTCTCCTTTTAGCTTTTCCGTGGCGTTCCTGGTCCTACTGGCTTAAGTTAAATAAAAGAAAAAGAAAAGCGATTTAATGAGCTCTGTGATTGGTCAGAGCTACTCGCGCTCTGATTGGCCAGAAAACGGTGTTTATGCGCTAACTACTTCTACATTCGGCTAAACGGAATGATCCACTTCCGGTCACAGCTTGTAAGCTAACAGCTGGACAAGGGCAGCTTCAGAAAAACATATTTATGTCTTACACATCGCAAAATAAAATCACGAGACTAACGCTGCATTGGACTAACGCGGTTTTATCCTTCAAACAAGGGTTTTAGCATTTGTGTGTTAAATATTGCACTAATCGCTGAGCGCAGAGGCGGGATATTGTTGTGTCAATTAACTAAAGCCGTCACCCGGCACACTTTATTTCAGCGGATATAAAACACACAGCAAATTAAATTACGTGATACATAATCACAAACAACACAACCGCCCCTTTTAGCACAGTCTTAATTTATTATACACCTATTAAGGCACTTTGACGTATTTATTAATTTCTACACTCCGAGGCTACAACCGTTGTTTTGAAGCCGCATTCACAGCTCTTCTGTGGCGTTTTCAGATGTTTTTGTGCACACTGTGGCTGTTTTTGGTCACATACTTTAATGAAATGTTCCTGTGTGCTTTATATCCACTGAAATAAAGTGCGCCGGGTGACGGCTTTAGTTAACTGACACAACAATATCCCGCATCCGCGCTCAGCGTACAAATGCTAAAACCCTTGTTTGAAGGATAAAACTGCGTTAGTCCATTGCAGCGCTAGTTTGGTGATTTTATTTTGCGATGTGTAAGACATAAGTATGTTTTTTGAAGCTGCCCTTGTCCGGCTGCTCAATTACAAGCTGTGACCGGAAGTGGATCATTCCGTTTAGCCCATGGTCTAATAATACATCCATGGTTTAGCCGAATGCAGAAGTAGTTAGCGCTTAACCCCTGTTGTCACCGGGCCGGTTGGCTAAGACTAAGGATGACGAGCAAATTGTCTGGCCAATCAGAGTGTGTGTAGCTCTGACCAGTCACAGAGCTTGTTACATCGCTTTTGTTTTTCTTTTATTTAACTTTAGCCAGGAGGACCAGGAATGAAGAAAAAGCTAAAAGGAGAAGCTAATTTCCCCACTGTGGGACTAATAAAGGTATTCTTACTTACTTACTTAATTGGAGAAGCTAAAACCTTTTGCAAATGCTTTTCCGAAAAGGTTTTGTAAATACATTTAGAAATCGGTTTCCTAAATGGATTAATGAACTTAATTAACGCTATTAATCCTTCTTTTATTAAAACCATTTAGTAATCCATTTATTAAATCCTCTTTTAAAAACTAATTTAATAAAACCATTTAGTAATCTGTTTATTAAATGCTCTTTTAAAATCTCTTAATAAAAGCATTTAGTAATCCATTTATTAAAGGCTCTTTTAAAACTCTTTTAATAAAAGCATTATTTCTTTTTGCGTGGCGCTCACAGTCCTCCATAGTATCCCACAGATGAAAAAAGAATCTTACCTCTGCTTTTTCCTTTCCATCCTTAACGGAACCCAGGCCTTTGAGTCGTGGTCAAGGACAGCTTGTTTCCTTTTCTCATCTCTTTTTTTTGCCACAGCACTGTCCACAAAGACAGCGCAAATATGCGTGCATAATTAATTAACTCTGTGCCCTATTTAAGAGCAACAGCTGATTGTATGTTAGCTGTGCAATAACACAGACCCCTGCAATTATTTACAGTATGTAAAAGACTACTTCACTGTCACACTAGTTTTAGACTAGATATATACATGTCAAACATCTTGTACCTACAGTATGAATTTGAATGAGTTCAATTTTAATAGTATTTTAAAAAATAAACAATGCTACAATTGTATGGTAGTTGTAGTAGCACAGGAAGTATTTAAAAACATGAATAATATAATTACATTTGTGCAAGTTGTCATAACACAATTAAACATTTGTTTCTGTTGATTTTACTATAGCTTTTCCCTTCACCCTTTTGGGAGCTTTTATCCTGTACAGCCTATAAAAAGAAATGCACCCAGGATGTTTAATATTTTGTTTATTTTGCAGCATGGAAGGCCAAGAACAAAAAAAGACATTTGCCCAAAAGAGAGCGTGTACCACCCAAAAAGATCAGCTTTTATGAACCTCCTCTCTCTCCTAAAGAAAACCGGGATGGTAAGTTATTTGTAATTAGTAATATTATATTGTGGTTTCTCTAAGTATTGTCCTGCATTATGCCCTTTGATATCACTCATTTATTTTAATATAAAACACATGGACAATATGTACTAAAACATGAGTACACTGTTTTGTGTTTATCATAAACCTCTGTTAAACAATAGCCTTTATTACATAGAAACTACTTTTTATTACTTTCTTCCTTTTTAGACTTTTTTGTATTTTTGACATTTGAAGATGGATACACAGCAAAAAATTTTTAAAACATGTGACATTCAAAGTAAAAATGAAAAAAACAGTTCCCTCTTTTGAAGACCTCAATCCTGGAGATGAAGTTCTTGCGTGGTGGTCTAACAATACAAAAAGGATGCAGCAACAACTTCTTTAATCACCCATCGTCTTGCCTGTCACGGCCAGAGCATAGGCCTCCTCTTCAGCATTCTTTGTCTTCACTCCTCTCATCACCATCTTTCCAGTCACCATCATCTCCCTGCCAGCCAGTGGACAGCCCTGTTCTCCACCACCCATCTTCTTTCCAGTCTCCTGATCACCACACATCTCCTCTGCAGCCTCCTGGTCACCAGCCATGTCCTCTGCTGCCTCCTGCTCTCCAGAGATCTTCTGCTCAGCCTCCTCTCCTGCCTTTAGATCTTTACCTGTCGCCCTCATCTCAACGAGTGCACAGCCCTGAATTTCCACCGTCGTGCTGTTTTGAACCAGGTTCCTGATTTTCACAAGATCCGTCTCTACGAGTTACCTGCTTCTCACCAAGAGTACAGCTCTCCAGTCCACCAGTCATCGCCTGTTCTGGTTTCTCTGGATCAAAGGTGGAATTAACCAACTCCTGTTCACCAAACAGCCAAGGAAAGTTTCCTCAGTATGCTGTACACTCCTCCTCCTGGCACAAGAGAGCACCAGGACAGTTCATCTGTTTTTGCGTCTACTTCTTGCTCAAGTGCCAATACTTTAATCATAGATTGTAGTCCAATCCAAGAGTATGGTGAACCATGTGAGAGTTCAGAATTATGTGAAGATCAAGCTTGGAGAAATGTGAGGCAGAGGTGGCAAAACTGAGGCAGAAGAATGGGAAACTAAAAACTATAAGTATATTATATGAATTAAAAATGTATTTAGTGTACATGTAGTGTTGTTCTAAACATTTAACATGACGTGAACCTTTTTATTTTGATTCTGTGTTGCATACGGTGACCAAATTGAGGCAATACGGAGCTTTTTGGATAAACTGGATCAGATATTGGCACGCACCAATGTGATGGCTACAAAACACAACTCCAGGAAGCAGGAGCTCTACCCCGAAAGTGGCCTCCTCATATCTCCAACTCACCTGACAGCTATACATGCAGAGGCCAGAAAAGACTGTCTTTACCTTTTTCATCTACCTTTTGATGAATTCTTTTTGCCAGCAGAGTACAAAAATGCTGTTGCCTTTGGAAAACATGGGAAAGTTCCTGAAGGGAAAACTGTCCTGGACAAGTCTAAAGTGGAGGAGTTTTAAATAAGTTCACACTATTTTCAGTTGTTTGGCCTGCATTAGTTTAAAAAATAGCATTTTTTGTGAACTAAAATTTTTCTTTTTCTTTATTTTACAGCTTACATCATGCATTGCAGTACACGGGCTGGCTGGACCGCAGTTGAAAAGGCAAAAGTCAAAAAAGCCCTCATTAACAAATGCAGCATGAGAGCTGCAAAGACTGTAGAGAGTGATAAACATACTCATTGTTGACTTAACCTTGATTGATATTTATACAAGGTATTTGAACACTTGTTCCACAAGTTCAGTGGTATACCCTGTTCAGTGGTTAATTTTTCTAAAATGTTAGTCTTTATTATTTTAAATAAAGTAATTTTTCTGACAATTTACATGTGTGATTCTTAGAAATAGCCATTTCTCCATTATAGCTTTTATTAACCCTCTATGGCATACTGTTGCTTTTAGGCAACAAACTGCTTTTTTGGCTCAGACACTGGCCCTTTAAGTTTTTTTTTAATTTGCATTTTTTATAATGTTAGCAGACATGTTTCTGTCCAATCAAATCAGGGGCTGAAGTGGGTGTGGACATTTGCCTGAGTCTGGAGCAGTCTTTCCTGGAATCATAGTCACATGTGAAACAGTGCCAGATAATGGTATGATAAATATCACTTTTCTGCTGGATTAAATTGGAATAACTTGATAAAATAAATTTGTAAATGTCCAGAAATATGTCAAGATGCACATTTGATTGTTTACATATGATTTTTACTTGTATTTATATGCTAATACTCCGGTTTTAGGTCTGTTGCCTGAAGGCAACATCATGCAGATGTAGCACTTTTGTTGGGAAAAAATAGTGCTAAAGAATGGAGATGTGCTGGAATGAATAATGAGTATTCTGTATACTATTGCTTGTAGGAAGTGGACGTAAAAACGTTTTATGGGTCCAAGAATGAACAGGTTAGGGAAATTCCATCCGACAGTGAAGACAGTGAGCTTGAGGAGGAGAGTGATAGTGGAGAAGAGTGGCTCCCAGAATCAGGTTTGACACTTAGTAGGTCAGGGGACAGTCAGGGTTCTGTAAGGTGTGTGTGTGTGTGTGTGTGTGTGGGGGGGGGGGGTTGTGTCTGTACACGCCTGTGTATCCATTAGTGGATGGAGAGAAATATAATTCCCATTCAAATTATGTGCTTCTTGCTTATTTTTTCTCAAGGAGAAGGGCAAGTTGATGATGAAACTGATGAAATAGATGAAGAGGAAAACGAGGATGTGGTGTTTGAATCAGAGGATGACGAGGGTGGCTTACCACGGTGGAGAACACCCCATAATGCCAACTTCCCCAACTATCCTGAATGGCAGAGCAGCCTCCCAAGATCAGAAGATGTTTTCTCCCCCCTTCCTTACTTTAGGATGTTTTTTTCAGAAGATATTCTGTCAGTGATCACAGAGCAGTCAAATCTGTATGCTATACAGTGCAACCCAAACAAGCCTCTAAACCTCAGCACTAAAGAACTGGAACAATTTATTGGTACTGTAGTCTACATGTCACTGTTTGGGTTACCAGCCACTCGCATGTTTTGGTCCAAGGCCTGTCGGGTGCACCAAGTAGCTGATACCATGAGTCTGAACAGATGGGAGGCCATCAAGAAAGCCCTGCACTTCAATGACAATGAGGCAATACCAGCAGGAAGTCCAGATCCACTATACAAAATCCGACCACTGGTTGACCATCTTACTGCAAAATTGCAATCCATCCCAATGAGTGAGAAGATGGCTGTGGATGAACAGATAGTTCCGTTCAAGGGAAAGAATAAGCACAAGCAGTACCTACCAGCCAAACCTAAGAAATGGGGATACAAAATACTCATCTTAGCCAGCTCTGAAGGTATACCACACAACTTTGAGATCTACACGGGGCGAATTGTGCAACTCCCTGACCTGGCAGATGTAGGTGCAAGTGGAAATGTTGTTCTCCGTCTGGCCCAGCCAATACCAAAGCAACAGAACCACAAGTTATTCTTTGACAACTGGTTCACAAGTGTCCCTCTCGTCCTTACACTTGCTCAGGAGGGAATCCACTCGGCGGGTACAGTTCGTAGCAACAGACTACCTGGTGTGAATTTGATGTCCGATGCTGAGCTGAAAAGATCTGGACGAGGATCTTTCACACAGAAGACAGCCATGGTTGGAGAAACCACGTTGTATGTGCTGAAGTGGTATGACAACCGCTCTGTCAGCCTCCTCAGCAACTACATGGGTGCACATCCAGTTACAGAGGTGCAGAGATGGGATGGCAAGAGAAAAGAAGTCATCCAAGTGCCTTGCCCTGCCATAGTGAGGGAGTATAATAAGAATATGGGTGGGGTGGACCTTCTTGACTCCCTGATTGCACTGTACCGCAACAAGATCCGGTCAAAAAAGTGGTACCACCGGCTGGTTTTTCACTTCATCGACATGGCAATTGTAACCGCTTGGCTGCTCTACAGGAGAGACTGCACCGAGAATGGCCTAAGGAAAGTGGATCAGATGAAGCTGTATACATTCAAGTCCTACGTTGCTGAAAGCCTTTGGAAAACTGGGAAGAACATGGAGCGCAAGAGAGGTCGTCCCAGTTCTACAGTCACTGAGGACCATGAGGAGAAGAGTAGAAGAGGACCCGCAACTCCCATTCCTGTCCCTGAGGTGCGCCTGGATGCCACAGCTCACTGGATGGTTATGGCTGAAAATAAGGGAAGATGCAAGCTGCCAGGATGCAAAGGTACTCCAAAGGTCAAGTGTAGGAAATGCGGTGTCCATCTTTGCTTCACGGCCACTAGCAACTGCTTCTTATTGTTCCACACAGAATAGGTCAGAGAGACACTCGTGTGACTTTCTCGAGGCTCATTGCTGTTCTTATTGTTGTGTTCTGGAGAACTCTGTACATGTTGAAAAAAAATGTTGTGTTTGGAAAAAAAATTTAAATTAGGCAATTGTGCAATATAGAATTAAATGAGCAACTTTTGGGTTCATTGGCTAAATGTTTTGTTGAATAAAACCTTTTCTGATACATTTTACATTATTTTTTATTATTCCATCCAGCATTGAAAACCTTGGTGTTTTAGTACCTTCGTCGCACCCTGTTGCCCTGAGGCAACAAACCAATATCTGAGTGGGGGGGTATGGGGGGGCAAATGTTATGATTTATATATTGTCAGGCACCCATAAGCTCTCAAAAAGTGTGTTGAAATAATTTTTTCCTCCTAAAATAAAAAGTCATGCCATAGAGGGTTAAACTAGTTTATGGCTTCTTGATAGACATAAATGAGACTTTAAACATATTTCTCACTAATGTCTTGTGTAGGACTCCATTTCTTCTCACTTACTTCTAGTGAATTTTAGGAGAAACACATGAGAAACAAATCAGACAAAACTAAAACTTGATTGAGACTAAAATGAGAGTCACAGATTTGAGCAGCAAATTTTTCTCCTGGGAATTGACTCACAACAAAAGGTTTAAAAAGACATCGTGCAACTTTATATTTTCATTGAAAATCTTTGGTGGGATTTAAAGGGAGGTGCAGCACATAGGCCATCAAACATCACTGAGCTGGGTTTTCCGGTTCCGCTAGCGAAATGATGGCAGTCTGATTCATGAGCTCCTGACGTTTTTTTGACAAATAGCCCCCAAAGTTATACTTTTTGCTAACACCGGTGAACATTTACTGCAATGGAAAAGGGGGTTTTGACCAGAAGTAGGAAAACTACAAATTTAACTGAGGATGATGCCAAGACAAGCCACAGCGGTCGAGGCTGCTCCCCGGAGCTATGCCCATGTGACGTGCCAGAGCCCAGTCTGCGAAGTACCTTGAAAGAACTTTGTGACTTTAGAAGAGACAACAATGAGCAGTTGTCAGATATCAAACACGAAGTAAAAAGGGTTAATGACACACTGGATGAAGCAGAAAGAATGGTGCTACAAGCTGCATCCACCCTAATCAAGAAGCTAACAGAGCCAAGCTAATCTGGAAGCTAGACTGATAGACCAGGAGGGTTGAGCACGGGGGGAGAATCTTCGCCTTTACAGAATACCAGAAGATAAGGAGATAAAACAGTGATAAAGATAAAACAATGCAAACACACAGACCTCAACAAGAAACTAAAGGATCTCGAAATACAACATGTAAAGAAACAATGCCCTAGTTTGTTGATTGAAATTAAGAATATCTGTAAAGAAATAAACCTACTATACACACAGGAAATCAAAAAAATGATGGTCTTTGTAAAGCAAAAATATTATGAATCTGGCTCCTGAGCTGCAAAAATTCTTGCTCAAAAGCTGCAAAAAGAGCAGACAAAACTATTTACAAAATAAAAGATCCAGATTTGAATATTATACAATACAATTAAGAGCAATGACAAAAGGCATTCAAAAAATACCACAAATGTCTATACTCACAACCACCTTTAGAGAGTTACCAGCACATTGACGCATTCCTCAGTGCTCTTAACTTGCCAATTTTATCTGAGGAACATAACATCTTGACTGCTGCAATAACTGAGCGAGAGCTTAGAATGTGGGTCATATAGGCCTATCTCTGTGTTGAATACTGACTATAAGTTGTTCATGGCTATCCTTTCTAAAAGACTAGAAAGAGAAGTTAGAGAAGCTAGAGAAGTTACTCCTACAGCTCATACATACAGATCAAACTGGCCTTGCAATACAAAGACAAATTCATGATAAGTTTACATGGTCATTGCATATCCTACATCATATCCTACAGAACAATCTGGAAGCCCTTTTAGTAAGCTGAAAAAGCCTTTGATTCAGTCAGTTGGGATTTTTTATATAAAGTTCTTGAATGAGTAGGCATACATCAAAGCTTTAGTCAAGTTATTCGTACACTCTAATAAACCGTCAGCCAGGATTAAAATTAATGGATATCTCTGATTCCATTATACTTCAACGCCGATCAAGACGGGGTTGTCCTCTTTCCCCACTCCTTTTGGCTATTTATATACACTCAAGGAAAAAAGAAACGCACCACTGCTTTTTTACCACATTTTTATCTGGTTACTTATTTTTGATGGAAATATTACATGTGCACATCAACCATATACCCATCCCTGATATTCAAACCCAATTAATCAATGCTTATGACAGTTTCAATAACAATAGCATGACCAAACAATAATAATGCAGCAGTTGTGACATGTGGTCGACCAGATCTGTCAGTCATTGGAGGATCCAGTGGTGTGGAAACGCTCTGCAAGGTGTACAACAGTAGAGTGATGGACTCCAAACACCCTGGCTACAGCCGTGTGCTCCTTCAGCTTGAAGCAGGCCAATGGCTGCCAATCTCTCTCTGGTTGCAGGAGTCGTGGCATTGTGAACAAATGTGCTTTTTTTCCATTTTGGTGTCTTTTTATAGGGAATGGTTGTGCACAATTGAGGACAGGTCCAATTCATCTCTGAGTTTTACTCATGACCCAGACATAGGTGATTAATACAAAAATACAGTTATTGCTCATCAAAATCAATGAACCGGAACCCTAACCCGGTCATTTCATTTTGACTCAGAATATTACTAAACTCATTGTAGTCTGTAATTTTTCACTGGCTGTAATATTTTTTGCCAAATTGAGGGAATGAAAGTGGTGCGTTTCTTTTTTCCTTGAGTGTAAAACCCCTGGCCCAGGAGTTGAGACAGACAAAGTATCAAAGGTATTTTCATAAATGAAGAACATAAGGTCGCGCTGTACGTAGACCATGTCCCAGGGGCAGACTGGGACAGAAAAACAGCCCTGGAGTCTGCCCTTTCTCAATTCCGAAATTTGATTTGACTGTAAGAGAGCTCTCTTTAAAACCAAGTCCAGATGACAGCTTTTAAACCTATGATTGCAATGGAATCAGCCTGGATGAATGAGTCTTCACAGCCATATTAGATCTAATATTATTCATATTGTTATTGTTATGATAGTGTTTTAGAGCTATGTATAGGAGGTGGAATAAATATGTCGTAGACTAAATAGCTATGAAAGCCCTGTGTTTCATACAGTAAGCTATACTCACCACTTGCTCTGTACACGGCTCTAACTGAGGTAAAACTTCATCTGGTTCTGTGGGTCCCTGAGCCTGAGCAGCGCTGGGCCCCCACCACCGCACTCTCAGCCTCTTCATTCTCATGTTGTGCTGTACTGGTGGATGTGGCTGTAGCACTGCTGCTGTCAAACAGTTCTGTTATATTTTTACACTTGGACGCCTCACATGCAAGCGACTTAAGCTTCTTTTCCCTGACTTTCTCTGCTCCGCCCTTCTCCTTTTGTTTTATTAACCGTTTTTTATCCATGATGTAAACGCACGGCAGCCTCTGCTCACGCGCCACTGCCGTCTTCACAGCCGCCTGTCGGCTGCTTCTTGCAGGTTTGTTCGAGTGCCTGACTGCATTGAGTGGCTGCAGCTGTTCTTTCCTCTTCTACTCTGCTGTTGCGCATCAGCGCGGCTGCGCCCTCTCTGGTCTGGTTGTGTATGTGTTTATGGAGTCTATGTAAAATGGCCCACCGTCCGTCTCAGCGACCGGCCATTCTGTGATCCTCCAGAATGCACAGATGGCCAGTCCGCCCCTGCCATGTCCTGGTATATTTAAGTGATCCCACAAACACATTTCTTGAATTAATGAATCTTTTACAAAAAATTGGCAGTTACTCTGCTCATAAATTAAACATACAAAAAACACAACTTTTAGCTTATAATTACTAACCCTCAACTCAACTTAATGAGAAATTTCCTCTTAACTAGGATCGGCATTTATTGAAATATCTTGGTATACACCGGCCAAGAGATATTTCACTGCTTGCAGTAAAGAATGATGGACCTCTGTTAACAAAAATCAAAGGCGATATTGGATTCAATTTTCTTTCTCAGTATGAGTCATAGAATTGAAAGTGTGAAAATGAACATCCTTCCACGGTATCTGTTTTTGTTTCAAGCACATCCGGTTGAAATCTCCCAGAGAGACTTTTCAGTAATAGATAAAATCATATCCAGATTTATCTGGCAGGGGAAAAATGCTTCAGCTTTTGCTGAAGCATGGCGTCGTCATCCTCCGCCTTCACCCCTCTTTTCTGCTCAATGTGCCATATGTTCAGTGAAAATCCTGCCTCCTTTAGTGATGATGTAGATGTGTGAAGTGTAGTTTGTTTTTAGTTTTGGAGGCCAGGTTAGAGCAGTTAGAAGCACGGCTCCGCACAGTGGAGGCTGAGGCTAAGCCAGCTAGCCAGGTAGCTACAGGGACCACGGACTGTGCTAGCAGTAGCAGGAGCGCTAGCCAGACTAGCTCCCCAGCGCCTCCCCAGCAGCCGGGGGACAAGCAGGGTGGCTTTGTAACAGTAAGAAGGAAGCATAGCGCTAAACGGAAACACTTAGACCACCCAAAGCTTCCCGTCTGGAATAGGTTTTCTCCCCTCAGCGACACATCCACTGAACCATTGACTCTGGTGATTGGGAGCTCGATAGTTAGAGACGTGAAGCTGCCAGCGGCTACGGTTAGGTGTTTTCCGGGGGCCAGAGTGGGTGACATCGAAGGAAACCTTAGGATTTTAGCCCAGAGTAGGACCAGGTTCCGTCGAATTGTGATTCACATTGGCGGTAACGACGCCCAGCAGAGACAGAGGTGCTCAAATTGAATGTAGGGTCGGTGTCGGACACCGTAATATTCTCTGGTCCCCTGCCGAATTTGACCAATGATGAAATGTACAGCTGCTTTTCATCATTCAGCCGCTGGTTATCTAGATGGTGCCCAGAAAATGGCATAGGCTTTATTGATAATTGGTGAGCGTTTTGGGGAAAGCCCGGTCTCTTATGAAGAGACGGCACATTGGATGGTGCCGCATTGCTGTCTAGAAATATGGCTGGTAGCATTAATCGTCCAACCTGACAAACCAGAGGTGGGACCCGGGCACAGAGCAGGAGTTTAAAACACTTCTCTGAGCTTCCTTACGAGCTGCTACAAACCCAGTATAAAGGTATTTTAGCAGAGCAAATAGAGACTGTGTCTGTCCCCCGCCTAAACACTAACTCCAACAGCAAAAGACAAATAAGAGGAGTGAGAGCCACAAATTTAATAAAAATAACTTCTTGTAGACCTATTAATATTAATAATAATCAAAACAATGACATAATTAAATGTGGATTACTAAACATTAGGTCCATTTCCTCTAAATCCCTGTTAGTTAATGAATTAATGAATGATAATAAAAACCTACTGGCCTTAACATAAACCTGGCTACAACAGGATGATTATGTGAGGCTTAATGAAGCTACTCCCCCAAGTCATGTAAACTTTCAGACAGCGAGGAGCACAGGCCGAGGTGGAGGAATGGCAGCAATATATCAGTTTACTTCTTAGCTCCAAATCTAAACACACATATAATTCCTTTGAAAGCCTCATACAAACTATAAATCACCCAAACTGTAACCAGTTATGTTTATAATCATCTACCTGCCTCCTGGTCCCTATTCTGAAATTTTAATTGCGTTCTGACTTTCTATCCAGTAAAGTGTTAGACTCAGATAAGATTGTAATAGTAGGGGATTTTAATAAAGGAAATGCATTTGCAGCCTTATTAGACAGCATAGGTTTTACTCAAAACATAAATGAACCCACTCATTGTCACAAGCACACCCTGGACCTTGTTTTAACCTATGGTATAGAGATTAGTGAGCTCACTGTCCTCCCTCATAACCCCATACTCTCAGATCACTTTCTGATTACCTTTCAGTTTATACTCAAAGACTTTACTGTTCCAATGAACAAAACCCAGATTAGAAGAACATTATCAGATCAATCTGTGTCAAAGTTTAAACACATAATTAAGCCAATATTTAGTACAATGTTGAGTGAGTATGTTGAGAACAGCTCCCATAGCTCGAGTCCCAGTAAAAATGATCGGTTTGTTAACAGCGCCATGCAGTCTTTAAAGACGGCTCTAGATAATGTAGCTCCATTAAAACAAAAGGTTGTTAGGCCGAATCGAGTAGCACCATGGTTTAATGCTGAAACACGTTCCCTTAAACAAGCAACCCGTAAATTAGAAAGGCTATGGCGTCACTCCAGCTCAGAGCAGTCTCTGAATGCCTGGAAATATAGTCTTTTAAATTATAAAAAATCTCTGCGTGAGGCCAAAACCAGATACTATTCAACTTTAATAGAAGAAAACAGGAACAACCCTAGGTTTCTGTTCAGCGCTGTAGCCAGGCTGACCACCAGTCACAGCTCAGTAGAACCCTGTATCCCTGTTACTCTCAGCTGTGAAAACTTTCAATTTTTTAACAACAAAATCACAAATATTAGAGACAAATTAAATAAAATTCTCCCTACGATCAGCTCAGAGCAAGCCAAAGCTGTAAAAATGGAGGCCACTATAAAACCATCTGTAACGTTAGACTGCTTCATCGGTGTAGATCAAACTGAGATAACATCAGTCATTATGTCCTCCAAAACCTCAAGTTGTCTTTTAGACCCAATACCTACCAAACTTTTTAAAGAAACTCTTCGCCTAATTAATGAACCTATACTGAATATAATAAACACCTCCCTAGAAACAGGTTATGTGCCACAGTCTTTTAAATATGCAGTTATTAAACCGCTTCTGAAAAAAAAAAAACAGTCTAGATCCTGACATTTTAGCCAACTATAGACCAATATCAAATCTCCCTTTTATTTCAAAAATCCTAGAAAGTTGTAGTTAAACAGTTATGTCGGCACCTACAGGACAATAGCTTATTTGAAGATTTTCAGTCAGGGCTTAGACCCCACCATAGCACAGAAACTGCATTAGTTAGAGTCACAAATGACTTGTTATTAAGTTCAGACAATGGACTGGTCTCAATCCTAGTTCTGTTAGATCTCAGTGCAGCCTTTGACACCATTGACCACAGCATCTTACTCCAGAGATTAGACTGTGACATAGGGATCAGAGGAGCCGCCCTCTGCTGGTTTAAATCCTACTTATCTGATAGGTACCAGTTTGTCAGTGTAAATGAACATTCCTCATAGTGCAGTAAAGTTAGCTATGGAGTGCCACAAGGCTCAGTACTTGGACCCATTCTGTTCATGCTTTACATGCTGCCTTTAGGAAACATAATCAGAAAACATAGCATTAATTTTCACTGTTAGGCAGACCATACAGAGTTGTATTTATCAATTAAACCTGATCAGAATGACCGCGTTGAGAAACTTAGCGCCTGTGTGAGAGACAAAGACCTGGATGACAATTAATCATCTCCTAAACCCAGAAAAAACAGAGGTCATTATAGTAGGCGCTGAGAGATGCTCTGTCTGACCAGATAGTGTCCCTGGACGGTGTCAGTGTAGCCTCAAGTTCTACTGTGAGAAACTTAGGGGTTTTATTTGACCAAGATTTATCATTTAAGGCTCATATAAACCAAGCCTGTAAAACAGCATTCTTTCACTTACGTAACATAGCCAAAATCAGAAATATTTTATCTAAAAGTGACGCTGAAAAACTTGTCCATGCGTTTGTTACATCTAGGTTGGATTACTGTAACTCTCTGCTGGCAGCATGCCCTAAAAACTCATTAAAATGTCTTCAGCTTGTTCAAAACGCAGCAGCAAGATTATTAACAGGAACCAACAGGAGAGAACATATTACTCCTGTGCTAGCTTTGCTTCACTGGCTTCCAGTTGAATTCAGAATTAAGAGGAAATGTGAGTCCCAATGGAAATTTACAAATTCCTATGGCGTGAGTTTAACTGGAAATGTCTTATTCGCTTCTTTATAACACCAAAGCAAAAAGCACGTTTTACTACGGGAGATGCCAAATGTTGGAGACAGTGTGGGTTTCGAGAAGCTGACCACTGGCATATATCTTGGGACTGCCTAAAGATAAAGTTTTATCTTTGGGCATAATTCCATAAGGCGCTAATCAGTATCCTTAATAGAAACCTGCCTTTAGAGTTCTCTACTATGTCACTGGGGAACTTTGATAATCAGTATAGACTTGTTTGCCATTTTGACATCTGCTTGCAAAAAAGCATTTACAAGATGCTGGCTTCTTCTATCATGGAAGCTTCTCTATCCGTCTTAAGAAAGGTGTTTTTGTTCAATTATGGACTAAATGGGTTAAATATGTGAAGCCCCTATGACCAGATTTTGTAGAGGTGCTAGACAAATAAACAGATAAATTTGTAAAATTACTCTTCCCTTTCTCCCCTTTGTCATACGATGTTTTGTTTTTGTTGTTTCCTCTTCTCGTAATTTTATGTGCATAGGTTTGAATCTCCCAAGTTAAACAAAGTTCTGTTTATCTCTCATTTTTGTAAAAAAAAAAAAGAAAAAAAAAAAAAGGTGGACAGCAAATGGAAGTGATGCTTGTCCAGTTTTGTGATAGCGTACCACTGCTTGAAAAGAAAGAATTAGAAAAAGAAAGAATTACAAAAAAAAAAAAAAGCATTACTGAGCTAGCAGCTTTTGCAGGTGCAGAACAGGCAAAAATTCCAGTTGCACGGTGTAAGGTGTTTGTTAGCAGTGATCCAAAACATCTGTTAGAAGTGATAAAAATGAAACAATGATTCACAGTGATAACATTGAAGTCCAAATGATAACTGACTCTAAGTCAAAAAAAGAATTTTTTTGTCATTTATTCCCATTAGCTTTCATTCACATCCTTAAATTTTTTAAGGTGAGGTTGAACATTTTTGATTGCAGCTATATGTAAAGTGTCATGGCTCTGAGGTGGGAAGCAGGTTCTGTGGCAGACAGTAAAACAGCAGGTGTAAGGATGGGGATACACAGAACTTACTGTAAAGCTGTGTTTGCGTCGCAGTACATGTTCATGACCTGACAGTGATGACGTGCTCCCTATGTCCTCAAACAGCACGTGTATGCATTTGCGGCCAGAGCCTGGGTGGTCTAAAGTGCTTTTCTCATTGTTTTCTCTCTGATGGCCACACTAAATTCCAGCTAAACAGAAATATGTTAGTAAAACTGTAGCATAGAGACACAATTAGAGTCTAGTTTGAAGTGAGTATACATGTTATGATCTGGGCAAACAACTCAGTTTAAGCTGTGTTGGTAGTAAAACACACTTAATACACTTTAATTTTACCAAGGTACAGTACAATCAAAGCTTTATTCTATTCTATGAGCCAAAGGTTTTAAAAAAACTGAAAATCTGGTAGTGCACACATTAGCAATGCAGGTCCGTTCACGTGAGAAATTACTTAATTAAAAATGTTAACTGCTGGCTCGGTTTTATAATAAGCCGAACTTTAACCTCTGCATCTGCCTTAATCCAGAGTGTGACGTATGGGAGGCAAAGGTGAACTAATCCTGGCAGCAGTCAAACAAAAGATGATTTGACTTGTTTCAAGTTATTTCAGTCTTGTTTCAAGCAAAATGATATGCCATTGTCAATGCTGCTCAGAGCTGTGGTCACAAGATCGCTGGTGCCTGTTGTGGCTTCAGCCCCCGAAAAACCTGGTAGTGGACACTGGAAGTAAGGGATGGCATCAAGCTGAAGACTGCTCTGGGCGTATGGAACCTTCTGCTCAGCGCCGCCCATTGTCACCGGTTATGTTTATAATCTTTATGGACAGAATTTCTAGGCACAGCCAGGGGCCAGAAAGAGTCCGGTTTGGGGAGCTCAGGATTTCATCTTTGCTTTTTGCAGATAATGTTACCCTGCTGGCTTCATCAAACCAGTAACTTCAGCATCTGCTGGAGCGGTTCGCAGCAGAGTGCAAAGCAGCTGGTATGAGAATCAACACCTTTAAGTCTGAGGCCATGGTTCTCAACCGGAAAATGGAGACTTGCCCTTTCCAGGTTGGAGGAGAGTTCCTGCCTCAAATATTTCAGGGTCTTATTCACGAGTTAGGGAAGATGGGGTATGAAATTGACAGGCGGACTGATGCAGAATCTGCAGCACTGCGGTCAATGTACTGGTCTGTGGTGGTGAAAAAGGAGCTGAGGAGAACGGTGAAGTTCAATTTAGCGGTCGATCTGCGGTCCTACTTTCACCTATGGACATGAGCTTTAGGTCATGACCAAAAGGACATGATCCTGGATACAATTGGATGAAATGGGTTTCCTCCACAGGGTGGCTAGGTGCTTCTTCAGTGTGAAAAGCTCGGTCACTCGAAGAAGAGAGCCGCTGCTCCTCCAAATTGCATGGGAATAAATACTTGTTTAAGATTCTGGTCTGTGATCTGTATGAAAAGATAGTCTCGCTTGAAACAATGCCAATTCTGAGACATTCAGGCAGATTCACTTAATCAGAAAATATAAATTGAGAACTACACTTACTTACATTCAGCCCACAACAGAGCCATCAGAACAAGTCCCAAGATCTTTTTGATGTCACCACCTGCAAATTCATCTAGTGGGACTAATCCAGCTCTGATGAAGCCTCCTGGTTGAAACATTAGCTCTTAAACTGAATGTAAGTCCAGTTCTCGATTTATACTGTTTTCTGATTTATAGTCTCTCTTGTATTAATCTACAAACACTTTTTTTAAATCTTTAACACATAACAAATATAAACTACTTTAAACACATAATGTTGGTGCATTATGCCAATGGCTGTGGTCATCTTCATAGAAAAATCTGCAAACTTTGAACTGTAGGCATTTATTCCCCCCACCCAACCCCCCCAAATGACAGACACAGAGCTCTCCCATCACGCACTTCACTGTACAAGGCTAGAAAATCCACAGCAACGGCACACATATACAAAATAGTGCTTAACAAATTCTGTAGTTTTTGCAGTTTCTCTAAACACTTCTGACCTGAACTGTGAAAACGCTGCCCTAAACTTTGCAAAAAAAAAAAAAAAAAAGTCAAATGTATACAATCTTCACATGAAAAACTGCTCAAAGTGCATTTAGAAGTCCTGATAGAGTCCTGTCAGAGAGGGAGCTGAGATATCTACAAACATTACAAACGCTGCTATGGCAACACATTTTGATTCATATTTAGAATAATAGCAGAAATACCAGAAGAGGAAGAAAAAACAAAAGTAAATAAAACACAATATAAATACGTGAAATGTACTATTCAATGTTAGTTCAGAAGAATTCAGTAAATTTTGACTTTTTCCCCGTAACAGTAGAGGTTATAGTCTGACTCAATCTGAATCTGGCCAGCAGAGAGTTCATTTGTCCAAAGACAGTCATGAAGAAAAATTGCAGCTCCTTTGAGAATTATTTATGATATGTTGGGGACTGAAAATATACAAAAGGAAATAACACTTTGGGCACAATTAATTGGCATACTGTCATAATTATAGTAATAAATAAGTTTTCCTTCTTCCATCCTCTCCTCTGATGGGACGCAGGGGCGTAATGCACTTCTGAAGGCATTTGGTCAGTTCAGGGCTGTTTACCGTTGCCATGACAACCGTACACATAGGATCAAAGAGGCGCCACGTGACTGCATGGTAGGTCGGTACAAAAACTGACAGGAAAGCCCATAATCAAGATAAATCATCGTCTGTGCTCACTATCGAGATCTGAAAGCACAGGAGGGAGGGGCAGAGAAAAGGGGCGGAGTTTAGTTACTTCATTCAAAATCTCACATTTACTTCTATTTTCAAAATGTAAATATATTTAAGCAGCAGAACGAAAGAAGTAATGAAGAAATGAAAGATGAGGGAAGATGTGACCTAGCTTTAGAACAATGCCTTTATTTAGCAGGTGGCAGAAAACTACAGGGACCAGAGTAGTGCAATGCTCCATATTTTGTTAATGTAAGTACATGCAGAGAGAGAGTACATGCGTTCCATTGCTGTATAAATTATAACTGACCTGGGCTTAAGAAGCAGAGAGAAATATAGCAATGCATTATTCTTTATATATATTTATATATATATATATATATATATATATATATATATATATAAAAAAAACTACACTGAAATTGCTTTTTAGGTCACACAGCACAGGGGTTTGTTGCGGTAGAGGTTAGTGTCCATCTCGTGGCTAAGGTTAATCTGTTTACTCTGTGTCGTGCGTGCATTGTGTGATTGTGGATTAGTGAAGGTCAGAAAGTGGGGAGGGCAGGGATTAATGTGCAGATGCTCACAATAAAACAAGGTTATATCTTATGGTTTACACTGAGAATGGGACATGTCTTGTTGATTCACATCTGAACAGACCGGCAAATCTCAAACAGAATATCCTGAACGAATGCGATGTCAGTGTTGTGTTGAACTTACAGCTGGGTAGGTGTGGCCCACATTGGCACTGTGTCGGGAGATGTCAATGTTCAGGTCTTCCTCGGTGGTCTTCAGGTAGACCGGGTTATCAAAGTTCATGCTCTTCTGGTTCTTCATGGTCCAGTTCCTCCACATGAGGTACGCCCCTGCGGCGGCCATGGCCAGCAGAACTGCACAATGACACACATCAGGTCACATGTTTCTGACAGACTCCATCTCCAATGTGCATGTAATTTAATAAAAAATGCATTTTATTTTGCCGTCAGAACTGTTTTTGTCCTCCCCACTCCCTTCTCCTCATACAAGTTGGTCAAATTGTGTACTTACAGACAGGAAGTATTGCCCAGGCGGCGACAGAGCCCCTGGTCGTGGAGTCTACCTGGATGGACGTGCTCACGTTAGCTTCTGAAAGCGAAAACAATCCAACATAAGCATTTGGGGGTTTTCTTTTTGGGGAAAAACACAAAACTTTAAAAGATTTAACAAGCAGTGGAAGCTGTACAGTTGAACAATTCAATAAACTGTGGGTTTAAAAACTATGTTGGGTGCTGTGTCAATATAAATAAAAACTATATGCAATGACTTAAAAACTCAAATACCCATATTCTATTCTCAATAGAGCACAGACAATATGTCTGGTGTTGAAACAGATATTTGACCATTTCATGGCTTGTTTTGAATTTGATGGCTGCAACAAGTCTCAAAAAAGTCTGGAGGGTATAACAAAAGGCCTCACTAAACTAAGAGGTGGATGGTAGCGATGGCAAGATGAAGCCCCATTAAGCATTCGATCTAATTAGTTCACTTGTGGCTAATGCTTCAAATTGCTTTATTTGCTCCACTGTGCCATCAAGTGGACAAAAAATGTAAGACAGATTGATAATACTATCTAGGGCTGCAGCTATCGATTATTTTGGTAATCGAGTAATCTATCGATTATTCGAGTAATCGAATAAGAGATACTCTTGTGTGTCTGCATATTTTAAAAAGTAACACATTTTAATGCACATCTGTGAATCTGTCAGTCTAACTAAGTTTTTTCATAGTGTTTTTTCATATTTTAATGCATTACATTGGAAATAGCTTTGTAAATGTAAGTTTTATTATTACACATTATGATATGGTCTACTAATTATATACTTATACTGGACTATATTATTATATATTTAATCAGAATATTTGGAAATGCTTCTACAAACAATGCAAAAGCTGCAGCAGTGTGCATTCCCCTCAGTATAAAAGGAATTTAAGTTGTAACCCTCTCTGCTTCTAAAAGCAATATCTATTATTTATACACCATGAGGGGCCTGTTAAAAATGCTTAACGCCACTGAGCCCACACGGCTAATTAGCATAGCTAAATAAAGTTTGCAAGTTACCGCTTACGGATTGCACACCACACTACGCTGTTCATTTTTGCCAGTTTGCTGGCACCTACTGAACAAAGTTTTTACAGAGGTAATAAGAATACTTTCTCTGTGATTAGTGTTTTTGTCGTCTGCATGGTCTCCAGAGTATTTAAGCTGCTCTGTGCATTAGCTGTAGCATTAGCCAAACAGTGCGACGCTTGTAGGACGCCGTTTCCTCTAAAACCTCTTTCATGATGGTGCTGTTTTCTACGTAGTTTATATATATATATATATATTTAAAATGCGAACTACAACTCAAATTTATTCAGTTTATAGCCCAACCCCAGCCTTACTGTCGCTAGTGTGTTGTGCATTAACCGTGCAGAAACTTTGTTCTGTGCATACGGAACATTTGTGTGTTAAATATTTAACTAATGGCTGAGCGCGGAGGCGGGATGTTGTTGTGTCAATTAACTAAAGCTGTCACCCGGCGCACTTTATTTCAGCGGATATGAAGCACACACGATCATTTTACTAAAGAATGCGACCAAAAACAGCTACAGTGTGCACAAAAACATCTGAAAACGCCAGAAAAGAGCTGTGAAAGTGGCTTCAAAACAACAGTTGTAGCCTCGGAGTATAGAAATTTGTAAATACGTCAAAGTGCCTTAATAGGTGTATAATAAATTAAGACCAATGCTAAACTGCTAAAATGGGCAGTTGTGTTGTTTGTGATTGAGTATCATGTAATTTAACTTGCTGTGTGCTTTATAGCCGCTGAAATAAAGTGCGCTGAGTGACGGCTTTAGTTAATTGACAACAATATCTCGCATCCGCGCTCAGCGATTAGTGAAATATTTAACACACAAATGCTAAAACCCTTATTTGAAGAATAAAACTGCGTTAGTCCATAGCAGCGTTATTTTGGTGATTTTATTTTGCGATGTGTAAGACAAATGTTTTTTGAAGCTGCCCTTGTCCGGCTGCTAGCTTACAAGCTGTGACCGTAAGTGGATCATTCAGTTTAGCTGAATGCAGAAGTAGTTAGCGCATAACCCCTATAGCGGATTAAGACGTGATTGTAAGTCATAACTTTACTCTGCTACGGGCACGTAGCTCATTTTAACCGGTTTTATGAATAATTATATAGTTGGTTACAATGAAGATAATCTGAAATGAGAATGTGTGCTCATATTATCAACATATTTGATAGAAATTTCGAATTTTCTGGCCAATCAGAGCGCAAGTAGCTCTGACCAATCAGACCTTGTTACATCGCGTTGCTTTTTATTTTATTTAATTTTAGCCAGGAGGACCAGGAATGCCATGGAAAAGCTAAAAGGAGAAGCTAATCGGAGAAGCTAATACATTTTGCAAAATAGATACATTTAGAAATTGGTTTCCTAAATGGATTAATGAATAACGCTATTAATCCTTTTATTAAAACCCTTTATCAAAGGCTCTTTTAAAAACTCATTTAATAAAACCATTGAGTAATCCATTTATTAAAGGCTCTTTTAAAAACTCTTAATAAAAGCATTTAGTAATCCAATTATTAAATGCTCTTTTAAACACTCTTTTAATAAAAGTATTTAGTAATCTCTTTATTAAATAAACTTTAAAAAAAACAGAACCATATGGTCCTCCATATGGTTCTGGTGTGAAGCTTTCAATTCAACAACTAAATAAATGTCTGAATGTATTAGGGTTGGGTAATAACAATATTACCATATACCGGGGTATATAAAAAATCTTGATGTTATCACTTCCAATACTGTGGTTCAAATCCCCTGAGGAATTATAATAGTTATTATTATATTATATAATATAATAGTTTATATTAAATACCTAAAATGTGTATCAACGTTCATGCCAATATATCTTTTTGTGTAATATTAAGCATATCTTTTCAAATTAACAGCAAAATATACTTTAATTAGCTCTCTCAATCGACATAATGCCGGCCTGACCACCATGCACAGGCAGCGTCTTGTTAGAGCAGCCAACCTGTCTAAGTAGGTCCCAAAAAAAGCATCCTCTGATCTTTGATCCTCTGCTTTGTTGTCTAAAGCATTGGCCTTAAAGCTGAATAAATAAGTCTGCCATAAAAGCTTAGGAACTCTTATCATCATATTAAAAAAATACACAGCCAACCTAAATGCATCATCACGCAGTTATGGCATAGCACTCGCTCTCCACAATCTGTCAAACTACTCAAGTGGGACACACAAGGAGTTTATCTTTAGCAAAAAGAAGGCTGCACTCTCTCTCTCTCTCAAAAAAAAAGAAGAAATATATCTCTGTGTGCAACACTTGAAGCGTTGCGGCATGATGCACACCTTGCCCCTGGACAGGCCTACTTCTGTTACTTTTTTTTAAGGCACGCTGAGGCACGAGAGGAAACGCATGCTGGACAGTAATATTCCAGGTACATAATGGCCAAGTTGTGTGTTTACATTTTTTGTTTTGGTTTCAAAACCCTGCACTGCAGATCATCCAATCAGAAAAGCAGAAACACTGGCACCCCATAGACCATTGTTTTGATTTAGACTGCAGTACCCTTTTCAGCCCAGTATGAGCCCATGCTGCTTACAGTACTTTTAAAGGTCATTATATTCAATATGTTGCATCCACACGCACGCCCCCCCCCCCCCCCCCTTCATTCTTTCTCCCACAGTCACATGAATCTATTCTGATCGTTCTATTTGTGGCAAAGTGCAAGTGTAATAAACTTGAATTAATAACACAATCTCACACACACACGCATCAATGAGCTTAAGAATAAACACAGAAGCCACACAAAGAGCAAGCCGAAGTTTGGATTTATGTCATAGAATAGAAGCAGCTGCTAAATCGAAAACTGAATTTAAACAGCTCTACATGCTTTAAGCGAAGCAGCCACACTTCAGCACAGGTAAGCTCTGCAGCCAGGTGTCAGGCTCAGCAAAGAACACAGAGCGTTTACCCGCTTTCAACTGAGTTCCAGACTTCCCAGCATCCTTTTGTGCATTTTTGGTCAAAGTGTCTGTCACAGAGAGAGAGCTACAGTCACTTTGAAGAACAAACCATTCCCTTCCTTGCTCCATTAGCACCTTCACTGTAGGAATGGGTTGATATGAACATTTTCATGTGATACAGAGATCCAATATTGCACTTTCTGCTGTATCCAAGAGTCGATTGTGGTCGGTGTTGCTAACGTCAATATAAAATCACTACAACTATTGCTTTATATTTAATAATACTTTTTTTGTTGTTGAAAAATGACATCTGCAGTCAAACTGTACAACTACATTGTACTGGGATTTTGACTTTAACACAAAGAATTCAGTAGGAGGCATTTGTTCTAACTTTTGACCTAACTATGAAAAATACACAAATCCAAAACATAAGCTCATCTTCTGACTGTAACCCAACAACCTTTGTCCTATACACCGACGTGCCAAATAGTGAACCAAAGTCCTTCTGCTGAAAGGGTTAAGTCCGGACCTACTTCATGAGCAGGCATTTTAATTCCATCTTTCTTCTCATCAACAATCACGCAATCAGTGTCGAACTATTGCTACTTATACAGCATTCAGCATAAGGTAAGAGAGGCATTCAGGTGGTCTCAGTATAAAACAAGCAGAACAAGTCCAGTGTTTAAAGATTAAGATGCGTTTGTGATTTTGGGGTAGGGGTGTTTAAAAAAAAAAAGATTTTGAGTCAAACATAGATTCTTATTCTCAAAATGAATCAATTCAAAATGCTCAGAAATAGATTTTAAATACATTAATTCAACCTTCCCTCGCTGCTCTTAGGGTGCCAATTTAATTTATACAGAAAAATATAAAAAAGTTGTACATGAACTAAAGAAAAAAGTTGGAATAAATGTTATCTTTTGTTTACATTGTCTTCATATGTTTATTATATATGAACCAACTTTCTTGACAAAATTGGCTCCATCACCATCCACTGAATCTAATCAAAATATGGTTCTGAATTGAAAATCATTTTTAATAAAAAATGTATTCTAAATTTAACGGTTACCCCAAGAATCAAATTTAACTCATCAGACTGAAAGATTCAGACCCCTATTCCAGGGGCATAATTAAGTAAAACACATTTCATTAGAATTTAGTACTACTGGTAAATACCAGCCCACAGGAACATAAAAAACATTGGGCAAATTTCCTTATTTGGGCCGATTTTAATGGACAATGTGTGTATTTTTTTTTTTTTTTTTTTTTACACAATATTAACATTAATATATTGACCATCACCCTCTTTTTCTCCTAGCTTTCTCTCTAGTTTTCTCTGGCTTAAGAGAAGAAATACAGTTACCATTTCTAATGCTGAGATTGAAACCACTAGTAGATTCTATTTTTAACGCAGGCTGATGTAAAGTAGGTCTTGGTGGAAATGGATCAGCTCTCAGGGGAAGATTCTTATAAATAATCCAGAGATCAGAGGGGCACAAGAGAAAGCACATGAGCAAACACCATCAGCTAAAGCATTGAGCCAACAGTCTGGAGCCAACACATCTTAACCTGAGTCTAGAGCTAACACATCAGCTAACAGTCTGGAGCCAATGCATCAGCTAATAGTCTAGAGCTAACATGTCAGCTAATACATCAGCTAACAGTGGGCCCGTCACCAGATTGGCTGGGGCCCCCTTAGAATATAAAATATAAGAGGGGGGACAATTTCTGGGCCAACACACCCCTTTGCCCCAATCAAATTTCATTTTATTTTCCCCTTTTAAATTATTACTGTTTAACATTGTTACTTACACATTTGATGAAAGTTAAAAGACAGGGTTTAAAGAGTTTTACATTTTTTTTGATCAAACATTTGCAAAAACAAAGTAGTCGCAGGTTCCTCTGATGTTGCCGTTTGGTGAAGTTCAGTCTGGTGATCCTCAGCAGTGTCCTTCTGTTCACTACAGCCTCTGTCCTCTGACTGTGGACTACAGGTACAGTCCAATAGTGTACATCTGTAACATAAAAATAATGTTAAATCAAACCTTTTTAAACAAATAGTATAAAATATGTAAAATTTAAACACACACCTGATATTAAAAATACAGAGGATCCAATAAAATGGTGATGGCTGTGTACATTTCCGGGCCTGAAACCTACAAAACAATAATGCAGTGTTAAATTTAAATACAACAGAGACAGACAGTAAATTCCTGTAGAATATAATGTAGTTTTCTTGGTTTGTGTGTTTGTATGGATGTTGTCTTGTCCTGGAGTTTATGATGTGTGTCTGATTTCTATGTTCTGCAGAGCAGGAACCTGCTGACAAACAGTTTTAAACTGAGCCAGGCCCGATTGTTTTTAATCTTTTCCTGCTTAATAAATAAAATAAACATGTAACGTATGTGTGTCCTGTGTCGGACACTATGGCCCTGAGTCGGACACGCTCACCTTTTGCTATTTTTCGGTCTTCTAACAGACGCTCGCAAAGACGTTAACTGGCTTATAGTAGAAAAACAAAAACTCTGCATATTGCTCTACCTCTGTGGTCATTTTTGTGTATTTATGCTAAGTGTTTATAAAATAATCATGATATGAAAATAATTTTGATAGGGAAATGCGCAGGGAACGCTCAGGTCACACTCAGGCGACGTTCTTTCAGTGATCTTAGTGTTTTTGTAGCTAACTTTGTCTTATTATTTTCTGATTAACTTTAGCTTAGCCAACAACCTTATTTTGAAAGACGGAAACAAGGTACCGGGTGTGAAAATTTGTTAACGTAAACATCCCAGCCTTAAATTAGAGCCGAAAAATCCAACAAAAAAGGCTGAAAAAGCCAGAAAGGTGAGCGTGTCCGATATTGGAACTTCCGTGTGTCCGACTCAGGGCTATAGCACTGCCGAGCTTAAACCTCGGACAAAAGCGCTATTTCATATGGCCACAATAAAATATTTGTAAAAGAAACTATGCAACCAATATATTGTTATAAACGTAAGAAAATGTACTTTTATTTTATACAATTTGCATTAATGAAGATAATAAATGAGCGACTTTATGAAGTGTTTAAGATTAAAAAGTAATAGAATTTTAGCTGAAAGTGTCCGACTCAGGACACACATACGTTACCATGTTAGTGACAGGAGCCTCCTGTAACGTTCACACATGTCTGAGGACATGAGGACTGCTGTCTTCAGTCTTCAGTGAGGTCCACAGTTTCATAAGTTTAGCAGCCCACCATCTGGAATGAAAGAGAAACAAAAGGTTTAATGTTGAACTGTAGGCTAATACTGTACCATGATGCACAACTGTATCACTCCACAGATACTGTTACCTTAGCTTGAGTTTGAAGGGACTCAATATTAAATATTTGTAAAAGAGATACATTTACATACTGCATGTTATTTAGTGCCTAAACTGTATTGTCATATGAAGTAGTAAATACTATTTGTAGTAGGCCTATTATATAGTAACACAGCTAACAGACTTTTAGCAAATAGCTAACACAAATACTAAGAGTTAAACTAGCAGTTGGATAGGAATGTTGAAACTAACAATATATATATTTTTTATTCTTACAAGGGATACATCATTTTATACTTTTTGTCATTTGTCATTAACAATAATAAAATATTTGACAAAAATAAAAATATTTAAAAAATAAAATAAGTTTAAAAGACTCACCTTTTGCTGTAACAGTAACTGTTGGCTACAGTTAACCTGAGCTGCAGTTGGCTGCTGTCGTGGACACTGTTGACTCTTAAACTATGGAGAGTTGTTCTTGTTGTGGTTTAATAAAGAACCCTTTGGTGCTATGTGGTTCTATATCTGTCATTTTTAGAACCATTTTTCAGAAAGGGTTCTATGGCTGCAGTAATAGAACCTTTTGAAACCTATAGAACCCCTTTTTATCGGCAGCAGCCCGCAGTGCAGCAGATGCGCATTCAGTGGAAATCTGGCACTAGCTTTTAAGTAAAGCATGGTGTAAAACCTGGACTGGATTTATATGAATATAGGAGTTTCTCACTGTGTAGAGGACCGGATTTGATAATGACGTTCTATCGTAGCGTTTTGCCGAATGAGGATTTGCAATGTTTCATGAAAGGCGCGCACTCTGTGAACTTCTTAAGGGGAACGGGGGGGCACAGCGCCCCCTTAATATAATGGTAGGGGAAACACTGACCTGGGCTTAAAGTGGAAACTCTCACCTGTAATTTGAGAGCATTCACATCCCCTCAGGAAGGGTTTTAGAATGACAGCTCTTTAATATATGTAGCAACCACTCAAGGGTTCAAAAATAATTGGACAATTGCCTCAAATTTGATGGGTTGAATGGGCTATTTCCCTCATGAATCCATCATAAACTGAGCAGGTAAAAGATCTGGACTTGATTCCAGAAGTTACTTTTGCATTTGAAAGCTATGCACCCACAACATGCAGTCTCTCAATGGAAGTGAACCAGACCATTCTTTGACTGGATCAAAAGAAAAAACCCTTCAACATCCACCTTAGTGTAGAACACTCTCCAGGAAGGAGGTCTGTCAGTGTCTAGATCGACCATAATGAGAAGACTTCATGAGAGCAAATATAGACTGTTCGCCACAAGGTACAGACCATTCATCAGCCTCAACAATAGAAAGGTCACATTAGACCTAGCCAAAAATGCCTAAAGAAGCCAGCCCAGGTCTGGAACAACATTCTTTGGACAGATCGGACTCAGACCACCCTGTACCAGAATGACGGGCAGAGAAAAGTCTGGAGAAGGCTTTGAACGGCTCATGATCCAAAGCAGACTACATCTTCAGTAAAATAAATGGTGGAGCAGTGTGATATATAGGCATGCACGGCTTCCAATGACACTGGGTGATGTTATAGAAACGACAGCTGCAGTAAGGGCCTGGCAAAGCATCACAAAAGAGGAAACCCAGTGTTTAGTGATGTCCATGCGTTTCAGACTTCAACCCGTCCTCGCCTGCAAGGGATTCTCAACAAAGTGTTCAAAATGAAAATTTTATTCCTTGTAATGTTCATTTGTCCACTTATTTTGGAGCCCTTGAAAAAGAGGCTGCTACTGTACAACTGAGTACATCTAATTATGCATTGGTTAACAGCTAAAATAACAAAACTTGTGTCTGAGTACACTGAACAAAAATATAAACGCAACACTTTTGTTTTTGCTCCCATTTTACATCAGCTGAACTCAAAGAGCTAAGACTTTCTCTATGTAAACAAAAGGCCTATTTTTCTCAAATATTGTTGCCAAATCTATCGAAAATGTGCTGTTTTATCTCACAGCACAATGCCACAGATGTTGCAAGTTTTGAGGGAACATGCAATTGGCATGCTGACTGCAGGAATGTCCACCAGAGTTGTTGCCCGTAAAATGAATGTTAATTTCTCTACCATAAGCTGTCTCCATAAACATTTTAGAGAATTTGGCAGTAGATCCAACCAGCCTCACAATCACAGACCACATCTAAGTGTTGCATTTATATTTTTGTTCAGTGTATCTATGGACCTAACTATGGAGGACCGTGAGCGCCACGCGAAAAGGAATAATGCTTTTATAAAAAGAGTTTTTAAAAGAGCCTTTAATAAATTGATTACTAAATGCTTTTATTAAAATAGTTTTTATAAGTTTATTTAATAAAGAGATTACTAAATACTTTTATTAAAAGAGTTTTTAAAAGAGCATTTAAAAAATTGATTACTAAATGGTTTTATTAAAAGAGTGTTTAAAAGAGGATTTAATAAAAGGATTACTAAATGGTTTTAATAAAAGAAGGATTAATAGCGTTATTCATTAATCCATTTAGGAAACCAATTTCTAAATGTATTTACAAAACCTTTTCTGAAAAGCATTTGCAAAACGTATTAGCTTCTCCTTTTAGCTTTTCCGTGGCGTTCCTGGTTCTACTGGCTAAAGTTAAATAAAAGAAAAAGGAAAGCGATGTAACGAGCTCTGTGATTGGTCAGAGCTACTTGCGCTCTGATTGGCCAGAAAACAGGGGTTTAGCGCTAACTACTTCTGCATTTGGCTAAACGGAGTGATCCACTTCCGGTCACAGCTTGTAAGCGAACAGCCGGACAAGGGCAGCTTCAAAAAACATATTTATGTCGTACACATCGCAAAATAAAATCACGAGACTAACGCTGCATTGGACTAACGTGGTTTTATCCTTTTTTTTCCATTTATTAAAGGCTCTTTTAAAAGCTCTTAATAAAAGCATTATTCCTTTTCGCGTGGCGCTCACGGTCCTCCATACCTAACTGTATAAGCGCTATATGCTCTTCCAACTGAGCAATCCCGCGGTGCAGGTGGTGTGAACCTTTTAAGTGGATTAATCCTCTGAACTCCACTCTTGTTCTTGCTTTCTCACACTTCCTTGACAAGTGGGCACTAACCGTAAACAAGCCACAGGATTGGCTTGTAGACTTTTCCATATCAAAAAATTGTCCCAAGTTTATCACTGAGATTGACCTTAAACTTACTTATGATTCAAAATAAAAACAGGATCAGACTTTGGATACAACGTAACTGAAGAGACTGAATGCACCAAATTTTATTCATAAAACAGTTCCTGCAGAACAGGACGACAATCCAGATTCCTGTGTCATTTATGTATAATGTCCAAATAACACATCTATGAAGATTTTCAGCTATCCATGGTTGTTCAAATAAGATATTTTGATGGTTGGTCAGTTTTGTAAAAAAACATGGGTCAACATGACATTCTTCTAAATTCTAAATGTTAGCATACATCCAGAATCAGTTCTTGACATGAGAAAGGTGTTTGTGAAGTGAATGTGTTCAGAGCCTTTGCTGACCTGGCCGACAACGCAGTCCGTCTGCTCCAGGCTCCTGGCCCTCCGGACACACGCAGGTGTATTTGGGAGAGTGTTTGTTTATCTGTGGTGCAGGTAGGCACATGTAGCTGCAGCCGCCATTCTCCCCTTTCTCCAAACACCAGTTTGTACCTAAGGACAGCACAAAGACTATTATACACCGACAGATGAGAGAAAGGCAGTAATGTCCTCATTAGGAACATACTTCATTCTTACAAAAATATACAATTACATTATTGAAGTTTGGCCATTGGAGAGCTGCGGAATTATTCTTTAATAACAGTTTTCAGTTTGAATGATAATCAGACATCTGCAGAAAGACTATTTAAATATTTTAAAAGCATACTGAGTGCAAACCTGCAAACATCTGCGAAGTAATCAACCTGTAGTCTGGGTCAAAAGATAAAATTCAAGCACTTTTTAGGCACTTTGAATTTATACTTACACAATTACTATACACAATATATACAGCAGACCCTCCTGGCCCCAACCATTGCCTCCACTAACTCTCTCCCACAGACTGTCAAACACAAAACATCCACTCAAGCAGAAACAAATTTTATGTGAGCACAGTTATTCGTCAACAGCAACTTTTGCCCACGTTAATATCTGCTTGAGCAGATATTGGAAAAAGATCATAACACCATATTACTCCATGAAATTTGAACTTTACTGAAACCTTGATACCTATAACTTATTTGCATGACCCTGCGCATGCTGACTCGATTGCATTGTTATGCACTATACTTACATTTACAAGTTTTTAATGACTGTATGACTGTTGATACGATACTAAAATGTCAAACTCGATTTTGATCTTGACTTGATAGTATTTTCAATAACATGTTAAAAAGAAGCGCATTTTTAAATTTTAGTTTGAGGTAGTACATTATAACTGTCTCCTTGACTGCTTCCATATTCATCAAATCATAGTTTGTATAGAATACAATTATTAGGTAATTTATATGTAGCCTAAATGCACATCTTTTCAAATTTATATATTTTTCTATACAAGCAGTGGTTTTTAAGTTTATCTTCAAACTGAACACTTAGTTTGATGCCTCTGTAGTCCACAGCCATGTAGGTGCAGGATTTCCCTTTTATTAAACACATTCAAAAATAATACAATAGTTTATTTAATTTTACCATGTGGTCCAAAACCACTTCAGATTAAAATAAAACATTCTAAAACCATGTCTCTCCTCAAAGGTGTAATTTTGCATCAAAAGTCTTATATAATTACCAGGCTCAAGTGTAGATCAGTTCAAAGTTTGGGCTGAGAAAAATTCTGATATAAACCTGTATTTATCTGTGATTTTAATATTGATCTGCTCAATCCTAATCACAAATTGAGAGATGACTTTATAGATACAATGTATAGTCTGAGTCTCTATCCATTAATCAACAGACCCAGCAGAATTACTTCACACTGTGCCACTTTGATAGATAATATATTTATCAATGACATTAAAAGGACGTCAATCAGCGGGTTATTAATAACTGATATAAGCAACCACTTACCTGTTTTTACTCTTTATGAAAGCAACTATAGAATTAAAGTGTCAGTCAACAAAGAACTGATTAAGAACTGAAGAAACATTACAGGCTTTAAACCATAGCTTATTGGCACAGGATTGGAATGTTGTGTATAATGAAAGTAACATTGACACTGCTTATGAAATATTCCTAAATATGTTTGTGTCACTTTATGACAAAAACTGTCCTATCAAAAAGATAAAAAGAAATCTGAAATATACAAAATGTCCGTGGATCACCTCAGGACTGCAAAATGCTTGCATGAAAAAGAATGCACTCAGAATGAGTGAATGCAGAGAATTTATTAAATCAAAAACCATAAAAGATTAAAGATATAAAAAGTATAAAAATAATCTAATTATTATAAGACTATGTAAAAAAAAAAGTACTATAGAAAAAAAAAGGAAAACAAAAATATAAATGGAATTTAAATAATCAAACAATGTAATAAGAAATTGAGTTAAAAAGTTACCCTGAATATTTTATTAAAAACAATGAAATTTATGATAAACAGTAAATGGTTTTAATGAGTTCTTCATGGGTCCCAATCTTGCTACAAGCATTCCAGATCATGATTTTAGTTATAAAAGACAGGATGTATTAATAGACAGAAATATTAACTCGATGTTTCTACTCACTGTGGCAGAAAAGGAAGTGTTGAATATTGTGTAAAGTGTAAAAGTAAAAAATCCAAAGATTATAATGAAATTGATATGAATTTGGTAAAAAGCATTATTAACAGAATCATAAAACCTCTGACATACCTTTTTAATTTGTCATTCCAAACTGGAACAGTTCCAGATTCAATCAAAATAGCAAAATTTCTACCACTGTACAAAAGTGGAAACAGGCGTCTCTTTACAAATTATAGACCAGTTTTGTTTACTTAGTCCGTTTTCAAAAATATTAGAAAAGCTCTCAGTGACAAATTGAAAAAATGTATAAACACAACTTGCTCATAGAAAACCAGTACGGATTTAAATCTAATAGCAATAACTGAAGCAATTGAAGACATTACTAAGTCTACAGATAATAAAAAAATGGCTTTGCTTTATTTATAGATCTCAAAAAAGCTTTTGATACTATCAACCATGTAATATTAATTAACAATTTGGAGAGGTATGGAATCAGGAGGGTGGTATTTAAGTATAAGAAGCTACATAACAGAAAACGTGAATATGGGTGAGTGTATTTCCTAAATTCAATTGGAAACCATACATCAAACTCTTTCAAACTAAAATATCCAAATATATTACAATTATAAACAAAGCCAAACATACTGAATCAGAAATCACTTCACAGTCTCTATGCAAGAGATTAAATGTGGCAAGACTAGTGAGCAGTAGAGGTCTGGGTAGGGCTGGGCGATAAATCGATTTTTTCGATTAATTCGAATTTGTAGTGCAGGTCGACTTGTTTTAATAAAAATCAATAAAAAAACAAAAACGTCCACCACCGGTGCTCTGGGCTCCCGTAGTTCATAGTGGGTAGGCAAGCCAGCCCTCCCACCGTGCTAGAGGTACACAAACAACATGGCAGTGAGAAGGGAAGAACTCGAAGTCCCTCCAGGATTTCGCGATGTTGTGATCACAACTATTAACGCAAACTGAAGCAAACCCTGCAAATTCAGCGCGACCCTGCACCTGCGTCCAAACTCCGCGACTTTTTCGCAACTTTGGTCAGTTATCGCCGAGATTTTCCTTTAAAATTGCATTTTGCTGCACTTACCGCTGTGCAGCGCTCCGGTAATGCGCGCCAGAGGTCGGGCTGCCACAGACAAAGTGGCGCGGAGGACAGAGGTGCGGTGCCGAAGTCGGGCACACACAAACAGTACGGCATGGAGGAGCAGCTGCGCGGAGTTCGAGTGCACGAGGTCGTAGGTGCTCAGCAGCAGCAGTGTGGATGGGACTGAAGGAGGAGACGAACGCGGTGCTTTCTAGTTTTGTTTGGTGTCACTCTGAAAAGCCCGTCTGCGTTGCCATGGTGATATAGTTGCCTAAAAAGTTGAATGGGTAGCGTATTTAGACAACAATAAAGTTTGAGGTGATTGTTCTTTAAAACGTTAATGTTGCAGGCTAATAACCTTCCTAAAAACCTATAGCACAGGAAACTACTTCTGTTTTTAATGACTGGATGTTCTACAGCACACAACAGGAATCACCAGAGAAGATCTGAGAGGAACAGAATCAGAATCAGCTGCAGGAGCCCCAAAAAACAGCCTAATAACACAGCAATATCATTTTAAAAAAGTAGGTACACTTGGCCTGTCCAAATACAGGTATTTTTAATTAAATTAATTACCACCTCACATATGTTTAAAAACAGATTTTGATTATAGCTCTGAGCTATAATCCGGTGTATTTACGGCACTAGCTGCTGTTCATTAATACACGCTGTCCCATATAAATAAAAAAAATAAATAAAAAAAATTGCAACTTTTAAGAAAATCCCCCGCAAAATCACAGGGCCTTCTCTTCTGTTTGACTTGTCTGAGTGCACTTTAACCTCAAGAGGAAATCAAAGCAATAAAGCTAAACTTGTTTTGGACAATTTCTCTGTTGTCTTCAGTTTGATTTTAGGTGGGGAAAAAAAAAAAATCGTTTTTAAATCGTAAATCGATTTTAAATCGTAAATAGAATTTTTTGTAAAAAAATCTGAGATTTTTTTTTTTTTTTTTTAGGCAAAATCGCCCAGCTCTAGGTCTGGGGTAACAACTATCATAGTACCATAAATTCACTTATTCTCCAAAAAAAGAGCAATATAATGCCGGGTACGGAGACCACACCGATCCACTCTTTTTACAGTCAAAATCAAGGATCTAGTCAGCTGCCACACTGCAATAAGGTTAAAAAAACGTATTAGTTATTTATTATCAGCCAGAATCCAAAATAGTTCACTGAGCATGAGGGGTGGCTATAATCTAAGGGGAAATATGAATTTCAAAATCAAGGTTGTACGAACCACAGGGAGGAATTTTTGTCTGTGGGGTTAGATTATGGAATAACTTGACTGGGGCTTTAAAGAAATGTTTTAAGGTTCATCAGTTCAAAAAATGTTTAAAAACACAGTTTTTGCTGGGTACAGGGCTGAAGAGGGACTATAAAAAAGGAGGATTGAAAAAAAAAAAATACTCAGGCATACTAAGGGTGTTCAATTATTTTGTGTTTTGTATATTTATTTTATTATTGATATTACTTTTATGTTATGGATTGATCAAACTATTGTATTTACAGGGAGCTGCTAATTTGTAAATCTTGAACTGAAAGGGGAGTGGGATTACATAAGGTTACACTTCAACCCACTTCTTTTCGAACATTGGTTATGTATACTCAATGTACATTTTATGTCTATTTCTTTTGAAATAGTTTGAAATAAACTGCACTGAATACTGGATAACTGAATTTTTCCTGTTTGCATTTTCAACTATAACTAGTAGTAGGTTATTAGGCTGCAACAACCATGGTTCATATCTATATTATGATTTACTGGACTCAATTTGGCCCCTAGACCTCAGGTTGAAAACGTAGTGCATAGTCTGTGGCTGCTGTGATTGATAACTTTTATGAAGCAAACTACTGTCCACCATCTCTGTCCTCTGCTGGGTGCTGTAAAGCTACATTTTTTTCTGAAAACACAAATGCGAGCAGTGCTACCCTTAGTTTTACTTAGGGTGGCATGAAGTGGGGAGAGCATACAGAATGTTCAGAGAGGTGGAGCTGCGCAACACTGAGGAGGGATGCCTACACTGTGGTGTGCTGTGTTCTGGTACATTAATGCACCTAATACTGTAGAACAATGCCACTCTGCCATACACTATAGTCTCTTCTTGTGTTTGTAAACAGAACATTTGCGTTCCAAAGATTGGTACTGTAAGTTAAAAAAGACAATACATTTTTAATGACGCTGCCCAAAGAAATGAAGGGGGATAGAACATTAATCTAGCTATGTGCGCAACTTTTTTAAACACATCATTCCTGGAATGGTCTATTCAACAAACTATTCAGTTATATTACAACAAAAGGTTTAAAAAGCAGTCATCTGACCTAAGTTTTTAAAGTTGAAAATGTTTTGCCTCTTAACGGGAATTGAGAAAGTTTCTTGGATAAAAGGTAAAACGTTTTTAACTTTAAAAACCAAGTCCAGATGTCTGCATTTTAAACCTATTGTTCTGATTCAATTAGTCTGGATGAGTGAGAGTCTTCACAAACATAATCAGCTAAATATTTGTTTGTTGTGGAATAAATCTGGTTACAATTCCAAGCACTTTTTAAACACTGAAAACACAAAATTATAATCAAGTATTTTCAAGAATTGCAAATGGTTCAGATGCCTTCTTCTAAAACCTGTCTCTGACATCATCAAGTTAAACAAAGTCAGATCTTGACCAAAATGCATGTGGGAGCAGACAGTGTGCCGTACCAGAGAGCTGGATGAGCTCGTGGTACACGATGATGTCCTGTGGATCGTTCAGGTTACTGGCCAGCGTCACCACTTCTGAGCCACTAAACTTATTGGCTCCATATATGGCCTTGTTTTCTCCATCTGTCCAGAACACTCGATCCTACAGACAAGACATCACCAGTTATTAAAATGTGGAATCTTTGACGATTTAAGCAAAAGATTCCTCACACATTCTTTGAAAAGGGAATGGAGTTAATAGTAAGAAATAGTAGAACAGAATAGAATAGAAATGGTAGCAATTGTTATGCTTTTAGGTATTTGTCAATCAAAAAAATATTTATATTGACTGAATTCCAGACAGAGCCCTGTTCTTTGACATTGTTAGTAAATGTATCCTAAAAAATAGAAATAGTCAACACTGTACCACACAGCAGCTCATAAACAGTTTAAGTACAAAAGCATCATTAGTATGAAAGTGTATGTAGTGAACAAAGGAACAAAAAGTCTACAAGTATTTACAAACCATTGTGTAAAACAAAGTGCAATATGTGCTCTTCCTGTGGGCCAAGTTGATGACATACATACACCAATCTCAAACTCAGCCCAAGGGACTGTGTGTCATCTTGCACAGAAGTGAATAAAAGAGTTTTACCTCGAACACAGTTAGGGCAAATGGGTGTCCCAGGTACTCCGCTGACTGGAGCACCTTCTTCCTGTTGTCCCCGTTTAGGTCCACACTACTGAGCATGTGCAGCTTCGAGTCCACCCAGTACAGACGGCCTTTTATCAAATCTGAAAGCGTGACAAAGGAGGCAGATCATTGGGTAGTACAATCAGCCTCCACAGCATCATAACATAACATAGCATCATAACATAGCTACTATCCCATACAGAACTGTTGTATCTTGGGCCCACAAATAGGCATTTATTGAACAATGATAGTTTAATGATGTGTGCAGTAAATTTTACCCAGCGTGATTCCATTGGGCCACTGGATGTCTGTTGCCACCAGGACTTGTCTGTCCATTCCGTTCATTCCAGATTTCTCAATCTTTGCCGGTTCACCCCAGTCAGACCAGTACAGAAACCTAGAAAAAAACAAGTTCAAGCAATGAAAAGAAAACAGATGGCATGCTCGCAGTGGCCCAACATGTAAAATTCAAGGTCAAGAGATTTATATTAGGGGCGTGACATGAAAAATTCCACAAGCTGAGACATAAGATTTATGATAGGATTTTAATATGCCTAAAAGTAAAATTAATGGGAAAAATCCACATAATCCTATCAACAGAATCCAAAACACGACTTCTGTTTTTTTTTTTTTCGCACCATTGAGAAATTAGGTCACATATGCGACCAAATTAGTGGCACTCTTAGAGCCCTGCACCTAAAGCACTGAACAGAATAAACTGGGGGCACGAGAACTCCCTACAAGATAGCTTTTAAAATTCTATTGTTATCCTACTGAGACATTTATAATTGCAAATAATAGTATAATCAGTTAATTCTGACATCTCCAATAATGGCACAAGATCTTGTCACACCCGATTTCTATAAACATAGTCCAAAGGCTATGTTACTGACCCAGAGAGGGGATCCACGGTGATGGAGGCGGGTTCTTTCAGGCCCCGGTTGAAAAGCACTTTGTGTTTGGTACCGTTGAAGTTGGACACAGAGATGGTCTTGGTGGCCAGGTCAGACCAGTACAGGTGTTTGTAGATCCAGTCCACGGCAATCCCCACGGGAGTCTGAACATTATCGATCACTTTGGTGTGAACACCAGCGTCTCCACGTTTGTCCAACACAGTGCTACATCAGATTCACACGAGTTAAAACTAAACTCCACACCTCAGTCAGCGTATGCCTCTCTGACCCACCTGTAAATGGCTTTGTGTCCCAGGTCAGCCCAGAAGATGATGTGCTGGCTAAACGCAGCGTCCAAAGCCACCATGTTCCTCTGCTGCTCCACAATCTGCGTGTACTCCTTCCTCTCCAGCCCCAGACGCCGGATGTCTCTGCGGTTGGTGAAGATCAGACATGGCTCCTTCCCTAAAGAGACACAGAGTGTTTAAGGCAGTGTTTCTCAAACTTTTTCTGGCATCGAAAAAAAAAACTCCTCCATGCCCCCAATGAAATAAAATACATACAATAAAAGGTTGATAACTTAGTTGGAATACATGTCTTGATTAAAACAGCAGTTTTTTTTATGTGTAATAACCTTAAATTATAACAGAGACCCAATGTGTGTTTTTATTTAAATATATATATCTGAGAAAAGTGTCATCAAAATCACTTCTGAGTGTACTGAAAGAGCCTTAAAATCGGTCCACTCTAGGGAGCCCCTTTACATAGATAGTCCCACACACTCATATAGGAAGGTGTGAGTAGATATCTTACAATTGCAAGAAAACGTATGTGAAACCTTTGGAATCACTTGGATTTCTGCATGATTTGGTCATAGAATGTGCTCTAACAAAGGAAGGAAGATCCGATCACATTTTATGACCAAATCATGCAGAAATCCAAGTAATTCCTAAGGGTTCCCATACTTTTTCTTGCAACTGTATACAATAAAGAGACAGCTTATTATAATGTCCATTGACAATTTAATATTAACACCCACCAACACTGTCACCATCAGGCCAATGTGGCCCATAATGCCATATTTAAGGTGGCACCCTTATGTGTGGTTGTTTATACAGGTGAATCCATGTCAAAAATAAAGAGAAAAAAGGATTTAAGATGTCTCTCGTGTGCACTGAATCTATACAATATACGCGTTTCACTTTTGGAATTACTGAGAAAGACTTTCACTTTAACATATTTTAAATCATTAAGACGTACCTGTATGTGTTGGCCCTGCATCGAGTTGTCATCTTTCCAGCATGTACCCTACCTATCAGTACCGTTAAGAGCACCATTAAGGCTGAAGCTTATCGATCCCAGTGGACTGTCATGACGTGGCATCGGTGCCATTATAAATACTGGGTTTTGGTTCCAATCCCTGGATTTTATATTGTTCAGTCATTTCAAATTGTATTCTATTGTATTGTGTTCTAAATCAGAGCAAAAAAATCTTCAAACAAACTATAGCAAATGTTGAATCTCATTGTTGTGACAACATACAGATGCACAGATTTTTTTTTTCAGCAGGAGTCTGGTGGCGGGACTCACCCACAGCCTTGCACACACCACTGGTGGGGTCCATCTGGTAGCCGTTGTGGCACTCACACTTGTAGCCTCCCTTCAGGTTGATGCAGATCTGACTGCAGATGCCTGGGTTCAAACACTCATTGATGTCTGCACAGAAAAGAGAGTGGATACCCACCATTCAAGTTTATAGAAGCTACATTTACAAATGTAACATGTGATTTAGTACATATTTTCACACTAAAATGTCTGTTTTCTAAGATTTTTTTATAATTATAAACTGGAAGCTAGGATATTGTTTTGTATAAAAACCTTGCCACTGTTGCTGGAAGAAAACTTTATTCTCTTCAATTAACATTTTAACAGTAGTTTTAAAAAAGTTATTAAAACATTAGACAAAACCCTTTTGAAAAAATATCTATATATAGATATCCATCTCATATATATCTATATCTATCTCATATATATCTATATATCTTTATCTATATATCTATATATCTATATATATATATTTTTTTTTCCAGGGTGATCATTTCATAAAAAACAAATGTATTGACTGTCTGATGAGAGTAATACCGCCACAGGTCTTGTGATCGATGAGCTGGAGGCCTGGTGTACAGTCACACTCAAAGCCAATTGCCAGGTCCCTGCACAGGTGAGAGCAGCCCCCATTGTTCAGCAGACACTCGTTCAAATCTGCACAATCACCACAATGTACACATTAGGTTTTGTAAAAATGAAGTCAAGACAAAAAAATGTGTTCTGTGCTGCTCAAAGTAGCTACTGTTACAAGGTTACAACAGTGACTAAATTTGTTGTATAATGTGTGTGCACAGATTTAGAGTAGTGAAGACTGACTGCACTCCTTGATGGGCTCATCGCTCCAGTCGGGACAGTCTCGGGCTTTATTGCACACTTTACTCATCTCAATACACTCCCCACTACGACACTTGAATTTGTCTGGACCATGACACTGGGTGGCTGAAAGGAACAATATTTTAATTATTACAGAAAACAGAAATGGCACTTGGTGAGTGGTAATGCAGCTCTCACCGTTTTTGCAGTTGACTTCATCCGAGCCATCCCCACAGTCTCTGAGGCCATTACACTGTCTGCTGCCCACAATACAACTGCCATCATCACATTTGAACTGATCTGGTGTGCATGTCCGCACAGCTGAAGAAAACAAGTGAACATCAAAACATGATCAGTCTCAAACTTCTAAAACTGAATTAACAAAATATTACGCCCCCATTTCATGAAAAAAAGAGAACATTTCTTAAGCTGAGTAAAACTGATGCTGGTGAAGAGTTTTGCTTACGGCAGTTGGCCTCGTCGCTGTTGTCCTTGCAGTCGGGATCTCCGTCACACCTCCACTTCCTGTGGATGCACTCTCCAGAGCCACACTGCATCTCACTGCTCGAACACTTGGAAGGAGGCGTGGGGTGACGGCCGCAGTGCTCTGGGGTCTCGTCTGATTGGTCCTGAAGGACAAAGTATGCAATAATACGCAATTGCATGGCAGAATTTTCAGTTTGGTAAAAATATTGATGCTCTAATGACAGTACTAAGTCACTCGTGTTTATACACACAAGTGAGTTCTTAGCTTAGCTTAGTTCTTCAGTACTCAACTCAACCCTGTAAGAAGCTCTTTTCCATGTATTTCAACAATCAGAATAAAGTGACCCCGGGGAATCAGCTTGCACAGCTTTTTGTTCTGCTCAAATGTTTTTATTCAAGATTGTAAGGCATTACCTGGCAGTCCACGTCGTCGTCACACACCCAGCTGGCCGGGATACACGAGGAGTTCCCACACTGGAACTCACTGGGGCCACAGGATGAAGGCGCACACTCCACCTCATCAGAGCTGTCCCCACAGTCATCCTCCCCATTACACACAAAGTTGCGAGAGATGCAGCGGCCGCTCGCACACGTGAACTCATTCGGAGCACAAGTGATGTTTCCTACAGTAAGAAAAAAAACATTAACAAAGGATAATGTCCTAAGTGACGACCTGTTCCACCGAGTTACATAATGATAAGCACTCACATGCTGGTGGAGTTAAGAGTTGATCTACCATAATTTTCAAAACAATTTAAAGTCCAAGTCCTACATAGTGTGGACCCTTGAGCTATGGCCTAATGGTGTATGGATGTTAGGGTACAAAGTAGTTCCCAATATAACAGTAGTGAATTGACATACCACAGTTAATCTCGTCCTCGCCACTGTCACAGTCTTTCTCTCCATCACATTTCCAGAACAGAGGGATACACTGTGTGGAACCAGCGCCGCAGCTGAACTCATTCACACGGCACGTCCTCATGTCTACATACAGCAAACAACACTGCTTCAGATATGACAAAAGGACTTATGATCACTTCTCTTCATGTTCAGAATACAGTCAATTTTAGGTTAGGAATCATCTTTTGTCACTTGCATCATGTCCCTCCTGATAGATCTGTACTCAGAACTGAAAATACTAAATGCCTTTGTTTCCCTGGGGTACGGGCTGGGTACTGTTATGATTTTTCAATCCCAGTACTTAAAGCATACCTGGTTTTGGATACCGGTACCTGAGCGATATTGAATATAAAAAAAAACAATTTTTGGAGCAAAATTCTTACTTTTAAGTTAAAACCAGTAGTTTGTATGATTTATTCTGTGTTATTTATTTGATTCATGCAAAGGAACATTAAAGTTGGTTTTGAATAAAAATTATTTTTTCCAATACGATTAGTATTGTAACTTTTCTTTCAACACCACAAAGGTATTGTTTAACGGTACCCAGCCCTAGGTATGAGTAATATAAATGTGCCAGGTACATGAACAACTGAATTTTATTAGAAAGAATATTAACACACTTCCTATAAAGAAGACTGGATTTGCTGAGTAATGCGGAATTCGCAGGAACACACAGACTCCTTCAGTCTAAACTGTAGGGCGCAGATATGTGTAGCAGTGTGGTGGCTGGCTTTGACATTCCTCCAGAGCCATGTAAATAGCTGCTCAAACACAGGGCATAGAGTCCATGTGCACGTCCACTTCTGTCACTCATGAATACACTTAGGAATCACCTGTCACTCAAAACGTTACACATAACGTACTTAAGTTTCTTTCCAGAAACACTGTATAAATTGGTCACATAAATCATCACACGCGTCTCCTTCTCCACTCACTAGCATTCCACCTGAACTGCACAATGGCGCTTGAAGATTGAAGAATAGGGGTTATACGCTACTTTTGCATTCGGTTAAACAGAATGATTGACTTCCTGTCACAGCTTGCAAGTGAGCAGCCAAACAATGGCAGCTTCAAAAACATTTATGTCTTATACATTGCAAAATAAAATCACCAAACTAATGTTGCTATGGACTAATGGTACGTTCACACTGGACGCGAATCACGTCATGCGCATCTAGTTGGACGCGTGACCATTTTGAATTCACTCGCGTCATTTGTGTGTGAAATTCACACTCAAATTCACTCGCGCGGATTGGTCGCTTCATTTGCGTCAAATGAGGGGCATGGCCGCTAGATCTACTCCCAAATGAGCCTGTCTTGGTTTGCTCACCTGTGTCCCCTGTGGCTGTGAGGACCTCTCCCCAGGACACTACTGCTGTACAGCAGCATTAACCCCAGACACAGAGCTGAGGCAGCCTGGGGTTATTTCTTGTACATTAGCTCTCTCTAGTGGTTTTGGGGTCTAGTTTAGTCACAGACTCTGTATTTTCTGTTGTTCTGGAGAGTGCAATAACTGCTAATATAACAAGCACATCTCAATAGGCTATTTTGGTAAAGTTAACCCCTCTTTATATTTGTGTTTATTTGTGTGTTCTTGATGTCACGATCAGAGCAAGCCTCTGTCACAGGCTCGTATCACAAATAACAGCTATAACCACAGTCACACAAAGCCTAAACAGCCATATTTATTTTATTTTTATAGTGTTTTCTATCAGGGCTGTTTTTGGGAATAGATCCTTTTGTTTCCTGTCTTAATAAAAGTAGAAGAGCTGCTGTAGGCTGCAGCTTTTAGCTCCGGGTTCACTCTGACAGCCTCGATGATTGTTTTGCAGGATCTCCGAGGCAGGGATCTCCTCGTTACGTCGTACGTAACCACGTCATTGCTACATCAGGTCCCTGATTGGTTAACGCACCGCGAATGTTCGCAGAAGTTAAAATTTTTCAACTCCCACGACGAGAGCGTTGGACACGAATCTGCGTTGTTCGCTTCATCCACAGATTCGCGTCTTCGTCTATTCGCGGGACTTGCGCATCAAATGCTCAATTTGCGCTAATCGCGCGATCCGCTTGATTCGCGCCGCTGGACGCTTTGTTCGCGCCTGAATGCGGATCTCCATAGACTTAACATGGTAATCACTCGCGCCTGATGCCTGATTTGCGTCCAGTGTGAACGTACCATAACGCAGTTTTACTCCTTCAAACAAGGGTTTTAGCATTTGTGTGTTAAATATTTAATTAATCCTGGGAAATTATGTCAATTAACTAAAGCTGTCACCCGGCACACCATTTCAGCAGATATAAAACACACAGCAAGGTAGTTACGTGATATACAATCACAAACAACACAACTGCCCATTTTAGCACAGTCTTAAAGTGCCTTATTAGGTATATAATAAATTGAGTATTCATTTTTACACTCCTAGCTTATTTGCAACTGTCGTTTTGAAGCTGCTTTCATGGCTCTTCTGTGGCATTTTCCAGACGTTTTTGTGCACAATGTAGCTGATTTTGGTTGCATACTTTTGTTAAATTTTCCTTTCTGGGAACAGTACTAGACATGGGGCTAAAATATCTCCGATACTGATGCATCAGGGCCACTTATCCATGGTCAAGGTGCACACTGCTCTGGTGACGTTAGACCCCCAACACAGGTTAAACAAAACACAATAAGAAATGCTGAGTGATCTCAAAATGTGTGCATCTTACTGAAATAGTTACGACATGACGTGTATAGACAAACAGCATGAACTACAGGGTATAGCACTCAACACAGGTGTAGCCTACCTCAGTCCTGTTTTGGTCTTTCCCTTGTTTTCAAAACCAATCTGAAGAAAATCTAGACAAAACTAAAAAATATAGCTGCAAGCGGCGATGGTAGGCCCTCGCCTGCCGCGCCTGGAGCTGGGGCAGATTTGCCAAAACTTTCCAAATTTTTAGATGTGGCTCTTTAAATATTTACCAAATTTGCTCTATAGGATTATATTGTATAGGATTCCCATTAGAATATAATAGGTGGTTTCTGACATTGCCATGGCAAAACCATACAAACTAAAGCATGAGTCCAATAGCCTTTTTTCATTGTGACCTGATGATTTCTCTGCCAATTTTTCGTACATTTCCAATAAATTTTATATTTTGTCCTCCCATAGGGATTTTCTCATCTTATCTGCAGGGGGCACTATTGCAGCAATTTGCATTTTGTTCCCCTTACATGCCCTTAGGTCCATGGAGTAAATAAATGATTAAAATTTGAGCCACATTGGCTACTGCGTGTGCTGTGGCAACATGGTTTAATATTCTACAAAACCTTCAACAATTTTGGTCAGAGTTCTCTCCAGATGATGTTGACAAATTGAGGTTATTTACTTAACTTAAGACGAGTTCATTAAAATGTAAAGGGTGCAAATCGTGTGTATGACACGTGTATTTTTATCGTCTCATACAAATTTGTATTTTGCTCCCTAGGGGGGTGCTATCGCAACCATAGTCAATATTTGCATATTAATCTGTTCAAGCTTGGAGACTCCAACGATTAAAATGTGAGAAATCGGTCAAGGTATGTGCGAGCTATGACACTTTGAAGGGTGTTGGCAAGCCACAAAAACAAAGCGAAAATTTGTGCTGTCGCCACTGCAACACAGTTTAATATTCTACAAAACCCAGAACAACTTTTAAAGTCCCACTTGTCTAGATGATGTGGAGCGATTTTGGTGTCACTGGGTTAACCACCCTAGGACGAGTTTGTTAAAGTTTGAGGGGTGGAAATGGCGTCTCCGGTGAAAAGTCACATGATTAATCCAATATGGCCGACTTCCTGTTGGTTGCCTAGCAACGCCATAATTTTATATTTGTTCAGGATTAAATGACCAATCACTATGCCAAATTTCATTTGGATACAACAAAGTACATTTTTGGTGTGTGGCACAATGTATCTCGATTTTCCAGGGGGCGCTGTCCTGCCAATATTTGAGTTTTTTGATGTTCTGCATTTCAAAAAAAAAATTTTCCTGAACTTTAATTTTGTGCAAAATTTGGTGAGTTTTCCGTGGCGGCAAGTAGCCGAACTGGGGGTGGGGGTGTAAATATAGCCACAAGTGGCAATCGTAGGCCCTCGCCCACCGCGGTCCGGAGCTGGGGCAGATTTGCCAAAATTGCTGGTTGTGGCTCTTTAGTAATATACCACATGTGACATAATTGTGACACTGTATAGGATTTCGGTTCAAATTTAATAAGGGGTTTTCTGTTGTTGCCACAGAAACACAGAGCATAGGTCCAACCGACTTTTTTGTTTGTTGTGATGAAAAGGACGTGTAGCAAATTTTGCACATTTATGATGAACTAAATCGTTTTCTCCTTCATTAAGGATTTGTAGTGTTTTTGCATTAGAATAAATTGGAGGGTTTTGGGCATTGCCATGGCAACACTGTAAAAAAAATGACATAGGTCTCATTGACTTTTTTGATCAGGGTGACATAACAGAATTTTTGGCCAAATTTCAAATATTTCAAAAAAGTATTTTTTTGCGTGCCATATAAATATTTGCTTCATTATGTAGGGGGTGCTAAGGTGCCAAGTTTTATTCCTTCTGTTTAAATGGGTCAAAAATTGGGAGGTTAATCAGCGTTTCAAATTTGAACAAAATCGGAGTTTGCTTGCGCAAACTGTAGCATTTTATGTTTACATAAAATTTGATAAAATTTTGGTAAAGGTTACGGCTTTGCCGCATGAAAACCCGTAAAACATTCTACAAATATTTGGATAACTTTTGATGATGTACTCCTCTAGATAAATTTGAGCTCACTCGGATAAAACACCCTAGGAGGAGTTAGAAAAAGTATGACGTGTAAAAAACAGCCGAGTTATGCTTTTGAAATTTTAATCCAATATGGCTGACTTCCTGTTTCTTTTGTGGCATTCCCGCAATATTTTTTACTTGTCCTGTCATAATGAATCTCTGTACCAAATTTGGTGATAATACAGTTAAAAAAAATTTGACCAGCCTCCCATAGGTGCAATGTTAAAAGAATTTTGTGGTGGCACTATCATGCCATATTTTTGTATTTGTTAATATGGCCTATAATAAAAGTTTGCTTGCAACCAACCTGAATTTTGGGACAATTTTCATGCAAGTTTAAAAATGTTCACTGGGTGAAATTTGCGATACCACATACAAATAAGGATGGGAATTAAAATCCAATTCTTTATCGATTCCTGATATAGCTGTATAAAAATTAACTAGATTTGTGGCCATACAGTTTATTATGAAGCAGAAATAGAAGCTTATTTTTATTTTATAGTTAGTTATGTGGGCTTATTTAAACTGGACTCACTGAACAGAAGTAACATGTATTGAATGTACAACTGTTTATATAAAAAGCATACATTTCCAGTAATTTATGCTTTTCAAATAAACAGTATTGTGGCTTTAATATTAATGTAGGGGCAGCAGAAGCAGCTTTGCACCTGTCTGTCTGGAAAAAAAAAACAACACTCATTAAATGAAACAGTAGTCTGTGTTACTGTGACAGTGCAAAGCAGGGAGGGACCACATCAGAGTCAGACAGGTGGGACAGGATTCAAGGTTGTCTACAGAGATTTCTCTCTTTCTATTGTATTTCTTGGGCAGGGGAATGAGCTGGGTACATGGAAGAGTAGGCTGTTTATCGTGCCTTGAGCAATGGTCTGGACTTTTTACTTTGCCCACGACAGGAGCAGGGACAATGCTGCGGTGCTTTGCAGGGCTGAGACTGCCTGGGACTCAAGTAGTTCTACAGCTCTGTGTCCCACATTAAAACCATGTAACGCACGGCCCCCTTGTCGTTTATTTCATGACATGAAGCACCTGTTATCGTAACACACCACCAAGACGCTAGTGGCTAGGAAAATCTCTCTGGATCATTGTATCATTGGTTGTGTCTATTAGTGGCGGGTTCTTCAAATTGTCTTAAAAGTCCAATGTAAATATTGTGCACACACACACACACACACACACATATACATATATACACACACAGTATTTACATTGGACTTTTAAGACAATTTGAAAAACCTGCCACTAATCAGTCCCTCCAGGATTTCGCGGGCAATTTTTGTGATTGTTGCGGGCTAAAGTGCCTGATTTTGCGGGGGATTTTCTTAAAAGTTGCGCTAAAAGTTGCAATTTTTTTTTGTCTATAATTCACAGGTAAAAAGTACCAGAGGTGATAAAAATACACTGTTACATGAGCTTTTTAAAAAAAATATTAGCTACCAACTATAAAAACTAGCAAAATCTGTTTTTTAAACATATGTGAGGTGGTAATAATCTAATTAAAAATACCTGGCTATTACACTGCAGCTGATTCTGATCCTCTCAGATCTTCTCTGGTGATTCCTGTTGTGTGCTGTAGAACATCCAGTCATTAAAAAACAGAGGACGTTTGCTGTGCTATAGGTTTTTAGGAAGGTTATTAGCCTGCAACATTAACGTTTAAAGAACAATAACCTCTAAGTGTTGTCTAAATACGCTGCCCATTCAACTTTTTAGACAACTATATCACCATGGCAACGCAGACAGGCTTTTCAGAGTGACACCAGACAAAACTAGAAAGTACCGCGTTCGTCTCCTCCTTCAGTCCCATCCACACCGCTGCTGCTGCTGAGCACCTGCGACCTCATGTGCACTCAACCTCTGCGCCATAGCTGCTCCTCCTGCTGCTCTGTGAGTACGCCCTCCGCGCTGCGCCTCCACGCGACTTTGTCTGCGAGTGCGCCGCACCTCCGCATCACACCTCCTCGTCGCTTTGTCTGTGGCTCAACCCGTCCTCCGGCGCGCATTACTGGTGCGCCGCTGAGTGAACTGCTCTGCTCGGAACAGGGGACAGCCCGCAGACAGCGGTAAGTGCAGCAAAAGGCAGTTTTAAAGGAAAATCTCTGCTATAATTGACAAAAGTTGCGGAAAATTTGCGGAGTTTGGACAAAGTTGCAGGATCGCGGTGAATTCGCAGGGTTTGCTTGATTTTGCGTTAATAGTTGCGATCGCAACATCGCGAAATCCTGGAGGGACTGACTAATAGACAACCATATATATTTTGTACAATCTCTTTCAATATAACTCTCTTGCACAACATTTTTGTGTCCATGTGTGATTTTAAACAAAACCAAATTCCTCCCTGAGCCGAACCGAAGAACTTCTGACACTAGCCTTCCAAATGCCCATCATATTATTACATACATCATATATGCTACATGATTTGTGGCGAGCTAGCCAGGAGGTTTATTGGCATTTATTTAATACACATTTTGATCAATTTTGGTTACTCTACATTATTTCATTACAATGGACGAATTTCAGAAATGTGGCATCAAAATACCTAATGCTGTCTTAGTTAAAGGCATAACAGGCACGGTAAGGGATGAGGAAGTTATTGACTTCTTAAAACGGTACGGCACAATTAAAAAAAGAGAAATAATTGAAAATCCAGAGTTTGACAACTCACTAGTTGTCGAGTTTAGCAGTGGTGCAGTTATAGCTGATTTGTGCCCAACATTGCTGTATACGTTGTTCTCCACTGATAAAACGGCAACTTTATGCATATCTGAGCTGTCTCACAGTTTACGCTGCACATGTTGCCAAACACAAAATCAAGTCTTATTTATCTGAGTTGCAGAATGTAGCGAAACTGTTTGGTATGGACTATGCAGAGGTGTTGAGGGCCATGACGACTCAGACTGGACTCTCAGTGGCTGAACTCCAGCCTGTAGTTCAGGTAAAAGAGCCACTGGCAGATACCGAGGCTACTGAATGCCCACCAGAACTACTGGTGAAGATGCCCTCATCATGCCATCATCAACTGCCACTACTACAGTACCAGACACTGCACTTCCCAGGCCAGGGAGTGAGCCACGGACCTGTCAATCAGGCCCAACGTCAAAGCTGGGGGTAGGGCATCCCATATCCAGCATTGATGTCCATCCACCAGAGATCCAGCGCTACGTAGTAGAGCACATTGTGAAAAATGAAGAGAGTGCAGCTCATCATCAGAGACTAAGAGTGTTTTCTGGTCGGCTACCTAGACCTGCACACAAGGCGGATTATGAAACATGGCGGTCAGGAGTGGATTTACTGCTGAAGGATCCATCAGTGTCTGACCTCCAGCGCACAAGAAGGACGGTAGAAAGTCTTCTGCCTATCGTAAAACACCTCAGCTCTGACATGTTACCCTCTGTATACTTGGACACTCTAGCTTCTGCATACAACACTGTCCAGGATGGAGACAAAATATTTGCAAAGTTCATGGATACATTTCAGAACGCTGGAGAGAAGCCATCCGCCTACCTCCAACGCCTCCAGGTTGCCTTAAATGCCGCCATGAAAAGTGTTTTGCCGTGGGTGCTGGGACAACTCCCTGATTTCTGAACTCCAGCTTAAGCAAAAAAAAAGCTGCATCCACCCACTTTTGCTGAGCTGCTGCTTCTTTTGCGGACTGAAGAGGACCGAGAAGCAGCAAAAGCTTTTAGGATGAAGCAACATCTTTGGTCCTCTAAACAGAACGTCACCACCCACGTCCAGGTTGCTCGCGCTGACGTAGAGGAGGGCGGAGCAATCACTCACTGATCATCACTTTTCCCAAAGACTTTTTGGGAGTAGATTTTGATGTGTCTACTCTCACCCTGGAAGTCCCAGATGCATGTCCTGAGCGCCCTTCACCAGTCCTCATTGGGATGAACACTCTCGAGCCCTTATACAAACAATACCTTGGCAGTGACTATCCCAACTTCCAGCCCATTGGCCATGGATATTGAGCCGTCTTAAAGCTCCTGCAGTTAAGACACCAGCAGATCCAGAAGGGATATTCCTTATGCCTTATTCCTGCTGGGCAGACCATCGTCCTGGAGGGCTCGGCCAGACTTAAAATTCCCTCTGCAGCCCCATGGGCCATTATTGTGCACCCTACGTCACCCCTTCCTGGACGCTTGTGTGTCCAGAGCTGCTTGGTTACATTCCCACAGCATTCACCATACAAAGTTCCTGTAGTGATGAAGAATGAGTCAGAGCAAGATGCTTTCATTCCGCCGTTAATTGTCATTGCTGTCTTAGGAACAAAACCAACCATTCTCTCACAGCACACTGCAGTCAATTCTGATGAATTACAGAAACCCACCTTGGAGTTCAACTTTGGGGACTCTCCCATCCCGGCAGAGTGGAAAGAGCGTATTATCACCAAGCTCAATAATATACCTGAAGTATTCTCTCATCATGATCTGGACTTTGTGTGCTGTACGGACCGAGTGCAACACCACATAAAACTCCATGATGATACACCCTTCAAGCACAGAGCAGGGCCGATTCATCCTCAAGACTTGGAAGTGGTCAGAAACCACCTGCGTGACCTGCTTGAAGCTGGTGTAATAAGGGAGTCAGAATCTCCATTCTCGTCTCCAATCGTGGTGGTCCGCAAGCGCAATGGTGATGTCAGGCTATGTATTGATTATAGGAAGTTGAATCTTCAAACTGTGAAAGATGCGTATGCCCTACCAAATCTAGAAGAATCCTTCTCCGCACTGACTGGATCCAAATGGTTCACTGCCCTGGTCCTAAAATCTGGTTATCAGTTTGAAATGTGTGAAGATGATAAGGCTAACACAGCTTTTGTCACACCACTCAGGTTCTGGGAATGGAGCAGAATGCCCCAGGGAGTAACAAATGTTCCTAGCACATTTCAGCGGCTTATGGAAAAGTGTATGGGAGACCTTAATCTTAAAGAAGTACTCGTGTTTTTAGATGACATTATCATCTTCTCTCCCACTTTGGAGGAACACGAGAATCGGCTGCTGCGAGTGTTAACTTGGTTAAAAGGAGTTTGGATTAAAACTCTCGCCAGAAAAGTGCAAGTTCTTCCAGTCATCCGTCCGTTATTTAGGACACATCGTATCGGACAAAGGAGTCAAGACCGAGCCAGAGAAGATTTCATCCCTAAAATACTGGCCAGTCCCCCAAAATCTAAAAGAGTTTCGGTCTTTTTTGGGCTTTGCTGGATACTATCGGCAATTTATTAAAGACTATGCCGCCCTTGTCAAGCCACTCAATGAGCTAACCCGTGGCTATGCACCTGTCCACCGACCTACCAAGCTGAAGAGGCCTGCCGGGAAGTATCTTGATCCAAAACACTTTTTTGGAGAGAGATGGTCTAGTGACCACCAGAATGCCTTCAAAACATCATCTTAAAGTTGCCATCTGCACCTGTTCTCGGGTTCAATCCAAAGTTGCCATATATTTTACACACTGATGCAAGCACCACTGGATTGGGAGCAGTATTCTACCCAGAACAGGAGGGCAAACTGCGTGTAATTGCTTATGCCAGTCGTGGCGTCTCCATAAGTGAGTCAAGATAACCGGCCCATAAACTGGAATTTCTGGCTCTAAAGTGGAGTGTAACAGAAAAGTTCCACGACTACCTTTATGGAGCCAATTTTACCGTTGTCACAGACAGTAATCCTCTCATCTACGAGCCACCGCTGATCAACCTACTCGTTCAAATTGCAGTATCGTTTGGCAGACAAAATGTAGACGCAGATGCCCTGTCAAGACAAGCTCATGGAAATGCCCCTGATGACTATTCCTGCAAGGAGTGGAAACTTGTTCACCATCTGGCCAAGCAGCTGTGTGCAGCAGAAGAGATCTCATCTGACATTGTGGACGCTGTCTGCCAGAGTTGCCTGGTCAGGACATACCTTCAGTCCGATCAAAATTATACCACTGTCACCCTTGGTTGAGTCTCTGTCAGCCTCTGGTAATGCAATCCCTGATGCATACAGCAAGGAAGAGCTCCACGGCCTGCCTGTGATTCCAGCCCTGTCTCAAACCGATCTGAAGGGCATTGGAACCCAGGCAAAAATCAAAGTGGCGGGAAAATGTGAAGCCCTTGGCACAAGCATATAACTGCACGAGAAATGAAGTCACAGGGTTCACACCATACGAACTCTTGTTCAGTCATTCACCTAGGCCTCCCGTCGACTTGGCTTTTGGTTTGCCTGTCCACGAAGCTTCCTCCATTTCTCATTCTCAGTATGTGAAGAACCTCCGGTTGCGCCTTGAAGAAAGCTATAGATTAGCCTCTGAAACCGCACTCAAGTTGGCTGCAAAAAACAAGAACTGCTTCGACCAACATATTACACCATCTGGTCTGAACATTGGAGATAGAGCGCTTGTCCGTAACATCCGACTGCGTGAAAAGCATAAGCTGGAGGATAAGTGGGAACCAGGAGTATATAAGGTCATCAAGCATGCTGGGGATTTACCTGTTTACACCGTGCAACCTGAGAACCAGGATGGCCCAACCTGCACATTACTCTGAGACCTATTGCTTCCTTGTGGTTTCCTGCCAGTCTGCTCCGCAAAGGACCTTCCCGTAGCTACACCGAATCGTCGACCAAAGACTCTCAGCCAGACACAATCCAACATGGACTCTGCTGAAGTCCTGGGGGAAGAGGATGCTGATCTAGACATCCCAGGAAGCCCTGCCCAGTTTTTCAGTCCCGTTCAGTGTGGGAAGAGTGAGACAACTTGAGCCATCGTCTCAGTTCATTGACACTGGGGGGGTCTGTTTCTCCAGCAGCCTCTGGTGTCTGTGACATTTAATTCTCTTCTTCCACCAGACCTGAGTGTGGGCTCTGCGGGATATTTACCTGAGAATGAGGAGTCCTTTGCAACATCTGGTCCCCTTGCTTCTCATGACAGGTCACTGTATCCCACTAATCTGTCAGAAGTCTCACATTACTTATCTCTGTGTCCAATGCCTTTTTTCTATTATTTTTGATGTAAATAGATTTTTATATTAATTTACAGATAGACATTTTCTAACGACTATGTTGCAGGTCAGTTGTTTTTTTACCCCATGTGATCTTGAATCTAACGGAGAAAGAGGCAGGCCTTATGTTAGAACGTCCAATCAGACGAGTTTGCCCAGAGCCTGGTCTGCTCTATAAACATGAGACGCAGGCTGTGAACGAGGCAATCTAATCTGTGGATTAATAAAAAGTTTGCGCAGGAAAGAGACCGTCCTGTCCTGCACAAAGCCTCTCACTTCTACACAGGGCTGATACGAGGTTGTTTTTTGCTCTGTGTCAGAGAGAAAGCACAAATTGAGCAGCAGTGGGGCTTTTACCATCCAGTCCTTCTGTCACTCGATGAGAACAGTGCTGGAAAACTCCTATGACGTCCTAATTGCCAATTATCAGCCCAATAATTATCAGGTCCGATATTATTGTGCATCCCTAATCTTAAAGAAGCGCTGATATTAGGTCCATTCAAACACTTTAGCCTCTAAACTGCACCCACAGGCAGCCTCTTAGATTATACTACAAGGGGCTGTTCAATTAATAGAATTTCGATTACAATTTCGATTATTACAGCCTACGATTACAAAAATTATGTAATCGAGAAAAAACAATTAATAACACTAACTCTGAAGTGTGTTTTGAATACGCGCTCACGCCCCGCCCCGCCCCTCACTTCTCAAAGCTTGCGCTCTGATAGCTACAAGCTAGGCTAAATGTGGAAAGATGTTGGCAGAACGAAAACAGTAGACGCTTTGGTTAGCAGAAAAGACAAGACAAATTCTGTTGTTTGTAAGCACTTTGAGTTTGAAGAAAAAGACATTGAGCCAAGACACACTGTGTGCAAGGCGTGCTTTGGGTTGTGGATACTGTTTCTATCCCCTACTGGACAGGAGAGGATGGTTGTCTAACAACACGGTGAATGCAGTGGTTTCATGTTTACTTAGTGTTTTGGCTCTGGTTGTAAGTGTACAAGTTGTGCATGTGTGTTTTAGTTTGTGGCACTTGACTTTATCAGCTACTAGTTTTCACCTGAGCGCTGTGGGTGTGTCTAATTCTCCAGTTCATAGCTAAACCATGCCCCATGTTATGGCATTGGGCTGGTGAGGCTGCGGAGGACAGCCAGTGGTCCCCAGGCAGAGCAATAAAACAGGAGCATTGGTCTCCGCCTCCGACAACCCGTTCAACGCGCCCCGATGCCGTGAGCTTAAACGCGCATTGTAACATAGTTAAAAGCAGTTTAAAACCGTGTTAAACAACCGGGGGTCCTAGCGGTGTCTCAGCGGCAAGTCTGCCCAGCCTCAGAGCAGTGGAGTCGGGCGTGGGCATAGAGTAAGTGCGCTGTGCGCGCAGTCAAAGAGGGGAAACGCATGCTTCAAATGCAGATAGAACCGCATTAGTTTAGGACAATAAAAAGGTGAACTAACTCCTATTTGCGTCATCATCATGTAAACAGACTGGTGCTGCTGGCAAAAAACCTTTAAAACATTAGTCTATGTTCAGCTTTTATGCTATGAAGGTGTACCAACATGTTTTTATTTACAATTTACAAAGTTACTGACAATAATAATACACATAATAATAATAATAATAATAATAATGCATGTAACTGAAATTTAAATATAGGCTACTTACTAGACTTAAAATTTGAAATAATTTTATTTGTTAAATAATTGCTTTAGTTCTATGTTCGTAACAGGCTATAACAGTTCTATAGCAGTTCACTCCCTTTGGCTACAAAAGAGAACAAACTTGGTTTATTTAATATTTTCCACTTTTTTTATTTATGTGCAAAAAATATATTTGACATTGTTTTGTAAAGTTAGTGAATAATCGTTTGAATAATCATGATTTCAATTATGTCTAAATTAATCGTGATTATTATTTTTTCCATAATCGAGCAGCCCTACAGCGTACTATGCATATGCTTAGGTTAAGTTGTTTTAATGCTCTATGGGCTGGTGCTCCCTTAAGCCCGGGCCTCACTGACAGACGAGTGTCTGCTGTCCCGTTAACATACTCCAGAGTTTGAGAGAAAGAAGAACAAGCCTTGTCTCAGAGGAATCTAAAGCCAAGTAGTTACCTGTAAAGGACTTCTGATAGCACTGATATTGGACTTATAAAAGCACACGTCTGGTATCACTGTGATGAAGAGTGCGATCCGCTATTATATAATATTTCCATAACATGTACATTTTGGGTTCACACTTGCTATTTCTTTTTTATTTTTATTTTCATTTAACCGGTGCGGGGCGTTTAACTGCAGCATGCGCCATAGCCCCGTGTTTAATAGTTTCTTTTAAAACAGATTTTAACAAAAACATGTAACTAAAAACAGCCACAATGTACATAAAAACAATCTGAGTGCATGAGAACTGCCCCTGTAGCTGCCTCTGCAAGTTACTTTTAAAAAAGTCTGTTAAATTTACCTGTTAATGTTAAAAGTTCTAGAAAAAGAAAAGGTTAAATACATGTTTTATAATATTATAAACAAAGACTGGCTTAAAATGGGCAGAGTGTGTTGCGTTTGATTGTATATCACGTAAACAAATTTGTGTGTTTTATATCTGCAATAAAGTGCACTGGGTGATGGCTTTAGTTAATTGACAATGTTCCGCCTCCGCACTCAACAATTAGTTAAACATTTAACACACAAATACTAAAACCCTCGTTTGAAGGATTAAACTGCATTAGTCCATAGCAATGTTAGTTTGGTGATTTTATTCTGCAATGTGTAAGACAAATATGTTTTTTGTTTTTATGTTTTTGAAGCTGCCATTGTCCGGCTGGTCGCTTACAAGCTGTGACCGGAAGTTGATCATTCGGCTTAGCTGAATGTGGAAGTGGTTAGTGCATAACCCCACTTAACACTTACGGCATATTTCCATGCTTTCATCTGAGCCGTCCTCACAGTCAGGTTCGCCATCACAGTGCCAGCGCTTAGGGACGCACTGACCATTCTGACACACAAAGTCTGAGTCAGCGCACGTTTTCTGGACTAAGGAGAAACAGAAGGGCACCAAGGTTAGGACCAGTCAAAGAGGGAGAATTCACAGAAAAAATCTGTTCAGTAAAGAGAGAAACCATTCAACCATACAGGCTCAATTAAATATTATTCATAGAAGAATGGGATGTTAAACAATGCATGTATTATTTCAGTTTTCTCCACATATCTTTTGGGAGCAGCCCATCTCAGCTTCTTTGGACATGAGGTGCAGTACGCTCTGGTCAATCGTCAGATAGGATCAGAGAAAGATTCTGTCTGCATAACATTTGATGTAGACCGAAACTATATCTGAATCCCATTTAATTCTAAATGATGGTTTAAACCGGTGATTCTTAAACTGTTGTCTGCAGACCACTGGTGGTCCACCAGCGCCCCCTAGTGGTCTGCAAGCAGATGTCAAAGAAATACAATTTTGTAACAGCATTTATCACATCCCCTTTAGTTCAGTGGGCAGCATAAAGACCGTCCGCTACAGAGAGGTGGCTGAGGCGCAGACTGTCTAACAGACTGAGTAAAGAAAATTTTGGCAATTGTCTGCATGAGCTCCTCCACCGTGGTCTCGGACCAGCAGCAGCACTGCCTCTGCTGTCACATGACCCAGTGGCACACAGCAGAGCGGCAGACTATTGTCTGCTCTGTTTGAGCAAATGCACCAAGAACCTTTATTACTAATTAGGGCTGGGCTGAGAACAAGCCACAGATGTGGCACATCATGTGGATAGACCCAGGAATCACTGAGATACAAACCCTCATTTTTTTCTCAGATGACTTCTGTTATGCTGTATTAATAACTAAATAATTATCTTTACCAAAATACAAGGAAAAAGAAATCAGGTAGAGCAGCTTTAAGCATTTCATAATATAACATCAATACTAACTGTGAACTCATTTATACTTAAGTTAGCTGTCCAATGTCCAAGGCTGATGACGCTCCCTTTTTGGTAAGGCAGTCTGTAAACTGTCATTTTCTGTCTGATCATAACACTTGCTCAACCTTTCTAGTTTGGATTAGTTCTTTAATAGAACTTATTTCCAAATGTAGTCTTTTCTTTGCAACAAACTTTGTGGACTAAAGTGCATCAATGAGAGAATTATCATTGGCACAGTTTATTGGTGCAGGCCAGGGTGGTTAGCACGAGGGATGGGCGATATTACCATATACCGGTGTATGTAAAAATCCCCACGGTATCACTTTCAATACCATGGTTTAAATCCCTGGGGAATTGTACAATAGTTTTTTTTATTTTTTTTAAATACCTAAAATGTGTATCAAGGTTCATGCCAATATAGTGGGGATAAGTGTAAATCTTTATGTGCAATATAAGCATATATTTTCAAATTAACAGCAACAGCATAATATACTTTAATTAATTGGCTCCCTCAGTTGATGTCATGGTGTGCAGGCAGTGCCTTGTTAGAGCAGCCAACCTGATGGCCTGATCGGCCTTAAAGCTGAACAAATAAGTGTGCCATAAAAGCTTAGGAACGTCTTTTGCCATCACATTAAAACAATTACGCAGCGCACCTAAACACATCATCGCGCAGTTACTGCACGGCACTCTCTCTCTGCGATCTGTCATAATACTCAAGCAGGACACACATGGAGGATATCTTTAACAAAAAGACCACGCTCTCTCAAGAAGAGAGGAATATAGCGCTGTGTGTTAATGTGAAGCGCTATGCGCTGTGAGGACGTGGAAAGATCCTCCAACTATGCGCCATGACGCACACCTCACCCCTGGACAGGCCTACTTCTACTTTTTTTAATGCATGCTGAGGCACGAGAGGAAGCGCGTCTTGAACAGTACTGATTCAGGCGGGTGAACCATGTAGAATAACATTAATAAACTGCCCAAATAAGTGGGGATTATGAGAAAACAAAATTGTTTGCATTTTTTTAACTGTAACATAACACTGAGGGAAACCTTCAAAGGCAGACGGCGGAAAGCCGCGTTGTTCTGATTAAGGAGCAACTGTGCGTTAAGTAAGTCCTCAAACAGTGGTTTACAGCAGCCACAGTAGTTTTCTGCTGCGACTATTGCTGCTGTAGTCACTGCGACCACAAAAGGAGAGCACGGTGCTGAAGCCTCGCCACATCCCGAAAAATGGAAAATAAACTTCCTCGGACAATTATTTGAACAACAACGTCCACAACCCTCCAGCGCATTGTACGGCCACATTTTAACACATCATCGTGTGCTCCCAGATGTTTAAAGGGCTAAATAAAGTGGAAAAGAAAGAGCGAGACCTGGAGCGAGGGGCGCAGGAGATGTGGATGTGTTGGAGGATAAACTGACGCATTGGGTTTTAACCAGTTTCAAAATAACTTATGTCATGTTTTTACAAACACTTCAGAAACACATTTTTTGTATTTACATCTCTTTTTTGCCCTAAAAACAGATGTCCCTACATTTTCAAAGTACTGTTTTAACTCAATTTTAAAGGCAAGTTTAGCCTTAATTGAGTTGACAGATGATTATGCTGTGTACCCCGGTATAATTTGGAGACGCTAAGATGGTATGAAAAAATGAATATCGCCCAACTCTAGTTAGCACTACCAGCATTGAGTTCAGAGAACATTGTTGATAGGAAAATTTCATTGTCATTCCCTTCAGACACAGCTAGTGTTTCACCTGCAAGTGTGCTTGTGACAATTCACTTAATTCTCTGTCCATTTTCACCTCAAGATAATAAAGTGCCCACCTTGGGTAATCCCATCAGATTTGCAAAAGATGCATCAGTAAATGCAACATTTTAAAGCAACTGTCAGTCACAAGGTGTTGAAAATTCAGCTCAGCTGACTTGGTCTTGAGTGTGCACACAACTCTGTTTGCTTCATGAATGGTCTGTTTGGGATTTGATGTCAAATAACTTTGCAACAAACATGGCAGCATCAGGTCTGCTCTGTCTTGCAACCTACAGAAGTTGTCCAATCTTTGATGTAAGCTGATCTCTCTCCTGTTCAGTGAGAGGTGAAGCCTGCTCCACTGCTCATGATGTGTGAGGTGTATGGGTTGAATGTATGTGTCTTGGTATATTGTACCCTCTTGCCAGAAGAAACAAAATCTACACCTACAGAGAAGTTATTATGAGCTTTACAGCCAACACTGAATTTGGATCTAATGTGAGGTATGACTGTTGAAAACATTTGTGATCCTCCCCATATAAAATCATCAACATGACAATCAAGTACACCACTTACATTATTGTCCTGATCTAGCCAGTAGAAAACGGCTGGGTCAACTTTGGACATTTTACCTCCTGCTTCAATCATTGTATTTTTCACTCTGTGTATGGTTTAGCTGATGCCTCTCTATACTGGTACAACAAATTTTCTCAATTTCCAAAGTGTCCCTTTACTGTTTGCATAGGATGTCTGACAAAAATGCCTCGACAGTTCCATTCCTTGTAAGAAGGCAGATTGTATATCTATGGGTATATATGGAATGAAGTGTCCAGTGTTTTTGACATATCACTGCAACAAGGAGCTGCAGCAACTCTGAGGCACAGGTTGCCAAGCCCTTTTGTAGCTCAGAAACTTGCAGCTCCTCAAATCCTCGTGCCACAAGTCTTGCTTTAGGTACTAATCTATTAATTAATCTACTGTCTCTTTCAGAGTGTACACCAACCGAGTGGAGACAGACTTCTGGCCTTTGTTCTCAACTTCCTCAAACACATTTTGTCTCCATTTCTTTATTTGCCTCATCAAATGACAACTCTTTTGTTACAAATACACCTTCACATGTATCAGTACCTGAAACAGCTGGACATGAAGATCTTCTAACTGCAATAGATCTGCTGATTTATTGTTATCTGCCACCTCAGCAGGCTCAAGCAATTCCAAGTTGTACCAGTTCTTATACTTTCCAGTGGCTTTGCCGGCACATCCTAAAACTTTAGCTGTTTGTACAACACTGTTTTCTGGATTTCTGAATATCACAGTTTGGCCAGTCTTTATGTTGATGTTTTCTCCATGATCCTGTCTGTGTGCTTCTGTGTCTACAAAAGCGGGCAGTGAATCATCTTCTGTGTATTCTGCACTTGCCTTTTCTTCTGTCTCTTGATTGATGTCAACTGTATGCTGGTCATTATTTTCATTTATTGCTGATAATCTAAGGGTCATCATGCTCCTGAGTTACTTTTCTCAGCTGGAGTTGGTGAACTCCAACATATGTGCCTCTATGTCTAACAAAAGCGATGGCACCATCCTGTCCAATCACCATCCAGGTCCTTTCCATTCTGCACAGTTCACTCAATGTGTAATAAACCTTGGCCCCCTAGTTCATACATCTCATCTGTGTGACGCAGCTGCTCTTTGCATTTTCTCTGAACATTCTGCTTCTGTAAATGCCTTTCTTGCTGCGGGCAGAGCAGAAATATGTTTGGCAACCCATTCACTTTTTGTGGTGCCCTCTAGGGGAGGTGCTTTATCGATTAACACAGAAGGCACGTTAGGATTTTGTCCAAACACCAGCTGATACAGACCGTAACCATGGGCACTTTGCACACAGTTCTTTGCAATGAGAGCCCAGTCCATCACTGTGTTCCAGTCACATCCAGTACTTCTTTTCACTTTCCTCATGATTTCAGCCAGTGTTTGGTTCTAAAAGTCCATTACTCCAAGGACTGTACTCAGGTGTTGCATTTGCTTCCATGTTAAAATTTTCAGCCATGTCTCTCAATTCTTCATTATTAAATTCGCCACCATTGTCACTGAACAACTTTTGTGGTGGATGAAATGTTTGTTTATCTCAGATGATTTCTTGGTAGTCGGGACACTTCCTGCACTAAAATGAGTCAACTGGCCATTAATATGTAGGTACCACACTCCTGGCTCAAGCACATGCAGAACTAGAGCAACCATTTTGCTATATGTTGATGCCAGTGGTAACCCGACAGCAGGTTTTGGTTTAGCCTTATGATATTTTTGATATACTTCACAGTGACTCACAGTTTTTTCAAACAGGCTGATGCATTCAGTGTCCTTGTTGCCAGAACAGCTCAAAAGTCTTCGTAGTTTTTCAGCAGAAGTATTTCCAAACTGTTTATAAAGTTTCTCTAAAACTTTCATCTTTCTTTGTGTTCATTTTGTCTGTGATTGTTAATATTTCTTTCCCAGAAGTTGCTAGGATCTGGTCCATATCAGCAGGATTCTCATCCTCAGTGTTAATGTTTACACAGTAATGTCCAGAACTTGTAAAGTTGAGTCTGACAGGCTAGTTGAACATTACTGCACTCATCCTTGTAGGAAGACTTCACGCTGAACCCCTGTTCACCTTTAATGGAGCTCCACAGGTATTCCTACTTGGAGCCGAGGAGTCTGAGTCTTATCACACCAAGGACGCAAACAAAGGCATATATCTATCCTATACAACTGCATGACTGGTTTTTACTGACCTGCCGCAATACATATGCCAGAAGAGGCCTTTCTTCCTGTGAAGGAAAACAGAAACCAAACAGAAACCTGGTACGGGACGGCACGATCATTTTCAGGGACCAGATAACTAACTTCCATTGTGTAAATCGAAACTCTGTACGTTTGAGGAGAAACGTACAGCCACACTGCCATCTAGTGGTCAAGACGGACTGTGATCACTACATCCCTATCCATTGTTCATTCCAATAAAAGTATGCGTATTAAGGTCTTTATGCAACAACCATCTGTTCAAGAGACTGACTTCATGCATATACATGTTGTTTCACAGGACACTATCATAAGCAGTTTGTGCAAACTGTTGAATTATCATTTTTAATAATGGTTGGATGTGTGTATGTCATGTCATCAGTCTGTGTGGTGTCATTATGATAGTCCCATTCAGTATAAACGTAAAGTTATTTTAAATATCTGATGTAATTGGAATGTAGAAAAATGATTAGCCATGTAAGGCGTTCGGGGGTGTAAACCTCCGACCTCAGGACTTTCCACAGTAAGCCCAGTGTATATGACATCTATTGAGTTCGGCGTCAAACTTCTTAAATTCCCTAACTCTAGCGTTTGTCCTTCTATATCCCTACAATCTAACGTAAATCCGATAGCCCATAATACTCCACTGCAAAATTAGATATTCTGCAACAATCCCATTTATAACGTTTGATAAAGTTATCCAACCCTAGATCCTGCCTTTCAATACGCCGTTTGCTTATTCTAATAATAAACCCATACTTAACTCAATTTAAGTTGAGTTTGGTGGTCTTTATCTATTATACAAAGTCACTGCTGGTTAACCTCCTTACCCTCTGGGACATAAGCTGTTGTGTTTTAATTCCAGCCCTGATTATTTGTCACCAATCAGGTATAGTTCTTTAAGCTAAACATCTTTGTCCTTAGTGCATAATTAATAAATGTACGCTACATATTTTGTTGTGTTTTAATAAGCTGTTGTGTTTTAATTCCAGCCCAGATTATTTGTCACCAATCAGGAATAGTTTTTTAAGCTAAACATCTTTGTCCTTAGTGCATAATTAATTATTATATTTTGGCACCCGAACAGGGACCAGCTAAACTTAGTTGGAGTAAAATCGCCAAGCTAGTCAAATTAAACAAACACAAATAAACGCTATCTGCTGGGATTTTGTTGATGATTGTGTGTGAAGCTGTGATACTCGTGCTTGAAGTGCACATGCGTTGCTATTGCTAATGCTAGGACCGGTCCGTGTTTTAAACTGTTTAAAAGGCCTTGTGGAGACGTTTAAAGTTCCCAACTGCGCCGTGCCAGTGGTGTAAACTTCATCTATAATATCGGTGATAGCTGAGCTTCCGCGAGGTTCCGGAGCCTAAAGCTTTATCCTGATTTGTTCGTAACTGTGCTCTCAACAACCAAATGACAGCTGCATACCAAATATGCTAAGCTAAGCTAAGGCTAAAAGACGCCCTTAACGCTGCCTGTGTAAAATAGGTGCCCTTAACGCTGTGTGTAAACTGTGGACCACACCCAGTGTTCCGTGGAGCAAAGGTCCACAATTGCTGTTCTTTTGTTGAAAACAACTGTTAAAAGTTCTATTGAGCAAACTGCGCAACTTGTTGCTTGGCGCGAGTCATCGAACTGACTCCATTGGGTGGGAAGACCTTTCAAAAGGGTGGACCCAAAGTCGTAAACGTCTGGCGACGTACAACGCACGGCCACTAGAGGGAAGGGCAAAGCGAACTGCGCTCAATGAGTTCTGCCTCCATCTAGTGGCTACTCTATGTAACCGCAGAGCTCAACTGTAGATAAAGAGTCGTGACAAACTAGCTTTTTCTTCACAGTTAGAGTAAAATAAATGCTAAACACTGATTCAAAAAATTCTACTTTTAATTTACAAACACAATAACATTTAACTAGCTGACATTGTCATTTAGCCATTTCAGTTAAAGTTAGCTACAATTACAAATTCTTGTTATTTCCCTGTTCATTATCTGCTGTGCTGGTTAATCCTGCTGCTGCTAAATTGCTCTATTTTGACTCATTGCTAGAACGTCAATTTGCTAGTCACCTGATTAACCTCTCCTACTCTCCATATTGTAGCTCTGATGTCACTACACTGCAATTTCCAGTTTTGGCCCCGTGTATGATGTGTAACTTGAGTCTCACATGCTGATGTTTAACACTTATAGCCTCAAACTATAACTGCCAATACTTGTCACTTTGAGCTGCTTTGGTTTCATTTGCTTTTCTGAAAAGTTTTGTGCCTGTGCATCTCACATAACTGACAACTGCTTTTAACTGCTGTTACAATACCAGGCCCTGCTCACTCACTAATGATGTTTGATAACCTTGTTTTACACCCCTGTTAATTGCTTGATAATATGATTAACACTTAACAGCAAGGATTGCTACTGTTATTAACCAATTCTCTCCCCTAACCATTTAATTACCAAATAACAATAAACAAAGCACAAATTTCTCTACAGCCTCACTTCCATTAGTTTAAAGCTAGCCAAAAAAAAACAAACATGGTATTTCAATACTGCATGACATATAACCAACACATTTTAAAGGAAATTCTCCTTTAAACAAATAATAATACTTCTCTTCTTGTTTTGGTTGTCTCACAACTGTAAACAAACCCCGCCTCACATGATGAGCTTGTTCCAATAGACCCTCTTGTTCATTTGGACACTGTTCTGGGAGAGCTAACCGAAAAGCTCCTGTCAAACTACTTGAGCCAAGCCCAGAGGATGAAGCCCTCTGAACTCGAGTCCTCAATGGCCTCTCTGGTAAGTATTGGCCTAACCACAGCACCAAAGGATAAAGAGCTAACCAGATGGCTTGGGCAGATGGCCATCTTGATGAATTTCCGGCTAAAACAAACGGAAAGCTTACTAGAGCGCAGTACCAACCAACACCGCCGTGAAACTATGGGCCTCCAAGAAGAGAATAAAGCTCTCAGGGCTGAAATTGATGCAACAAAAGCATCTTTGGCGGAGTCACAGAGGCAGAAAGAGGAACTTGAGACCCGCGTCAAAACACTGGAAGAAGATGATGGCTCTTCCGCGCTCGGACTACAGAGACTCGGACGGACCGCGCCCGGACTACAGAGACGGACCGCGCCCGGACTACAGAGACGGACCGCGCCCGGACTACAGAGACGGACCGCGCCCGGACTACAGAGACGGACCGCGCCCGGACTACAGAGACGGACCGCGCCCGGACTACAGAGACGGACCGCGCCCGGACTACAGAGACGGACCGCGCCCGGACTACAGAGACGGACCGCGCCCGGACTACAGAGACGGACCGCGCCCGGACTACAGAGACGGACCGCGCCCGGACTACAGAGACGGACCGCGCCCGGACTACAGAGACGGACCGCGCCCGGACTACAGAGACGGACCGCGCTCGGACTACAGAGACTCTGACAGACTGCGCTCAGACTACAGCAATACAGCTCTGACCCGGTCAAGACTTTCTCCAGGTAGGTACAGTAGCTATGGCCCTTCAGATCAGGATTTCGACAAAAAAGTTTGACACATTTTGCGCTTCGAATCCAAGCCTGATGGTGCTAATGATACCAGTACCTATCTTAGAGACATTGACTTCTATTTAGAAAAAATTCCAGACACATATTTAGATGACTGGATCTTTCTAATCAAACTAACATCAAGTCGGGATGTTAGTAGCTTTATCGAACGCCAACCTGCGTACGTCAGCAAAGACTATGAGCTTCTTCGTCAATCACTCAAAAACTATTCAGATGCCACTGTCATTTCGGGCCTGACTTCTGCCCTAGCAGTGAAACAGGCACGCCAGGAGACCCCTCAAGCTTACTACCATCGCCTACGAAGGGCTTACTTTGGCTCGCGAAATGAACATGACATGGAGGAGAATACAAATTTTAAAACGCTCTTCATCCAAAACATCCACCCTACTACCAGCCACCATCTTGGTGTTGCAGCCTGCCCACTCACACAGACCAGCCGCCAACTTCGGGAACTAGCTGCGAGAGCTTTTACAAAACAAAAATCAACAACCTCTCAGTCTCAGGAGCAGCCCTCAGTCTTTGCTGTGACCCAACCCTTAGAATTGGAAGGAGCCTCCGGCTACAGCCGTGAAAAAGCAGAGACTCACTCCTTTCAACCTAAAAGGTACAAAAGAAACCAAAAGCCATTCAGAACAGGTAGGAACCATCAGCAGTAGTCTGAACAGGATTCTTGGATTGCTAATAAACCCCAGGCTGAATTTAACCCGAACCAGGGGGGGGTCCTCTCAACTATCACAAGGGAAGAAATAACAACCGTTATCAGCCTCAAGACAAGTCCCCGCTGTGCCGAGATGGCTCAAAGGAACGGCCTCAACGAAGGGAAGACTCAAGGCAAAATGCCCTCAGGTAAGCAGGCCCAGGCTAAGCGAGAGACCCATAATAAGGACCCCATGGACAGTCAGCCTGAGCTTAGCAAAGAAGATTTGGAGGCAAGCCAACAGATCGTAAATAGGGCACGGAAAAGAGACAAAGATGAGGCTGAGTTATTCACTTTGACTTCCGCAAACCCGGGAGATCCCAAAGAACCCATCTCTCAGCAAGGAGAGAAGTCAGACAAAAGCCCCTGCGTTGACACCACCGCAGACATCAGTCTGATGTCAGCCAGCCTCTTCAAATCTTTACAAGCAACAGCGCGACGCTCTTATCGAGACTTGAAGTTCAAGTTCAAATAGTCAAACCACTCTCAAGGAGGTGGTGCTAGTGCAATTGACCATTGGTCCAATAACACTGATTCACCCCAGTGTATGCGTCACCTCTTAACACGGTGCCCCTCCTTGTCGGCAACGCTCTCATGGACCGTTTTGAGCCACTCATAGATTTCAAGAAGTTGAAAATTTGGGTACAGGTGCGCCAACCTCTGCCCATCGCTCGCCCTCTTTCTTTTCCTGACAGCCACCAATTGTGCAAGTTCTCCCACTTATAAAGATGAGAGGCCTGTAATTTTCATCATAGGTATACCTCAACTATGAGAGACTAAAAGAGAAAAAAAAAATCCAGAAAAATCACTGTCTGATTTCTAAAGAATTTATTTGCAAATTATGGTGGAAAATAAGTATTTGGTCACCTACAAACAAGCAAGATTTCTGGCTCTCACAGACCTGTTACTTCTTCTGTAAGGGTGCTCCGATCAGGGTTTTTGAGGCCGATCACCGATCACCGATCAGCCTCTGCTGTGATCGGCCGATACCGATCATGGCCGATACCGATCACGTGGTCTTCAATCTAGTAATGTATTGTATGCAGGCTATTATTAGTTCCATTTGAAAAATACTGTAGCCTTTGTAAATATAAAAGAACAACAAAATTCTACTTATTTTTGTTTTAGAAGAGGTTTTGTTGCATTATTGGTCTTTAATGTGTGCCCAGTGTCTGTGGCTTTGTTTGAATGCTCCGCTGATGTAAAAATCAGCTGTTCTTAAATGGTTCCTTTAATGCGAGTCTGCGGGTGCAGCGCCTGTGTCCGCGTAACGCGCAGCCAAACCAGGTTGAAACACAGTGGACTAAAGAGCAGACAGCTCCTGCTGCCAGTTTTGACAACGTCTGAATGAAGAAAACGTGCAAAGAGAGCAGAGAAGACAACGATGAAAGGTGCTCCTCTCAGACACACGGACACATGGGCTGCCTTTTTACTTTCTCTTTCCATTAGCAGCCATTTGGTGCAGTTTAAGCCACAAAACGCACAGTTTTCTCCGCGCAACAAGACACAGGCAGACTCTGAACTTTCTTAATCCTTTTAACGTAACTGTTAGCGGGTTAGCTGTAGCTCTATTTACGTTGGTGTTTGCAAATACACGCACTGCTGCGCCTCGGTTCTGTCCCGTGCGCTCCTAAAGCAGGCGGGGACACAGCGGGGACACAAAGCAGCAGCTCCAGGGCAGGTTTGTGTTCGTTATAACCAGGGCTTAACTTAAAAACACTGCTAAAATAACGCTACTGCTGTTTAATCAAACCGGAGTTGCAGGACAGTAAATGTGAGAGCCTCGCGTGTTTATTGTAATTTGATCGGCCCTTCTGATCGGCCCATTTTACCGATCACCGATCACTCTATTTTTAGCCATGATCGGCCGATCATGATCGGCGGCCGATCGATCGGAGCACCCTTATTCTTCTGTAAGAGGCTCCTCTGTCCTCCACTCGTTACCTGTATTAATGGCACCTGTTTGAACTCGTTATCTATATAAAAGACACCTGTCCACAACCTCAAACGTCACACTCCAAACTCCACTATGGCCAAGATCAAAGAGCTGTCAAAGGACACTAGAAACAAAATTGTAGACCTGCACCAGGCTGGGAAGACTGAATCTGCAATAGGTAAGCAGCTTGGTGTGAAGAAATCAACTGTGGGAGCAATTATTAGGAAATGGAAGACATACAAGACCACTGATAATCTCCCTTGATCTGGGGCTCCCCACAAGATCTCACCCCGTGGGGTCAAAATGATCACAAGAACGGTGAGCAAAAATCCCAGAACCACACAGGGGGACCTATTGAATGACCTGCAGAGAGCTGGGACCAAAGTAACAAAGGCTACCATCAGTAACACACTACGCCGCCAGGGACTCAAATCCTGCAGTGCCAGACTGCTAAAGCCAGTACATGTGCAGGCCTGTCTGAAGTTTGCTAGAGAGCATTTGGATGATCCAGAAGAGGACTGAGAGAATGTCATATGGTCCGATGAAACCAAAATAGAATTTTTTGGTAAAAACTCTACTCGTCGTGTTAGGAGGAGAAAGAATGCCGAGTTGCATCCAAAGAACACCATACCTACTGTAAAGCATGGGGGTGGGAACATCATGCTTTGGGTCTGTTTTTCAGCAAAGGGACCAGGACGACTGATCCGTGTAAAGTAAAGAATGAATGGGGCCATGTATCGTCAGATTTTGAGTGAAAACCTCCTTCCATCAGCAAGGGCACTGAAGCTGAAACATGGCTGGGTTTTTCAGCATGAGAATGATCCCAAACACACTGCCCAGTAACGAAGGAGTGGCTTCGTAAGAAGCATTTCAAGGTCCTAGAATGGCCTAGCCAGTCTCCAGATCTCAACCCCATAGAAAATTTTTGGAGGGAGTTGAAAGTCCGTGTTGCCCAGCGACAGCCCCAAAACATCACTGCTCTAGAGGAGATCTGCATGGAGGAATGGGCCAAAATACCAGCAACAGTTTGTGAAAACCTTGTGAAGACTTACAGAAAATGTTTGACCTCTATCATTGCCAACAAAGGGTATATAACAGTATTGAGATGAACTTTTGTTATTGACCAAATACTTAGTTTCCATCATAATTTGCAAATAAATTCTTTAAAAATCAGACAGTGTTTTTTCTGGATTTTTTTTTTCTCATTTTGTCTCTCATAGTTGAGGTATACCTATGATGAAAATTACAGGCTTCTCTCATCTTTTTAAGTGGGAGAACTTGGAAAATTGGTGGCTGACTAAATACTTTTTTGCCCCACTGTACACACACACGTACGTCTACACACACACGTACGTCTACACACACACGTACGTCTACACACACACATTTTATACATGTATGCTACAATATATAACAGACACAGATGAGAAAATGCCACTTCTTTCATTAGTTTGTTTTAGGTGTCTATCAGAAATTACATGCACAAATTAAAATTCAAATAACAATAAAGCTCTTATCATTTCCTAAAGTAACACCCTATTGAACTGAAATATCAATCTACAAAAGCAACTGAGAACATAGCATACATTTGTTGTAGTTAACTAAAAATCTGTTGCTTTTATTTATAATAGAATTATTACCATTCTCCAAAAACAGATAAAGTATAATAGCAGTGCATCTAAGAGAAGCAGCTTTAAATAAAATACAGTTAATACTGGTGAGAAAAGACACTGTTCGTCTGTCTGAAGGGAAATGAGGACCATAGTGGCAGAAAAGCACTGTGCCGTGAAACAAAGGCGAAGGAGGGCAGATATAAACTTTAGAGGTGTCTCTGTGCAGACAAACTATTGCTAAAGCTATTTGACAACAAACACTTATTAATGGGACATACAGGTGCGTCACGCAGCTATGGAGGACCGTGAGCGCCATGCGAAAACAAATAAAGCTTTTATTAAAAGAGTTTTTAAAAGAGCATTTAATAAATGGATTACTAAATATTTTTATTAAAAGAAGAATTAATAGGGTTATTCTTTAATCTATTTAGGAAACCATTTTCTAAATGTATTTACAAACCCTTTCCAGAAAAGCATTTGCAAAACATATTAGCTTCTCCGATTAGCATACCCTTTTGGCTTTTCTGTGGCGTTCCTGGTCCTTCTGGCTGAAGTAAAGTTTAATAAAAAGCAGAGCGATGTAAGGAGCTCCTCCATACGCAGCCTCACAAAAAAATGCGTCATTAACTTATCGTTCTTACTGGGCAAAGATAATTTCCCATTGTGGGGAATTTTTTTACTGGTATACTGTAAACAATAATATCGCCTAGCCATACTCCGCACCTGTCACACAAATCTGTACAATCTGGCAAAACAACTCGCCAAAGTACTTTAAAGAACACAAAAAGATGTACAGTGTTTGACCGTCAGACTGATAGCTCACATCCATCCATATGTATTAGGGATGCACGATAATGCATATTTGAACAGATACTGATAACCAATTTTTCGAGGCTTCTTGGAACCGATACCTCTTATAAACCCGATAATTCTTAAATAAGATTTTATATCAAATTTTTAACTTACTCAACCTGATTATGATAGAAGTACAATTTAATAGTATTTGACAAATGTATGAATATAGAGTAAAATTATTTGATCTGACGTATGGCTATCTAGCCTTCTCCTAAGTACAGTAACACTCACTTACACTGTAAAATGTATCCCACTGTGACCTAGTAATGTGTCAGAAGTCACACATTACTTATCTCCGTGTCCAATACCTTTTTTGCAACTATTATTTTTGTTGAAAATAGATTTTTATATTAATATACAGATAGACATTTTCTAACAACTTAGTTGCAGGTCAGTCGTTTTTTACCCCACGTTATCTTGAATCAAACGGGCAAAGATGCGGGCCTTGTGTTAGAACGTCCAAAAAAGTAAAAGAGCTGCTGTAGGCTGCAGATTTTATCTCCGGGTTCACTCTGACATCCTAGATGATTGTTTTGCTGGATCCTCGAGGCAGGGATCCCCTCCTGTTACGTCCAACCTAACCACGTCATTGCTACAGCAGGTCCCTGATTGGTTAACGCGCCGCGAATGTTTGCAGAAGTTCAAATTTTTCAGAGCGTTTGACGCGAATCTGCGTTGTTTGCTTCTTCCGCCGATTTGCGTCTTCGCCTAGTCGCGGGACTCGCGCGTCAAACGCTCGATTCGTGCCGCATGATGCTTGTTCGCGCCTGAACGCAGCTCTCCATAGACTTAACATCGTAATCACTCGCGCCTGACGCCTGATTCGCGTCTGGTGTAAACGTACCATTAGAGCGGATGCCCAAATTGAGCAGCAGTGGGGATTGTACCCTCCAGTCCTTCTGGATGAGAAAAGGGCTGGAAAACTCCTCTCGCTCCACACTCAGTCAGGGGCTACTGGTCTTTCATTTTGTCAAATATTAACAGAAAACATGTCCTTTTTTAAGACCATACACTGTTTACGTGTTAAACTTTTTGAAGTGGCGTCCATGTGTTTGACTGAAGAGAGCGGGGCAGTCTGCTCTGTATTCTTCACACATCTTTGTCATGATAAAGTTTCAGGAGACTTCTATATTATGTAAAGAGCTAGCAGCTCCCTTTCTTAGAACTGCAACAGAACATGCCGTCTTTCTTTGACGGACATCGTACAGAAAGCCTGCACAGGGAGACAGCTCCGCTGCTCCCAGTCTGACAGTCTGCAATAGGCGCGGGGCTGAGGGACACTCACACACAGAGCCATCAGTGAGAAATCCACAAGGCAAACAGCAAAATTAAAGCAATTCAGGCTTATAATTATTGGACTTATTATTGGTTGAATTTTTAATTATCGGAATTATCTGTATGACGTCATAATTATCAGCCCAATAATTTTTCGGTCTGATATTATCGTGCATCCCTAGTATCTATTACAGGTATGGAAGGTGAAGCTAGCAGCCCACATGTGGAAAAATAAGTAACCAACTACACTCAGTAAAATTTAGGTAAAATTATTACAACACAAACATTTCCAATGTGCAGATGTATAATGATCCACGTGTTAATAGAGGACAGGGCCTGTTTCAGGGAGTGGTTCTGTCAAAATGACACGTGGCTATTTAGCATTGACTGTTTAATGAAAACGCATTCGCACACAATCTGTGATACAAACATTTACATGGCCATCCAGACGTTTTATACAAATGTTGTCTGATACCGCATATTTTGAGTTTGGAAATCAAATAAATTTAAGACAAGACATAGGCAAAGCAACAGACAGAGCTGTGCAAGCCCTGCTTTTCTTATTAAAATAGACAATCAGACAGCTCCTACACTGAATTATAACATGTCTGGGTCAAGGATGAGGAGTTACAAGTTTCCTAAACAGAGGAGCACAGATGCTGTCTGTTTTGCTAAAACTTGTGTTGCTCTTTCATGCATCTTTCCTGGTTTAATAAATAAAGGTTAGATAAAATACAAGTGCACAAAGAACTTTTGTCACTGGTGGACTGCTCTACTAAAGGACGGTCTTTTACTTGGGGTGTGTGTCCTGGTCAGCATGTACTGGACTGAGCCCAACACTAAAAATACCCAATGGTTTTGTTCTCTGCATTAGGCACATTCAGCGACACACCTGACACAAGACCAGTTCAGAAACGCACTTGAAATAGCCCAGTGGGCTGTTGAGAAACTTCTTGATCCAAAACAAATCACTTGTTGCATGAAGCTGGTTATCACCTTTTCTCACAATTACCTTACTGTTAGGTTCACATATATTTAGCCAGTGCACAATCACTCCCCAAACTGCTCTGGACCAGGTACCACAGAGATACCCAGGGTTAACTTGGAGCTCCACGGAGCTCCGCAGAGATACCCAGGGTTAACTTGGAGCTCCACGGAGCTCCGCAGAGATACCCAGGGTTAACTTGGAGCTCCACGGAGCTCCGCAGAGATACCCAGGGTTAACTTGGAGCTCCACGGAGCTCCGCAGAGATACCCAGGGTTAACTTGGAGCTCCACGGAGCTCCGCAGAGATACCCAGAGTTAACTTGGAGCTCCACGGAGCTCCGCAGAGAAACCCAGGGTTAACTTGGAGCTCCACAGAGAAACCCAGGGTTAACTTGGAGCTCCACAGAGAAACCCAGGGTTAACTTGGAGCTCCACAGAGAAACCCAGGATTAACTTGGAGCTCCACAGAGAAACCCAGGGTTAACTTGGAGCTCCACAGAGAAACCCAGGGTTAACTTGGAGCTCCACAGAGAAACCCAGGGTTAACTTGGAGCTCCACAGAGAAACCCTGGGTTAACTTGGAGCTCCACAGAGAAACCCAGGGTTAACTTGGAGCTCCACAGAGAAACCCAGGGTTAACTTGGAGCTCCACAGAGAAACCCAGGGTTAACTTGGAGCTCCACAGAGAAACCCAGGGTTAACTTGGAGCTCCACAGAGAAACCCAGGGTTAACTTGGAGCTCCACAGAGAAACCCAGGGTTAACTTGGAGCTCCACAGAGAAACCCAGGGTTAACTTGGAGCTCCACAGAGAAACCCAGGGTTAACTTGGAGCTCCACAGAGAAACCCAGGGTTAACTTGGAGCTCCACAGAGAAACCCAGGGTTAACTTGGAGCTCCACAGAGAAACCCAGGGTTAACTTGGAGCTCCACAGAGAAACCCAGGGTTAACTTGGAGCTCCACAGAGAAACCCAGGGTTAACTTGGAGCTCCACAGAGAAACCCAGGGTTAACTTGGAGCTCCACAGAGAAACCCAGGGTTAACTTGGAGCTCCACAGAGAAACCCAGGGTTAACTTGGAGCTCCACAGAGAAACCCAGGGTTAACTTGGAGCTCCACAGAGAAACCCAGGGTTAACTTGGAGCTCCACAGAGAAACCCAGGGTTAACTTGGAGCTCCACAGAGAAACCCAGGGTTAACTTGGAGCTCCACAGAGAAACCCAGGGTTAACTTGGAGCTCCACAGAGAAACCCAGGGTGTGGTTTTGTATTGTGTCTGACCGCAGGAACCCTCATCGCTCCCGTCCGTGCAGTCCTCGTCCCCGTCGCACTGCCACACAGATGGAATACAGCGGCCGTTTCCACACTGGAACTGACTGGTCTCACACTCCGTTTTTGTACCTGAAACAATAATTTAGAATTTAATTTAGAATTAATTCATACACATCTGCATCTACTTCTCTATATCTTATATGCCTGATTATATTGTGAACTGATCAAGATCTCAGCATGTATTTATATTTTAATCTCTGTCTCCCAAGCCTCACTTCAAGCCCACCTTTTGAGAGACACTTTTGCATCATGAGCGACAAACGCTAGAAAAAAAATATTGCATTGTTTCCCATACATTTTGTGATAATGCCCCTGCAAAAAAAAAAAAAAAAAAAAAAAAAAGTCTTTGACATTTAAGATTAAAAACTTTATTCATGCCCATAGGAAAATTCATTGTCTGTATTTGACCCATCCCTCAGTGCAGCACCTGGGGTCCTTCTCCAGATCTTGAGCCAGGATCCTAGTATCTAGCTGGAGGATTAGCCTATTGATTGCATATTTCGAGGTTGAGAGGCCACACACAGTCCGGGATTCAAACCCGGGACCTTCTTGCTGTGAGGCGAGAGTGCTAGCCACTACGCCACTGTCTAACAGCACATGCTGCTGGTCTCTGGTGGTAGGTCTGGGCCCAAATAAATCAGTGAAAACACCAACACTGCCCCCAGTGGTTGTCAGTGGAACAGGATTTTCTTTTGAAACAGCTTTGGCTTGTTTTAAACACAGAACAAATGTCTCAAAATGATCCACAAGCGCAGAAGTGATGAATTTGCACATTGGAAGGGCTGAATGTGCACTGTAAAAACACTCTGTAAATTTCACGGTAAAAATCTGTAAAATCTCAACAGAAAATAACTGTAAATGATATATCAGTAAATACTGTTTTGGTTATAGTAATTAATAAGGGTGCTCCGATCGATCGGCCGCCGATCATGATCGGCCAATCATGGCTAAAAATAGAGTGATTGGTGATCGGTAAAATGGGCCGATCAGAAGGGCCGATCCAATTACAATAAACACGCGAGGCTCTCACATTTACTTTCCTGCAACTCCAGTTTGATTAAACAGCAGTAGCGTTATTTTAGCAGTTATAACCAGGGCTTAACTTAAAAACACTAACACAAACCTGCCCTGGAGGCGCTGCTTTGTGTCCCCGCCTGCTTTAGGAGTGCACGGGACAGAACCAAGGCGCAGCAGTGCGTGTATTTGCAAACACCAACGTAAACAGAGCTACAGCTAACCCGCTAACAGTTACGTTAAAAGGATTAAGAAAGTTCAGAGTCTGCCTGTGTCTTGTTGCGCGGAGAAAACTGTGCGTTTTGTGGCTTTAACTGCACCAAATGGCTGCTAATGGAAAGAGAAAGTAAAAAGGCAGCCCATGTGTCCGTGTGTCTGAGAGGAGCACCTTTCATCGTTGTCTTCTCTGCTCTCTTTGCACGTTTTCTTCATTCAGACGTTGTCAAAACTGGTAGCAGGAGCTGTCTGCTCTTTAGTCCACTGTGTTTCAACCTGGTTTGGCTGCGCGTTACGCGGACACAGGCGCTGCACCCGCGGACTCGCATTAAAGGAACCAATTAAGAACAGCTGATTTTTACATCAGTGGAGCATTCAAACAAAGCCACAGACACTGGGCACACATTAAAGACCAATAATGCAACAAAACCTCTGTGGGCACACATTTTAAAACCATCTTCAGACAAATAGTTGTTTTAGTTTGGAAATAAGTGATATGGTTTTCTTTGTTTACCAGTATAACAGGTTTTTGAATGGATGCTAATCAAGAAACTACTTCATTTAATCTGCAAAAAACCTACAGGTAAGCGGTCAGCATTCATAGCATCATCATTGTTGTTGTTTGGTTATGACCATTTCCCCTCTTTCTCTTTTCAGGCTACATAAAACAAGTCCCTGTGATGCACATTCTGTGCTCTTCTAGAGCTGTCACATTGTAGGTAAGACAAGGAAATCTTTAAAAAATAAAATGGTGAAGCATAATTAATACAATGTTTTTTTTTTCTTTCAATATTATTCATAGGGATTCCTCCTAATCATTCAACATGGAACTGCTGACTGCACTTGATGAGTGTTCCCTCAAAAACATTTTCTGTCTCCAACCAACACTTTGTAATTTTATTTGATTTTATGGGATAAGTAAAGATATTACAAGAAGGAAAAATTGTTGAACAATTATTGAATAATTTTGGATTCCAATGCAGACACTTCAGCGCTTTAGCTTTTAGAGATTTAGATGCATGTATGTAGTTACTGGTTAAGGGATAAACATAATAAGTGATATTTTGTTTGTTTTATTTTGTTTTGGTTTCCCCTTTAGGTCCTGGAATTTGTTTCACCTGCTTCAGAGAGACCTGTAACATTTCCACTGAACTGTTCCAATGAACTGTCCCAATGAACTGCTATTGTAAAGCAACGCTATAGACCAATATGGACAAGAAGAAGGCAGGGTTGTGTGGGCCACTCTGTCTGAAGCTCTGTCTGTTCTGACTCATAGTCTGTAAGTATTATTGTACAGTGGGGAAAAAAGTATATAGTCAACCACCAATTGTGCAAGTACTCCCACTTAAAAAGATGAGAGAGGCCTGTAATTTTCATCATAGGTATATCTCAACTATGAGAGACAAAATGAGGGGAAAAAAAAATCCAGAAAATCACTGTCTGATTTTTAAAGAATTTATTTGCAAATTATGGTGGAAAATAAGTATTTGGTCAATAACAAAAGTTAATCTCAATACTTTATTATATACCCTTTGTTGGCAATGACAGAGGTCAAACGTTTTCTGTAAGTCTTCACAAGGTTTTCACAAACTGTTGCTGGTATTTTGGCCCATTCCTCCATGCAGATCTCCTCTAGAGCAGTGATGTTTTGGGGCTGTCGCTGGGCAATACGGACTTTCAACTCCCTCCAAAAATTTTCTATGGGGTTGAGATCTGGAGACTGGCTAGGCCATTCCATGACCTTGAAATGCTTCTTACGAAGCCACTCCTTCGTTACCCGGGCAGTGTGTTTGGGATCATTCTCATGCTGAAAGACCCAGCCACGTTTCAACTTCAATGCCCTTGCTGATGGAAGGAGGTTTTCACTCAAAATCTGACGATACATGGCCCCATTCATTCTTTCCTTTACACGGATCAGTCGTCCTGGTCCCTTTGCTGAAAAACAGACCCAAAGCATGATGTTCCCACCCCCATGCTTTACAGTTGGTATGGTGTTCTTTGGATGCAACTCAGCATTCTTTCTCCTCCAAACACGACGAGTAGAGCTTTTACCAAAAAGTTCTATTTTGGTTTCACCTGACCATATGACATTCTCCCAATCCTCTTCTGGATCATCCAAATGCTCTCTAGCAAACTTCAGACGGGCCTGTACATGTACTAAATGTGCTAAAGCCATAGCAGGGGGACACGTCTGGCACTGCAGGATTTGAGTCCGTGGCGGCGTAGTGTGTTACTGATGGTAGCCTTTGTTACTTCGGTCCCAGCTCTCTGCAGGTCATTCACTAGGTCCCCCGTGTGGTTCTGCTCACCGTTCTTGTGATCATTTTGACCCCACGGGGTGAGATCTTGCAGGGAGCCCCAGAATGAGGGAGATTATCAGTGGTCTTGTATGTCTTCCATTTCCTAATAATTGCTCCCACAGTTGATTTCTTCACACCAAGCTGCTTACCTATTGCAGATTCAGTCTTCCCAGCCTGGTGCAGGTCTACAATTTTGTTTCTAGTGTCCTTTGACAGCTCTTTGATCTTGGCCATAGTGGAGTTTGGAGTGTGACTGTTTGAGGTTGTGGACAGGTGTCTTTTATATAGATAACGAGTTCAAACAGGTGCCATTAATACAGATAACAAGTGGAGGACAGAGGAGCCTCTTACAGAAGAAGTTACAGATCTGTAAGAACCAGAAATCTTGCTTGTTTGTAGGTGACCAAATACTTATTTTCCACCATAATTTGCAAATAAATTCTTTAAAAATCAGACAGTGATTTTCTGTATATTTTTTTTCTCATTTTGTCTCTCATAGTTGAGGTATACCTATGATGAAAATTACAGGCCTCTCATCTTTTTAAGTGGGAGAACTTGCACAATTGGTGGCTGACTAAATACTTTTTTGCCCCACTGAAGTATACTAATTTTGTACTGTCGACTTTTAAACAACCAAAATGTAAAAAAAAAAAAAAAAATCATGAATAGCTCATTTTGAATTTAATAGTAGTAATATATCTCAAAAAATTTGGAATAGGGGCAACATATCCCAGTTTTGTTACTAATCAAGTTAATTGGCAACACGTCTTGGCCTCTTTGTTTGCAAATAAGAACTGGTTCTCAAACATTTTTACCTGGTTGCATAAAAAAACAAAACTTTAGTGACCTTGGTATGGACCTAACAGAGTTAAAAGTAACAGTTGGACTGAAGCTATCTATGGTGTAACTCATGACCATAACACAATTCATTTTGATCAAAAAGAATAAATAAAACTTTGATGATCCAGCTAAATACTTCTATAACTTTGCCCTCTATCAAGTTTCAGAGAAATAATTGTGGTGCATTGAGTACTGCTCAGTTTGGACAAAAAAGTAAAACCATCATTTCTTGTTCTCTTATTTTCATAGTTTTGGTGATTGCTATACGGTGGACATGTACCAAGAATGGAGCTGCGGCATTCGTACTTAAAGGCAGACACATCTTGAACAACTATGGACAACATGCTGACTGCACCTGTCAATGGACTGTTGGTAGAAACTGGGACATTTTTCTGCTGCAGTTGCTCTGTAAATACACCGCAGTTTTACTACTGAGCCATACAGAGGCAGACATTTTTCTCTATGGACCTACATCGCGAGCAACAGTTTCTGCAGCTAATTCCATGCCAGTACATGTAACCCTGACCTGTAAGCATTAATCTATGTATTTTTTTAAACTGTTGTAAAAAATCAAGTACAATCATGTACTGCTGATTTGGCTAAAAGTCATGTCAGTTAAAAATGTATGACATGCTTTTAAAAGATTCTACTATAATTATACTCAATTGTCATCTGCAAAAAATAAATCTATTTCTGTGCTAAAGTTACAGTTGTGTTATGTTAAGTGATTATTTCACTGAAAATTTAAAGTTATTGATTTATGTGTTAGATCTAAAAATTGTATTAACATTTACATTTTTTACTCATAAGACTAATTGTTAGTATAAAAAAGTTACTGTATTTTTTTACGGTAGAATTCTGGCAACCACAGCTGCCACTTTTTTACTGTGAAAAAGAAAGGATTTTATGGTAAGATGTACAGTTTAACACATTTTTATTAAAGATAATTTTAAATTTTACAGTAAATGATCAAAACTTAAGTAATAAACTGTAAAATATACAGTTAATGTACTTGTTTTTAAAGATAACTTTAAATTATACAGTAATTTTTTGATTAAAACTCAAGTCAAACACTGTAAAAACAACAGCTGAGATAATATTTTGCCGTAAAATTAAATACAGATCTCCTGTATTTTTTACGGTAGAATTCTGGCAACCACAACTGCCATTTTTTTAACCATAAAATTTACGGATCTTTTTTTTACAGTGTGCACATAGAGCAATCCACAAATGCAAAACAAACTATTTACATGCAAAACGCAGATTACAACAGATATATTTGCAAATTACAATATAGCTGCATACCCTCAGTGGTTGTCATTGGAACACAATCTCTTTTGTTAATAAAACTTGCTGTTTCAAAATGTGGGACAAATGTTTCAAAAAGATCCAAATGCACAGAGTTGATAAATGCACAAATGGAGCGATCCACAAATGCAGACTGGACTATTCACATGCAAAACTGCAGATTTATAAATGACAAACTTGATTTGTGAAATAATTGCAAATAATATATTTGCAAAAATCACTGCATGCAAGTCACAAATTAGGCATTTTGAATAAATCATTCTTGTTGCATCAATTCATTTTAGTTTTGCATCAATTAATTTTACTAAAACAAATATAGCTCCATAGGTAATTAGGCTATTTAATATCCTTAATGGTAAATATCTCCGTCATTACTGGACTTCTCAACATGAAACAAAAGCTATAGGAAAGCTCAAGGTCTTACCTGTCAGCATAAATTAACCGCATGTGTCTATAGTTTATGTAAAAGGTCACACAATGACAATATGTTGCAGTCGCACAGGGTGCTACCAAATATTTTAAGGTCACACGGCCTTAATTTTGGTCGTATATGAGACTACAATGGTCGCAATTTTGAGCCCTGGTTTTCATTTTCATACAGAGAAGTCAGTCACTCAAGTTTGTATTAAAACATTTAGCAGTGTCAGTTCTGTTACTGCATAGAATTCAAATACATTCATTAAAATCAAATATTTGAAATATGCATAATTACTTTTGAATTTTGTAGTTTTGATTAGTTTAGATTAAATACTTTTTCAGTCTCATCTACTGGGATTTGTTTCTTGTTACACCCCTACCTAAATTCTAACAAAGTAAAAATATACCTAATACAAAGCCAGGACAAGGACCCTGTATAAACCAGGATTAGACCAGCTATAAATCAGCATGCTCCACTAAACTATAAGCATTTTGTGTAATTTAATGTGTTCATATGCAATTTTAGCATCATCTACACAACAAAATACAAATATTCATAGATTTCAAAAACAATATCTGAATATTGGCTGAAGCTAGGTTTAAAATTCTCCGTTCATTTTGTTGACATTAGATGAAAAGGTTTTGGGAACTTGACATGATGCCAACTTTTTTATAATGAATAAAACAATTTGCTAAATTATGTTTTTCCCTCCAAAATTCTATCAAAAGAGGGAACAAGATGGCTGGCCAGTTTAACATTCATACTTCATCTTATTTTATGTCTTTAGAATATATGTCTGTGAAGATTCTCACTCGTCCAGGGTAATTGCATCGCAACAAAATTTAAAAAAGTCATCTGGATTGGATTGGACGAATTGAGAAAGCCTCTTGGATAAGAGGTGAAACGTCTTCAGAATATAGTTAAAGAAAGAGTGGTGGAAGGTGTAATTGAAGGAGATATCAGAGAAGTAGTAGTTGTTAGAGTGACCACCGGTCCCACTTTGGTTGTACTGCACAGCCATTTAGTCCCACATATTAAGATAATGTCCCACTTTAACATTTCTGCTCAGTGGCTCTTATAAAAAGTGAGATTAAAGTTAAGAACAACAAAGTAAGATCAATGTTCCTTGTGTAAAATGTAGAATAAATATTTGTGGGTTTCCAACTCGCTGGATTTGACTGCTCCTGTGTTTCAGGAAGGCCTGCTGCTCAGTGTTGAGAAAATGAAACTGGGAGATTTCTATTCCATGGATGAAAACAGCACATTAAATGTTTTATAAACAGTAGTACTTTATCTAAAAGAGGTTTAGACTCAGTAAGTTAGATATGTATATTATTAAAGCTTTTATTTCTCGTGTCTGTCCCTCCTTGTCTTTCCAAATCACACAACTTGTCCCACTTCTAGTATTTTTGAGGTGGTCACACTGTAAAAAAAAAAATTCTAATTTTACGGTAAAAAAACTAATTTAAGGAAATTTCACATTTTTTTAGTATACAGTAAAAAACTTTAAATTTATGTCACATTACCTTCAAATTAACTTCACCATTTAATTTTATGGGTTTATATCATAATAACAATTAACGTTTTTTTCTAATTTATTTATGGTAAATTTACTGTATTTATTTATTTATTTATTATTTATTTATTTATATATGTGATTTTTCCTTTTTCTTGAATTACAGAAAAATGTACGCAAACTTACATTAACAGTATTTAAATGTGTGGCACATTATTTATAAATTGTTGACCATACTAAACAATTAAAGTTTTTCTCCTTAATTTTAAGGTAAATGTTATTAATTGCATATTTGTACATATTTATACATCAATGTTCATTTAAAACATCTAAAGATTTTCTCCTTAATTTTAAAGTACATTAAATAAATGTTTAACCTTGTGGGATTTATCATTGGAAAATGAGGAACATGCTTCTTTAAATCTACATTTGTCAGTGTGAGACCTCTACATCCACTGTCTGTCTCCTGTTTCTTCTCCCTGTGATTCAGGGCATACAGACCAATACAATACAGTCAACTGTAGATATTTTAATCCAACATGTTGTGTATTTTACATTAGGTTCAGAAATATCAGAACTCGCCAGGGCAGGAAAGGCAGTAGACTACAGAGTCAGAAGTTATGAACAAACAATAAGCTTCTCAGTCTGAAGATGACAGTTAACCTACTTTATATAAATAAGGCTCATTTGTTTGTGTCTGCCTGATAATTTACTGCATTATGTCCCACATTTGGTTTAAAATCATCTGATCACCCTGAAACTACCCAGTCTTTGTTGTCTGATAATATTCTGCTGCTGGGAGCGGCAAAAAAATTCAAATAAAAAAAAATTCAACTTCCAAAAGGCGGGAAAATGTGGGGCAGGGCATGGGCAGCAGCAGGAACTACTTTTAACTGAAAAAGTAGTCCCTAAGCATTTTTAGTTTTAACTACTTTTACTACTAGTTTTACCTACTTCTATTACATAGAACACACATTTAAATCAATATCCACATTTTTATGAATAACTAGAAAACAAAAAAGAACTATTTAAATGGCAACTGGCGGAGGAACACAACACCAGATAACCTACCAACAGCAGTGTGTGGCCGCCAAACTGCAGAGTCACCCTGCAGCCAGCAAAACCTGAGGAGAAGTCTGAGCTGGATTTATTCTTTATTTGGTGAGATTTTCTTATTTATTTGATATAGTTTATAGTACTTTTGTTAGTCCCAGAGAAAAAAAGCATGAATTAGCTGCTCTTATGGACTTTTTTCATTGCATTGTGTTAGCTCACTCTGGGCACTAAGCTAGCCAGCTCCATAACTGTTAACAGAAATGATTAAATCAATCAAACAAATGTGAGTCTAATATGAGCAATAATAGTACTTAGCAAGTTACTGATGTTGACTGAATGCTTCTGAAAGTGCTTCTACAACGCACTTTCAAAGTTTAAATTGGGCTTGAGTTTAATTTTACAGAATAAAAAGTGGCGTTAGACTGATGTAACTGATCTCCAGTAATGCACTGCTGTAGTTATTGTCAAACTTGATTTATTGTTTGTCAGTCACCCATGTACTCCCCATGCCAACCTGTAATAGGCCCAAAAAGTGATGCCGTAACCTCAGTGGATGTTAGCGCTAAGCTCCCGCCCCCTCAGCTCCTGACTATCTAACGTTAACGCTCACGGATGTTTGGCAGAAGCACAGAGAATGCACTGGAGGATGCTATTGGATTTTACCGGAGAAAAAGTTAATAGCAAAATATCTGAAATTAGTTGAATTGAGCAAGAATCATCTCTGCCACTTCGAGGAAAGGACCCGACCTTCCTACGGACGTTGTGAGCATTTTATTGAACTTTGGAGCCACAGGGTGAGTGGAAAAATGGAGCGGGCTACATGCTAAGCTAACGGAGCTAAAGAGCAACTAACGGAGAACTAATGGCTAAAATTACACCGTTTTAGATCCTAACGGCCACGGGTGGTACGGGACTGCACTTCTTCTCGGAGGTTGAGAGTTGACAAGCGTTTCGGTGAGTTAAACCGGGACTGGGGTAGTTAATGCTAATGTTAGCTGCTATGTTAGCCGCTAATGCTACCACGTGCTCCCCATGTCTGGGGAGAGCGCCCATGGGGTCTCCCCCGGAGTTTTTCAAGAGCACTTCCTTTGCCATACTACATGTTATCTTTGTGACTCTGGTTGGATAATTATGGTAAAAAAAATTTATTTTATTTTTGGAGGTTAACGTGTAAAGCTATTTTAATTATTGTGTTTATGTTAAGACTTGAAAAAAGAATAGTGGTAGTGTAAAGAAATGCACTTCATGCTGCTGTTGCACTGTAAACTATGCACTACGGCATTGTGATGCTAAAAGTTCTATTTTGATAAAATTTTAATACAATTCGATATATAACAACCGCACAGAGCTGCGTCAGTGCGGGGGAGGGGGACCAAACTCTGGAGAAATGCAGGTATCCAACAAACCATGAGCCCAGCCTCTGCATGAACAGACAAAACTTTTGCCACGAGCAACGGAGAAGCTAATGGCACGTAGCAAACATGATCCTAGTTTAGGCTCCAGATGAACTAAATATGCAACTCCTGTACCTTTGTGCATCTCATAACAACCACATTTATTAAATGACTAAAACGTTGTGCTGTTGCAGGGTTTCAGGGATGTCTCAGTAGCACACTGGGTAAGGTTGGAAGTCCTGAACCAGCTGTGCCAAAACTGAGACTTGAGCTTAAACACTGGGTGGAAACTCGGCATACTCCACTTTCTTCACACTGGCCAGAGAGAGACAGAAATCCAGGTACTCACTTAGGCCCATTCACCATTACATGTAAAAGTACATCAATAATAAATAAATTAACATTTTATGTTCATAGATATACAGCAGGCAGAAGGAGCAGTAGCAGGACAAGGACAGCTGTGCCAACCTGAACTGTGAACTGCACCCTGAAGGTAAATATAGTTATCTTATACTGAGTTTTTACTAAATTGTATGACTGTGGACCCATTTAGAGTTTGTAAATAACAGGCAGCATACTTTTTATTTCTAGCACTGTGCTATTACGCTGCGCTGGTTATAATTACAGCCACCTTTTTATTTTTAGGTCACAAACCGATCAAGGTGAAGGGCTGCATTCTCTTAATTGAGGATTCTTCTGTCATAAAGATGTGTGATGTAAGTCATACCATATACTCATTATCAGCAACGTGCAGCATTTCCTACAATATCCCCAGGTCTGATGTGTTGTCATTTTTTTTTACCTCAGCTTAATTCATTTCAAAGAGGTGTATTGTGAAGTGATATCTAGCTTTCTTGCCACTATCTTTCATATAGTAAAGGTTATTCTTTTGCACTGTAATGGAAAAGCCAGTACATGGTTCATAAAACAGTGGCATCTTCTGTAGATTTTTTTGATGAGTGTGTGATTTGTTTTAGTATATTTCAATCATGGTGTTTTTATGTGAAGTTGCTAATTAGCACTTCTGTGTAAGCCACTGGTTGATATTACTAATGTATATTGTTTTCTGCATGTTATGTTTACCCAGGAACCAGGTTTTCCAGGTGCTCATGCTGCAGACAGTATTATAAAGGTAACTGTGTTTACTTTACTATGACACATTGGTAATGTCTGTTGTAAATCTGTGCCTTCATTCAATCATCTTCGTCCGCTTATTCCCATTAGGGGTCGTGGGTGACTGGAGCCTATCCCAGTAACTTTGGGCCTTAGGTGGGGACACCCCAGGCAGGGGTCAACTTGTCGCAGAATCTGTGCCTTATCAATAAAAAATAAAAAAAAAAGCACTGCAAAAGTTGCATATTTAAAAGAACACTCTGTTAGCTCCCAGAATGTTTGACACTAGGTTAAATTATTCTTTTAATTTAATCTTTAAATAAAAAAAAGTTAAAGTGAACTAATTCTTTGAAGTTGTTTACTGAAATGTCATACATAAAATGCTGCTTTTTAGGGATGTTTTAGTAATTAATTCTGTCTTGCTTGTTTTTCCGCAGATGCCCCAAAGATCTAGTGGATTACTGGAAATTTGGGGGAAGACTTCATCTGCTTCAGTGTCACCTGATAGATTTAATTCACTTTTGTGGAAGGGTTTGATTTGACTTTTTATTTTTTAGTTACTGTATAGGTTAATTAAAAAAATGTTGGGATGTTATGCAAATCTTAACTACAGTATATGTTGTATATGAAATGTAATATTTCTACTCTTAAATATTAAATGTATTGAATATGTCATTTTTGCTTTAGAGTATTTCATATTGCCCCTACATTTAATGGTGTTTCATCTGAATAATACATAAAAACAGCTTTTAAATAATGTTATATTCTTGTAGAAACTTAACTGGAAAATTCTGTAAATTTTATGTTTTTGCACATTATTTGAATTATGGAATTCTACTTTAATTTTAGGGTATTTGTTTGGCAGCCGCAGCTGACAGTGATTTACTGTTTTTTTAGTTTAACCCTAAAAATTAAGTAAATGTCTGTAAAATAATGGTATTTTTCCTTTAACTTTGAGCATTGTCACTTTGTTAACGGTGTTTACTTCTAATTTCATGGTAAAAATCTGTAAAATTAATCTTATTTCTCATAAAACTCTGAATATTGTCACTTTTTTAAGGGGTTACTCCTAATATGGTAAAAATCTATAAAATAAAGTTTTTTTCTTGTAAAACTCTGAGTATTGTCACTTTATTGAAGGTGTTTACTCCTAATGTTATGGTAAAAATCTGTAAAATTATGGTAATTTCCTTTAGAAATGTTGATATTGGCACTTTAATGAAGGTATTTAATCATAATACAAAAAAAACAACTGTAAAATAATGGTAATTTTCTTTAGAACTGATGACATTGGCACTATAATGAAGGTATTTGATCATAATAATACAGGGAAACAACTGTAAAATAATGGTAATTTCCCTTTTTTCCACGTCCGTAAATTTAGTGTTTTTGCACATTTTTTAAATTTATGGTACGGACTTTAATTTTAGGGTAATTGTTTGGCAGCCTGAGCTGACATTTACCTTCTTTTCACGATTTTTTTTTTTTTTTTTTTTTTTTTTTTACAGTGCACCCTAGCAGTACTAGCTGCTGAAGTGGAGATATCTGATTCAGAGTAGTAGTAGTAGCTACTTAAGTGGAGATAGTGTGAGAAAACCTCTTTTTGTGAAAACAGCCTTTGAACTTAAGTTTTAGATACAAATCTATGGACACAAGTCGACCACATGAACTTAAATTGAAGACTGGACATTTTCCTTATCTCAATGTGAAAGCTACATACGAAGTAATAATCTCAAAGTTAAAAAAAAAGTACTTTTATCTGGCAGTGTCTCACCTTAAGAGTAATAAGCAAAACTCTAAATCATCGACCTGTGGGGGTCGTTAATTTGCCACAGGGCGCACACACACACACACACACACACACACACACACACACACACACACACACACACACACACACACACACACACACACACACACACACACACACACACACACACACACACACACACACACACACACACACACACACACGGCCTTACAAGAAACCCGTGTGTGTGTCTGGTTCAGACTCAGAAGCTGTTGCTAAAACAGTAGAACGGTGTTAATGTGACAGAAGCGGTTTAAAGCAACCACACTGTGTTCCCAGTAAGCTAGCTGCACGCGGCTCATTAGCTCAAGGTGCAGCCGCGCGGTCACGGAGCGGAAGACAGGTGTACGGCGCAGTTAGCTGCCTGCGGACAAACAAACCGAGCGACGCGGCGTGTGGCGACTCACCGTCCACGTGAAGGCCACGTAGGAGGCACAATAGCGCCGACAGCAGCAGGAACCCCGCCGTGGAAGTGGCCCCCATCTCTACGGTGCGGAGCGGCGGTTGCTAGCTCAAGCCACGGTGCCTTGTTCGGCTTCCTTCTTCTTCTCCGCTGCGCGGCTGCTGCTGGTTCCAGAAGAGGGCCGGCCTAATATTCCATTAAGCCAGTTCGCGCGCATGCAGGGGCGCACGCGCACGGCCAGAAAGATGAAAGCACAGATAAAAGGGTTCCGGGTCGGTTCGTTCCTCCTCACAGGGCTCCGGAGTGGGAGGGGACGCAGGCAGGACGCTCCACACGCGCGCAGCTCAGATCTATTTCCCAAAATAAATTAATGGCGTCGGGTCAGGCGGGTACGGAGCGCGTTCAGAGAGAGCTGCGCCAAGCCACAACTGAGCAGGGCTGTCCCGCTGCCGTGCGTGCGCCTGGGTTAACCCCTCACTGTCCGCACAGAGCAGCACTCTCATTGCTCTAACTCTACAGTATTCAGCCTAATAAATGCAAAACCTCCTTTAATAGTGTTGAATATTTCTACAGATAGCTTTGCGTATTACCACTAAACTTATATTTTGATGTACTACTGCTAAGGTTAATAAACGCTTCAATATTAGTAAGAATATTTTGATTCTATAGGATTTTTTTCTCCTTTCACTCTAAAGGTCACTCTGCGATTAGGTACATTGTGCATTTGCAAAAGTGCACAATAATGAGCTGGTTACAAAGTTAGGAAACTCAAGGTTACAGGTGGGGGCTCCCACAGCCCTGCCGTTGCGTGGGATGCTCCTGAAGATAACGAAGATAATGCACTGCAGAAATGAGAACTCTCTCATAGTATAAAAACTTAGAACACACCTCCCTCTAGGAGCGCGCTCATTCTGCTGACTGTAACCTTACCTGTGTTTTTACTGAATAAACCTTCTGACTTGATTACATTTCTGAATCATCGTCCTCTTTGATGCTTTCACCCAAAATGAACTCCTTACAATAGCGACAAAATGTTCAATTTATGCTAGTTCTGAGAAGTCTACAATAAAATCTAATAAACAACCATTGAGAGGGTTCTTGGGAGTTTGCCCATCCAGACCACATGTGTTTTGTGGGTTTGGAGAAGGCGTTCGACGTGTTCCTGTGGGGGCTGCTCTGGGAGTATGGGATCCGGGGCCCTCTTCTAAGGGCTGTCTGGTACCTGTATGACCGGAACAGGAACTTGGTCCGCATTGTCGGTTGTGAGTCAGACCTGTTTCCAGTGCATGTTGGACTCCGGCAGGGCTGCCCTTTGTCACCAGTTCTATTCATTATGTTTATGGACAGAATTTCTAGGCGCAGCCGGGGGCCAGAGGGAGTCCAGTCTGGGGACCACAGGATTTGATCTCTGCTTCTTGCAGATGATGTTGTCCTGTTGGCTTCCTCAAACCAGGACCTTCAGTGTGTACTGGGGCAGTTTGCAGCCAAGTGTGAAACGGCTGGGATGAGAATCAGCACCTCCAAGTGTGAGGCCATGGTTCTTGACCGGAAAAGTGTGGCTCGCCCTCTCCAGGTCAGAGCAGAGTTCCTGCCTCAATTGGGGGAGTTTAAGTATGTCGGGGTCTTGTTCACGAGTGAGGGAAGGATGGAGCGTGAAATTGACAGGCGGATCGGTGCATCTGCAATAATGCGGTTGTTGTATCGGTCTGTCGTTGAGAAGAAGGAGCTGAGCCGAAAGGCAAAGCTCTTGATTTACTGGTCAATCTACGTTCCTACTCTCACCTATGGTCATGAGCTTTGGGTCATGACCGAAAGGACAAGATCCCGGATACAAGCGGCCGAAATGAGTTTCCTCCGCAGGGTGGCTGGGCGCACCCTTAGAGATAGGGTGAGGAGCTCGGTTACCCGGGAGGAGCTCGGAGTAGAGCCGCTGCTCCTCCACATCGAGAGGAGCCAGCTGAGGTGGGGGGCTGCAGCCAGTGTCACTGTTACATAGCCATAATTACGCAAAGAAACCTTACGCCTTGCGCCCTCGATGTGTGCTTTTTATTCCTCCATTATATCCCCTATGCACACGGGACATACTGTAGATCCACAGCAGTTTGTTCTTTTTTGTTTGTTCAAAAGCATCTGTAAGCTCGAGCTAACGCACTGAGGCTCACAGAGCCTGGAGCCGCGAAATGCCATTACACAGAGAAGACTGCGGGCTCCACGGCAGTCACTAAAATGAAGCGAAAGCAAAAGGAGAAACATAGGCTGAAAGCTTACTGCTGCTGTGTGCTCCCTTTCCTAGTCTAGACTTTGTTTATACAGACCACAGCTGCATGAGTCTGTGTTCTTGTTTCAGACTGGTGGCCACACACAGTAGATCTATGACAGAGGGAGTCTATAAAAGCACAGTATTTATGCGTAGCAGCTGATTTCTCAATGAGCTGAGCAATCACACAAATGTACACTGACACATTACACTGAAGTGAAACACTATAATGTATAATAATGTTAACAAATATGTTAAAATATAATTTAAAACTCAGTATAAGGACAAGCAGGAGGGGCCATGTCTCTCAGCTGGCCTGGGAAAGCATTGGGGTTTCCCCCGGCAGTGCTGGAGGAAGTGCTTGTGGAGAGGGAAGTCTGGGTATCTTTGCTTAGACTGCTGCCTCCGCGACCCGGTCCCGGATAAGTGGAAGAAGATGGATGGATGGAAATTAAGAGCTGTACACTTAACCCTTCTGCACTCCTGAGACATTTTTTGATATTTTGCAGCCGTTTTTTGTGGATAACTTTTACTGTGTTGATTCACATGGCATAGATTTTGCCTCAGGTGTGTATTTTGGGATGCATGTTCAGATTTCAGCATTTTGTTTAGAAAAATCCTCTTAAAATGCTCTCTAAAAAATAGTCACAACTTTACCCGTAAGACTCCCATTCAATACAACATTTTTATAATACACTGTCATTGAATATAATTTCACATTTTTATCAAGTATTTCATGGATTCATGAGAGTGAGGGAGTCAGCTTTTTTTTTCTACTAGATGGCACCATTAATGTTTGTTAATGTTAATCAGGGGCGGACTGGGACTGAAAAACAGCCCTGGAGTCTGCCCCCCCCCCCCCCCCCAAAAAAAAAAAAGAAAAAGAAAAAAGAAATAAATAATTGGATTGTATAAAGCAAAAAGCACAATTTCAATTAGAAGTTGTTTATGATAGTAAACTAAAAATCAAAAATCTTATCTTCTAAAGTCGTTTGTGATCGTATTAATTAAAAAAATATAATTTCAAGACTTTAGGAAATTGTTTATGGGTCTCAACCTGGGTAAACAATATAAAATGTAGGGTTAATTAAATGTCAGAGAGGTCAATATGTAATCTACTTCATCCCTTTTCCTATCAAAGCTTACCTTTAGATTCATACAGGGACATCACTAGGGTTTAGACCTGATTAGGTCCTGGTTTAGACCTGGTTTTGTACAGGTTTAGTTCCAGATTTGAATCTGATTTGATCCTGGCACAGACCTGATTAAGACCTGGTTTTGTCCCTGTTTAGACCTGGTTTAGCTATAGTTTTGGACAGCGTATACCTATTTTAGTTAGGGTTTAGTCTTGGTTAGACCTGGTTGTGTCATGTTTTAGATATAGTTTAGTCCTGGATTACACTATGACTTATTATTGGAGGGCTTGGGAACATCCCTGGATTTAATTCATATTAGATATAGTTGCAATAGTAGGTTTAAAAGCTGTCATCTGGACTGGGTTTTACAGTTGAAGACGTTTCACCTTTTATCCAAGAGGCTTTCTCACTTCTGAAATTTGGCTGTAAGAGAGCTCTCTTTAAAACCAAGTCCAGATGACAGCTTTTAAACCTATGATTGCAATGGAATCAGCCTGGATGAATGAGTCTTCATAGCCATATTAGATATAATATTATTCTTATTATTCATATTGTTATTGCTATGATAGTGTTTAGAGCTATGTATAGAAAGTGGAATAAATATGTCATAGCCTAAATAGCTATGAAAGCCCTGTGTTTCATACAGTAAGCTATACTCACCACTTGCTCTGTACACGGCTCTAACTGAGGTAAAACTTCATCTGGTTCTGTGGGTCCCTGAGCCAGAGCAGCGCTGGGCCCCCACCACCGCACTCTCAGCCTCTTCATTCTCATGTTGTGCTGTACTGGTGGATGTGGCTTTAGCACTGCTGCTGTCAAACACTTCTGTTATATTTTTACACTTGGACGCCTCACATGCAAGCGACTTAAGCTTCTTTTCCTTGACTTTCTCTGCTCCGCCCTTCTCCTTTCGTTTGATTAACCGTTTTTTTTTCCATGACGTAAACGCACGGCAGTCTCTGCTCACGCGCCACCGCAGTCTTCACGGCCGCCTGTCGGTGGACTTGCGGACTTGTTCGAGTGCCTGACTGCATTGAGTGGCTGCAGCTCCCAAGCTCTGATAATCATTGCAATGCAATGCATTTACAGAGAGGAAAAAAATATTTTTTTTTGTGAATTTTGCCATAATTTGAAATCAGCACTTAGTCACAAAATGAACTTAAGAGGTTAAAATTCATAAACAGAATGAAATTTGACTATGTATGGTGAGGACTGAATGTAAAAAAAAAACAAAAAAACAAACAAAACAACAACAACAAAACAAAAACAAAAACTGAATTATTATTGACTTATTATTGAGATCATTTTTCTATGGTAGTCTTTATTTGCTACAGCTGCTTCCAGACTCTGGAACAGCCCATTCTCAAATATTTTTAAATTTTTGTTGAAGTCCCATTTGTTTGCACTGGCTTTTAGCACAAGCTGAGCTGGGCTTTTTGATTGCTGTATTTATGTATTTACTTGTTTTTATTTAATTTTATTGTTGTGTACTTTAAGTGTGTTAACTTGCTCTTTTTTTAACTTTATTATATTTAAAGGTATTAGGGAGAATCTTTATAAATTCATTTTTTTGCAATATTTATTAAAACTACCTTCATTGCCCTGTATAAGGCTTATAAATTGGTGTATTAGAAAATATAATAATATATTAATAAACTGTGGACTCTGTGGGACTTAAAAAACCTAATCCCATCCAATTGTTTTCGTCATGAGTACATTAACCATTGTTCCACGGACTCGCCAATCATTCCGACTTCCTAGTTTCAAGGATAGTGCGCGTTCTTGTGCCTGCGCAAGCGTACACACTATGTTTATGTAGTCCGGCATTAGCGCCGCGTTAGCGCCGTTAACATAGTAGCGCGGACAGCCTGACTTCGAAGAGCACAATGGCTGAGGAAAACCGTGAACCGGGCGGTCACAAAAGGAAAACTGTTTTTGAAGTGAACCAGAGGAGGAGGAGGAGAAAAACTGTAGAAGAGCAGAATAAAACCTGTGTAGTTATTGGCGATTCCTTCAAAGGACGGCGTGCGCTGTAGGAACAGAAAGGGCTTCAGACGATGCATTGGTTGCCAAGTTTCTGCTGGACAGGTAACATTTATCTTATCATTTGAAAAAAATGCCTTTTTTCTTTATCTGTTGAACCTTTTCAACTGTGCAGCAACGTCAGTTTGCTAATGCTACCAACTAGCAGGAGGACATATTTGTGCTCACATTTAGGGACTGTGCATGTGACTGGGTCTGTGTGGGGAACTAGGTCAAAGGTCGCGCAAACAAACAATGCAGGTCTAGGTTGAGGCGAATCTCTGCTGATGCCGGCTGTAAACAAACACGCATGTTCCAATGCTCGTGCACATCGCGGAGTTCCTTGGAAAGGAACAGTGAAGGGCGGGGCCTGATGCATGCACATTATTCAAAAAAGGACAAACAGTCGCTGGTTTCTCGGCAGTCGAAAAAAATCCTCCCTAATATCTTTAAGTATTGCACTTCATTAAGCCTGTAAAGCACTTTGGTTGTTTTAAATGTGCAATATAAATAAAGTTGACCTTGACCTTTTACAGGGGATTTGAACCAGACCCTTGGCCAAAGACATTTTCAGTCAGTGTCTGCCTTAACACAAAATAGGGCACACAGTAGACCCTGTGTCATCCTTTGAAATAAAATGTTCTAATAATTTTGCTTATTTTACGCTAATTCAGAGAAAAGCTAATCAGTGCATGCCAGCTGTTTTCTGCTGCCTTCAGTGCATCTGAGCTGTTTTATCAGGACTGCTGTAGTAGTTAATTGGAGTCTCAGTTTTAATACGCACTAAGCCCATGACAGAGCCACGGCTAAACGAGACCTCTTGTTACCTCGGGCGTGCATATAGATGCTTGGAGCATAAATGCAAGAAAAATCAACTATAAATGTCTGTAATTTCTTGAAAAACAGTCTGGGAGAATTTTAGAGGAAGTTTTTATCTTAACTTATGTTAAACAATAGCCACAAAACTCTGCTGCTTGTTAATATAGTTCTGAAAAACATTACAGATCTCCTGGACACCAGCTCATCTCATTACTCTATTGGGCCCTTTTTTGTGGAAATGGTAAATTTCTGGTTGTATTCCACCTTCCCTGAAACATGTTAAGTTCCAACCACTCATCCAGAAAACAGTCCTGACCCCTGTGTGTGTCAAACGTCAGACCAATCTCAAAGCTTCTATTTTGTCAAATGCTTTAGCTTTACTCCAGATTTACCACCACTCACCCAAAACATGAAGCAGAGGAGTGGGAGGAATTACTGTCCTGCAGCAGGGCCATTTCTAGCAACATGTTGACTATACAAACTCATGAGCCACTATGGGGCCCTAAAACAGATGTAGATAAAGACGACATGATGAAATAAATAGTCATAAGAATAAATAAAGACCATTCTGTAAAAGGATCATTCAATTATTAAATAACAAACAGTATTTGTTAAATACAGTCCATTATTATGAAATACATTGCATTATGCTATTTATATAAATGTTTTTATTTATATATAATGTTATTTTTATTAATTTCATGTCATATTTATTTCATAATGTTTGAGATTCTGCTGTTAAATGTCATTCTGAAATAAATAGGCCCATCTGTAAAATGGCTTTATGAAACAAAAACAGACAAGACAATATAAAAGAAAAACAACATGAAATAAATAAAAAGCACATTATAAAATAACTATGACATGAAATAAATAAACATTAAAAGATATTTTTTTAAATAGCATAATGCAATGTCATTAATTATACTGGATGTATTAAACAAATAGTGCTTGTTATTTCATAACTGAATGATACTTTTACATAATGGTCTTTATTCATTTATATGAATATGTATTTCATACATGTTATATTTATTTATTTAATTTTGATAAAAACAGAGTGCCATAGATTTCTGCTATGCCATTGTCCTGAGAAAGTTGTTTCTCAGATAACTGACACTTACGTCACTTCAGGATTAGGCTACTTATGATTAATGTATTCAGTCTAGAAGTGTGCTACTGCTTTAGATAACACTTGTTATTTATTAATTGACTAAAAAATATTAGAACTATTGTTGATTATGTCAGACTATTGTGGCAGTGCATTATTGCTCTGAGTGGATTATTCCTAATTAGTTGCCATCTCCCTTGTTTTCCTTGTATTATTATTTTTATCAGTTATCTTCATTTTCTTCAAACATATAGTTAGGTCCATAAGTATTTGGACACTGATACAAGTTTTGTTATTTAAGCTGTAAACCAAAACATATGAAAAAGTTATATAATTCATATTTGATGAATTATGGCGGTGGTGAACCATCTGTCTTTTCTCTCATGAAGTCTTCTGGTTATGGTGGACCTAGACACTGCTAGACCTACTTCCTGGAGAATGTTCTACTCTTAGATGCATGTTGTGAAGGGATTTTTTTTTTTTTTACCATTTTTTTTATCCAGCCTAAGGATGGTCTGGTTCACTTCCATTGAGTTACTGTATGTTGTGACTTCACAGAAACAGCTTTTAAATGCAAATGTAACATCTGGAATCAGGTTCGGAGCTCAAAAAATAGCTTTTGAACCATCTGTCCAATTACTTTTGAGCCCCGAAAAAAGAGGCTCCTACAGAGCTGTAACTCCTAAATGCTTCATCCAATTTGGATGTGAATATTCTCAAATTACAGCTGAGAGTCTGCACTTTCCGCACATATGCATTATATAACTGTATTTTGAATATGTTTTGGTTTACAGCTAAAATAACAAATCTTGTGTCAGTGTTCAAATACTTATGGACCTAACTGTAGACTGATCGGGAAACTACAGTTCTGGAGTAAACCTGTGCCTCAGTAGCTCTGGGATGTTCCTGGAATTGTTGAAAGTTTATTCTTAGAGCCAGGTGGGAAGGCCTGCCATTATTCTAGGTCATATGATAACCAAGCCTGCCTTCTCCTTCACTAGAGATACTATTCAGCTTACAGTGAAAAGAATATGTGCAAAAAAAAAAAAAAAACCCAACTAAACAAACAAACAAACAAAAAACAAAAAAACAAACAAAAAAACCCAACAAAACAAAACAACCCCCCCCCCCCCCCCACACACACACACACACACACACACACACACACACACAAAACAAAAAAAACAAAAAAACAAAAACAAAAACAAAACAAAACTGTAACATTTGACATTGGCAGCTGTTGTTGCCAGAATTTTACTGTAAAAAAATCTGGTGACAGTTTAAAACTTATACATTAAGCTAATCACTTTTCCTGCCTTGTCTATATGAGTTTGTGCCTCTGATCTGCATAAAAATGTTTTATGGTGCTGTAATGGAAAAAGGAAGGTAGCTCACTGTAAAGTTTTATATTGTCACCAGATTTTTTTTATGGTAAAATTTTGGTTACCAGATCTGCCTATATTTTACTGAAAAATTTACAGATTTTTATTTTTTGCCCTGTGTAACATCCTGCTTATGCATGAAGACAAAAAGAATCAAACACGTTTTCAAAATATCTCTATATAATATATACAATATAACAGTAAATGTACATGAAGTGTCATTAGTACTTACAGTAGATTTACACTGAAAATAAATAAAGTGAGTTTACAGCAGTCAGCCAGACTCTTCCAGTTTAAATACATTTATCAAAAGTAAAAAAAAAAAAAGTCCCATATTTAGCTGATTTTAATAAACCTAGAAACAAAAATTTTGTCTTGCACTAGGACCTTTGTGAAAAGTTTGAAAATACCAAAAGTGACGCTTATGCCCTTTCATGTGTCAACAGAAGAGGTTGCTGCTGGTCCAAATGTCAATGCATCATATAAAGTGAAACTATTAAGGCAGAGGAATAAATAAATACAAATAAGTCTGTAATATCAGATATGTTGTGGTATCCTGTCCCCTTTTCTCCATGGTCTAAGAGAAGTCGCTGCGGTGTAAATGCTGGTGGAGCAGGTGAGTGGCAGCAGTAATTTTGGATGTGTTAGTACGCACTTGTCTGAGGCAAATAAGACATGACTGCTTTGGATTTTTGTCTCAACTGATGAACCATCTGGAGAAAGTCTATGCAGAAAAGCACTTCAGATGATCAGAGATTGGATGAACCACCTATGAGTGACCACACACTTTCTAATGTAAAGAACATGGCCTTCTTAAGCTGTGTAAGGAGCTACTAGCAACAGCCTGTGTGGTCAGGTGGACTAGATCCCATGGTTGTGTTCAGGTGAAGAGGATCAGGGCGCCTTGCTGTAGGGCTTCTGCAGACAGAGCGAGCCATGGTGAGGCAGGGGGTGGCTGTGGTAGTGTTCGATGAGAATGGCCAGACTGGGAAATGTCAGCTCACAGTCCAGGTACGTACAGCCTTTCTGCAAAAACACGCACGCACACACACACACACACACACACACACACACACACACACACACACATACACACACAATATGAGATACCAAATGAAACCAACCACACATCACTCCAAACTACTGAGAGGATGTAACAACTGATAATAATAGTTTAGTAATAATAGCCAATATTGTAATACTTGCCAATAATTTTGGCAATTATAAAGCCAATAACGTCATAACATTTTTGTGCCAATAATGCTAACTGCAACATGCAACATCCGACAGAGACACTAACAAAACATAAAAAGTCTCTTGGTTAAGAGACAAAACATCTAAAACTCTAAAAACCAAGTCCAGGTAATTTATTTTTAAACATTCTTTGATTGAGACAGCTTGGATTATTAATGGTACATTCACACCAAACGCGAATCTGGAGTCAAATTCACGTCATTTGCATCTAATTGGATGCTTGAACATTTTAAATCTACTTGCTTCATTCATGCGGACAATTCGCCCTATTCATGGTAAGACAAATTGTTCACTTCATTTGCTTCATCTGAAGGGCATGGCCTACTAGGGCTACTCCCAAATGAGCCTGTCTCACCTGTGTCCCTTGTGGTTGGACCTCTCCCCGGGACACTACTACTGTACAACAAGCATAAACCCCAGTGAAAATTGAGACAGCCTGGAGTTATTTCTTGTACATTAACTGTCTCTAGTGTTTTTAGTGGGGTATAGTACACACACTCTGTATTTTCTGTTGTTTTGGACAGTGCAGGAACTGCTAATATAATGAGCACATCTCAGTAAATGCATTGTAGTTATGGCCTCCTTTATATCTTGTTAAAACCCTCATTGTGGTTATTTGTGTTTTCTTGTTTTCACGTCATGACCAGCGCGAGCCTCTAAAGGGAATCCCTGTCTCAGACTCATATCACATCACACACGTAGGCAGGGCTTGACATCAACTTTTTTTCTCACTGGCCACTGTGGTTAGTCTTTGTCAATAGTTGCTAGCAAATTCGTTTTTTAATAGCCACAATTTAATTATTTAGGTTTCTGTGTGTATTTTATTGTAAAATAAGTTTAAGAAAATGTAAAATTTGCTTTATGTATGGACATGGATTTATCAAATATTAATAAACAATTTACCTGTAAGAATAAAACTTATCTCTGTCCATGTGGTATCCTCTAAAACATGTTTGTTTGTTTGTTTGTTTGTTTGTTTGTTTTTTCTTCTTTTTATTAATCACAATCAGGGCTTGATATGTACTTTTTTTTTCATTGGCTTTGGTTACAAGTCCTTTTTAAAGGTTACTAGCTACTAGCCAATTAGAATTTTTAAAAGCCAGAATTTAATTAGTTCAAATGTTTATTGTTTTATTTTATCATATTTTATAGCAGACAATAAGCTTATTGAAATTGAGAGCTTGGTTTTATGGTTAGACAAGAATTTATCCAATAAGTGGAAAAGAGGTTTACAAAGAAGCTGAATAAATTTGATCTTTTTTGCATTTGGTCTTAATCTTAATACATTTTTTTTTTTTTTTCTCAGATCATAATGACTTACTCTGTACTAAATTAGGAGGGCACTCAAACATAACAAAAGGAATTAAGGTTAAGATATATGCACAAAATCCAACTAGTGAAAATGGCTAGAGAGACTAAAAGTGCTATGAGCCAAAATGCAAATCTACCAGCATTTGGCCAGTTGGCTAGTGCTAATGACAAGTCCTGCACATAGGCTATATTTTTTATACTGCTTTCTATCTGGGCTGTTTTGGGAAAAGATCCTTTTTATTCCTGTCTTTATAAAAGTAGAACAGCTGTTGTAGACTGTATCTTATACATTGGTTCCGCTAGACTTTTATTTTGTCGGTCAGTTTGGCAGGCAGTGTTTGAAAATTCCGGCCATTAATGAGATCTACCAGCCATATATTTAAATAACAGAATAACAATCATGTCACAAACACGTGACTGAATCAATAATATAAAACGGTCATTCTGTGCATTAGTGAGTGAATAAAACTACCAGGCAATGCCTTCATTTACACACAAATAATGCTCTGCACAAAATGATGATTGGACAACATGCGTGAGTCCAGACGCACAACAGCAGGCGTGCAGGCTGAGAGAAAAGCGCCTGTGCATCAACTCATTCATCTCAGAGTTTGTCAAATTGAACAATAATTAAACCCGCACGCGGGGTTAAAGGCCCTCGCCGACCCTTGCGACCGCGGGGAGCACGCAATGCCGAGAGGGCCGCAACTCGTGCTTCTGATCGCATTCTTTCCAGCTACAGCCAGAGCCCCAGTCCAAATTTCCAGGGGGCGCTGGAGAGCCATTTGACAAGTCAGCCATAATAATGACATATCATTGTGTTCAAGTCATCACTGTCCACCAATGGTACACTGAGTCAAACTCAATCCGATGCTATATTTGAGAGTTACCATTTGTGTAACACCACACATCCACTCCATTTATTTCAAACAGCCATTTTTACTGTTGCCATGGTAACACGGTTGTAGATAGGGGTATGTCCTCATTGGCTTTTATGATCAGCATGGCATGGAGGATGTGTGTGCCAAATTTCATGTGTCTACAACAAACTCATTTTTTTTTCCTCTATTCAAATTTTTTAGGTGGCGCTGGAGGGCTATTTTATGACATAGCCATAATATTGACATATCATTGTGTTCAGGTCGTCATTGTGCACAAATCTTCCATCAGGTCTGACTCAACCAACCTTGTTTGTAAGAGATACTCAAGTTTTTATAGTTCTCAAAATGGCCACTTCGTTGCGGGCTCACCAAAGCCACACTCGACGTTATATCCAAAATCAATTTATAACTTTTGATTGCACATGTGTCTACGTGATTTTGACTGAGTTTGGAGTCTTATGGATGAAAACTGAAAGCTTATATACTTTTTGTACGAGGGGTACGATTTTGTAGGTCCCAGGTACCACCCAATATGGCTGACTTCCTGTTGGTTTTAGGGCAGAGCCATAATATAATTTTTTAATTGTCCTGCCATGTTCTATGATTCTGCCAAGTTTCATTGTTCTGCCTCAAAAAATGTTTGAGGTCGCCTCCCATAGGCGCAATGTATTTTGACTTTTCCAGGGGCCGCCACTCAGCCATTTTTCAATATATATATATATATATTTTTTGTGGACTTCAATACATAAAATTTTTCGCTGACCTTGAATTTTGGGTCAAATAAAATTGACTTTTTGTTAACATTCAGTGGGTCAAATTTTTGCTTAAAGATTGTGAAGTATAGTATAATAATAATAACAGAACGTATCAATCTTAAAGAGCAACTCACCCCTAAACCATCTTTTTAAAGCTGATCAGTTGTACAAACAGGGCTTTAGTGCTGCATCTCACTATTTATTATAGTCTTATGTTTGACCGTTTTGTAAAAAAAAGGTCTAAATTCACAATAAGGCCTAATGAGCCTTATCAATGACAGTATAGACCTACAAATTAGTGACACTGGGGAGAGTTTTGAGTCCATTAATGTGTTGTAGTCTTGCCAAGCTTTAAGTAATTTTTTGTTTGATGATGGTCTATTTGTTACTCGCGGAGATACGATCATAAAGAGCTCATGAAATAATACCTTCAGTAATAAAGACGCGATCTGAAGCACGTTACTGCGGTGGCGCGCAACGCCTTTCTCACAATATTTCAGCTGTGTTATTATAAAAGCAACATAAAACATTAGTCCAGACGTCCTGTATATTTTTTTTCCTTTCTGGGACTTGGCAACCCTGCTGTGGAGGAGGTCCATGAGGTCTCTGACAGCTGTCAGTCACAGGACCAGGCATCGCTCCTCCCTCAGTTCTCCTCCTCTGTCTCTGCCCACTTTTTGAGCAGTTTTCAATCAGAGCCAGGCCTGGGCCAGGGGTGAGTTGCTGTTTAATAGTCCCTCGCCGGCGATTCCTGCCGCCGAGGGCCTAATAAAAAACGGAACACATTGATCTTAATAGTCCCTCTCCGGCAATTTCTGCTGGCCTGGGTCTAATAAATCATAACAAATGTAAATATTCAGTTGTAGGACTAATGCATAAGAACGCTGTCAAAATGGGCTATTTTTATTCCTTGGATAAAATACTTTTTGTGTTTTTGTGCACAGGGGCATCTCTCTGTTTGCGCAGTGTTTAAACTGTATAATGTTACACCAAAAACGAGGATGGCAGTATTTGTCTTTTCATTATAGCTGCTCATTTGAGCACTTTAGTACTTTTATTTGGCTTTTATTTTAATCCTGGAGGGAGAATGAGGTGTGAGCTCTGGGCATTAGGGGAAGATGACAGATGACACACTAATGACTAGCCTACAGTGCGCTAACATCAAGCTTGTTTTAGCACAAGAAGTATCAGTCCTAAAACCAACCAACACAGGCCAACTCCTGGCACAAGTCTGCATGCATGGTTCCCATGAGGAGGGACCCAGTCCAGTTCCCCACAATTTCTCTAATGCCTTATGTTGCGGCAATGTCCATAAGTGCTGCTCTATAGCAGCGTCAATGCTAGTTTTAGCTCTCAACCCATAGTGACCTGTGGTGCATAACTGCATAGTGGAGGCTGGAGGCACATCCTCCTGAGCCACACACAGCGCTCCACAAGCGAGAGGTGCCTTTGCTGCCAAAATAATTGGTGAAGACGCGAAAAAGAATGACTCAACCCAGTGGCGGAGCCAGCCTTTAGTACTTTCCTGAGCGGGTCAGGGCACAGAGAAACTCCCCAGAGATGCACTGTGGAGACCGCTTCAGTTTGCTTTAACTCACGTGTTTTACAGATTAATAGTAGTTCAATAATTTTCACTCGTTCTTATGAAGGTAAGATGTACTTGTAGTCCACGGTTGCCTTGAAGAGTTTGACGGAGAGCGGAAAGAGAAAAACCATGCATCACTGTGTGATGGTGTTTTCAGGTGCGCTAAGTAAAATAAATGTTTGGCTAAAGGCTTTTTATAAGCTTTTTAAGACCATCTATTATAATTTTGAAGCACAATATTTCCCCAATGGTGTCAATCATTGTTTCAGATGCTAAACAACCAACATACTGGATATTATTGCTCACAAAATTTATTTTTTTATTTTCCTAAAATTTTATTTATTTATTTTTTTATGTTGGTCGTGTTGGCCCGGTGACCTAAATTTAATTGGTCATTTGCATTTTAAAATTGCCAAAAGCCATGCCAGCCAATGAAAACTCTGATCTTATAACTCCTTGTTCACGCTAACAGTCTCGATGATTGTTTTGCTGGATGTCCACTGCAGGGATCTCCTCCTGTTACATCGTACGTAACCACGTCACTGCTACAGCAGGTCCCTGATTAGTGAACACACTGCAAATATTCACCAAAGTTCAAATTTCAGTGAACAGAGTGTTGGACGTGAATTTATGTTGTTTGCTTTATTTGCTGACGCACTTCTTCACCTATTTGGAAGAATCGCGCATCAAACGTTCAATTCGCGTCATTTGCGGCTCGCTGTTTGCGCGATTTGCTTGAGTTACCACGTGTCATTCACACTTTAGTTCACGTGTGAACGCGCCTTTACATAGAATTAACATGTAGATCACTTGCCCCAGATGCCTCATTCGTGTTTGGTGTGAATGTACCATTAGAGTCTTCCAGTGGCATAACTTGGTAATGAGGGGCCCCAGTGCATGTTTTAAGAATGTGCCCTAAAAATATTATAGCTATCCCCTGTTTTTATTGCAGTTTATTGCAAAAACATGTGTTACAGGCAGTATTGTTTTATTCAAATAAAATTAATATTTATTAAGAGACAATTTTACATTTTTCCTTTTTTAATTTTTTTTTTAATTTTTACATTTTTGTCTTGTAATAAGTTCATACATTTTATTTAAATTTATGGTAAAAACTTTATTCTTTAACTTCATACAGCCAAGTAACCCGCCGCCGGGATATTTTCCCATGTTCGTCAGTCACGTCTGTCATGCTGGGAGTTATACAGAGTCATGCGCTGCACTTTTTTATTTCAAACCCAGACGTGACAAGTGATGTAGTCTACAAGAGCTCTTACCGGCCCCTAAACCTCGTGGGCCCCAGTGCACTTGCACTGGCTGCACTGCCTGATGTTATGCCCCTGGAGTCTTCACAGACATACCTAAGCAAATTAATAATATTCTAAATCGAAAATTTTGTACAAAAAATATTCTCAAACTGGCTCTTACAATCATAATTAACTCTGCCATTCACTAAACCTATTTCTGATGAGCAAGCTTCACAAAACTGCAATAAATAAATAAATAAATAAATAAAATAGCATTTTATTAAATAAAATAAAATAAATAAATTATAACAAAAAGAAAGCATCCAATCCATTCAAAGACATGCAGTCCTATTGATGAATTATTACGTTATAGCCTGCAGTTATTACATTTTCAAAGCTTTTTTTTAATGTTAGGCCAATAATGTAATATCTAGCCAATAACATTATTATTAGGTTACTGGCTCAAAAAGCTTATTACACTATTGGCAAGTTATTATAATATTCGCTTTATTACATTTAAAATGGCCTAAATGATTACGTTCAGGTATTACATACCTACCAATTACCAATTATGCAACTTTAAACCTTAAAAAATCATTGTAACTAGAGAGTTAAAGGCTGATCTGGATGGGTTGCACTGGACTGATGAATTATCATCATGTATTTGTTCACAGTGAATGCTGTATGCACAGGTTACACACCTGGTTTAAGAAATTCAACATTTCAGTTCTTTGGATGTATTGGAATGACATTTTTCCACACTTAAATTTTAAACATATATGTATCACGAGGTGTTACTGTCCATTTTAATTCCCTCACCTCTTCAAACAGCCTGTAGTTTCTTGCTTTGTTGATACTGATGTCCCACACAACCAGCACCTGGAAAAAAAACATGAAATTGTATTTATGTTTTATAAAGTTTGTTAAAATTCAGCATATTTAACATATTTGGACAACAGTGAAGGCGGCTAGCAAAGTTTTTACCTTGGATGTTTTAGTTCCTGAGTTTCTGATGGCGTAAAGTCCATCTTCAGGACAATCACAGCTCTCTCTGAACAATCTACAAACAACATTTGATTGTTAACCATAGTATTAACCTGTTAAAACCGTACCAACCATATGTCACTAATGTCACGATTTTTACGTAAAAAAAAGGGGGTGAAAAACTGAGTCACAATTATGACTGATGTACTTGACACTTTTCAGATACTCACTCAGTAATTTCTATTTTACCACTGAAATAAACGTGTACTAGCTGTCCTCATCATCTTCATTTGTATTATAATAGTACACAACTTTAAACACCATTGGAGCATGCATCTGTAAAATCATGACATGGATCGACCTCCATAAATTTACCTGTTTTAGTTATATATTTTTCAATTTTAAATAAAACATGTTTTAATAAGCTTTGGTTTGAGACTTGGGTGGAGGCTGAGCTCCCCTCCAGGTGTAACCTTTGAATAAACACCTGTGGTCATGTGACTCTTTAGTCTACACAAAACAGAGTTCAGATAGAACTCAGAATGAATAATAATAATAATTATTATTAATATTGCATTAGTGTAATAACAACCATAGAGCCTAAGAAATGCCAAATGTTTTCAGTAACCTTCGTGCCTGACACACAGTAGGAGGCTGGTGCCTGAAACTGTATTTGATTTAGTCTGTAGGAGGGAGAAGTGTGTTTATGATTACTGCTAGAATGTAAAAATGTATGACATCTGTGATTCTTTAATGAATTATTTGGAGGAAATGGTGCTGCCAGAAAAATATATTTTGAAATATGATTAATGTGACTATACACACATTCACACTGTTGTATTGGAGATGTTATATATGACTTTCGTGGTTAAGCAATTTAATGCATATCTTACTTTTCTACAAAGCTGGTCTCTGTGGAGTCAATGAACACAGACTCTGGTAGCTGCACCTGCACAAAAATACAATATGGGCAGATGAATGTCCATTCTAAACAAGAGAAGCTGGTTTAAAATGTGTTAAAGGAGGGCCTGACCTGGCTCCAGTTGTAGGTTAGAATCATAATTTTTTCACAAAAAGTGTTCAAATCCTTCATGAGCAGCAGAGCACTAAGGTGAGACAACATTTCTTACGTTTTCGTAGTCTTCGTCATCCGATCTGTCCCCATTGAGTTTGGCCGAGTCCCACCTTGATCTGAAGTCTGCAGGAACTTCATCTGCTGAGGAACGGAAGCTCTGTCCATCTGGGGACGCTCTTCTGACAGAACACAAGCACAAACTCACTTAACTCTGAAACTACTTAACTCTGAACACGTTTAACTCTAAAATCCCTTAACTCTGCACACTTTTAACTCTACACTCACTTAACTCTGAAACAACTTAACTCTGAACATAATTAACTCTGAACTCACTTAATTCTAAACTCTCCTAACTCGGAAACTACTTAACTCTGAACACTTTTAACTCTACACTCATCTAACTGAGCTCAGTTAACTCTGAACACACTTAACTCTTAACACATTTAACTCTAAACTAACTTAACTCTAAACTCACTTAACTCTAAACACACTTACCTCTAAGCTCACTTAACTCTGAACTCACTTAAGTCTGAACACCCCTCGACCACACTTAACTCTAGACTCATTTGGAACCACACTTGACTCTGAACTCAATTAACTCTAAACACACTCAGAACACACTTAACTCTGAACACACTTAACTCTAAACCCACTTGGAACACACTTGACTCTATAATCAATTAACTAAACACACTCAGAACACACTTGAATTAACTTAACTCTGAACACATTCATAATAGACTTAACTCTGAAATCACAGACAGCACTTACTCCAGTGGACTTGTGGAGGTCGGTTTCCTAGACGTGGGCAGGGGGGGTTTGCTTGTCGGTGGAGAGGGCTTGGTTTTGGGGCCAGTCTGGGGTGGTACTGGTTTGGGTAAACGCTGGACCTTGTTTGAGTTGTTTCCTAGCAACGGGCCGTGGACAGGGAGGTCCAAATGGAGACGGGACTCCAGGCGGTCGCAGATGGGCAGCGTGGCGGGGGTCTGCAGCACCACAGGTTTTGGAGAGCGCTCACGGGTGTCCACTGAGGCAGCTCTTGGGACAGTCCGCCTGGGGTTGGGGGGCGGAAGGGGAGGGGTCGACGGAGAAAAGTCGATGGGTCTCTGCAGGTGAGGGGTGAACGGTGGAGCAGGGGGAGGGCCTTTGTGGAAGGGCGCTGGTGGAAGGGCTGGGGGCAGTGGTTTTTTAGGTAGTGGGCTGGTGGGGATCCGGTGGAGTGGCAGGGGGGGAGGGCCTTTAGAGTCTGGAAGGAGCTGATGGGATAGAGCACCCGGTGGAACAGGCGGAGGGGGGTATGAAGGTGGAGGTCCTGTGGGTCGACCTGCACAGACACAAGACAATCAGAACACTGGGGGTGCAAGTCTGAAGGCCCTCCGTATAAATGAGCAGCCATGTAACACACCCTCCTGTCTGCTCCTCCAAACACACGTTCCTGTCTGCTCCTCCAAACTGGGTATGTGCCGACTGTTACCTTGTGTAGAGTAAAGGTAGTCTATCCCTAAGTGTCTGTCAGATTTTTACAGGATGCTCTACTGCTCCTTAAAAATGTATCATCTTCTTCCAGTTATTACAGTATAAGGGCCACTGGAACCATGAAACTCATCACCTCCTGAGGGTTAGGGTTAGGGCCAATGAGTGGCAGCAGCTGGCAACAGGGCAAGCACTGCGCTCAGTTCCAAGGCAAATTGCGGGTCTCCGACAGAACTAATTGGCTGTAATATTTGAGGAAATTTTAGGTTTTAAACAATTGGGGAAAGAAAATTATGCAAATATAAACTAGGCTTTCTTATAACAAGAATTTGTTCCAATTGAATGAAGTAGACTTTTAGTTGCCTATTTCTGAGTCTGTTCAATAAACAAGAATTAGACGTGCCTTGGTACACCCAATAGCAGTCAAGAAAAAATTTGTTAATAAGCTACTGTTTTTTTTGTCTGTTTGTTTTATAGGTTTTTTACATCTCTGTTCTCTTCTCTTTTACATCGCTGTTCTCTGCAACAAATCATTTTTAATCAATATTTTAATCTCCTCTTATAACTTGGATTTTATGTTTTTAACAGAGTGTGACAACCCCAGAGCAGGCTTTACCTGGTCTGTTTCTGTGGGGCCATGACTTTTGCCTCAAGTTCTGTCTCCTGCTCTGCCTCCTCCATTTTCTCTGCCTCTTTCTCTCCTCTTCTCAGGTGGCCAGCATGCTGCTCCAGATGGCCTAAGCTACCTGGCAGGGGCGTGGCCAAACAGTTTAAAAATCAGGCCTTCTGCGCCCACCTGGGCTCTGCTCTTCAGCCAGCTCTTCATTTGTGCACTCATTTAGTTTGTTTCACTTTAGTTTTTACATACAACATTTTCACACATCCAACACACACACCGACACTACTGATGCTACAGATTACCCATATAGGCCACATTTTTACCTTGTTTAATATAATTTGGTCAAGTAATTTAATAAATTACTATTTAATTGGCATATGTCCTGTTCGGGTCTTGTTTGTCGAGCCTTATACGAGCCAGACTTGACAAAAGACATAGTTAGACAGTAAGAGGGGTAATGCAGTTCTTATTGAATCCACTCCCTCTAACCTCACTTTTATATCAGAAACACAGAAAACCAAAAAGGGCGGTGGTGTCTGTGCCCTACTTAGGGATGATTTAGTTATCCACAAGCTGTCATTTGGGGTGTTTCCATCATTTGAGTGTGTATCATTCAAAATGGAACTAAAAGTATCGTTGTCCATGCGCTATATAATCATATACAAGCCACCCCAACACTGTCAAAGTTTTATTGATCATTTTACTCAGACGCATTCAGCTATTCAGCTCAGACTTTGACTGTATAGTCATTACAGGTGATTTTAATGTACATGTGGATAATGTCTGAGACAGAAATGCTAACAAACTCTGTGCTGTCCTTGAAACCTTTGGCCTTACTCAGCAGTGAGTGAGCCCACCCACACCAGAGGCCACACTCTGGACCTGCTCATTACTAAAGGTGTTAACATTTCAAATGTTACTGTGGTTGATGTTGCTTTGTCTGATCATTTTTCTGTCTTCTTTGACCTGTCTGTTATTCCCAAACTAGCTGTTGAACCTGCAGTAGTCCAGAGGAGACATAAATTATAGCACAGGGACACTGTTTATGGAGATGATTAGGTTTGAAAATACCTCCTGTTCTAATGTCTGTGAAGACTCTCACTCGTCCAGGGTAAATGCATCGCAACAAAAGTTAAAAAAGCAGTCATCTGGATTAGATTTTTCAAGTTGAAGACGTTTCACCTCTTATCCAAGAGGCTTTCTCAATTCTGAAATGAACTGGTAAGAGAGCTGGTTTATATACTTCTAGGAAGGAGGAGTTTAGACCTGAAACTAAATTCTATTGGTCAACGTGACCATGAATAGCCTAGTGGTTTCGGATCATTAGGAGTCCTTTGTCCTCAGCTGGAGTGAGAGTCGTTAACCCTCCCCAGCCTGGGCAGCTCCTTCAGATGTAAATGACCTGAGTGAAACTGGTTTGTTTTGTTTGGGTTTCAGGAGACTGTTGTAGACAGAAGGAAGGTTGTATCTGAGACCACCATTTCTGTTTAAAGAAGGTTTATCTTTTTTGACAAAGATTGCTTCTTTCACTCCTCGCTCAAACCATCCTTTCTGCAGTACACCTCCACCTGAAGGACACAAACCACTCCTTTGAGAACAGTGAGGTCCGAATCTTAGCCAGAGAGAAAGGATGGTTTGAGCGAGGAGTGAAAGAAGCAATCTTTGTCAAAAAAGATAAACCTTCTTTAAACAGAAATGGTGGTCTCAGATACAACCTTCCTTCTGTCTACAACAGTCTCCTGAAACCCAAACAAAACAAACCAGTTTCACTCAGGTCATTAACATCTGAAGGAGCTGCCCAGGCTTGGGAGGGTTAACGACTCTCACTCCAGCTGAGGACAAAGGACTCCTAATGATCCGAAACCACTAGGCTATTCATGGTCACGTTGACCAATAGAATTTAGTTTCAGGTCTAAACTCCTCCTTCCTAGAAGTATATAAACCAGCTCTCTTACCAGTTCATTTCAGAATTGAGAAAGCCTCTTGGATAAGAGGTGAAACGTCTTCAACTTGAAAAATCTAATCCAGATGACTGCTTTTTTAACTTTTGTTGCGCTCCTGTTCTAATGTTGAACTCACAAACTTCTAGTGTTCTTAATATTCTGGACACCATTGCTCGTTAAAATGGTTTGAAATAGGCAGAAGGCACTATGGAGAAATGAGGATTCAACCAGGGCACAGGAAAGGGAGTACTGGAGAGCTGAATGAAAATGCCGTAAGTCAAAGCTCCAGGTTCATCATGACATACAAAGAAATGAGAATAGAACAGGCTAATGTCTGCTGGGTAAAATATCTCTGAGCATTATCTACATGTTTTCACAGACAATAGAATCCAAGGCACTCTGTTTCTTGCATAAGTAAAAAGCCTTTATTATAGCATGGCTCTTTAAAAAAAAAACATGCGCACTAACGCGTTACGGCTCAACATGGCCTTCCTCAGGGTGCAAGGACAAACACAGGTAACAGGTGAGTACCTCTACATAGTCTAATAGAACCAATATAAATAGCAAGATAATATTAGTATATATTTTCAAACAAATTAGTAAACAAGTAGGGAGGACAGATTATGACACACAGAAAAACAAAAAAACAAAACATGGACAAAACAGTAAATGCAACACAGTCGCCAAAGCAAGTAAGCCTTCTAAACAAAAATTTCCACCTACATTTCGGACGAGACCACATGTACCAAGTTCATATAAGAACAAAACACATATAAGTCTTACTGCTGTTCTCTTTCAGAGTTGTGTACAAAAAAAGACGTGCTAAAATGGAGCAAAACCCAGGCGGAGCTGAGATTTGCGTCTCTCACAGGAGCAAATTCAGTGCGGTGCAGATTTTGCTCCTGTGATTCAATGAATATGTAAAACAAGGCGTTCTTGCCAAAACGCGCAAAATTCAAGGCGTGGAAAATGCAAATGAAGTCGCTTTGCAGTCGCTGTTTGATTTATCACGAGTACGGGAGCTAAATCTGCCTGAAAATTTAGTACGTTGGAGAAGCAGGTGCAAAAGTTTTGCGGAGGACATCGAAAATGTTTTTTAATTGTTATTTTTATTCGATCTCCATCAGCACGCCATATAGGCTACTGATACATTTTATATAATTGTTTGAAGGGTTACTGGCTCTGACAGACAGTGAAAAGGACTTTCCTCTCCCTTCTCTGTCTTTCACAGAGGGGAAATAAGTCACGTGACTCTGGTCAGCGTCAAAATCGCATGAGACATTTAACAAGGATGGACTACGCAAAGTTAATAAAAGAAAGTAAAATAAAAAAAGTAAAAAAGTAAAAGTAGTAGTAAAAAATAAAATAATTCTCCCTCAGATACAGTGAACACAGCTCTGCTACAGTCAGTCCTGTTATTTGTTGGACTCTCAGATTGTGTTTTGTGTTGCATTCAGAGCTTGCAGTCAGAGCTGGCAAACAGCGTTGCTCTCGCTGTCAGTGCGTTTTATGCTCACGCAAAATTCTCATTTACATAACTGATTTGCAGTTACTTGCGCAGTTTATCTTCGTAAATCACACGCAACACGCCCACAAATACCAAACGCTATTTTTTAAGCTGCATTCGCAATTTTGCACTTGTCTTAGTAAATATGGCCCTAAACATCTAATCTGTAAACAACAAAGCACATGTTGCAGTTTGCAAAGTTTTTGAGATGGTATAGTTTTTGTGTGTCTTTGAAGTGAAGTGTGAAGTGTGAATTGTCAGTATTTAAACAATGATTGCAGCTGCCACATGAGAATGTTCCTAAGGGGCATTGTAGCCACATAGTGGAGCCGGTAGCGGGTAGATGACTCCGCACAAGCTTGTCCTTTAGGGTAGGAGCACGCCTAAAAGAGAAGAGCGGCGGATCAGGGAATACAGCTTTAAAGTTAGTATCACTCTGTATAATGGCCCAGTTTTTTCTTATAATGTTTCTGATTTCATGGCACATTTTGCTGTATTCTCTAGAAAAATAAACCTGTCCCCTTCTGGGACGGCAAATACTTTTTTGGAAGAGGGATTTTCGATCCATAGATCTGGCCTTAGTATATGCATATTTTAATGTTTCTTCTTGATATCCTCTTTGTTGAAATCTGTGACATGACATGGTGAATATTTCTGTGCTGTTATTTGAAAAAAAAAATATAAAAAAGTAGACTACTTCCTCCACCACTGCAAAATCGACAAGACAAAAACTAAACTTAACACAACTATGACAAAAGAGGAGTGGACTGGTGCTTTAGAGTTATGTTTACTGTGGACAGAAAAGAAAAGGAAACAGAAAGTGACAGAAAAGATTGTGAAATGTGTAAAAGAGGTGCAGAGCAGAGGTTTGTTGGGACTAGAACAGGTAATGAACATTCAAACTGTTGTCCATGCTGCTTGTGACTCCACTTTTAGACCCCTAAAAAATAATTCCAGCACCAATAAAAATAAGAAGAATTTAAAGAAAATGTTTAGATGCTATAATCGTGTATTTGAAATAGATAATGTCAAATTTCTTGATCATATATATTAAAAATCAAATAGGCTTACTTTAACAAAAGAAAAAACACCCCTGTGCAGCAAATGGTTTGATCCATTACTGCTGCTGTTGCTACGCTCTCCCTCCTCCCCTCGTGCCCGCAGCACAGACAGATGACTCCTGTTTCTCTCTGACTGCAGTTTGGTACATACTGTTGAAGTTTGGGGCGCTTGTCAACGACCGTGCATTAAAAAAAACAACAAAAAAAAACTTTTTAACATCAACTGACTGCAATATTAGGCTATCACAAGCCAAATAATCTGAACTAAAAGTGTCTTTGTGAGACAAAAATGTGAGTGAAGCCTGAGCTGAGTAGAGTTAGAAGACGTCAAAAGAGGATTTAATGACATTTACAGTCAGCAAAAGTTGCTAAACAGTGCTAACATTAAGGCTAAGAATAAAAAATCTGAGAGTTGTCCTCAGTAATGAAATGAGGAGGAGGCAGCTCAGTCTCTTATAAAGGCCTGGGCTGGTTATTATCTCTAGGTCTAGTTGCTTCAAAAAAGGTAGGAAAACAGCCCATTTTTACTTTAATCTCCTTTAGATTCTTTTTGTGTGTGTGGTTGATGTCAGTTGCATAATTTATAAGAAAGAACTGAGGTGACATGAACTTAGCTCAACTGTATTAATAAAAAATATATGTATACATCCAATGCTAACCTCTGCATCCAAGTCTAACCTAAACTACTAAACCTTCTAGAGTTGCCGCTGAGTAGGTTTTATTGATTTTGTTCAATTTTTAACCATAGCACATTAGTCAAATTTAATTTTAAACTATAGTATTGGTAAAGTTATTTATTGCTCTCTGAGACATATACTTACAACACTCCAATAAAAAGTCTCTTATAAAATAATATATTTTATAAAGATAGATATAGATATAATAGATAGATATAGATATAATATATTATATAAAGATCGGAGGTACATTTTCACCTCTGAAAACGTACCTCCCTCACTTAATGATGGGAGCACGCTACACCCACTACAGTAGCCCCACAAATACAACCGGTGTAACTCAGATCAGGCGCAGAGACAAATCCAAATAACCAAGATGAGGAAAATAACTTCCTCCCACCTCCTTAAGTCGTCACTTGTCCCTGTAGTGAGGACTGAGACTAACTCAAGCTACTAGCTCACAGACTTGACCTGTTACACCTCCCCAAACTCACAGAAGTAGCTCCTCTTGATACAATGCCATATTATCAATGGGAATCAAACATAATACACCACATGAGACATTGCAAAGCAGGAGAGTGAGCTGCAGAGGCTACAAGCTCAGGTCCCTGGGTTGCAACAAATGAGTGAAATAAAGAAAGAAAGAGATAAGGACAAGCAGAAGGCAAAGACTCAAATGCCACAAACTGCATCCCTTGCTCCAGTTCTACAGCTCCTCAGTTCAGCCCTAATTTCACACAACAACGCTGTGGTCCACTCAGGCAAAAAAGGGTCTTGGACGCATGAAACATTCTGATAAAATCATGTGCTACTAAGTTCTGAGGAAGGGACAGTTGTGACTTTTCCTGGTGGTCTCCCAGTGAACTGTTCCAGGGGCCACTCTCTGCCAGACAAATGTTAATGACCCAACCTGAACCTGGGTCTACTCTGGGCTACGGTGTTGATTACTCCTGAATGAGGATCCTCTTCCTCCTCCTGTGCTGACTGAACACTGGTTACTATGGATACAACTGATACATCCTTATAATCCACCAAAAGACCTTATACATTGGATATTTACATATCTCCGGGATGATGACCCAGTTCATGATGATGTGTGGAACACGACATGGACCACACCCAGACTCAGTGTATGGTGACATTTCTGTGGGACCTGGGGGCGTGGCTGCTGCTGCTGAACTCTCCCCTACACAAACACATCTCTGTGCTCTCTCACCTGAGAGTGCACCACACATCACCTCAGCTGCAGACGCAGGTCACGAAGCCAAATCACCAGGCCCTGTGGTAAAGAAAGCATACGACTGTTCCTGACTAGATGTTTCTGGAAGAGATGGGGTTGGCAATGAAGTTCTTTTTCAGAAAAAGGGGGATGGTGTGGCTGGTCAACAAAAATACTAATGTACCATAGCTAAACTGGACAACACTGAGACGACACATTACAACAATATCTATGGCAGTAACTAAAACAACAACTCAAATGTCATTTTCATATTTGTTTAAAATTTATTTTTTGAGCTGTTTTTTAAAGTAAATTAATGAATTACTCCCCTTAAGTTCAGCTCTAATACCAGAATTCCACAAGTTTACCCTTTAACAGAAATACAGTTCTTCTTTATATCAGTTCTAACGCCTGTTTTTAAATGTCCTCTCCCCTAAGATTATATTTATCATCCCTGTTGTCAAACATAGACAATATTAGCAATAGACTATTTAGCAATATTTGTTTACTTTATACATAAATAATGCTGTATTAGGACTTACTAAATCATAGAATTTTACAGCTTCAAATTTGATAAATATTGGTTTAGTTGATTTATTGTAAGCAGAATGGTTGATGATCCTTATGGCTTTTTCTGTAAAATAAATAAATAATAAATAAATTTGTATTTGTTGCATAAGTGTGCAACCAAACTTCAACACAGCAGGTCATATATGGTAGAACAAAACAACAATATAGCATCTATAGTGTAGTTTTGTTTAAAATATACTTAATTTTAGAAAGGATTGCAATTGTTTTTGATATTTTTGTTTGAATATGGGTTATGTGCTGTTTCCGAGATAACATTTGATCAATTATTACACAAGAAATGTATTTTAATTTACTCTCTCTAAATCCACATCATGTATCATTAAATCTACATTATCTTTAATTTGTCCATCTGTTGTGTGAAAATAAAATGTCCCAGTTTATAGAGTGGATTTAAATTGTGCTCTAACTGGCCAAATGCCTGTCAGTAAATAGACCAGAATAGTTTCCTGTTTGAGGCCCAAACTCTCCTCCAACAGTTGTCTCAGGTCCCCGTTAACCTTGGAATTATCTCCTTTCTCTGTGATGATACTAAGTGTTCTTGTTGGAATAAGACAAAAGTGGTCGAAGTCTGGTGAAAAAAACAAACCAAACCCCGATCTCCTAAGGACAGCATCTTTTATAATTTCTGATAACACAAATTATAATATGGCCTTAAAAATGACAGTTATTATTCGCCTAGACAGTTGCTACTCAAATTTTTACTCATAAACATCCATTTTGGTTCATCCCACTGGACTGGTGCCACCAACTGCACCTGCTGTGGACGCTCAGTTTGTCACGTCCACTAAAGTTCATCGAGGTCAATATTATGGAGTTATAAAAAGTCATTAAATAGTGGAAATTCACCACCCATGATGTGTTATCAGCTTAACCTGCTCCATTCTGATGTGCCACTCCTCCTTTATAGCTTAAATGGTAGAAATGGTATCATAGCAGCCTCTCTCTCCCCTTATCACTCCTCCTTTCTCTACTCTCAAGCTTTTTCCCTCTCTGCACCATTTTTTCCTTTTTTCCTTTTTTTTTATTCTGTGACTCAAATGTTAGAATATAACTGAGTGTTGTAATAATAAGTAAGCATAAACAAATTGCATAATAAAAGTAAATATAAGTAAATAAAATCAGAAACCACAAAGTATGATTGTAATAAAGACTGATAAATTGCAAGGTTACTCATAACTTTCTTCATTCCTTTCTAAAATTTACATCACTATATATAATATAGTATTTCATTTTGCATATATTTAAAGATAGTTTATTTTGATCAGACCAAAGTTTATTCTGTGATGGATACAGCTATAACATGTTTTTGTAATCAAAGTAACATGCAGTACATATTGAGCCTCCGCTGGATCTGGGAGGGATTCACAACTAGCAATGGACAACCTACTAAACATTTAAGAGAGAGACAGCAGAACTGGTAGAAGCTGTGAGAAAATGCAAAGGACGTGCAGAGGGAACGTGGCAGCAGATGAAGCAGCAAAGAAAGCAGTTGGTTATGTGGGACCTTTAAGCAAAAAGTATACAGTCTGTGTGTGCAGACGAATGCAGAGAAATATGAGGGACATACAGTGAAGTTGACAGAAAGATATTATTGACTTACAGACTCATGCAGGACTGTCTGAGTACAGTGTCTGGACTGACAAAGATGCAAAGAAGGACAAAAAAGGATTATGGCATTATCATGTTGGACGTCTAGTGGCACTTAGCAGACTATTAAGCATGTTAGCTACAGATGCTCACAAGCTAGGACACATTTCAAAGACAAAAACTACCTCATTATGATGACAAAAGTATGTAAATGTTTTATCATGAAACATTTTGGAGATTAGTCGAGAGAAGAAATCGCACTCTGTAAAGCTATTTGGCTAAAATCATTAAACTTCATCAACATGCAAGGGGCTGTGCAATAAATTGAATTATAAATTTTACTTTCCATTGTGACCCAAATAATTGTGATTATGACTTTTACTATAATCGAGCAGCCCTAGTTGGATGCATTGCCATTAGCGGTGATGGCAATGCAATCCACGCCTCACAAAGATCTTAATCTCTCTCCACATGAGATCTTAACTGGGAGAAGGATGGACACTCCTCTCCAAACTGAAATAAGTGTCCATAGAAATGACCAAGACCATGCAATCTCTGACTACTACAAGTCAGTGACTAACTTGAGCCTAGTTCTCTCCCAACAGGTCCTGAACCTCGAGGATTCTCCTGACACCACATTGAAAGAACCAATCAAACCAGATAATGGTAAACACTATTAAACCTCAAAGGACTAAACCCACATTTTAGGTCCATATAAGTTACTCAACAGCTGTTGAAAAGTTGTTAGAGTCGAAAAGTAAGACAAAAGTCAGAAAAACAATTTTAGCCATTTAATCTATATTACTCATTTCATCAAGGCTCCATCTCCTGAACGCTCATTAGAACAGATTAGAGCTGATTTGGCCTGACTCACCTAACCATGACTATGGCATTTCCTGTGTGCTCTCTTAGAGGCTCCATGTTTACTTTGTTATTATTTACTTTACTGGTTGTCCCACCTATTTGCTTCGAATCAGGCCAACTTAACAATTCCCTAAATACAAATAATAGGACTAAAAAAACTGCCCAGGTCTCATTCTCATTGGCTTAGAATGCAACCACATTTCACAGTGTTGCCTTAAAAAATAGATGATATAATTGGCTTTCTACCAGTGCTAATTTATAACTCTCAGGATAACCATGCCTAGTGTGTGCACCTCCTTATCCAGACCCAAGCTCCTTTTCTTATATTTCTAATCATATTGGTTTCCCAAACTCCTACTTAGATTAGCACTATTTCTGACTCTTAGGTTGTACATGGGGAAAGTTACATTTTTAGATAATTATTTTTGGGGCAATTGATGTTTTTCTTTTTAAGGTTGGTCTAGTTATATTCATGTATGAGTACTGTGGATCTAGGAGGTGTCTTTGGACAGTTGCTGTGGGCAGCAGAACCATGAGATGACTTTTCCCATCTAAAAGACAGAAGGTTACAGAACGTTGCACTGCCCGATGGGTTTTTCGGTCTCATACTGAATAGATCCACATGTTTACATTATTCTTATTTTATTTTTATGTTAGCTTATTGCGGTCATGTAAGAGTAATGTATGGTATGAGGGTTATAATGGCTCCAGATTACAACGGATGATCAGTACATGGTTAGTTTAAGAATTACTCTTGGTCGTTTTGCTTTAGCATAGCGGGTTATAGAATTTGCTTTTAAGGTTTGATGTTTTGTTTGTGTGATGTTTTTGTTTTCAGTGGTTGTTTCACACCATGTGATATGATGTGAAAAGGGGGAATTATTGAATATTTTTACATATAACTTTGCATATTACCATTACACATATATTTTGATGTACTACTGCTAAGGTTAATAACTGCTTCAACATCAGTAATAATAACACTTGGGTCTTATGTGATGTTTTTTCCACTGTAGGTCATCTTGCACTTGGGTGTATTGTGCATTCCTAAAAAGGGCACAATAATGAGCTGGTTACAAAGTTAGCAGACCCAAGGTTGCAGGTGGGGGCTCCCACGGCCCTGCCCGTTGCGTGGGACGCTCTCGAAGACAACGAAGATAAGGTTCTGCTGACATGAGAACTCTGTGGCCTGGCCGAGGCACGGGAGTTTCTCGAAGAAAAACAAGATAACGCTATGCAGAGATTGTCATACATCGTCATACATAATATAAAAAGCTTAGGACACTCCTCTTTAGCGCATGCTCTCACTATCCTTTCAGCGGGGCCTTCTGCTGTAACCTTACACGTGTGATACTGGATAAACGTTCTGACTTGATTACACTTCTCAATCATCGTCCTCTTTGATGCTTACACCAGAAAATTAACTAATTCTAACAAAATCTAGGGGTAATCATGGACTCAGATTTGAACTTCAACAGCCACAAAAAATCTATAACATCATCAGCATTTTACCATCTCAAAAACATTGCCAGAAACAAAGGTATTCTGTCTAAACCAGACCTAGTGAGACTTATTCATGCGTTTATTTCCAGTAGGTTAGAATACTGTAACGGTCTGCTCACTGGACTCACAAAACCAGCTGTAAGACAGCTGCAGTACATCCAGAACACTGCTGCTCGGGTCCTGACCAAAACCAGGAAGTACGACCATATTAGTCCTGTCCTCAGGTCTCTGCACTGGCTTTCTGATGCTCAGAGAATAGACTTTAAAACAGCTCTGCTTGTGTACAAGTCTCTCCATGGCTTAGCACCAAAGTACATCTCTGACATGTTGGTCTCATACGAACCATGTCGGACTCTCAGGGACAGGTCTTCTGCTGGAGCTGAGTCAGGACTAAACTCAGTGAAGCAGTGTTTCAGTTTTATGCAGCAAAAATCTGTAAGAGTCTTCCTGATGATGTGAGAAAGGCCTCTACTCTGACAATGTTCAAGTCCAGACTTAAAACTGTTCTTTTTAGCTGTGCATATGACAACAAAGTGTTTTATCTGCACTCTTCTCTTTTAATTAACTTTTAAATTGATTATTAATTATAATTTTTAAGTTTGATTTTACTGTTTTAATAGTAAGTCTTGTCTATATACTTTTGACTTGTCTTTTTTTCTGTAAAACACTTCGGTTTGTTGATGAAACTCCCACTGATTGGTTCTTGTTGGGCAATGGCAATTAGAAATTAAACATTTTTCAACTTTCTAGGATCACGTCACAAGCCAGCATGCACACGAGGACATGCACAGGCATGATATCTCACAACCACAAGTGTCGCATGTCGCTTCACAGGAGGTAGACTTGCGATCACGGCCTCAACGCTGAGCTTCCAAAGGAAAAAAACAGAGGAGAAGTGGCTTCGTCTCCAGTGTGTCGAGCCCATTAGAGTCATTATTTCACTTTATACATGCATCAACCCAAAAATATTCATTCAACATTTTGACTACTCACACAAATTGGCTTTTGAGTTCCACCAATGACAAGTCACTGACACCAGAACTCTGGCAATTTGTCTTGCTTCTAAAATTACGATGTACCCAATTAGATCAAGTGATTTTGTGGGGTGTTCATGAGCTCGTTTATGTCTTAAACAATAAACCCAAGATCACTTGAAAACAGCATGAGGATAGAACCCAAGACTTTCTTTGTGAGAGGCAGGAGTGCTTACCACTCTGCCACCATGCAGCCCTGTTTCTTTAACACTTAATTACAAAATGTAATGTTTCATTGCTAAAAAGTCTCAAAGTCTGATTGGTCCTAAAAAAGTCAATCAGAAGAGCCCATGAGATTACAAAAACCACACAAGCAGTTTGATGTTCTTTTGCTTCATTTCCACCTTTGTCTCATAGAAATACCGCATGGAGAAAAAGGAAACTGAAACATCTCGCTCCACAAACCTCCTTAGTTCTTGGAGTCAAGTCATGTCAAAGCATGAGCTAATGGACTTTATTTAACAGTCGTAGTCACATTTAAGGCCTCCATACACCAAGGCGACGATCGCCCATCTGAAGCCGTCTTTACGGTTCTTCCACATCGCTCACACGCCTAGCACTACAGCCGCCGCGCCAATCAGCTCACGGGAATTTTAGCGGAAGTGACGGAGTGACGAGAGGCGAAAACCGCTGTGGCAGCGTACTGTCACCATTTTTGCATTCTTCGCAATTCCGTGCGGAAAGTTATCTTCTTCAAGTAACAGAGCAGCGGCACCTAATCCACACAAAACAATGTCCAAACAGGCCATTATAGCTAAGAACAGTGGCAGACCAAGGCACGCTACATACATATTTCTTCCGCAAACATTGTGTCACTTCCGTTGCTCTTTGTTCACTGGCTAGCACCATCTGCCGCTTTGGGGGGGTAATTACATCATGCGCATGCGCAAGACACGGTCTTTAGGTCGGTTGTCGCTTCGGTGTATGAAGAGGGAAAAAGGTCATGCGACGTGAGAAAACGGGAGGGAACGAGAGGAGACGGGAAGAGATGAGCTGTCGCTCCGTCTTATCGGTGGCAGTCTGGGAGTCGCCTTGGTGTATCGAGGCCTTTATAGCCTCACCGTCCTGGGAGAGGATCTCGCCTTCAATATGGTCTTCATACAGTTTCTTCTTTTTTCCCCATAGCTGTTTTATTTAAGAGTTTTTCTTTAGCAAGAAAGAGGGTCTAAAGACAAGGGATGTCGTGGGTCTGTTTAGTTTAGTGTAGTTATAGTTTATGTGTGATTGTTTGCTGATGTTTGTGTGTTTTGTTTGATGGTGTTACTAATTGTTAGTAAAGCCCTTTGATGCGACTGCTGTTGTAATATTGGGCTCTAAAAATAAAACTGAATTGAATTGAATATGAGGGTTTTCAAACAGCACTGAATACATGTGAGAAACCAGCACTAGGTGGAGCTCCAGCAGCTCAAACACAACTTACACTGCTCTGTGTCACAGAGGCTGCAGTGACAGCAACTAAAGCACAGGAAATCATCAAAACAAAAGCATGATCCTGTTATCTGTGAAAGACTAAATATTAACCAAATCGAAAGCTTTTAGTACTATTTACACATTTACAACAGGCTGTAGTGTTTTTTAGTGAAATGATCTATAGCACACACTATGATCAGTGATAGGCCTGACTGGCGCACCTTTCATCATAATGGCTCATACAGTAGCATATACTTAGGCATGTGTTTTTACCAGGTTGTGTAGGTGAACAGTCAGTGTCTGGCTTCAGATAGTCCTCTTCATCCTCATCATCATCCTCCTCCACATAATCTACACAGACAATGCTTTTGTTACAACAACAACAACAACAACATAATAAATATAGCTGCAAGCGGCAATGGTAGGCCCTCGCCTGCCGCACACGGAGCAGCAGCAGATTTGCCAAAACTTGCCAAATTTTTTGTTGTGGCTCTTTAAAAATTTACCAAATGTTACATAATTTGGTGGCTCCATAGGATTACATTGTATAGGATTCCCATTGGAATACAATGGGAGGTTTCTGACATTGCCATGGCAAAACTGTACAAAGTAAAGCATGAGTCCAATTTACTTTTGTCATTGTTGTGACCTGATGGATTTCTCTGCCAAATTTCATACATTTCGAATAACCTTTATTTTTGCACTCTCATAGGGATTTTGCCTCACAGGTGCTATTGCATCAATTGGCATTTTTTCTTCTTTCACGCCCATAGGCCCTAGGTGTAAATAAGTGATTAAAATTTGAGCCACATTGGACTCTGCATGTGTGAGTTACAACAAATTAGGGGTTGTTAGCGAGCCACAGAATAAACCTGAAATTTGAGGCTGTGCTGTGGCAACACCGTTTAATATTCAACAAAACCTTCAACAACTTTTGGACACCTCTCCAGATGATGTGATCAAAATTTGAGGTCATTTACTTAAATGCCCTCAGACGAGTTTGTTAAAATGTAAAGGGTGCAAATGGGGGGTCACATGATCAATCCAAGATGGCCGACTTCCCGTTGGTCAGGGGGGGTGGCCACAATATAATTTTTGGTTTGTGTGGACATGCTGCACATGTGTACCAAATTTTGTTTAGCTCTGACAAAGTAAGTGTTGGGACGTCCCATTGGCAGATGTTACTCTTTGGGACAGCGCCATGGCAACACAGAGATGGGGCATACCTTGATTTTTTGATCAGGGTCCTGTGATAAATGTGTGTACCAAATTTCGTTTGTCTATGACAAAGTTTATTCTTATCGTCCCATGCAAATTTATTTTTTGCTCCCAAGGGGGCATTATCTCGCCCATTGTTAATATTTGCATAATCATCTGTTCAGGTACGGGATCTCCACCAACGATTAGAAATTGAGGAAAATCGGTCAAGGTATGTGCGAGCTATGACACTTTGAAGAGTGTCGGCGAGCCACAAAAACAAAGGCAAAATTTGTGCTGTTGCCACAGCCACACCGTTTAATATTCTACAAAGCCCAGAACAACTTTTAATGTCCCACTTGTTTAGATGATGTAGAGCGATTTTGGTGTCGCTGGGTTAAACGCTCTAGGACAGGGGTCTCCAACCTTTTTGGGTTTGAGGGCTACCCAAAAGATGAGAATTTGTACTGAGGGCTACTCATGCAAAATAATCCTCTACATTAAAATCTTGACATGCCTTTCAAATGACACTAGGATGGTATGATTGTTTGCTTTGCATTAATGATAATGTTTATAAGAATAATCTTGTAATTAAACATAAAAACAAGTTTAAAAAAATAAATGACTAAAACACTACAGTAGGCACTGTTTATAAATATCCCTCGCGGGCACCTCACAAGCTCCAGAAGGGCTACCTGGTGCTCGCGGGCACCTCGTTGGTGACCCCTGCTCTAGGATGAGTTTGTTAAAGTACAAGAGGAGGAAATGGCGCCTCTGGTGCTAAGTCACATGAAAAATCCAATATGGCAGACTTCCTATTGGTTGCCTAGCAATGGCATGATATACATTTTTTTGTTCAGAATTATATGATCAGTCACTGTGCCAAATGTCATTAGGATATGACAAAGTTCATTTTTGGTGTTTTGCCATAGGCGCAATGTATTTTGATATTCCGGGGGCACTGTCGTGGCAATTTTTAGTGTTTTTTGATTGTACTTAATTCAAAAATTTCTGCAACGTGTGTTTTATTTTGGGCAAAATTTGGTGAGTTTTCAATGATGACATGAATATGGGTGGGTAGAAGAAAAATAATAATAAGAAAGAAATGAAACAATTTCAGTTAGGCGTATTTTTCTTATAACAATATATAATAGATATTTATATATATTTAGAAAGTACTTGCATCATGTAACGCACCCGTGGGCTCGTCATTGACTATGGACCCCACCTCATCGTTTGGCAATAGGCCATTGGCCTAATTTTAATCAGAACAATTACAAATATGCCGCATTCGCGGCACATGCCTATATCACCGGCTACTACTTGATGCCATGAATGTGAATATGAGTGTTTGGTGAAGGACGAGCGCTTTGCGCACTATGGGACAGTGCACTTTTAAATTTAATTATAGGTTTTCTGTTGTTGCCATGGAAACACAGTTAGAGTTACAGCATAGGTCCCATTGACTTTTTTTGTTGTTGTGGTGAAACGCAAATGTATGCCAAATTTTGCACATTTAGGATGAACTAAATTTTTTTCTGTTGCATTAAAGATTTGTAGTGTTTTTCCATTAGAATAAAATGGGGGGTTTTAATCATTGCCACGGCAACACCATAAAAAAAAATTACATAGGTCTCATTGACTTTTTTGATCAGGGTGACATAACAGAATTTTCTGCCAAATTTTGTACATTTCTAAAAAAGTAATTTTTTTGCGTGCCATATAAATATTTGTTTCATTCTGTAGGGGGCGCTAACGTGGCAAATTTTATTTCTTCTTTCTAAAAAGACTGGGAGGTTAATAAGTGTTTCAAATTTGAGGAAAATTGGAGTTCACTCGCGCGAACTGTAGTATTTTATGTTTACGTAAAAATTTATAACAATTTTGTAAAGTTTGCGGCTTTGCCGCATGAAAACTGTAAAAGATTCTACAAAAATTTGGATAACTTTTGATGCCACACTTCTCAAGATAAATTTGACCAAATTTGATAAAGGTTTAGGAGGAGATATCCTCCTAGGAGTCATGCTTTGGGATTTTTATTCCAATATGGACGACTTCCTGTTTGTCGTTCGGCATTGCTGTAATAATATTTTTTACTTGTCCTGTCATAATGCATCTCTGTACCAAATTTGGTGATAATACGATGAAAAATTTTTGACCGTACTCCCATAGGCGCAATGTTAAAAAAAATTTGTGGTGGCGCAGTCGCGCCAATTTTTATTATTTGTTAATATGGCCTATATTAAAAATTAGCTTGCCACCAACCTGAATTTTGGGCAAATTTTTGTGCAAGTTCATAAATGTTCAGTGGGTGAAATTTGCAATACCGTGAAGTAAGAAGAATATTCCTTACAATAACAATATAGCCGCTTTTGTGGCTACCGCAATATATATATTTTTGGAAACCTCGCGCGCATTCCTATCTGTTCATGGGGGTCCTGAGTCACTGACGAGCAGTGACTTACACATGGGCTTCGCTCATTGAGCTACTTTAGCTCTGTACAATGACAAATATGTGTTGTTCCCACCACATACCTATATGCACTGAAAGTGCACGATGCCATGAGTGTGGACGTGAGTGTTTGGTGAGGGATGAGCGCTTCGCGCTCTGTTTTACGTGCACTTCGCGCACTTTTGGGGCAGTGCTGTTCAATCACAATAGGCCCTGCACCATCTCTGGGGGCTCGGGCCTAATAATATTCCTTACAAGTATGTGGGTTCCATACCTGAGGTATTTGTGTTTCTGTAGTACTTTATTTTTTGCTGGGCAGACACAATAGGCCCTGCGCCACCCTTGGGGCTTGGGCCTAATAATAATAAGAAAGAATAATATTCCTTTCAATAACAATATATCCTCTTTGCCGGGGACTGCGATGTATAAATTTTTTGAAAGTGCGCGCGCATTGCTACCTGTTTCTGGGGGTCCTGGGTCACTGTCGGGTACTTTCATGCGTCACTGACCTGTGCATTTCGGATCACTGCTGTTCAATCACTGTAGGCCCTCGCCATTACTGGCACTCGGGCCTAATAATATTCTGTTCAATAACAATATATCCTCTTTGCCGGAGCCGCGATGTATATATTTTTGGAAAGGGCGCACACATTGCTACCTGTTCCTGGGGGTCCTGAGTCACTGTCGGGTACTTTCATGCGTCACTGACCTGTGCATTTTGGATCACTGATGTTCAATCACTATAGGCCATCGCCATTACTGGCGCTCGGGCCTAATAAGATACATGTTTACTGAAGCTGAACTGCAGTATCATTAATCTACTGACACCAAGAAGTCCAGAAAGGTTCATTTGGTCTTCCACTGAAGTTTCTTTTTAACAGTGCCACATTTGTGCAATACAGCTGGATGTGTTTCAAAGTAAGGGCAAGAAGTTTGAGGTAACCCCAGTCTGGGAAAAGTACATCTTAATCAGGGAATGAATAAATTTTTTAGGTGGATATGTTGTTGAGTGAAGGAGTGTTTTCCCATGATGCATCATTGGGCCCTGGTTTTGTCTTTACCATCATCTGTGTTGTCGACAGGATGCTTAATGTCCATTAGCTTCTCGATGGTCCCATAGAAACTGTCTGCGTCTGAGTCTGTGTCACTGCTGAAACATGGAAAGGTATTAGTTCATACAGCCTACCAAAAGAAGAGATGAGACAAAAAACTTTTACAGTCTTACAGGCTGTCTCCTAACACATGCTTTCTCCATAAACCAACAAGTGTCACACGATAACTTCAGCATCATTCAAATGTGAGAATGTGAAGTTACCTTGTGAAGTTGATGTTACCTGTAGTGGGACTCCTGCCTGTCGTTATAGTGGTCGATCTCCCTCCGCAGTTGCCTCATCCAGCTCTGCAACACAGCGCCACATGTTCTCTCATCAGTCTTAAATGATTTATAAACCTCAGGGTTTATAAAGATTAACGCTTTGTGTGCTGTCTAGAAATATGTCTGATAGTATTAGTCGTTCAACCTGACGAGCCAGAGGTGGGACCCGGGCACAGAGCAGTAGTTTAAAACACTTCTCTGAGCTTCCTTACGAGCTGGGACAAACCCAGTATAAAGGTATTTTAGCAGAGCAAATAGAGACTGTGTCTGTCCCCCACCTAAACACTAACTCCAACAGCAAAAGACAAATAAGAGGAGTGAGAGCCACAAATTTAACAAATTTAATAAAAATAACTTGTAGACCTATTAATAATATTAATAATAATCAGAACAATGACGTAATTAAATGTGGATTACTAAACATTAGGTCAATTTCCCCTAAATCCCTGTTAGTTAATGAATTAATTAACGATAATAAACTTAACCTACTGGCCTTAACAGAAACCTGGCTACAACAGGATGATTATGTGAGACTTAATGAAGCTACTCCCCCAAGTCATGTAAACTTTCAGACAGCGAGGAGCACAGGCCGAGGTGGAGGAGTGGCAGTAATATCACAGTCTAGTTTACTTCTTAGCCCCAAATCTAAACACACATATAGTTTCTTTTGAAAGCCTCGTACTAACTATAAATCACCCAAACTGTAAGAAACAAAAACCAGTTATGTTTATAATCATCTACCTGCCTCCTGGTCCCTATTCCGAATTTTTAATTGCATTCTCTGACTTTCTATCCAGTAAAGTGTTAGACTCAGATAAGATTGTAATTGTAGGGGACTTTAATATTCATGTTGACGACAACAGCGACTGTCTAGGAAATGCATTTGCAGTCTTATTAGACAGCGTAGGTTTTACTCGAAACGTAAATGAACCCACTCATTGTCACAAGCACAGCCTGGACCTTGTTTTAACCTATGGTATAGAGATTAGTGAGCTCACTGTCCTTCCTCATAACCCCATACTCTCAGATCACTTTCTGATTACCTTTCAGTTTATACTCAAAGACTTTACTGTTCCAATGAACAAAACCCAGATTAGAAGAACATTATCTGACCAATCTGTGTCAAAGTTTAAACAGCTCCCATAGCTCGAGTCCTAGTAAAAATGATCGGTTTGTTGACAGCGCCATGCAGTCTTTAAAGAGGGCTCTAGATAATGTAGCTCCATTAAAACAAAAGGTTGTTAGGCCGAATCGAGTAGCACCATGGTTTAATGCTGAAACACGTTCCCTTAAACAAGCAACCCGTAAATTAGAAAGGCTATGGCGTCACTCCAGCTCAGAGCAGTCTCTGAATGCCTGGAAATATAGTCTTTTAAATTATAAAAAATCTCTGCGTGAGGCCAAAACCAGATACTATTCAACTTTAATAGAAGAAAATAGGAACAACCCTAGGTTTCTGTTCAGCGCTGTAGCCAGGCTGACCACCAGTCACAGCTCAGTAGAACCCTGTATCCCTGTTACTCTCAGCTGTGAAAACTTTCTTACATTTTTTAACAACAAAATCACATGTATCAAATAAAATTCTCCCTACGATCAGCTCAGAGCAAGCCAAAGCTGTAAAAATGGAGGCCACTATAAAACCATCTGTAACGTTAGACTGCTTCATCGCTGTAGATCAAACTGAGATAACATCAGTCATTATGTCCTCCAAAACCTCAACTTGTCTTTTAGACCCAATTCCTACCATACTTTTTAAAGAAACTCTTCCCCTAATTAATGAATCTATACTGAACATAATAAACACCTCCCTAGAAACAGGCTATGTGCCACAGTCTTTTAAATATGCAGTTATTAAACCGCTTTGGAAAAAAAACAGTCTAGATGCTGACATTTTAGCCAAGTATAGACCAATATCAAATCTCCCTTTTATTTCAAAAATCCTAGAAAGAGTTGTAGTTAAACAGTTATGTCGCCACCTACAGGACAATAGCTTATTTGAAGATTTTCAGTCAGGTTTTAGACCCCACCATAGCACAGAAACTGCATTAGTCAGAGTCACAAATGACTTATTAAGTTCAGACAATGGACTGGTCTCAATCCTAGTTCTGTTAGATCTCAGTGCAGCCTTTGACACCATTGACCACAGCATCTTACTCCAGAGATTAGACTGTGACATAGGGATCAGAGGAACCGCCCTCTGCTGGTTTAAATCCTACTTATCTGATAGGTACCAGTTTGTTAGTGTAAATGAACATTCCTCACAGTGCAGTAAAGTTAGCTATGGAGTGCCTCAAGGCTCAGTACTTGGACCCATTCCGTTCATGCTTTACATGCTGCCTTTAGGAAACATAATCAGAAAACATGGCATTAATTTTCACTGTTACGCAGACGATACACAGTTGTATTTATCAATTAAACCTGATCAGAATGACCGCATTGAGAAACTTAGCGCCTGTGTGATAGACATAAAGACCTGGATGACAATTAATTATCTCCTCCTAAACCTAGAAAAAACAGAGGTCATTATACTAGGCCCCAAAAAGCTGAGAGATGCTCTGTCTGACCAGAGTCTCCCTGGACGGTGTCAGTGTAGCCTCAAGTTCTACTGTGAGAAACTTAGGAGTTTTATTTGACCAAGATTTATCATTTAAGGCTCATATAAACCAAGCCTGTAAAACAGCATACTTTCACTTACGTAACATAGCCAAAATCAGAAATATTTTATCTAAAAATGATGCTGAAAAACTTGTCCATGCGTTTGTTACATCTAGGTTGGATTACTGTAACTCTATGCTGGCAGCATGCCCTAAAAACTCATTAAAATGTTTTCAGCTTGTTCAAAACGCAGCAGCAAGACTATTAACAGGAACTAACAGGAGAGAACATATTACTCCTGTGCTAGCTTCATTGGCTTCCAGTTGAATTCAGAATTAGGTTTAAAATCCTTCTCCTGACTTACAAGGCCGTAAATGGTACGGCCCCATCCTACATTACTGATGTTATAGTGCCATACCAACCAAGCAGAGTACTGCACTCACAAAATGCAGGGCTATTAGTGGTTCCCAGGGTTTCTAAAAGTACAGTTGGAGGTAGAGCCTTTAGTTACCAAGCTCCTGTTTTATGGAATCAGCTTCCAGCTCATGTTAGAGAGGCAGACACAGTCTCTACATTTAAGGTTAGGCCTAAAACGTTCCTCTTCGAGAAAGCTTATGGTCAGGCCAGCTAGGAACAGGGTTAATTCCACAGCTGAAGTTAGGCTGCTCTAGGAGCTAGAAGCTGGGGGAAGTATGGTGCACTGAGCCTCTGTCCTCTGGTTTCATCTGCTGCTCCTCTTCTATCACTGTGATTAATATAATGAAATACTCTATATCTCCAATCAGTTCATTGCTATTCACAAGTTGTCCCTCTCTCTGTTTCAGATGCCTGGCTGCTGGCAGATGTCCCAGTGACGATTGGATAGCTGTGCTCCTGTCCCGACCTATGTGCCCTCAACCTCACCTCTAAGGATTTCCCGGATCTACCTCACCCCACTCACCTGTCTGGATGAGGCCACCTGCTGCATCCTATGGACTTCCTCAACCTACCTCAACCACTCTCGTCTGGATGAATCCTTACAGAGCTGATCTATGATCCTATAGATGAACTAAGGGACTAGCAGTCCTAGATGCATTGCCTGTCCGTCCTGGGAGAGGATCTCTCCTTCAATATGGGCTCCATAAGGTTTCTTCTTTTTTCCCGTAGCTGTTTTTTTTTGGGAGTTTTTCCTTACCGAGAAGGAGAGTCTAAGGACAGGAGTGTCCTGGGTCTGTTTAGTTTAGTGTAGTTATTGTTTGTGCTGATTGTGTGTTAAGTCTGATTGTGTGTTTATGTTTGATCAACTGTTTGTGAAGCCCTTAGAGGCGACTTTTGTTGTGATATTGGGCTATACAAATAAATCTGAATTGAATTAAATTGAATTTGTAAAGAATAGGCTGGCGACAGGTTTCAGGTGCTTTCAGTTCTAACATTGTGACAGTACTACATTTGTAAAAAAAAAATTTGTGATACGGCACTGTAGAAACACTTATCTTCAAGAACAATAAAAAATGAAAACAAAATCAGTTTGGTTCAAAACTAACAGTGTTCCTGTAAGAATGTGCGCTCAGGGCTCTGTCCTCTCTGGGCAGGAAGAAGAAGTAATGGTACTTCCACTTCTAAGAAGGTTTAAACTCAAATTTAATACGTTATTTTGAAGCATTTTACTCAAGGCATCTTTTAAGTGGATTTGATGTTTTTATCTTTTGTTAAATAAAAAATTGCCTAATACTAAATTTAAAATCTGGTTTGCTGAAGTTTCTTATATAATCTGCCATAGTTTAGGCCGTGTGTACCAATAAAGTTTCTTAGGTTATGACTCTCCACTTATTCATCTTAATCATTCATTTAGTCATTGTAGTTATGATTCACATAGCATGTTACTGAGATGTTTATGCTTAAAGATAGTTACTGTATTTAGTCATTTCCTTAGTGATGACAGCTCCTGCTGAGTTTTAACAACGTGTGTAACATACCTTTAGATAACCATTGTCATTTTAGGCCAACTTCAGTAGGGATGACTTGACCTAAATTCGATTTATGCTATCAGGTCAGTGTCCGGCATCTGCTCTTTTGATATGTATAGAATGGACCTAAGTCATAAATTTGTCATTCTTGTACTTTCCTTTTACATAAAACCTGCTTGAGGAACTTTGGAAGCACTCGCTGTCATCCCAAGACCGGAGGAGCTTTCTCTGTGAGATGCTTAGACCGGTGCCAGAGCTACGGCATCAAGTGTTCCCGTCTCAAAATTAAATTCTGTTCTTTTGATTTACCACAATAGTTAGCTTGATGCATAATTTTTGAATCCTATCAATCTGTATTTTTGATCCTGTTGATCTTAAATAAATCTGGGTGGCATTTGAAAGACATCTTCTGGTTTTCAGCGTCACTTTTTGACAAAGAATATATGGCAGGTACCTTTTGATTTTTGAGGTCTAATTTGCTAAAAGTTAACCCAAAAAAGTTTCACTTTAGGCTACGTTCAGACTGCAGGTAAAAGTGGCCCAAATCTTCTTTTTTCTGATCTGTATCAGATTTTATCATGACAGTGTGAACAGCACAAAACAGATTTTTTCAAATGTGACCCAGGCTACTTTCATATTGTTGTCCTAAATCAAATATGTATCTGATCTTTTACAATGCGACTGCAGTCTCAACTGCCAAGTTGCATTTAATCTGACTTTTATGTTACTGAAATGTAACAAACAACCCAATTCCACGTGGGAAGAAGCGGGAACTGGCCCAGTCAAATGATAACTAGCCTGGCAGAAAACGAGGTTTTAAACCAAATTTGTATTGAAGGTGACAATGCTGTTGTAGCTAAACTTAAGGGGTCTTATTGTAACTGTATTAAGTAGAAATGCGAGGAGAAATAAAGATGAGAAATAATAAGAAATTAGGATTGTGGAGTGTCACTGACAGATTCAGTATTCAAACATCTTCCAAAATATCCTGAACTTATGGATAAACTGGCAATGAAGCCTCTCACACCACAGTCCCTCTACTCCATGCTCCATCATGTCTTTTTTTTTTGGGCTTGCGGGTCACTTTAGGGCCAAAAACGGTTCACATGCAAGACTGATAGAGGTCTCCTTTAAAATGTAATGTGAACAGCCATGCAAAAAAAAAAAAAAAAAAAAAAAATCAGATTTGAGCAAAAAATCAGAATTGAGCATTAAGACCTGCAGTGTAAATGCAGCCTTAGATGCTTTCAAAGCCTTCAGCTGCATCAGTCTACAACAACCAGGGGTTCCTCCGTACCTGAGTCAGGCTCTACACTTTTGGTCTACACACCTAACAATTTGAGTTAGATGAGGAAACTAAAGGCTCTGTTTTACCAGTTATTCCCTAGAAAAGGTTCAGATATAAACTAAGTGGCATTCTGTCTGCTCTTCAACCTGTATATCTGTCGCAAAGGCTCTGTCGCACTCCCCCTTGAACTGCCACCTTATCGTGGTGGGGGAGTTTGAGTGCCCAAATTATCCTAGGAGCTATGTTGCCTGGGGCATTATGCCCCTGGTAGGGTCTCCCATGGCAAACAGGTCCTAGGTGACGGGCCAGACTAAGAGCAGTTCATAAATCCCCTATGACCAGTTTAATATCGAGGACCGTGACGTCGCCCGGTATGGCGCAGCCGGGGCCCCACCCTGGAGCCAGGCCTGGGGCTGGGGCTCGAATGCGAGCGCCTGGTGGCCGGGCCTTTGCCCATGGGGTACAACCCGAAAGAGCGACGTGGGCCCGACCTCCTGTGGGCTCACCACCCGCAGAGGTAGCCGTAGGGGACCGGTGCAATGTGGATCGGGCAGCAGTCGAAGGCGGGTGCCTCGACGACCCGGTCCCCGGACACAGCTTCTTGCTGTAGGGACATGGAATGTCACCTCACTGGGGGGGAAGGAGCCTGAGCTTGTGCGGGAGGTTGAGAGATACCGGCTAGATATAGTCGGGCTCACCTCCACGCACAGCTTGGGCTCTGAAACCCAGCTCCTCGAGAGAGGTTGGACTCTCCACCACTCTGGCGTTGCCCGCGGTGAGAGGCGGCGGGCCGGTGTGGGCTTGCTCATAGCCCCCCAGCTCAGCCGCCATGTGTTGGAGTTTACCCCAGTAAACGAGAGGGTCGCGTCCCTACGCCTTCGGGTTGGGGACAGGTCTCTTACTGTTGTTTGTGCCTACGGGCCAAATAGCAGTACAGAGTACCCGGCCTTCTTGGAGTCCCTGGGAGGTGTACTGGAAGGTGCACCGACTGGGGACCCCATTGTTTTGCTGGGAGACTTCAACGCCCACGTGGGCGACGACAGGGATACCTGGAGGGGTGCGATTGGGAAGAACGGCCTCCCCGATCTGAACCCGAATGGTGTTTTGTTATTGGACTTCTGTGCTAGTCACAGTTTGTCCATAACGAACACCATGTTCGAGCACAGGGGTGTCCATAAGTGCACGTGGCACCAGGACACCCTAGGCCGGAGGTCGATGATCGACTTTGTAGTCGTGTCATCTGACCTTCGGCCGTGTGTCTTGGCCACTCGGGTGAAGGGAGGGGCTGAGCTGTCAACCGATCACCACCTGGTGGTGAGTTGGATTCGCTGGCGGGGAAGGAGGCCGGACAGACTCGGCAGACCCAAACGTGTTGTGAGGGTCTGTTGGGAACGTCTGGCTGAGCCCTCTGTCAGAGGGGTCTTCAACTCCCACCTCCGGGAGAGCTTTGACCAGATCCCGAGGGAGGTTGGAGACATGGAGTCCGAGTGGACCATGTTCTCCACCTCTATTGTCGATGCAGCCGTTCGGAGCTGTGGTCGCAAGGTCTCTGGTGCCTGTCGTGGCGGCAATCCCCGAACCCGGTGGTGGACACCGGAAGTAAGGGATGTCGTCAGGCTGAAGAAGGAGTCCTATCGAGCTTGGTTAGCTTGTGGGACTCCTGAAGCAGCTGATGGGTACCGGCAGGCCAAGCGTGCTGCAGCCCGGGCGGTTGTGGAGGCAAAAACTCGGGTCTGGGAAAAGTTCGGGGAGGCCATGGAGGAGGACTATCGGTTGGCCTCAAAGAAATTCTGGCAAACCGTCCGCCGCCTCAGGAGGGGGAAGCAGTGCTTCACCAACACTGTTTACAGTGGAGGTGGGGAGCTGTTGACCTCGACTGGGGATGTTGTCGGGCGGTGGAAGGAATACTTTGAGGATCTCCTCAATCCCACCGACACGCCTTCCGTTGAGGAAGCAGAGGCTGGGGACTCAGAGGTGGACTCGTCCATCACTCAAGCTGAAGTCACTGAGGTGGTTGGAAAGCTCCTCAGTGGCAAGGCTCCGGGGGTGGATGAGATCCGTCCTGAGTACCTCAAGTCCCTGGATGTTGTGGGGCTGTCGTGGCTGACACGTCTCTGCAACATCGCGTGGCGGTTGGGGACAGTGCCTCTGGACTGGCAGACCGGAGGGTGTGTTCCAACTACAGGGGGATCACACTCCTCAGCCTCCCCGGGAAAGTCTATTCCAGGGTACTGGAGAGGACAATTCGGCCGATAGTCGAACCTCGGATTCAGGAGGAACAATGCGGTTTTCGTCCTGGCCGTGGAACAGTGGACCAGCTCTACACCCTCTATCGGGTGCTCGAGGGTTCACGGGAGTTCGCCCATCCAGTCCACATGTGTTTTGTGGATTTGGAGAAGGCATTCGACCGTGTCCCTCGTAGCGTCCTGTGGGGGGTACTCTGGGAGTATGGGGTCCGGGGCCCTTTGCTAAGGGCTGTCCGGTCCCTGTATGACCGGAGCAGGAGCTTGGTACGCATTGCCGGTTGTAAGTCAAACCTGTTTCCAGTGCATGTTGGACTCCGGCAGGGCTGCCCTTTGTCACCGGTTCTGTTCATTATTTTTATGGACAGAGTTTCTAGGCGCAGCCAAGGGCCGGAGGGAGTCTGGTTTGGGAACCACAGGATTTCATCTCTGCTTTTTGCGGATGATGTTGTCCTGTTGGCTTCATCAAACCAGGACCTTCAGTGTGCACTGGGGCGGTTTGCGGCCGAGTGTGAAGCGGCTGGGATGAGAATCAGCACCTCCAAGTCCGAGGCCATGGTTCTCGACCGGAAAAGGGTGGCTTGCCCTCTCCAGGTTGGGGGAGAGTTCCTGCCTCAAGTGGAGGAGTTCAAGTATCTTGGGGTCTTGTTCACGAGTGAGGGAAGGATGGAGCGTGAGATCGACAGGTGGATCGGTGCAGCGTCTGCAGTAATGCGGTCGTTGTATCGGTCTGTTGTGGTAAAGAAGGAGCTGAGCCGAAAGGCGAAGCTCTCGATTTATCGGTCGATCTACGTTCCTACTCTCACCTATGGTCATGAGCTTTGGGTCATGACCGAAAGGACAAGATCCCGGATACAAGCGGCCGAAATGAGTTTCCTTCGCAGGGTGGCTGGGCGCTCCCTTAGAGATAGGGTGAGAAGCTCTGTCACACGGGAGGAGCTCGGAGTAGAGCCGCTGCTCCTCCACATCGAGAGGAGTCAGTTGAGGTGGCTCGGGCATCTGTTCCGGATGCCTCCTGGTCGCCTCCCTGGGGAGGTGTTCCGGGCATGTCCCACCGGGAGGAGGCCCCGGGGAAGACCTAGGACACGCTGGAGGGACTATGTCTCTCGGCTGGCCTGGGAACGCCTTGGGGTCCCCCCGGTAGAGCTGGAGGAAGTGTCTGTGGATAGGGAAGTCTGGGCATCTTTGCTTAGACTGCTGCCTCCGCGACCCGGTCCCAGATAAGCGGAAGAAGATGGATGGATGGATGGAGGCTCTGTCGCAAATTGTAAGACTGGCTGCATGGTGTCAGGTACAAGTGTGGACTGGAGAAAAGTGCTTATATATAGAAGTAACATATTCTCTTTATTATTATTTATTGTCTGTTGTTGTGTCTATTTTACATACAGTATTTTTATATGGACCAAGTTAAGTCTGAAATAAAGATTGATTTAGATTGATTTATCTGGTCACTTTATCACATGTGAACTTTGAAATGGACATATTTTCAGTGTTTTCTGTGTTTTCAGTGGGAGAGTAGTGTCAGACTGTGTGGATGTGTTGAGCTGACCCTGCGCTCCTCCTCGCTGGCTGCCGAGAAAAACCACGTGCGGTGTTTCTTGCTGAAGTGGACGATCTTAAAGGGGAAGACATTGCTGGATGTGGTCTCCTCTGCTGCGCGCATCACTCTGGAATCAAACACACCAGACGGGGACAAAGACCTCTTTATTCATGACATTTATAGCTGCTGTAATGAAATGTCAATCCACAGACTTTCTCTCTGAGACATGCTGAACTGATGGGCTTGTTACAAACTTGTTCTTATTCACATTTTATGTTTTTATGTTTTGTCCTTTTTATAGTAATGCAGGAGTACATGGTGTCCATGTAAGAACAGGAGTAGAAGAGAACAGCAAGATTGCTACAGACTTTCTAGACATATGCAATATGGAGCTTGTATCTTAACTTCTCATCTATCAGAACTCCTATAAATCTGAACCCATAAACTCTTTGAATATAATGTCTGTTTACACATAGATTAACCTTACGTTTTTAATTTGTAAACACCACCAGCTTCATTTTACTAAAATATAATGAAAGTTTATTATCATTAAACCATTTCTGAAATAGGACCATTGCATGATCAATAATTCTTAATATTTTTAAATTCTTTCCTGACCAGAAAAAAAAATAATAATAAAAAAAAAAAAAATTTGGGCCTCGCTACAGATGCTTGTGGGACTCCACATAAGATTTGTTGACATTTAGATACATGTCCAGGAAAATCTATGTATCGTTCACTAGTTCTCTAGTTCTCTAATAGTTAGGAATTTTTATACTATACCACTGATTCTGTATGTTTATTATTCTGATATTAAAATACCATGGTTAAGGGTATGGGAGGCCTTCTTAAGGTCAGTAAAGATCTGATTGTATGACTACTACTTTTTCTGCACATCAAACATACAAAAACTGATTTACTTTTCTTTCAACTGCAGATGCACAATGTAAGCCTTTACCCCGATATGTGAGGAGTCCACATATCTGTAGACATAAACTCCAGAATCAAGCAATTTGTGAAGCGGAATACTGTATACTATGGACATATACATTTCACCTGAGTGCAAAAAATTATAGTTATGCATTTTTTTTTTTTTTTTTTTTTTTTCATTTCAAAGCTGGATGCCTTTTCTGATAAAATATCCTTGGGACTGTCACAATAAGTGCCACATTATGACACTCTCTTAAAACCTGCCTACCCTAACTTTAATGCTTTAACACAGGAGATGACTTGATCCTCCAGAATGTGAGGAGTATGTCGGGTCATATGTGTGTATTTGAAAAGACTGACCTGTTGTAGCCATTGAGAGAGAATGCCCCCTGGGGAGCAGCAGAGGTACTGCTCTTGAAGTAGTACACACAGCCTTTGTGGATGATGACATAGCGCAGAGGCCCTGCAGAGCAGACAGTACTGGTGTTACTGAGGAGTAAGTTAAGATTTGAGCTCTTAATCCTCATCTGACCAAGGGGGTAAAATGTAACCCCAGGCATATATTTTTTGTCCTATGTCAGAGGGGCTTTATTTTATCACTCAGCTTTTTCATGACTTTGTTGGGCTAATTGTTGCCTATGTCAGTTTTTCCCATACTGTTTTGTTTTGTGTACCCCTAGGGCTTTTTTTTTTGTCATATCATGAGTGCCCCTGCATTAATATATGAAGATAATTCTTAGTTGAAATAAAAAACATACTTAATTTATTGTAAATGTTAATTGTCCTGCATTATTGAGTGAAACAAACATTTTAAACTAAAAGCCTAATAATCTGCATGCCTTTAAAATAAAATATAAAATAAAAATATACCAATATAAACTAACATTACATTTATTTTTATTTTAATGTAAAAAAAAAAAATCTTAAAAAAAATAAAACAACTCCCTGTAAGCTATTAAACCTAAAAACAGTAACAAATTATAATATTCTAATATTAGTCTTAAACAGTTTCACCTCCTTTTTAACTCTTGAGCTTGTCTTTCATAAGTTTCAATAGTTCAATATTAAAAAGATAGCAAATGATTTTCATCTTGGAAACGTATTTTGAAATAATTCCAAGTTCCCCTCTGCAGTGCTCACGTACCCCTAGAGGTGTCCACACTGGTCTACGTCTTCATGTAGGCCTAGTTTTTGTTTTCAAATGTAATTTGAGAATTTCATAAACAAAAATGTGTCAGGGTCCTTAATGACCCCAAGTCAAAAGGATCTATTTTTGCCTGTATTTTTTATGTTTTTATCACATTATTATTATTTTATTATTATTATATTTTTTTTTTTACAAGACATCAATATTTGATGTACCACACACTAGAGGGAGGTTATGGGCTTTTAAATTATCCTACACTAAACCACATCAGAATGAAGAGTGGTGAAGGAGCTTTGCGTTATTGTAGATTGTTTCTGATATAAAACATGCAATTTTTATTAAAGTATAATTTGTGAGTGTCTAAATATGCAAATTATATGGAGATCTATCAAAATAATAATTTACAAAGAGAGTTTTTACTTGAAATGACAATTAACACATCACTAATGATAACTAAAGAGAAAAAAATCCAGTATTCCAGTATTTTGTTGTTTGTTTTTTACAGGTTTTTATCTGGGGGGTGCAAATTGACTATGGATGAGGATTAAGGTCACGTGCAGTTGTGATGAGAGAGGCTGGGGTTTAGTCCTGGAACAGTCTGGGTTTGCTCTGGGCTCAGTCCCAGGCCTAGTTCAGTTCTGATATAGTTCTTATTTAGCTATCTTTTAGTCCTTGCTTAGCCCTTGTTCAGTATTGTTTAGTCCTGGTTTAGTCCTTGTTTTGTCATTGTTTTGTCCTGGTTTAGTATTTGTTTAGTCCTGGTTTAGTCCTTGTTTAGTCCTGGTTTAGTCCTTGTTTTGTCATTGTTTTGTCCTGGTTTAGTCTTAGTTTAGTCCTGCTTTAGTCCTTTTTTAGTCCTGGTTTAGTCCTTGTTTTGTTCATGTTTAGTCCTGGTTTAGTCCTTGTTTTGTTCATGTTTAGTGCTGGTTTAGCCCTTGTTTAAACCTTGTTTAGTCTCAGGTTAGTCCTGGTTTAGCTATCTTTTAGACCTTGTTAAGTCCTTGTTTAGTCGTAGTTTAGTCCTTGTTTAGTTCTTGTTTAGTCCTGATTTAGTCCTTGTTTAATCATGTTGTAGTTCTGGTTTAATCTTTGTTTGGTTCTGATTTAGGTCTGGTTTAGACCTGGTTCATTCCTGGTTTAGTCCTGGTTTAGACCTGGTGGTACTCACACTTCATGAGGCTGAACTGGCTGCCTCCCTTCTTGTGCAGGTATCCAGAGTTTGAGACCCCCCCAGGCATGGTGAGCAGGTTCTGGGCCCCGATGGCCCTCATGGGGACAGGCCAGACCAGCTCAGGAGTTGACATGGTCCTGTAGCACACAGAGGAAAAGGTTTAGGTATAGACCTGGACCAGCGACATGTGGTGAGGCGTATCGTTTAAAGTGGCTATATTCTGCTTTTATTCCATTTTTAAGCCAGTCTTGGTCTCCTCTAGAACAATAGCACATTTTGCAGCCTTTAAAAACATTATGTGACTAAAAGAGAACATTTTTAATAAGTACTCTACTGGTGCCATATAGAAACAGGTGAAGAGACTGGCAGAGGGTAGCAGAGTGCAGAGTGTTACGGTTGTGCGCATATAATCACGTGGTTCCCCTTAAAGCCTTTTTAGGTCACCAGGTCAAATAAAAAAATATAAAACATGAAGAAAATAATATATATATATATATATATAATTCCTGGCCTCATCATACATTACAACAGTGAATACATTTTTTTTTAAAACCCCCTAAATGGCAGTTTGTTCACATAATTTCAACATATTTATAAATAAAACATGCATTATTTACTACGTAAAGATGCAAAGATGTTGTTTGTGCAAGGATTACTAGTCCCAGATAGGTCACTGATTATTCCTAACACTGATAATACATTTTTTAATACAAAAGAGCAGAAACTCATGTTCTTCCTCTTAAAGCCCTATGAGAGCTGGTCTACAGTCACTGTTATCTAATGGGAAATATAAGGGATCTATTTCCCACAATGCAATGAGAAAATTGAGGATCTGGTAGTGATTTTTTTTGTTTGTTTGTGTATTTTTTAGCCTCTGACTGATACAGAGAGTTGCAGAGGAATTAAAATGATTTAACATTAACACTAAAAAGGGCTTTAAGAAGAAGGAAGTGAGTTTTTTTGTCCAGACAGTAGAATATTTAGTTTTTTTCAGTCATGACATGATGATTAGATGATTATCTATGTCAAATAATATCACCCTAGCAAAAGAAATGCCAAAATGAGAGCAAAAAATACATTTGAAAAACCCTAAAAGGGTGCCAGGGGGGCCTGAGGGTCAAACTTTTTGTCTGATGCCATTTTACTACAAAATGAAAAATGGGAAAAGTGGAATGAGAGCAGACTGGATGTAGAGGGCCTGGTGATTGGTCAAAAAGGCAGAAATGAAACACAACACAATTATGTTTTCAATGAGGGAAGAACATTTGAACATGGGAGAAAGAGAGGAAAATTTTGCAGAATCTAGTCCTTTTAAGAAGTACAAGAAACTATTATAAAAGCTGTTCCTTTCTTTTATGATGCGCCACAGCCTCATTGCTAACTAAAGGATAGCTTCATATACAACTAAGAAAATGACATATTTGTTCAGGAGGTGGTTACATTTTTAGTTCTAATTTAAGGGTACAAGGTTAAGGTTCCGGTGAACTGTTATGAGATATAAACTATAATTATGTTGATGATGATGATGATGATGATGATGATGATGATGATGATGGCGATGGACAGTAGGCAGATTGGTTTCAGATTTGTCCACACATGGGTGAATAGAAGGTCAAAACATATGATAAACATTACTCTGGCGTCACAGACAGACACTACCAGGCACCAGCTCAGACACACCCAGCACTGAGCCAAGAAAATCCTCACCTCTGGCTCCTTCCTGTATTTAGACTGGTAACATGGAAATATGGCTATTTTTATTATGAAATTAAAAACATGTATTTACAAGTAAGTGCAAAGTACATACATCATACCTTGGATTAGTGACAGACAGCAAGAAAAGAGAAAGAATAGTCCTGCCTAATGTAATAGTTCAGTTTAGTTCAGTTTACTCCAGGTCTAGTCTTGGTCTAGACATCAACCACAGGGCTGGGCCGTGGCTCTCTGTAGGCATCAGAGAACACTTCTATCCAGAGAACATTTCCAGAGAACTAAGGTGGAGGGGACAAAGACGCCTGGAGCATGAGCATATGTGAGCCTGCTTTCTCTAAAGGTCCACTATTCTGCTAAATCAACTTTTCTGAGCTTTTAACTGTTATAATATGTGGTGTCCTCCTCAAAAACAGAGGAGTAGTTTTTTGTTTCATTTACACGTTTGAGTAATCCTGTATGCTGAGACAACCCCTTCTCAAGATCTGAAAACGCTTGGTCTCACAGCTCTAACCAAGAAATGCCCCTGCATGTTTCTGAAGCCCAAACACCATCATTGGACTGATAATTTCAGCACTTAAACTGCTTTCACTACGAAGCAGTCAGCTCAGGGGCGTAACATCAGGCAGTGCAGCCAGTGCAACTGCACAGGGGCCCAGGAGGTTTAGGGGCCCATTAGAGTAGGCCTTTGTTCATCTATGGTCAAGTCTATGTTTAAAATATTCATAAAAAACAGAAGCAGCACAGAGTTTTTAACATAAATTCCAATTTTAAATTCTGTGGAATTTGTAATTTCATAACAAAAAGATAAATGCACAAATTGTAATAAAAAAACAAACAAATATAATTTCACAAAAATGCCCCTAAATGTTAATGAATAAGCACCTGTTTTTTGTATCAAACTCCATAAAATGGCCACATTTTATAAATTAAAATGCTTAATGCATGAACCTGTACTGAAAGTGCTCCATAACTTTAGGATCCATTATGAAATCCTGCACTGGGGCCCCACATTACAAGTTATGCCATTGTGTCAGTTCATTTATCAATCTGTTAGCCTCATGTTGCTAGTGGACATGCTAAATAGTCATTTTATGCTCTGTTCATTCCCCACTGTTGCCAGCAGGGGGCAACAGACACCTAATCCAAGCGTTCTCTGTAAAATCAAAGTAACAGCCCCCCCCCCCCCAAAGAGGTTTTCTAAATTTACATTATTTTAAGTTAGAAAACCTGAAATAGCATTATTAAAAAACAAAACAAACAAACAAACAAAAAAACAAAACAAAACAAAAAACAAAACAAAAAAACAAACAAAACAAAAACAGAAAAGCTCTACTGTACTTTAAATGCCAAGATTTTGTCATTACAGTAAACTGAAAGAAATAAAGACCCACTCAAGCACTTGGGATGTCCTGTGGGGCCACTTGTCAATGTTGTTGACTGTTGCAATTTGTCTCAAAAAACGGACTCCAGAGCTGATCACTGTGGGTAGATCCATGTCCTGACAATCACATCCCCAGCCCAGACAGGATGGGGACAGACCAGACGAGACTAGGACAGACCAGACAGGACCAAGACAGACTAGACAGGACCAGGGACAACCCAGGTGGGACACTCCAGACAGGACAGCCTAGATGGGACACTCCAGATGAGACACTGCAGGCATGTCAGCCTAGATGGGACACTCCAAACAGGACACTCCAGATGAAACAGCCTAGACGAGACACTCCAGACAGGACAGCCTAAACAGGACACTTGAGACGAGGCACTACAAAGGGGACAGTCCAGAGGCAGACACTCCAAACAGGATAGGACAATCCAGATGTGACACTGCAGGCAGGACAGTGTTCCTGGTACTTCCTCTTCCTCTGTGAACTGCAGAGTAGTCAGAGCCCCGAGGAGAGGCCTGGCTCTCTCATCTGAGCTCTGTTTTCTTCTTCTCTGAGGCTTTCTGCAGATTTGGATCGCGGCCCCTCCCTCGGACATAAACACTACCAAACACAGATAAGGCTCTTACGCAAACACACGCTCAGATAGGGAACACTGGGATTTCAGTCAGAGCAAGGTCCACAGTCTTTACCCGACTGTGAAAGCAGTTACTGTCAGAATTCTTTCACACAACTTTAAAGCAGCTATACTCTTATTCAGATGTTTAACCCTTGTGCCCCACTTTTAAAAAGTTACTCTGTTACTGTTTAGTGACAAAGGTGTTCCTGTCACAAAACTAGTAAAAAAAAAAAAAAAAATAGTATACAAACATCCATATTTTTTCTCCTTAAAAAAAAAAACAACAACTCATGGCCAGGTTATGACAGGTCAAGCAGCCAGATGAATTCTCAAGGGTATAGGGATATAATTTCTGCTCAGATTCAGACAAAAGCCACAAAGCCACACTTCTCAGTACAGATGAACAGTGACATAACATTTTTTGGGGGCAAATAAGTGAAATATTCTGCAATGGCAGGGGTCAGTCAATAGATCTCAGTCTGAGCATGAATTTCAAAGACAAAACCTAGGGCAGAAAGACCCATAAATGACCAACGACTGAAGACAGCTGCAGTAAAGACCTGGCAAACCAACATAAAATAGGAAACCCAGTGTTTGGTGATGTACATGGGCAGACATCAGGCAGTCATCGCCTGCATAGGATTTTCCCCAAAGTATATAAAAAAAACCATTTTATTTATAGTAATGTTCATCTGTCCAATTACTTTTGTGCCCCTGAAAATGAAGCTGCTACATATTAAAGAGCTGTAATTCCTAAACCCTTTGTCCGATTTGGACTTGAATACTCTCAAATTACAGCTGAGAGTCTACACTTATAACTGTATCTTGAATATGTTTTTGTTAAGAGCTAAAATAACAAAACTTCTGTCAGTGTCCAAATACTTATGGACCTAATTGTATTTTCGCAGGTGTAGTTGGTCACGCTCCATTGTACTGACCCACATGATCACAGTTGTCTAAGGAGTTGATAATATGTAGGATCCTTTAGTAGATTTATCTGTCTGTGTTCCTCAGGTTTGCTCACTTTTTGCATTTTGCCTTTGCTTAGTTTTATGTTATTGTTCGATTTATTGTTTTTCCTGATTATAAACTCCTGATCCTGGTCCTCTCATTTTCATTGTCTTACCACTCGCTGCTGACTCACTTTTGGGAAATTCCATCAGACATCTGTGATTAAGACTTCCAGTCCATTTCCAGTGAGTCATTCTAATGACTTCCTCCATTTACTGAGCTCAGAGCAGAGCAGATGCATCCACCACGGGGGCGACAGACCCCTGGGACTAGTAGGGTTAGGGCGCTTTAGATGGACAACACCGAACCAGGCATTTAATAAAACTGCACCTCAGCCAGGACTGAAATGGGCCACAGCTAAATAATAAATGACTTAACCCTCAGGCCCTCCTTTGAAATGAATAAAGTTCTTCCTCTTAAAGCCCTTTTAGGTCACTGTGTCACATTTAAAAATATAAAACTTTTTTGTTTTTTGATCATTAACCCCTGTTTTTGTCATACATAGGAAAATTGAATGCATTTTCATATTTTTAACCCTCTAAATGCCAGTTTGTTCACATAATTCCAACATGTTTGTAAATAAAACATGCATTATTTACTATTTAAAGATGCAAAGTATACACCTTGACTTCATTAAGTTTTATATGACAACATTTTAATTTAATTTAAATTAAATTAAATTAAAAATCACTTAAATGCAATCTCATCAGTGTTTGAGTAGTAGCCTGTTTCAAATTATCTCACACTCTTTCTATATATAATTACTATTAGTAACGCTGTTTGTATAGAAAAGAATGTCATTACAACATTTTTTTCCACAAAGCTGGCCTTCTCTGTCGCCTTATCAAAGAATGTACCCTAAGTTTTTGTTTTAACTTTAATTCATAAGCACTAAAACGAGGATGGATAGATGAGTGAGGTTACAGCCTTACAGATGAGGGAGGCTGTTCATCAGGACTCACACTGAGCTCGCCACCAGACCAGTGCACTGTTAATGCTGCTTCACTATAATAAAACCTCAAAAGAAGCCTTACACATCACACCACAAACCTCCATTTAAAAAACATTGCCTCGCTGACACTCACCTCTCTTCTCAAGCTGCAAATGCAGTCCATGTTACTTTTTTGAAGAAACGTCCTGTATTTCCTGAAGCTGAGTTTGTCCAGAATAACCAGAGCCCAGTTCATTCACAGTTCTGTAATATTCACATCCAGTCCCTGGCACAGGGCCACTGGCTCCTCTCCACTCCCCCAGCTCCACTTCTTACGAACATGTCTGACACTTAACGATGTACATAAGGCTATCCATTTATATGACATGCAGCTTTATGCACCAGCATGTACTTATGAGAAACGTGAACAGGGTTTAAGCTACAAGCTATGACTTTATCCGTAGAAACGCTCTTAGACACTTTGGCTGCGGATACTCGTGGAAGGTTTTGTTGTCTAAAGCGGCGCATGTGCACTGTAATGTATGTATGTAATGTACTGTTGTGAAGCCCTTTGAGGCGACTTTTGTTGTGATACTGGGCTATACAAATAAAACTGAAATGAAAATTGAATTATGGGGCTGTAAGCTGCACAGTGCGCTGCTTGTCGCCCGCTGCTATCAGCCAGCGATCTCTGTCACTGGGCCTGAGATTGACCACAGCACGCATGCACGAGCCTCTAAAACAAGCTGCTGGCCCTCTGCTTGACAAGCTCCAGGCAGAAACAGTGCACCATGATTCCGTCTCCACGGAGGTGAAAATTACAGAAATGAATGGCAGAGGCAACCTAGCTGGCCTTGACAGTACCTGGAGTGGCCAGCAGGGCGCAGAAAAAAAACAGAGTGACTGAAAGCAGGTAATAGACTGATTTTCTATGGAAGTGTACGGCAAAATGAAATGTTTGGAGAGATAGTGATTTAATTTTGTTATAGTTTCCGTGTGTTTTTTAGATTTGATTGGTCAAGCACTGCTTGCCTTGCTTGCCCGCACAACCATGAGATACAGTAATGTTGCTCAGTCCTTCCTCTACCTGCACATCATTATTTGAAATTCTTTATTATTATTAGTAGGAATAGCCCCTTCGTATTCTTCGGGGTCCTCAACTTAAATTCAAAATAGCATAACAGCAGAGCCAATAAAATAAGACAGTGTAACAGAACAGTTCCAAACACATCCACTTAACCACACACCTGCTCTCAATATTCACCTCTGTTCCCCATACAGATCATCTAAGACAAAAGGCAAAATTTCAAAACTTAGTCGTTTAAGATCGTATGAAAATAAATAAAAAAAATAAAAATAATACTGTTTTACAAAGCAGCACAAAAAACAAACAAACAAACAAACAAAACTCACTTAACAATTAAACGATTAAATGAATTCTAGTCTTCTTCTTTGGTAGGCAATGATGACTCAGAATAAGAGTCTGTGTTTGGATTTAAGACCCAACAGAAGTCCCTTGGATATGGGAGCCAGGTTCTATTGGGTTTCTGCTGTGTGTCTTGATGAGACACACAGGGCTCTCAGGGCTGAGAAAGTCTGCTCTACAGATGATGTATAAACTGGTAGGGTTCATAAACATCATGTGAGGCAATAATGTTGTTGCATGTTCTCAGCCCCATCCGTCAGTTTCAGAAAATCGAGCAGGTCCATAACACTAAGTCTTGAGACTAAGAATATCAAAGTGTAACCCATGGTTTTTATTTAGAAAGTCAACTGCAGTATGAGGAAAGCTTTCTTTGTAAACTGCAAACTTCTTAAAGGTGCAGTTGCTGGTACACAGCCCACAGACCTCCATACCTCTGCATCATTTAGCCCTGCCTAAAAGTGTGTGTCCTCAAAGACTGTGTCAAAATCCCATTCACTCCTTCCGTGGTGCAGCTAAAGTCATCAATATCCATGGACAGAAATGCACATGTCCCTGCTGATGACAGATCTTGTCCAGCAGTTAAGTTTAATCTCTTTTGTGAAGTGGATGGTAGTGTTGTACCACTCAAAAGAAAACAAACAAACAAACAAACAAACAAAAAAACTCTGCACCCTTGGATTTTGGAAGCACCCCATGCATATGCATAACAGTGAGCCACTAAACCAAGCTTTAAATCAGGGTTCAGCCCAAGGACTAAACACTGCACTTAACTACAGCACAGACTTTTCCCTCAAATAGGATATGAAGTGTACATGATGTATTCATAAGCACATGTCATTTTTTGTTCCACAGAGAGCAAAGAGTTAGTACATGTACTGTGGAGCTGTGTGAAGGTGTTTTTTGTTTCTGTCTGCGGCAGACGTAGTGCTGCAGCAGCTGACAGGTGCCTGTGACCACAAGAAGCACATCATCTGCAGAGGCCTGGAGGGTCAGCCCAGGGCTGTGTGATCCTCAGTCCACATGTCCTGAAAACCACAGTTTTCTCTGACACTGGTCTGAGCAGAACACACTTCTCACTGCTGCTCTTAGGTTTGTGACATGCACTCTACCAGGTGAACTATGGAGCCCACCATTTCTGGGATTTCTGTATACTCCAGTCATGTATACATATGGTATACATGTTATTAGTGACTTAGAACATAAGACGTTTAGTCTAATTTAATGTCAGATTTTTATATAGTATACTTCTGGTTTCAACTGTATATATATCTCCAGCCCCTCCCTCACCATGTCACCACAGCACAAAATGCACTTGCTATTGCTACCAGACCATACTGTGACTGGAGTAAACAATGTGGGTCAAGTGAAATACTGAATCAGAGCGGGAATTGAACCACCAACCCTCCAGTTAGAGAGCAACTCACTTAACCTCATGTGCCACTCTTGCCCCTGATGTATTAACTATAAATCATACGAGAAAAGGTGGATGGATAATGTTACAGCTCTACTGCTGTGTAAAGCAGCCTTCTCAGTAGTTAGGACTGTGCCCACTCATCGGGACACACAAATACCTGTGTGTGCCATCAGTGCACTAGAATAAAGGTACAGAACTCTTAAGTGTTCCTTACGACATCACAACAAATATACGTTTCAGAATACTCTCAACTCTAGTTGCAAATCTCTCTCCACATGGGCCAGATGGTCCCACAGGCGCTAAAGAGATGTTTGCATGGTGAGTGTTGTCTTGCTGTAGTTTCTCATTGAAGGTGGTTTGAATAAACACTCAACTTCATAGACTCAGAGCACAGCGGCTTTTGGTCAAGTCTGATTGTGTGAGCACAGACTACAGACTTTGAGACCCACGTTAGCCCCAGCAACATTCTGAGGCTAACTTGAGCTGAATTTTGGCTGGACACTTCACTACTTAAGTTATAATAGTTAGAAGATGTGATTGTCTTGTTTAACTGGCTGTAATTTATAACAAGTCTGGTATCTGTATTTTCAGCAGTCACTGAATAAAAAAATGATTGGTCTAGCCCTTCTATGCAAGCATGTGCCATAATGCTTGCCATAAATAAACAACTAACACACACACAAAATAAGCTTTGGCGTCTCATGGACATATGCACAGATGGTTGTTGACACACAGTACACAGTCAGGGGATAAACAGTTTTTCTGTTAAAGGCAATGATCTGGTCCTGAAGTCATTCACACATTCTCACAGTTCCTCTTTGTTTCACTCTAAAGCTGCTTTCACAGGAACTGAAAATACTCTATAAAAGTCTTCTGCTCTGTCACACACACCTGATACTTCCAATCAAGACATGAATTTAACAATGACTACATCAGGCCTGAACCAGAAATAAACCAAGACCATAGCCAAGACTCAAGCCAGAACTAAACATAGAAATGGCTGGTAGTACCAAAATATTTACCCCTGACCCACCCTACTAAAGCACTTGTTATTCTCATTATCAGTTTTGGTGTAATTGGAGCCAGCCTCTAGTCGCCTTTACTACATGTACCATTAAATGTCAGTTATATTTCTGTGAAGTATTATGTTTTAAAGTCTGGACTCACATGTGATCCCTGGGGTCCAGCACACACATCCTGATGGCAGGTTTGGAGTTCCGCGCAAACGATTTTTTTTCCCTCACTGACAGCGCCGCCATTTTGGCTCCTCACTGACACACACCATTATAGTTCAGACACATGAGGACACAGACCACAACCAGGACTGGGTCAGATCTGGAGAAAAAAACAGGAGCACAGTGCTCTGAGTTGACGGAGAGCTTCAGAGGGAACTCAGAGAGAAGCTGCCTTTGTGAAAGAAGTGTGCTGCTGCGCTCAGCCTTTGGTGCATTTCCTCCAGTTTTTTCAGACGGCTTTCTGATTGGTCAACCCAAGGCTTCCTGTTTCCTCAGAGGTAGCGGGTGATTGGCTGTGGGAGGTCTACATATGTTTCTTACCGCTCGGACTGAAAAGGTCTCAGGGACTTTCCACTGGATTGGAACAATAGCGCTGCTGACACCTCCACAGCACTTCCTCTGTTGCACAGCACTATTTTCACTTTCTCATTACACACTACAATGCAGACTACACAGAGGGCCAAATGAAGCATTCAAGTTACAGTAAACCAGGTCTTGAGCAGCACTAAACTAAGTTACAAGTCAGGACTAAACCAAGTATACACTATAACTTAACCAGAATAAGTTCAAGATAACGTCATTTAACAGGCAACTCAGCTACAGTATCAACAGAAAGTCAAGAATTGAATGCACAGAAGAATGGATACGCTAAAACACAGAGGACATTAGACTAGCTGCTTTGGGCTTGAGATAGGTATAACCTTGACTATGGCCAGTAAGTCCCAGGGGGCAACAGAGTTACAGCAGCAGTTAACCTGCTAAAGGACAAGTTAGTAGTAGTAGGTATTAGGCACATTATTAAAAAGGGAACAACCTAATACAGAACACAGGTATGAGCCTGAGCATGCAGCAGCGGTTAGCTGAAACACACCCAGAGCAGTGGCGGCTAAAACTGAGGTTTCTACAGGTCTATGTACTGAAAACAGACTGAACCCAGACCAAACCAGGCTCATCATTCACATCCAAATGGGAGAAAGGGTTTAGGAATTACAGCTCTTTAATGTGTAGCTGCCTCTTTTTCAGGGGCTCATAAGTAATTGGACAGATGAACATTACCATGAATAAAATGTAAATTTTTATTACTTTGTTAAAAATCCTTTGCAGGCGATGACTGCCTGAAGTCTGGAGCCCATGGACATCACCAAACACTGGGTTTCCTCCTTTGTGATGCTCTTCCAGGCCTTTACTGCAGCTATCTTCAGTTGTTGCTTCCTTGTGGCTCTTTCTGCCTTAAACAAGGGAAATGCAGCTTGATCAGACCTCAGTCTGATGTCTGACTCCATTGCAGAATATTCCACTTCTTTGCATTGAATAACTCCTGGGTTGATTTGCAGTATGTTTTGAGTCATTGTCTATCTGTGCTGTGAAGCTCTGTCCATCAACTTCATGGCATGTAACTTCATGTAACTTCATGTCTGAATCTGAGCAGAAATTACACTTCAGAATTCATCTGGGTGCTTCTGTCTTTTGTCACATCATCACATCAGTGACCCAGTGCCATTCGCAGTTCTGCAGCTCATGCATCACACTGCTCACCCATGTTTTACAGAAGATGTGGTGTGCTTTAAATCATGAGCCATTCCAAGCTTTCTCCAGACTTTTCTCTGTTCATCATTCTGGTACAGGTTGATCTCAGTCTCATCTGTCCAAAGAATGCTGCTCCAGACCTGGTCTGGTTTCTTTAGGTGTTTTTTTGGCTAAGTCTAATGTGGCCTTTCTTTTTTTGAGGCTGATGAATGGTCTGCACCTTGTGGTGAACCCTCTGTATTTTCTCTCATGAAGTCTTCTGGTCATGGTGGACCTAGACACTGATAGACATACTTCCAGGAGAGTGTTCTACACTGAGGTGGATGTTGTGAAGAGGTTTTGCATTTTTTTTCGATGGTCTGGTTCACTTCCATTGAGAGACTGCATGTTGTGGGTTCACAGCAACAGCCTTTAAATACAAATGTAAGACCTGGAAACAAGTCCAGACTTTTTACCTCTTCAGTTTATGATGGATTAATGAGGGGAATAGCCCATGCAGCTCAAGAAATAGCTTTTGAAGAAACTGTCCAATTACTTTTAAGCTGTAATTCCTAAACCCATCGTCCTATTTGAACGTAAATACTCTCAAATTACAGCTAAGAGTCTGCACATGTTAAAAATAATGAATAAATTAAATTTGAATATGTTTTGATAAAAGTAAAGTATCAAAACATGTGCCAGTGTCCAAATACATATATACTGTATATAGCCCACTCTTCACTAGCCTGGCAAGCGAGACTAGTTCTCTTTCTATTCTATACAGAGAACTAGTCTGGTAACGCTCCCATTCAAAGAGATTTCAGAGGGGCGGGACTAAGGGATACCGAGTTAACCAATCAGAGGACGTGACGCAAGCAGAGCGACGCCAGCTTATTCAGAATATTCAGCGTTATTAGTGTTTTTCTACTTATTTTTAAAAGAGGACAGCAGCAGCTCAAACAGTCGTTCCGTAAGGTTTGTGTAAACATGTTAACCGGGACTTTTCTGTGATTAATGCCGCAACAAGACGAAGCAGATTCACAGGAATTAAATATAACATAACAAGCTTCAGCAGAGTCAGCTGGTGATAAAAGAGCACTCAACGCCATCGAGCTTTGGTAAAGCTGTGCCGTAGCCCTGCCGAGTGTCTTAGACCATCGTTAATCCTTAATTACATTATGAATTACCATAAGTATAAAGTTATTTAAGGCTGAAAGTGCCACTCAAATCAGTTACCAAACTTAAAATAAAGTGTGCCAATCAATGAGAAATGTTTCTACCATGTTTGATTCTTTAAATGTAGCTGCTTTATATACTTTGTGACCTTTATCTTTCCTACAATAAAGTTTATAGTTTACATAAAAATGTTTTTAGCTGTTTACTGTGTAAAAGCTGTTACGTTGCTTAACATTATACATCAACTTTTTTTTTTTTCTTTTCTTTTTTACCTGTGTTGCACACTTGAAGTATGAAAAGGACTCACAGGAGGTATGATGATGTCTTTGATTTATTATCTGAAAGTAAATGAACATTGCAGTACATGAACGCGTGTCTGCCATCTGCATTGCTTTCACACTGACTGAGACTGGGTACTGTTTACCCCTTGCAGATGCGCTCATTTTTGGGTAGCTCCCTCTTGGGGTGGAAGTAGGAACTACACTTCACTTGTACTGCAAATCTGGATCTGGAGCACAGTATTAATGTTTTTTTAAAGTAATACAATACTATGAAATAATAACACATGAAATAAAACAACATAATGAAATCACAAATAAAAATCAATGTGGGTGGGGGTGGGGGTGTGACCTTTCTTGCTATTCCCACATATGTAACGTTTTTAAATAATTAAAAATGATCAAAACTAGTCAACAGGATTTTATTTACAGAACAGAGTAGTTTCACATGCAAGCAGTTACAACCACACACAATCAAACGTGCATAATAATATATTATACAGGACTTATGTATAATATATAATATTATATATATGTATAAGAACTGATCAGGTATTGCAGAGCAAACTAGTGTTCACCTCAGAACTTCAGTGAGGTGTAAGATTCTTTTTCTTCCGTATTTCCATGTACTGTATGCAGTGTTGGGAGTAACGCGTTACAAAGTAACGAGTTACAGTAACGAGATTACAATTGTCAGTAACGCAGCGGGTAACGCTTTACTTTTGAATCCCAGTAATAATATTACAGTTACTAACAAAATACCCTATTAGTTACTCGTGTTACAGTCACTATAGTCAGTTTAATTTACCTGCAGTTAACCGCAAGGACACGGAATGAAAATGCATTAAATGAATAGCGCTAATATGTTTCCTACTTCATTTCTTCCTTTCTGCTTCTCTTTATGCGCGCAGTGGCTACTCGTCCTGTCTGCGTGCGTCGGGGTGCATGCAGCTGCTGCTGCTGTCAGCGGACACAGCGGGGAAAGAAGAGACATGCACTGCTTTGGCGCTAACAAGTGCACGCAAAATTAATGTTTGTGCTCCCTCCATTTTTCCATTTTAACCCTTTTCCAGATCTATCCAAAAATACATCAAGTACTTGGTTAAAGTCTCTACCTAGAATAACAGGGTGGTCACCAAAATCTAATATAATTTTCTTAAGTTGCAGAAAGAAGTCAGGATCTTCTATATTAGGAGCATATATATTGCCCATGATGATGTTTTGTCCTGATATATTCACCAACAGAATAAGTATTCGCCCCTCTTTGTCTTTAAACTCCTTCTGCACTTGAATCTTAAAATTTTTGCAGAATATAATAGACACACCGCGTTTTTTCTGACTGAAAGTATTGTGATAAGCCTTATCGATCCATTTATCCTTGACCCTCACTGTGTCTTTTTCTAACATGTGAGTTTCCTGGAGCATAATCACATCTGAATTTTTTGTTTTAGGTAACTAAGTACTTTCCGTCTCTTAATACCAGAGCCCAGGCCATTAACATTCCAGGAGGATATCTTAACTATAGTGCCCACAATTGACATTGAACTAGATAAAACCATATTGAATCCATCGTAAACCACTTCGTAGCTAAGCAGTGATGTCTAAAAAGAAAATAACACGACTGGCATAAAACCCCCACACGAACAAGAACAGTTTCAGATCAACAACTGTAACCCCTCCAAAAAATAAAAACCTTAGTCCACGTGACGAGCATAGAGGTCTTCTGAGAGCGAGGTCACAGCTATCATTTGTATTTAAGGAAAAATTATAAATTCCCGCCAAGGGATAATAAAACAGGGCAGTCATACTAATGTTTCAACTAAAAAGTCTGGGCTGACTAATTATTAAATTAAAAAATAAATAAATTAAAAAACAAAAAACAAACAAAGAACAAAGAAACAAGTTGAGTTGCACTTAGAATATCAAAACAAGTCAAGATTTTACTTACATAAAATGACTTAGTAGTACTGCAATAAACCAAGTAAACCTTGACGCACTAGATCAGAGTACTCTGTTCATTCGCCTTCTTCCGGGGATTGGTATTTATCGACACTCCTCTTTGCAGCAGCGGGATCTTCAAAACGGTGGCGCTTACTGTCAAGTGTGACCCAAAACACCGTTGGATACTACATAGAGTATTTCAGTCCCTTTCGCATACACAGGCGTCAGACCTCGGTGAATTTGCTCCGTTTATCCTGTACATCCCTGGTAAAGTCAGGGAAGAAGTCCACTTTAGCCCCTTTCCAAGTAAATGTTCCTAGCTCCCTGGCTCTGAGACGAACTCTTTCCCAGTCCATGAAGCGTAGGAATGTCACCAAGATGTGACGGGGTCTGAAAAGACGATCTAGTTGATCTTGTCTTGGTGCTGTGGGAACACGATAAGCCCTCTCAATGATGATGTTTTCCTCGCTTTTCGGAAACAAACACCGCAACATGTCCATGACACACTCCATTACATTGTCACCACTCTGTGTATCTTCCGGTACCCCCTTAATCCTCAAATTGTTCCTCCTGCTGTAGTTCTCTTGATACTGAACCCGAGATTCAAGTTGGGTGATTTTGTCGTTCAACTTTGTTGTTATGTCGGCGAGTCGCACATTGTCATCTTCCAGTTGGGACACTCTCTCTTCAGCTTCGTTAATCCTGTTGCCCAGGTTGGCAACATCCGATTTTAGTAAGTCCAGAGTGTCCTTGATTGTAGTAACAGTCGTCCCCACTTTCTGTATTTTGTCTTGCAGATCCCGGTTCATGTTGCGTATATCGTTTATAACAGAAGTGTTATAACCAGGGAGCGACCCTACGTTGCTGGCTTGCTCCATGTCAGTGTTAGCTTGCAGCATGTCAGCTTCGTTAGCTCTCGGCTGCGACGATAACAGTTCGTCAATTTTTGGGCCAGGTGTACATTTTGTCCGGGCGTTTTTCCCTCTGTTCATGAGTGCTGTATTTCACACGACTTAAAACATAAAATGTTGTCCCTTGGCAGAAAATAAAAGTTTACTTATAGCCGTAACCTCTCTGACTCTTCAGCACACACCCGCATCGCCACCGGAAGTCCGTGCTCATTCTATTTTTGAAATATTAATAAATCATTTGTTTTTACGCAGTCCCATCTATATTGCAAGAGTTTTTTGCCGAGGCATGTCGACATACAAGGTACATTTTCCAATTATTTGTCTGTTGTTTGGAGTTAGTGATAGTTGTCAAACTCAGCCAGCTACGCATCTGCTAGCACCCAGCTCGACTGTACAGTTACCAGTATACAATTTAAAAGTGGTATAAAGCGTCATATTTTGTGCCAGCAGGGCGTAACGTTAAACGAGGCATTTAATTACCTTCTCATTAGTTAACGTTACACATTTCGTTGGGTTAGCCAACTTGCAATATAGATGGGGCTGCGTAAAAACAAACGATTTATTAATATTTCAAAAATAGAATGAGCACAAACGTTAATTTTGCGAGCACAAACGTGCACAAACAAATGACACCATTTTGGAGTGATTTAGACGATTTGGGGGGGGGGGGGGCTGAGTCAAAAAAATTTATTATTAATATTTTAAAAATGGAGGGCGCACAAATGTTAATTTTGCGTGCACAAACGTGCACAAACAATGCACAAACGGGGTAACAGCAACAGTATTTCGGGGTAACAGCTCTCGTTTTCAGCCTTTCTTGCTGGCTCTCTCGTCTATTGCTCCAACACAGCGGACAATGGAGACACAACGACTGGATCTTTTATGTAAACGTCAAAGCACGCCAAAACATCTTGAGTTGTCATGACTGTCTTGGTCACAGAAGCAAAACAAGTTACGAAGCTAGCCCTCCATTTGCCTAGCGTAGCCTCCACCAAAAAAACGTTTCAGGCGCAGAGTGTGACGCAGCTCCTAATGCCACGCTCTAATTGACTAATTGGTTCGGCTCCAAGGGAGCCTGAGAAATCATTGGCTTATGGAGCGTTGCCATACCCACTTCCTTCGCTAAGAAAGGAATTGGGTATGGCTAACTCTTCACATCACAGTTCAAAAGAATGTGGATGTAGTCAATCCCTTTGTGACTTGCTTCAGACTCTCCTTTGTCAGCTCTCAGATTTGTTTCTGTCCCACAAAAGCCTTAACATTTTGTTTTGGAGGCCATGGTTTAGGCTTTTTATTTCACACAAAGACTGCTATTAATTTAAAGCTGGCTCTAAAAGCCGATTTATTGGAATGAATTGGAAGAGCCGACTCCTGTACATGAGAGCCGAATCTTCAGTTGCTCTGCTAAAAATCAGTGCAAGCAAAGCAAAATTTTATTTTGAAGGGCAGACCATACAGCCACACTACAAAATTTCAATATCTACATGAGATAAAATTACTTGAATTCAGATTATTAATCTTGATTTGAGCAAAAATTCAGATCATCAATGTTGATTTGAGCAATTGTCACTGATTTATTTATTGATTAGGTAACTTATTACTAGATTATTTGCCTTGTTTTAAAGTATTGTTTTTTTAAGTACTTTTTCAAGCAAAATATCTGTCCATGGGGTAAGATAATTTTGCTTGATATAAGTAAAAAATCTTACCCCATGGACAGATAACTTTTGCCCATCACTAGCTGTTGAGGAAAATAGGCTATTAATAATTAGTAATTCTCTTCCTGCTTCTGTACAGTGCAGACGTGTCTTCTCACTGCTCCCACTCTATCTAGTGCTTGCTTCTTTTTAGCAGGGTTCCTATTTTTGGCCCTGGGACTGCCCTGACCTATCGGAAGATTTGTAAGACAGCTGCCAGTAAATTCACCCAGCCGCTGTCTGGAAATTAAAGGGTGCTTCGGGGATGTGAGTGACTGAAAGTATTACATCAGAGAGGGTCACAGACTGAGGACTGTCCCGGGACGTCTCAGCCCAGACTGTGGAGGAGACTGGACACCATCGGGGGTCAGACTGGTGAACTGTTACTGGACTGACCATGAAGCAAAGTCACTCCATCAACCGGATGTATGCCAGTGACGCTGAGGTCCAGAACTGATTGATTAATTATGATCCGCACAAATTAACCGAAGATCAGGCTAAAATGGTTTAAAATTGATTAACCCCCCCCCCCCTACCCCCACCCCCACCTTGTCCCTGGATGTCTCCCTCGGCAGGAGGTCAGCTTGACAGCTGGGTCCACTTATCTCTTCCTGCGCTCCACCATATCTCCCTTCAAGGACAAGCCACAGAACTGAACTGTAAACATCTGAGTGGTGGCTCTGATTCTCACAACATAAGCTCAGACTCTTACTGCATCATACACACCCCTCCCCATCCCAGCCCCCTCTCCATCCGTCTGCTCTTCTCTTCTCTCTTCTCTCTCTCTCCTCACCCAAGTCCAAACGGAAATTTCATCACGTGACCACGTGTACTGTGTCTTGTTATGTTATATTACTGTTGTGTTCTGTATGTATGCTTTGCAAACTGTATTTAACTTTCTGGAGAACATGTGGCGGCGCTCGTAAAAGTAGCTGCGGCCGGAGGCTTGCTCCAAATTCTTGCAATTTCCCCACTGTGGGACTAATAAAGGTATTCTTACTTACTTACTTACTTACTTACTTATTATGGTCACTTTAAGCAATCAAATAAAATAAAATAATATAAAATATTTAGTGGCATTTCATTCAAATCACATTTGTCTTCACACAGTTTCCTAAACTTTTATGCAACATACTACATTCATTTCTGACACTTGTTTGTATCCAAGTGTATGATTTGTGCATGTCCTCTGATGGGCTGAGGGTCAGCTGAATGACTGATTTGAGTTATTAATATTCATAATAATTGGATTTTATACAGCACTTTTCAAGGAACTCAAAGTGCTTTACATTGTAGGCAAGGTTGGAGTTAAGTACAGAGGAGACTGGACCTTCTGGTTATTGGACAACCTGCTCTACCTCCTGATCTATTGCTGTCCCATCAGTTGATACAGAATGACTCCAGAGGCTCTGAGTACGTTTTAACACGGCTCTAGAAAACCTCTTTCAGACTCTGTAAATTTTAAGAGACTGACATCAGACAGAGTAGTAAATCTCTGCTGCAGAGAGGTTTTTATTAGATACACTTCTCTAATGATGAAGCTGCTTTGATTTGGCAAAAAAAACAAAAACAAAAAAACTGAAAAAAACACTACATATAACTTATATGTTGCAGTAGTATTTACATGAATACTACTACAAATTACTCAAATCCACTAAATTCTGTAGACACACTACATTTTGGAAAAAGAGACTTCTGCATGCACTGTGTATGAATAAGTTTTTTTGTTTTGTTTTGTTGTTTTTGTTTGTGAGACGCAGAGACCCAGAGGCACAGAGACCTAGAGGCACAGTGAGTGACTCAGAGGCACAGAGACCCAGAGCCACAGTGATCCATACAAAGGCATACTAACCCAGAAGCACAGAGACCCAGAGTCAGAAAGATTAAGAGGTACGGTGACCCACACAGAGGCACAGAGACCCAGCATCACAGGGACCCAAAGACACAGTGATCCAGAGAAAGAGTGACCCAGAGGCACAGTGACCCAGACAAAGAAAGACCCAGCAGCACAGTGACCCAGAGGCACAGTGACCCAGAGGCACAGTTTTTGTCTTTAACTACTGCCAAGCAGAATTAGGTCTGTAGACCACTCTTGTCTGAGCCAGGTAATGAAACCCCCTGAACATTTAAAATCGAGTAGAGAACTGAGAGCTCCATTGTTCTAAAACAAGCTTTGTACACTCTTTTTACAAGCACACAGTTGTTATGAAAGGCAGTTATTCAAGTATTGGTGTTGATAACAGTGCTGGCCCTTTCTTTATGCAAATATTAAATTAATTGAAAAGATGAAGGGCTCTCCAGCTCCAGAGACTTTGTCTTTCAGCAGAGTGTGAACTCAAGTGTCTAACAAACTCAGCCTCATTTTGTAATGTTACACACTAAAAAATGCTGGGTTATTTCAATAACCCATTTGCTGGGTTGACACAGTTGGACCAGAGGTTGGGTTGCTATAACCCAAGATTGATTTAGAAATAATAACCCAACCAATTGGGTTAGGGTTCAGTCTGTCAGATTCAAACTTTAACTGTCCTCAGCTCCAAAGGGGGGAGTTAACCTCAGTCTGAGAGATACTTCAAATAAAAGGTCTGAACACGCATTTTTATCTATCTTTATGTCCAAAATTATTCATACCCTTCTCAATAATCAATAGAAAAGCCTTTATTGGCTATTACAGCAATTAAATTTATTTATTTATTTATTTATTTATTTATGGGACAGTGTGTATTAATGAACAGCAGCTAGTGCCGTAAATACACCGGATTATAGCTCAGAGCTAATTTCCATCCGTAGTCCCCACTCACTCACATTCACATTCACATTCACATTCACATTCAATCAAATGCTTCCTATAATTGCTGACCAGCTTTTTGCATGTCTCCACTGGTATTTTTGCCTTTTCATCTTTAGCAATAAGCGCCAACTCTTTCAGGTTGGAGGGTCTCTTTGTCACCAGCCTGATCTTTAGCTCCCTCCACAGATTCTCAATTGAATTCAAGTCAGGACTCTGGCTGGGCCACTGCAAAACGTTAATGTTTTTGTCTGCTAGCCATTTCTTTACCACTTCTGCTGTGTGTTTTGGGTTGTTGTGCTGAAATGTCCACTGGTGCCCAAGGCCAAGTTTCTCTGCAGACTGCCTGATGTTGTAATGTTGTAATGTAATGTAATCTTTTTCATGGTGCTGTTTACTGTGATTAGGTTCCCTGGTCCACCAGCTGAAAAACATCCCCAAAACATTAGGTTCCCACCACCAGGTTTGACAGTGGGGATGGTGTTCTTAGGGTTGAAGGCTTCTCCTTTTTTATGCCAAATGAATGATACATCATTGTGGCCAAACAATTACATTTTTGTTTAATCTGACCATAAAACAGAAGACCAGAAGTCTTCTCCTTTGTCCAGATGAGCATTTGCAAAAGCCAAGCAGGCTTTTTTGTGCCTTATCTGGAGAAGTGGTGTCCTCCTTGGTCTGCGTTCATGGAACCCAGCGGTGTGCAGTCTGCCTTGAGTGGTTGCCACCAGCAGAGCCCAGATTCATCAGGATGGCCTTGGTGGTGATCCCTGGATTCTTTTTTACCTCTCTCACTATTCTTCTGGCCAGCACAGGTCTCACGTTTGCCTTCCGACCACGTCCTCTGAGATTTGTTACAGTGCAGAACGTCTTGTACTTTTTTTTTATAATACTTTGCACTGTAGCCACTGGATCCTCAAAACATTTTGATATGGTATTATAGCCCTTTCCTGACTTGTGAGCAACCACAATGCACAGCCGCAGGTCCTCAGAGAGCTCCTTTGTCTTAGCCATGACTGTCCACAAACCAACAGCAGAGAGCTTCTGTTTTTCACCTGTTGTATTGATTAAAACACCTATTTCCAATGAATCGGGGTAATTAGGATGCTTTAGAAGAGCATGGACTATTTGGAATGGTATAGAACTTTAGATTTTCCCATAGACTGTGACAGTTTGCAAAGGGTATGAATAATTTTGGACATGCCACTTTTTGTTTAAATGTAAAAAAAAAAAAGCTGAGAAATATTTTTTTCCACAATGATACTTCTTGCACATTTTATTATCTTTTGGGAGAAGCCTGTGTCATTTCTGGCAAGCCTGTGTCCAAAAAAAAAAAAAAAAAACTTGCTGGTTGAATAAAAGTAAATATGAAAAAAATTAATTGCGATTAATCGCGATTAATAATTACTAGTTATTAATTGTGATTAATCGTATTATGAATTCAAATGATTATGAACACAAAATTGTAAATTTAGAACATTTATTTTGAATTAACCTTCACATACTTTACTACATACTTTACTGTAAACGTGTGCAATGCGAACAAAACTTGCAAAGAAAATAAATTAATAGTCTCTTTGAGACCTGTAACTCAGACAAAGCTTTCCTAAATAAGGTACAACCAACAAATACACAAAACTTACCTAAAAAGCATATGTAATCTCTTTTAGAACTTTAACAAAAATAAGTTTAATTCTTCAATTAATAACAATTGTTGTAGTTCAGTGTAAATACTATGAACTGTGTTACTCCAGTGGTAATTGAACTCATCCTTGCATAGACTGCACATAACTTTTGTTTTGTCTATATTGCTGTCTGGTGACGATTTGAAGCAGAATTGTCCATTTAGCAATATGTCTTTTTGGTCACTCATGTTGCTTTAGCTCGTTCACTTGTTGCATTAGGCTCGTTCCAGATGAACTGCGCCTCGCCTGGATTGTGAACGAGAGTGCACGGCCGCAATGAGAGGAGGGGAAATACACCTGTACTGAAGTCGGACAGTTTGTGGCTCAGATCACGCACCATCACGCCCCAAATCCACTTCTCGCGTGTGTTGGTTTATCCAGGTCAAAACTAGTCTGTGAAGACTCTCACTCGTCCAGGGTAAATGCATCGCAACAAAAGTTTAAAAAAGCAGTCATCTGGATTAGATTTTTCTAATCTATTCTAATTCTAATCTAATCTAAATGAAAAATCTAATCCAGATGACTGATTTTTAAAACTTTTGTTGCCATGTCAAAATTGTAACTTTAGTCTGTATTTAAAAAAAAGAGGCGGGGGAAGAAGGAGAGGAGGGCAATGAAGTGTCGTGCGTTACGTTTCTGATCAGCACTAAACTCAGATCCAATCTCTATGAAAAGGTTTAAAAGCTTGTTAAATGCTTCTACAGAACACAGAATTTTCTGATCCAGTTTAAAAGTTATAGATAGGTGCGCACTAGACCATCACACACTTTTCACTGCTCTTTGAATGATTTCTGACAAAGCAAACCAATAAAGACACCCAGAAAGAATGTTTAAGCTGCGACAATGGGTAAACAGAGTAATAAAGTGAAGTGCACATACCGTGGTGTGAGGCGTCAGTGAAGGCAGCGCTGCTCTAAAGCCACTTCCTGAGTCAGCCCAAACCTCCCCCAGCCGTCCTCTAGTCTCCACTGAGCTCTCTCTCAGTGCTTCCACCCTTTAGAGTGCTCCTCTGGTGTCTTTGCAGTCACCACCTTCACAGAGTAGTACAGCAGTACTTCACAGAATAGTACAACAGTAGTACTTCCCATAGTAGTTCAGCAGTAGTACTTTACAGAGTATTACAGCAACAGTACTTTACAGACTAATACATTAGCAATACAACACTCCCTCGCTAAGCACAGGGTAAGGACAGTAGGGTCTTATTCTGTCTCAAACAAACTTTTGGTCTCATCCCTAATCTTCAGCAGGTAGAACAATAGTGTGTGATGATGTTTTCCAATTTTTGCTGTATTAAAAAGGTATAAAAACAAAGTGTTCCTGCAACAAATCTCCATACACAGCACTCTCTTTTCAACTGAGGTCACTTGGTCTTACAGTTTTTTCTCAGTGGCTTTGGCATATTTTTCATATCAGAACTTAAATTTTCAGAACTATTTGTTCAACCTTCAAATACTTCAATCACTTTTGCAAAACATAACATCAGTTTCTTGTTTACTTTTTGGCAAAGAGCAAAGGCTTTGGTGCACTATATAAATTGATTTTAGACAAGTGTCTGCTGTTTCTTATTCTGTCCTGTTGATCCAAATGCATTATACCAGCTCTCATTTGAATACTCTTACTTCATTAGATGGAGTCACTGCAACTAAAATGGATAGATCTACTGACATATTTCCCATACATTTCTATGAGAGCCAGTACAGATGTTAAAGGTATTAATTAGTGAAGAACTCACTCTCTGAGTTATTCTACTGAGGGCTCAACATCAGAGGAGGAAGAAGTACTCCAGATCTTTATCCAAGTAAAAGGACTGTTAATTCAGAACAAAAATACTCTTTTAGATGTAACAACTCTACAAAACTGTTATTCGGGTAAAGTAAAAAGTATTAACTTACTTACTAAGAGTAGAATGTACTTACTGCTAAACTACCACTACCATTACTTTTACTGCTGCACCTATCAGTATTAGCCTATACTGCAACTACTACCACAATTACTACTACTCCAACTGCTGCTAACTCACTTTGAAGGTGAAAAATGTGCATAAAAAAAGTAAAGGTATGTTTCGAAAATGCACATAGGAAGTACTTGTACTTAAAAATGTACAGGAGTAAAAATATCAAGCTCAGTTTGTAGTAGTGCAGTAAATGTCTCGTTCTTTTGTGTCACACAGACATGGAGTCAGTAAAAGGCAACACAACTAATCTGAATCCTGTTCCTTGTGTGTATGAGCTACAGAGGGAGAGTGCAACCCTGTCCTGCTTTTAACTTTTTTTTTCTTTTTCTGCAGGAGCATAAACTGACAACACAGGGAAGTAATTGGATTGTCTTGAACATAAACATTGACAGATAGGTCTGTTCATTCTGATGCTCAGATGTGTTCACTGACAGAAATAGTCACCTTTGAGAGATAAACTAAGGATTTTGTAATAATAATAATAATTCATCGAATTTATATAGCGCTTTTTTGGACACTCAAAGACGCTTTACAATTGATCAATTATTCATTCACTCCTCAGTCACACTTGGTGGTGGTGAGCTACTTCTGTAGCCACAGCTGCCCTGGGGCAGACTGACGGAAGCGTGGCTGCCAATCTGCGCCAACGGCCCCTCCGACCACCACCAAACACAGCCACACTAACACATTCACACAGGCCAGGTGGGTGAAGTGTCTTGCCCAGGGACACAACGACAGTATGCACTTCAGATGGGATTCAAACCGGCTACCCTCCGATTGCTGGGCGAATGCTTAACCCACTGCGCCACCATCGCCCCGATTTTGTGCAAGTTATTTTATTTTGAAATTAACACATTGTGTTCTGTTATTTGTATGAATTGTTTTGAGAAATGTGCTTCAAGGTACTGTAAGCAGCATGTGCTTGTAGTGGTTTGAAAACTGTACTGCAGTCTAAATCAAAACAATGGTCTCTTTTCTGATTGTATCATCGGCAATGCAGTTATAGAACCAAAACAAAAAATGTAAACAAAAACAACTTGGCCATTATGTAAATTATGTTTTTAATTGTTAATAACAGCTGTTCTATTGTTATTAGCAAAACTAATATTTGATATAAACATGTTTACATCATATCATGGGACACATGTGGGTATTTTTTATGAAATATAAAAAATATAAACTGCTCATAGTATCTTTAAAGTTGTAAAAATTTAAGTTCTGATCTGAGAAATGCACCAACAGGGCAGTTACTAATTTAGCCTAATCCATTTTATCTACAAGTGGTTGCCACTACCAGTGTGAACCACAAACGACAGAATGCAAACTTTTTTCCCCCAGTGAAAAAGGGCTATTAAAAAGAGTGGTCATGTTTCAGCAAATCTATAACTTGAGGGTTATGCCTTCTTTTTTTTTTTTTAATTCTCCATAGAGTGTAAAACATATTTAATCCAAAAAAAAAAGAGAAGTGGGTACTTTGTTTTTCCAATGCATGACATTAAGCAGCTCATGAATATATGACGCTCTAACATTTACAATAACTTGACAAGAAAAAAACAAAGCAAACAAACAAACAAAACAAAACAAAAACTCAGTGGTTTCACTGTAGCCACAAACACTAACTGTCTGACAAAAAAAGAGGCGGGGGAGGAGGAGAGGAGGGCAGTGAAGTGTCGTGCGTTACGTTTCTGATCAGCACTGAACTCAGATCCAATCACCTGTCCGTTCACTGCTGACAGGTGTGCGTTTTCCCATCATGCACTGAGCCGTGCAGCCTCCGCAGTTGCTCCTGATGAACTGCGGCGGCTGGCTCAGGCGCTGGTCTCATTTGGATCTCACGGTGACCATTGCACAATCAAACTGGCGTGCACTGTGCACAGACACTGATCGAAACTGCGCAAGTCTGGCTCATCTCGAACGCGCCTGATGGATAGAAACAGAAATGTGTCGTCTTCTACGCTTGCGTGGTGCATTTCTGCCCCGCTGGAAGACCCACGGCGCCTTGCTGCCTCTGTCAGTGTCGTCGTAATATTTTTGTTTTGATCAAATTAATCGATGCGTCAATTGAAATTAACGCGATTAAATCAATAAATTAATGCACTGCGTTAACGTGATAATTTTCCCAGCCCTAATATATATATATATATATATATATAAATAAAATATATATATATATATAAATAAAATATATATATATATATATATATATATATATATATATATATATATATATATATAAAATATATATATATATATATAAAAAATATATATATATATATATATAAATATATATATATATATATATATATATATATATATATATGGCACTTTTTTCAAGAGACATAACCCATGGGTCAAACATGTAACCCAACTTAAAAGTTACAATTAATATAACTTGACAAGAAAAACAAAAACAAAACACACAAACACTGTAACTGTCGGACAGCCATACCCCCACCAAGCAACTTTTTACAGATGATTAAATGATTAAATAAAATACTTGTATACTTTCACTGCAAGCACAACAACAAAACAAATGCAGTACGTGCGATAAGTGCAGAGCTGTGTGTGTGAGCGTATGGGAGGGCGGATGAGTCAGAGTAAGAGTCTGCTAAGTGCTGCTCGCTTCCTGTTTGGGACTAAAATAGCTCAGTGTGAGAAGCGTGGGCCGCAAGACTGCAACTCATGCAAATCAACTGTCCAGAGTCACACATTCACCACATCTTCTGCAGGCTTTAGTCCCTGTAACTAGTACATTCTTTTCACAATCTGAACTCTGAAAACTTTTTTTTTTTTTAAATGGTAAAAAGTAATGAAAACTAAAAATAACCACATGAGCCAATATTTTATTCACAATTGAATATAGATAACATAACAAATGCTTACACTAAAAAATATCACTTTTATGCACAAAATTAGCTCATTTCAAATTTGATGCCTGCTACAGGTCTTAAAATAGTTGGGACAGGGGCAACAAAGGCTTGAAAAAACAAGAGAATTAAAAAATATTCAGTTGTGAGAACATCTTGAAACTAATTAAGTAGGTGATTTTTTTTATTACTCCCAAAACCACTACTGCTTTCGGCCGCAATGCCTTCCACTTGACGACTGGAATACATTACAGAACACCCTTACACTTGTATTTCTGACATCTGTTTCACTGTTCAGAGACTTACAAAAATTATTGATGACGCTTGTTCCTGCTGATGAATCTGATCCACATTAAAATACATACTACATTTGCTCTTTCGTCTTTCATATGTTGCAAGAAAATGTAAGTGAACCCTCTGGAATTGCTTGGATTTCTGCATGAATTGGTCATAAAATGTGGTCTGATCTTCATTTAGGTCACAACAATGGACAAACAGTCTGCTTCAACTAATACAGCAAAAAAAATATGTTTTCATGTTTTTTATTGAACATTAATGTAAACTTTCACAGTACAGGATGGAAAAAGTATGTGGACCCCTAGGCTTATGACCTCTTCAAGAGCTAATTGGAGTTAAGTCTCAGCCAATCTGGAGTCTAATCAATGTGAGAAGATTGGAGGTGTGGGTTAAAGTGGCCCTGTTAGGGCCCTGTACGGACTGGGAGCAGCGCTCTGGGCCACGGACTGGGAGCAGCGCTCTGGGCCACGGACTGGGAGCAGCGCTCTGGGCCACGGACTGGGAGCAGCGCTCTGGGCCACGGACTGGGAGCAGCGCTCTGGGCCACGGACTGGGAGCAGCGCTCTGGGCCACGGACTGGGAGCAGCGCTCTGGGCCACGGACTGGGAGCAGCGCTCTGGGCCACGGACTGGGAGCAGCGCTCTGGGCCACGGACTGGGAGCAGCGCTCTGGGCCACGGACTGGGAGCAGCGCTCTGGGCCACGGACTGGGAGCAGCGCTCTGGGCCACGGACTGGGAGCAGCGCTGTGGACCCGGTACTCGAGTAGAGTGCGGACGTTGAGGAGCAGAGAGCAGGTAAGTGCTGGTAACAAGAAAGTACTCACAGTACCGCTGAATAGGCAAGGCAGGTCAGGCTGGAAAACTTGAGTATTTGGACACTCCGACATTCACTCGTGGAAAGGGAAACGATGTGGCAAAGAAGGACTGAACTGAGACTGCTAAATACTGAGCTGACTGATGAGGCAATGCATTTCAGGTGTGCAAACAGATGTGACTGATGTAGATGACTGGGAAAATCTGGAGTGGAATCTCTCCACACATCATGACAGGCCCTGCCTAATAAAAAACACACCCCAGTTTTGAGTTTGCTATTCTGAAGAAGCATTGCTTGATGTAAACAAGCCTTGCATAACAGAGCTCTCAGAAGACCTACGAGTAAGAATTGATAACTTGCATAAAGCTGGAAAGGGTTACAAAAATATCTCTAAAAAGCTTTGATGGTCATGAGTTCACGGTACAACAGATTGTCTATAAATGGAGAAAGTTCAGCACTGCTGCTACTCTCCCTAGGAGTGGCTGTCCTGTAAAGATGACTGCAAGAGCACAGTGCAGAATGCTCAGTGAGGTGAAGAAGAATCCTAGTGTCAGCTAAAGACTTAAAGAAATCTCTGGCACACGCTAACATCTCTATTGGCAATTTTACAATAGGAAAAACAGTAAACAAAAATGAACTTCATGGGAGGACACCATGGAGAAAGCCACTGCTGTCCAAAAAAAAAAAAAAAAAACATTGCTTCCCATCTGAACTTTGCAATTGAGTACTTGTATGCTCCACAGCACTAGTGGCAAAATATTCTGTGAACAGATGAAACCAAAATTGAGTTTTTTTGGAAGGAACACACAAAAAAAGCACAGCACACCAACATCAAAACCTCATCCCTCATGGACAGATTCCTATAATTGACACCAAAGTTTATCAAAACATTTTGCAGGAAAACTTAAGACCACCTGTCCACCAATTGAAGCTCAACAGAGGATGGGCTGTGCAGTATATTTGCTGTTCCTAGGTATTTCTCTAGTTTTTCATGTTCCTTTTTCCTGATGTTTCCATGCTGTTTGTCCATCACCACAATGTCTGGTTGGTTCGCCACTACCATTTTGTCTGTCTGGATCTTGAAGTCCCACAGGATCTTAGCTCGGTCATTCTTCATCACCTTTGGAGGTGTTTCCCACCTTGACCTAGGGATGTCCAGACTGTACTCTGCACAGATGTTCCTGTACACTATACCAGCCACTTGGTGGTGACGCTCCATGTATGCTTTCCCTGCCAGCATCTTACACCCTGCAGTTATGTGCTGGATTGTCTCAGGGGCCTCTTTGCACAGTCTGCACCTGGGGTCTTGTCTTGTATGGTAGATCTGGGCCTCTATTGCTCTGGTGCTCAAGGCCTGCTCCTGTGCAGCCATGATCAGTGCCTCTGTGCTGTCCTTCAGTCCAGCCCTTTCTAGCCATTGGTAGGATTTCTGGATATCAGCCACTTCAGTTATCTGTCGATGGTACATCCCATGTAGGGGCTTTTCCTCCCACGATGGTTCCTTCAACACCTCGTCCTCAGCATAGCTGTTGATTGCCCCGACCTTGTTCTTGCCATTAAGCTGACTCCTTAGGACTTGCCTTACTCGTTGGAGATATTTGGCTGTGGCTGCTTTTCTTGTGGCCTGTTCCAGGTTGCCATTTGCTTGTTGGATTCCAAGGTATTCAGGTATTCATCAACAAAATTAACACTGAAGAAATGGAAGAAGGAAAGATGCTGGGAATTCAAAATGCCCAAAAGGATAAACGGATAGCGGGCCTGGAGAAGACAGAATTTGGAGTGTGACCCGAGATATAAAAAATACATACCATACCAGGCTAAAAGTAAGTAAAATGGCCAAATTTATTAAAAGAACAAATTTAGGAAAGAAAAAAAAAAAAACAACCTTGCTGCTCCTGGGTGGAAAAACACAAAAGGAATACTGTTATATTTAAAATATAACAACAAGGAAGACTTGAGAGGGGGTCAGCCCCACCCAAAACAAAACTAAGTGCTCCCCAAACACACTCACAGCAACACTCAACACAAATCCAAAGTGATGAAAAGAAATAAGGGCTAAACCCCTCCCAAGTCTGACCCAGGAAACCCAAGACTAATTAACTACTAACTAAAAAAAAAAACAGGGACAGCAGATACACTAAAACCGGAACGTCACTGGTGCAGAGCTAAATACTAAATGAAGAAAAATGGTATTAAACATTAACCGTAACTTTAAACAAACTCTAACCAAACAAAAAAACAAAAAAACACAAAACAAAACAAAACAGTAGCAGGCAATCCTACAATAAAGAGAGGGACGTGTTAAAAGCCATACCAATCTTTAAAAACAATAAAACACCCGTTGCACCTTCAAATTGTAGTTAAGCTACTCAGGGGAATAGTTTGCCATGGGTACTGTAAAAGCTCTAAACAGAAATAAAGCCAATTAAAACCAGCCCCCCCCCCACACACACAAAAAAAAAAAAGAGAGACAACTAAAACTCACCTGCCACCAGCCAGCTGCTAATTATCGGAAGTGCGCAGTGCAAAGTTGAACAAGAACAGAGGGCAATCCTAGCTGTCCGTTACAGGAGCAATACTGAGCAATAATATGACTTCTGACAGCGGGGATGAGCCCAGTGAACTGGAGGTGAGCTCTATAATGTCTAATGTCTAATGTCTCTATAATTATACAACACCGGCCCAAAACAACCTGCCCCCTCTCAGTAAACAAGCCAAAGTTGCATGGTTCCGAGACGCCGCAATGCCAGACAATCATTCATCTTCGGAGGTATATTATATTATTTACACATTGTGCACTCGTATTTTGAGTTACTCAACCCACGTATATATATATAATGTGAAGCAAATGCAATGGCATCATATTTTATTATTTCTTTTGGAAATTGTTGGGAAACCTTGTCATGACAAGGCTGCTGGACCGCATCCAACAAGCATCCCGCCACCCACTGGATATTAATTTTTTGCATTTTATTTTCAACCGCGAACTAACTTTTATTCAGTCACTTGCAGACCAAACTATTATTCTTCAGGATGTGATAACTGCCCTTTCGACCCTTAGTGAATTAGTGAGACCACAACTCAACAATAGGACTGTTCAGCCCATAGGAAATGAGTTAACGAGTAGAATGGGACATCATAAATGCAGACTAGATAGAGACATTTTACAAAGTCTGGTAAATAAAAGACGATCTGTTCCAACAATATCTACACTTATGGGAGTCTCAGTATCCACTATAAAGCGAGCTCGAAAAGAATTTTCCATCAATATTAGACAAACATATCGCCCTAGACTAGACTAAAAATTTGGCACACATCAGTATTGTGTTCTTTGGTCACTCTTGTGTGCTTAAAACTTAATAAAATAAAATGCTAATAAACTACAAAAAATTTTGCTCATGTGAATTTCTAATTAAGTTGTGACACACAAATATAAAAATGTTTTTAAATTTAAAACTCTGCTCATATTTGTACTGCTATAGAATCATATTAATTTTAACCCTCAGCTGAGACAATTATAATGCTTTAAAAAGTCAACATGAGTTTTTTCTTTTCTTCTAGGGTTGTCGGGGACAAAGGTGTTGAAAACTTGGAAATCGCAAGATTTATGTTTTAAATTTTGTTCTCCTTCACAGTACTATGTAAGTGTGAATAAGTGTAAAGTGACAGCATGTAAAAAAGTGAAATCCTCCCTTATAGTGGAAAGATAATATTTCTGATTGTTTCAAGTTTAAAGCATCTCTATTAAAGATTAAAAGGTCAAACCAAACTGTGACTTTTTTCTTTCAATTTCAGTCAACTGCAGGCAAGCTAATAAATTGGAAATGTAAAACTTTGCATATTTAAAGTCAAAGCCAACTACATTTTTCATGTACACATTAACAACTGTCTTTCTACATTCCTATCTACTGAAGGTGCAGTTTTATGAAATGTAAACATGCAATGCAAAACAAAGCATGAATGCCCTTATAACAGACAACTGATAACATACAACAAATGTCATTTAACTACTAGATTCTGTGAAATCCTCCACTACATGTAACTGCAATGGAAAAAGTTTAATTTGAATTCTTCATAAGAGTTGAGATGAGCAGGGAAAGTAATGGTCTGTGAGCATGCATTTACAACCGGGAACACAGAGTATGTTCTGGCATTTGTTCATGACAGGTGTGATCTCTGAGAGACAGCGCTTCAACATTTGTGTCTGTTTTAAGACACAAATTTTGAAGCGCCTCAGAAGATGAATGATTGTCTCGCATTGCGGTGTCTCGGAACCATGCGACTTCGGCTTCTGTTTACTGAGAGGGGGCAGGTTGTTTTGGGCCGGTGTTGTGTAATGATGACAACTTTCTGTCTCTCCAGTCAATGGCTGTTGAGCCCACCCCCATTAAAAACAGGGTCAGATTGTATCTGTAGCTTGTGAGTTGTAATCATAACTTGTGAAGTGATAAATAAAAAGAAATAGCAAAAAGGTAAGTTTTACGTTCACAATCTATTTCTTTCATTTATGATCATGTTTTTTGTTTACAATTTTAGAGCTACGTTTACAGTTTTAGATTTATGTTTATGATACTTACAACTTACATTTACAATACCTCTTTTACATTTATGTTACAGCTGACCCTTTATTGACTCCATAGAGCTCTGTGAAAAAAACAGATCGATAAATGAGCTGACTGCTTCATAGTGGGGGGCAGCTTACTTTCTGAAATGATCAGAACGAGTCCGGTGACAGTGTATGGGCTTTAGAAATGTGCAGGAGCACTTCCTGGTTTCAGGAGCCATGAGACCGAGTGTTTTCAGATATTGAGAGGGACAGCACCTCAGAATACAGGATTACTCAAACATGTGTGAATGAGACAAAGTACTATTCCAGGTATGTTTTTGAGAAGGAGACAACATTATAACAGGGTCAAAAGCCAAAAAGTGAATTTAGCAAACTAGAAGACCTTTAAAAGTTTACAGGGTTGCTACAGAAGAGACACATTTTAGTCTTACACATGAACGCAGTAACATCTGTGTAGAGATAAAGTGTAGAGTTATCATTAGTCTGTTGAATGATCCTTGTGGTGTGTGGACGTCTAAAACATGATTAATAAAGTTAAAAGTTGATAGTAGTCTCATGTGAAGTCCTGTTCCGAGAATTCATCAGGTGGTACAAAGGAAGTGGTGGCTGAGATGAATTTTGTGCTGTGTGTGAGAAGTGCGCAGAGTCTGCCCCCACCCACAGTGCTCTCCCACTTTTCACCTACGGCTAAATTTAGACACAGTTTAATGCAAACTAAAGCATGTGAACTAAACAGGGCTAAAACAAAAAAACAGAGTTAAAACCTAAATCATCAGGTGTAGACCAGCTTCAAAGTCTACTGCACATAAGGAAATGGAAAGTTTAAAAGCACACAGCAACCACCTTTACAAACCCAATAAACAGGCCACATTATAACGTGCTAAATATGCAAATGCTGGGGGATTGAGAACAGTAAAGGTGCCTCCCTCACACTGTCCATATAGGTGGATATCAGCTCTAATCGGACCTAAAATGAACCTGTTTTACATTTTTATTGTCATTTACAAGATATGAGGGTGTGCCAGCAATTTGTCTCTATAAATGACAGACAGGCATTTGTTGGAATATTTAGATAAGGATGTTATAAAGAAATCTGAAAGTAGAAATAGGTTAGCTCAGTGGATTTTTTTTCCCCAGCCAAAAGCATAAGTCAGAATGCAAACAGCAAAAGACATGGAGAAGGATCCTTCCTCCAGAGGCTGCTTTGAAGCATTCCTCTGGAGTCAGCCCCTCCGAGGCAAAGCCGAGTGTCCTGCTAACACTGCATGTGAGCGCTTTTGGAACATACTCGAGACCGTGTGTCACATGATCAAATATTGCATGTTAAAAGCATGGATCTATAATAAAAAAGACAACTTCTTTACAAGTGGAAAGTGGTCAGACAGCAGAAGGTGAACATTTTTGTAGTGTCCTCATGTCCTCATCTGCTTAATAATATAAATCTAGTATTCTATATCTCTACTCTGGGGGAATGGGGACTGGTTCAGATGCCGGGCTGCTGGTAGATGTCCCAGTGATGACTGGACTTTAGCTGACTCCATCTGTGGTCCTGTCCTAAACTGTGGGAACTCAACCTCACCTCCTATGGACTTCCCGGACCCCAACTACTTTGAAAAAATATCATATTACAAAATCATTACATATTATTAGCAGGTTCAATTTATCCCTATAACATAATGTACATCAACATGAAGATATAATTATAGCAAAATAAGTTAAATAATCAGAAACAGTAAAAACTATTATTTTAAAATTACTTTCCTCAGTTAATGTGTCTCTTTATCCTGTTAAGTGCTGCAGTGTGGGGCATTATAGTAATATATTCTAGTATTTTCTCTTGAACTTTTATATTGCATTTACATTCATTTTAATTGCTTAATAAAGTTTGCAAAAAATTAAACTGGTTGCTGTGCATTCAACCAAGGCGTTATAAGGGTAGTTTGAGATGAGCTAGACCTAGCGCAGTTTCGATCAGTGTTGGTCTGTGCGTAGTGCATGCCAGTTAAATTTGTGTTTGACTTGCTCCTGACTTGCTCTAATGTCACAAGTACGACGGTAACCGAAAGCTCGCGAGATCGAGAGAACAAGACCAGCCTTCTGAGCCAACCACCACAGTTAATCAGGAGCAACTGCGGATGTTGCTTTGCTCCTTGCATGATGGGAAAACGCCAACCTGTGAGCGGTGAAGGGACAGGTGATTGGACCTGAGTTTAGTGCTAACCAGGAATATAAACACACCGACACGTCACTGCCCCCCTCTCCTCCAGCCCCGCCTCTTTTTTCGGTTAACGCCACAGTTTTGACATTGATAAACTTTTTGCTCTGCTGCTCAGTGTTAAGTACAGTATTTTTAAAGAGATTGTGCACAATATCTGCTGTTATAGGAGGCTGTTTAACTTATGTAATGTGTAAACCTTACAAAAAAAAAAAAAAAAAAGACAAAAAAGATAAGAATCACTGCTGAATGTGCCTCATGTTGTGTGCTCCAAAAGAGCGCCTCATTAACGCACAGACTGTGGTCAAGCATGAGACAGAAAAGTTCTTACCAATCAGTTTAATGCATTTATTTGCAAAATCACATCCAGCACACATGAGAAAAGCATTTCAGGCTGATGCTACATGATCTGAGCAACAAACTGTCCAGCTTCACTAGAGACATCTCCTTCCCCTCCTCCTGTTGCAGCCATGCACTCGTTCACAATCCAGGCGAGGCGCAGTTCACCTCGAACGGGCCTTATCTCATGCAAACAAGTAAATTACCAGAGGACTAATCCGTGAAGAGAAGGTGGAGCAGGAAGTCAGATGGGTACAGGAAAGAAGTTGAAGTAACAAAATAAAAGTGACAACTAAAATCTTTAGACGTCGCAGGGGGGAAAGTTGGCCTGGTAATACCTGGGGCTCACTGTGATAGAGAAGTGTTGAGAATGAGTTTAAAGTTAATGTTTTTATTTTAAATTGAAATATATATATGAGGAGCTTGTACTGGGGAGTTGTTCTGCTGTTCTGGGATTGTTTAAAAGAAGAACAAAAATAAAAAGCAATTATAAAAGTCAGTTGTGTGTTTACACAAAGCCTGTCACTGGTCTGATCCTCCAAGAAACACTGGCTCCATCTGGCGGAGGACAGGAGACAGTGCACGTGTTGAATGTCTTCAGGGCGAGACCTCTGTGGGCGAGACCGCTTTCTTTTTCAGGTCTCGGTTGTTTGGGCAGATTTTCTTGATTGGCACTGTATTGTTGCACTGTTTACTGTGTTTTGTTGCACTGTATTGTGTGTTTTGCTGTGTGGCTGGTCGACTCAGTTCATCTGCTCACATGCTGAAGAGATATGGCGTCAGAAAAACGACACAATCCGAGAGGCGCAATAAATACATCCACGAGCAGATTATTTTAATTCCCGCGCGCGTATATTACTCTCCACGCGCACAGAATGACTGACCACGAGCGCGCGTGCTGCTCTTCCACGCCTGTGATGTTAAATTGTGCTCGCTCGTCTAAAAGTTTTCTCAGTTTGGGGGCGGGACCCTCCAGAATCACTGATCTGCTGTGATTGGTCGCTTTTCAGTAAACCCCGCCCCGTGACCTCTTCACTCACAGCTGCCTGCTGCTAACGTCAAGTCAGAGGAGGAAGAGCTTTGTAAGTGCATTTATCTTAAAAATATAATTAATTTAATCACTACAGTCATGTATATGTTGTGAAATAGTCCATAAGACCACAAGCCTCTGACACAGGATCTGAAATAAACGTAATGCAGACAGACTTAAAGTTGAGTAACTTAGTTTGAGCTAAGCTAACGTTAGCTGTCTCTGCAGTGATCTGTCCCACAGGAACCCATACAGAAGGGCTATAACCATCAGCCCCGTCCCCTGCCAAAATATGAAAATTATAGCACAAGCACGATGCGTTTCCTTGCTGTTAATACTAAATACTGTGTAAAATCAACCTGTGGTGTACTAACAAAAATACTGCAGTCATTGGACATTGTTAATCTTTACTTCTGAATATTATCAGCTTATTACAAATCGAGTTACAGCACATCTCGCTACAAGCTGGATCTATAGTATGATCTGTGGATTTTTGTTTTCCAGCTTACTCACCTGTGCTTATACCACCTCACTGACCAGAGTCTCTACAGTCACCAACAAAGTGAGCTGCTGAGTTATTACAAATAAGTATTGTTGTATTAAGAACAGACAGATTTGTTTCATTTAGTTAAATAAAAATCTGTGTTATTTTTGTCCCTTGTCCATAGCCTCTGATTGGATCTCCCTCTGAACAGCTACATCCAGGGAAGGACACAGACCAGGAGGACAGTCTCATCTTGAACACGAGGACGCTGAGGACATCGTTATATCTGAGCTTCATTAATGTTGATGAGGCTGTATCTTAATACACGTTGGTGCCTGTGTTGGTACTTTTCCCCCAGGTATCATAAATATTGAGAATTATAAAATTGTCAGAATGTACAATATTAATTTTCACATGGATTGAAGGGAGTAATAGAAAAAAAGGTTGTTGGGCTTTACAAAGTAGTAGGAGAAGTAGGAGAGTTTTACTGCAATACTATTTATTCTGTGATCTGGACTATTGCTGAAACCACAGAATGAATAGAAAGTGATTACAGTCATTTGGCACAAAGGCAGATCCATGGCCATCTTATAATGTACTTCATGCACCATGGACATTTATTTTTTGTAACCCATGTTGTTCACACAGTGCAGGTTTTCTTAAAGGTGGTGTGATGTGAGGCTGAAGCTGTGGCTGGACTTGAGAGGATAATATAGATGCTAAAGAAGGTGCACATTATTATATAAAGCATTACGTACAATACTCTTCATAATGTTTTTACACAAATGTACACTGGATCATTTATATTTTGGCAACAAATATATATATAATAAAAGACTGGCATGTTTAAGTGAAACATTTGTACAACTGTACTTTAAACATTACTTACCAATATGTTGTACTGTATAGGTTTTTAACAGTAACGTCAGAGAGAGAAAAGTCTTTTGTTTTAAAGAATACAACCTATGTCTGTTACACAGTACCATTGATTTTCCTTAAGTCCCAAAACAATTAAATGAAATATTACTAATAACACAGAGTACACTATATCTGCTGCTCTGGTCCAGTACTCTCACCTGTCCCAGCTCACCTGTGCTAGAACTGCTCTGGTCCTGTACTCTCATGTGTCTACATGTGCCATGTAGGTGTGTGAAGGGTTGTGTTTATAACATGTTTTGTGAGTCAACCTCTAGTAGTTGTTTGCTGTAGAAAGTTATGACTGTAGTGTTATTTCTGTATGTCATAAGCAGTAAAGTTATGGTTGAAAAACATTGTGTGAAACAGTTTTATTCTATAACATTAAGTTCAACTGTCAAAGCTGGAAGGGTTTTTAAATCTTCAGTTTCTTTTCCATCCTTGTCTTTGTCATCACTGCATGTAGCTGTTCAGAAGCTTCGGACAAAGGAGAAAAAAAAGTATTTAACTAAATGAAACAAATCTGTCTGTCCTTTATACAACAATACTTATTTGTAATAACTCAGCAGCTCACTTTGTTGGTGACTGTAGAGACTCTGGTCAGTGAGGTGGTATAAGCACAGGTGAGTAAGCTGGAAAACAAAAATCCACAGATCATACTATAGATCCAAACAGCGAGATGTGCTGTAACTCGATTTGTAATAAGCTGATAATATTCAGAAGTAAAGGTTAACAAAAGAAATATTAACAACATATTCAGTTGAATGTAGAGAGAATTAACTAATGAGACTGATCACAGTATTTGTGTTGCTCTGTGCTATGTCCAATGACTGCAGTATTTTTGTTAGTACACCACAGGTTGATTTTACATAGTATTTAGTATTAACAGCAAGGAAACGCATCGTGCTAGTGCTATAATTTTCATATTTTGGCAGGGGACGGGGCTGATGGTTATAGCCCTTCTGTATGGGTTCCTGTGGGACAGATCACTGCTATTTAGTCCAGCTTTGATGTTTGTAATTTTATCGTTATATGTTTAAATGTTTTATTGTTTTCTAGGATGCCTTATGTACATCTGGCCAAGGACTACAGATGAAAACTAGCCTCTTGGCTAATTCTGGCATATATTACAGTTCTACTGTTGGTTAATATGCACTGTCCTTCTAATAAAAAATAAAAAAAAAGAGACAGCTAACGTTAGCTTAGCTCAAACTAAGTTAGTCAACTTTAAGTCTGTCTGCATTACGTTTATTTCAGATCCTGTGTCAGTCTTGTGAGTCTTGTGGTCTTATGGACTATTTCACAACATATACATGACTTTAGTGATTAAATTAATGATATTTTTAAAATAAATGCACTTACCAAGCTCTTCCTCTGAATTGTGAATTGTAATAATTATTAATGTATGTACACTATTCACTGTAATGTGGAGGCCACTGATGCGAGTAACTGACAACTAAAACATACACGCAGCCAATCTGTGAGTTTGGCTTTTGACTTTCCAGGCCACAGTTAAAAGGTAAATTTAGCCACAGATGTAAAATTAGAATGTTTTCACACCAAAATGGTGTATGTATTTCTGCCAAAAATGTTCATCATCAACATAATGTGAGACTGCAGAAGCATCCACTTTCCACTATTCTTTTGCATTGTAGAAATTGTATTCCTCTGCATTGTATAAAACAGGTTGTGGTAACTGAATTTAGGATAGAAAGAGGGCCGAAGTCTCCTGAAGTTAAATTGATGGCAAAGATTAGTATTTCCAACGCAATTCTGTTACATCCAGGTGAGAGATGGCTTACAATAAACTCATATTATTATATAACGTTTAGTCAAGGAGCTCGTGTATAAAACGCAAATTAATCAATCAGCCACTTCCACTCTGTTCATGAATTAGATGACATCAGGTGAAGAAGTCAAGCAGTACCCAAGGTCTATGACATAAACTTGACCTGAAAAAACTGAACATGAACTTGATTTGAAAGAATATGTTCCAAGGTGCCTCGTTCTCCACACAGACTGCACTGTGGGTGTTCTCTCATCCCACATTTGTGCAAGTCTGTTGGAGTTTGTTGATGCTCTTTTCAATTCAATTCAGTTTTATTTATATAGCCCAGTATCACAACAGCAGTTGCGTCAAACAGCTTCACAAACAGTAAATCAAACATAAACACAAAAATAAGACAAAACACACAAACACAAACAATAACTAAACTAAACAGACCCAGGACATCCCTGTCCTTAGAACCCCTCTTCTCAGTAAGGACAAACTCCTGAAAAACCCAGCTGGGAAAAAAAGAAGTCTCCATATGGAGACATATTGAAGGAGAGATCCTCTTTGAGGATGGACAGGCAAAATGTGTCTAGGACTGTTAAATAAAGACACATTTATCTCAGCCTGTGTTCCTTACTGGAGCTTGGCCACAACATGACCACTGCTGTCCGTATGCGGGAAATACGGTGTGCTGTGAGGGACGCACCCAGGCTGCAGAGTAAATATAGAGCTGCCCACTCAATGCCGCTTTTAGTCCACACACTTACAGAAAGTCATGTTTTCACTTTGTGGAGAGCTGCCTGGACCAGCGTTAGATCAGCCCCATTCTCTGGACATAAATACACATATGTTATTCACTCCAGTGTTGAAAGACATTTTACTATTTCATGCAAAAAATTTGAGCTCATTTTGAATTTAATGGCAGCAACATGTCTTAAGAAGGTGGGATAGGGTCAAGAAAACTAAGTGACACTAATAAAAAAGGCCACAGCAGCATTCTGCAACTACTTACGCAGGTCAATTTACAACATTTTAGTGAGTTGACTTGATATGAAAGGAGCATTTTAGAAAGTCTGTACTATTAGTGTAAGATGTATTGGATGCTCCTGATCCTCAAGTGACAGTGCATAAAAACAGACATGATTCTGATCTATCAGGGACACTTCTAAAAGTCTCTGAACATAGCCCTGACACAGGTTACAGTTGTATCATATAAAGAAGATTCTTCCAGTGTTGTGCATGAACGAGTTCAAATGAACGCGATCATTGAACACGTTCATTTTTATGTGAACTTTGAACTGAACGCAACACATTTGTAAATCAAGAACTTGAACGTGAATTTGTTCAGATTATGTGAGATGAACGACGTACGACACGTCAATTAAACGTCGGAAAACATAATGTGTTTATAGCATCTTATGAACAGCGAGTTCATAGAAAGTGTTACCAAAATGATCACATTTAAACAAGAACATTATCAAAACAATTTTCACATTTAAATGAGAAAATTATCTTATTTTAATGTAATGTTATCACAATTTAACAAGAAACATATCTCATTATAACGTGAAACTTTCTTGAGAAACGCTACTTTTTTAAAAATTCGGTGTGGCAATTCAGGGCTTCAGTCATTCATTTTTTTATATCTTTGCAGTGGTTATTATCTTTTTTCTATGATACTTGGCACAGGTGTGTATTTTATCTAATGCTGTCAATTGATTAAAAAATGTTATCAGATTAATCACGCTTGGGTTTTGCTTAATGACAATTAATCACAAAGTACAACTTAGTAGATTTTTAATGACAACATGCAGCTTTTGAATAAAAAAAGGCCCAAGAGGTTCTGGAACTGTTTTCTCCACCAGTGTTGTGTTGTTGTTGTTGCAGTAGTAGCATCTTTGCTGGGAAAAAAAGCATTAAAATAAAAGCATATAATCCTTTAACTCTGTTGTCATATATCCCTATCCTATATAAAAAGTAGCATAAAATTATTATAACAGAGACCAAATGTGTGTTTTTACATGGATAAAAAATAACATCTCAAATAACTTCTGAATATTGTGAGAGAGCCTTTAATAAGTCTGTGTAGTAACTGGCCAACCGTTTTGAGATAACAGTGCCTGCTGAAGTGTGCTCTGCATTAAATGTACTGCATGAGACACCTGAATATGCCTCTCCTCTGCTCCTCTCAGAGCTGCAGACAAGGGCGGGGTCACCATCACCTGTCTGCAGTGAAACTGCCCATGTGCTCTGAGAACTGACGCTTTATGGAGAAAAACAAACAAAAACAAAAAGCACACGGACACGCACAACTGCAAATAAATTGTTTGCAGGAGTTCGTGGCTATTCTAAACACAAATCTACTATTACTTCAGCTTTACACTAACTAAATTAATTAAATTTGTTACTTTGCTCATTTGAAGTGACAAATTGTCCCCATTAAAAAAAACTTTTCTACGTTTTAGCATAATTCTTTTAATCAACTTCTGACCTGATTATAAATACCAAATATTTAATCATTTTCAACCATTTTTATGCCAGTGTATGTAATAGCATCTTAGTAAAAAAAGCACACACACAAAAATGAAATATTTTTAATAATATGCAAATTGGACTTTTATTTTTATTTTATTTTATTTTTACAATAAAATAAATGTTGTTGGTAATCTTTGACAGACCCAAGGCTGTAATAACCCCCCAAAAAATCCACATTGCATTGAGAATACTAAAAATAATAATTTTTTTGTGTGTTTTTTTATAAAAAAAATAAAAAAAATAAAAAAGACGCCATTACATACACTGGCATAAAACGGGTTAAAATAAAAAAAAGTAAATATTTGGCATTAATGATCAGGGAGCAAGTTAATAAAAATGTATGCCAAAAAAGTATAAAATGTATAAATGTATACATTTTTTATGATGTTTTGTGACAGGGACACTTTTGACATGTAACAGTAACAGCGTAAGTTTTTAACACTGGGGTTTAGGGGTTAAGGCTAGAGAGAACAGAGTGAGTCCTGTTGGGGAAGAAGCACTTATTTATTTATGTTATTTATTATGCTGTTGAAAATTTGAGGCAGTTTCAACTAAAATGTTAACAATTTCTGTAGGGCCACTATACTGTTTACATGCTCTAAAAAGGAAAATGTGGAATTGCAAACTGTTCCTTTCACAAAAAACAAACAAAAACAAACAAACAAACAAACAAACAAAAACTTTCAGGAATTACTCCACTTTCAAACTTGACTTACTTACAGGTTTAAACCACTATCAGAAAGAGGCAGGGAGGAAGGAAATGAGGTGAGAATCTTCAGTTCTTGTTCTCCACAACGAGACAGCCTAGAGTAGATGCAGACTTCACCTCAGTCCTTTAGGTCACAGGACATGTTCCCAGTCTATTCTTGTTTTGCTGTAACATAGTCTTTTTTTTTTTTTTTTGGCTGAGCTAGTGTCGCCTGTGTGGTGTGGGGGTCATTGTGTTGGCCTCAGAAAACCCCAGCTGTGGTTGAGCTGTCTCACTCTGTTACACGCAACACAGTGACTAAAGGAAAAAACTCCACAGGTCAGACAGCGGTTTTTTTTACATTGTTTGGATATTTTTTTCTCCAAATAAGTCAGTAGTGTGGTGTCTGTCACTTGAACACATGGTCATCCTCTCACCTCTGCAGACACTCTGAAAATCAAACATTGGCTCAAAAGATGTAATCTTTTTTTCGTGTGTGTATGTTTTTATTTTGTATGTGTGTGCCTCTGTTTGTTTTGTCTGTTGTCAGTGTGAAACTTTGTTCATTTGTGTAATTATTAAAATACTAATCACAAAAAAAAAGAAAAAAAAAAGAAAAAAAGAAATCCAAACATTGCAGCCTCATACCTGTACATCAGCACTTTGAGGACTACTGGTCTGTTGCATAGTCCAGTAAGCCCCATTTTTATTTTTCTGTCATTTTTCATCAATACTCTAAAATGAGCATCAGTATTATAATGTATATTATAACTGAAATCATTACATCATACTATGGGGCTATTCAACTTTATCTTCCTTTTGGCCAGACATTCTCCTTCAGGCTTCAGATAAGAGTCATTTTTTATCACAGTCTCCTCCATGCATCTTACTGAAGGGTGTCACCCCAGAAGAGGAGGCCCTTTCCTGCGTTACAGTGTGTGAAAGCCCCCCCTGGGCCTGGAGCCATAGGTTTCAGTCCGGAGTACCATAGGTTTCAATCCGCAATACCATAGGTCTCAGTCCGGAGTACCATAGGTTTCACTCCGGAGTACCATAGGTCTCAGTCCAGAGTACCATAGGTTTCACTCCGGAGTACCATAGGTCTCAGTCCAGAGTACCATAGGTTTCAGTCCGGAGTACCATAGGTCTCAGTCCGGAGTACCATAGGTCTCAGTCCAGAGTACCATAGGTTTCAGTCCAGAGTACCATAGGTTTCAGTCCGGAGTACCATAGGTCTCAGTCCGGAGTACCATAGGTTTCACTCCGGAGTACCATAGGTCTCAGCCCAGAGTACCATAGGTTTCACTCCGGAGTACCATAGGTCTCAGTCTGGAGTACCATAGGTCTCAGTCTGGAGTACCATAGGCCTGAAAAATTTGCAGCGTGAATTCAGCTCGGGACTTCCGGGCTGAGTTCATGCTGCGAGTTCAGCAAGGATTCAGCCCGGGAGTTTAGTTTAATTTAGTTTATTCTTTATTTGTCAGGGACCATGCACAAATACAATAGTTTAAAAAAATAAAGAGATGCAGGTAAGCACAAGAAATACAACATTACAGAATACAAACGTTAACATTAATTCAGAGTTAAAATACTTACTATGTGTCATGTCCCATGTCTTTGTCCTGTTTTCTGTGTTTGTTTCCCTTGTGTCTTATTTTGTATTCCTGGTTAGTTCCCATGTTTTTCTGGTTTACTTCCTGCCTCTTGTGTTTCCCGCTTGTGTGATTGCCTGCCCCGCCTTAATGTGTTTCACCTGTGCCTCATTCCTTTGTGTATTTATGCTCTGTGTCCTCCCCTGGTTTTGTCGGTTCATTGAGTATTGCCTAGTATGTTGAGTTTTGTTGAGTATTGTTGAGTATGGTCATTCCTTTGATTTTGTCTCCTAGTGTTCTGTGTGAGTACCCGTACATTAAAGTTTTAGTCTGCATTTTTGGGTCCGTTCCCTCCTTGTGTTCCTCGGAAACTGTGGGGTCGAGGACTGTCCCCGGTGGCTGCCCTGCAACAGGCCCAGGAGCATGCCTGTTTGCAGGCAACCACCACGGGAGTATATGGGGGTAGACGTGGGGCTGGTGCTCGGCGGCGGCGCTTTACATCCTGCGCCTCACCTCGTAATCCTCCACCTGCTCCCTGGGCTCTGCCCGTGCCTGCAGCTACTCCCCAGGCTTCGCTCGTGCCTGCAGCTACTCCCCGGGCTCCGCTCGTGCCTGCAGCTACTCCCCGGGCTCCGCCCATGCCTGCAGCTCCTCCCGTCGCCCTTGAGTGGCCGCCAACCCCGGACCCTGTTCCCTTTCCCTCACCGGAGGCCACCTGCACTGGATCGTTCAGTTCCTGTCTCGGGGCTTCCGCCGGACACTGCTCTTCGTCCGGGGCGGTCTCCGCCAGTTCCTGTTTCGGGGCCTCTGCCGGACACAGCTTTCCGTCCGGGGCGGTCTCCGCCAGTTCCTGTCTCGGGGCCTCCGCCGGACACAGCTCTCCATCCGGGGCGGTCTCCGCCAATTCCAGTTTCGGGGCCTCCGCCGGACACTGCTCTTCGTCCGGGGCGGTCTCCACCAGTTCCTGTCTCGGGGCCTCCGCCGGACACAGCTCTCCGTCCGGGGCGGTCTCCGCCAGTTCCCATCTCAGGGCCTCCGCCGGACACAGCTCTTCGTCCGGGGCGGTCTCCGCCAGTTCCTGTCTCGGGGCCTCCGCCGGACACAGCTCTCCGTCCGGGGCGGTCTCTGCCTGTTCCCGTCTCGGGGCCTCCGCCGGACACAGCTCTCTGTCCGGGGCGGTCTCCGCCAGTTCCCGTCTCGGGGCCTCTGCCGAACACAGCTCTCCGTTCAGGGCAGTCTCCGCCTGTTCCCGTTTCAGGGCCTCCGCCGGACACGGCTCTCTGTCCGGGGTGGTCTCTGCCAGTCCCCGCTCCTCGACTGGGGCTGCCAAAGACTGCCGCAGCCGCCAGTTCCTGTTCCCCGCCTGGGGTCGCCGCTGCCGCCAGTTCCTGTTCCCTGCCTGGGGTCGCTGCTGCCACCAGTTCCTGTTCCCCGCCTGGGGTCGCCGCTGCTGCCAGTTCCTGTTCCTCCTCCGGGGCCCTCGCCGCTGCCAGAGCCTCCAGCGTCTCCTGTTCCTCCTCCGGGGCCCTCACCGCCGCCGGAGTCTCCAGTGTCTCCTGTTCCTTCTCCGGGGCCCTCGCCGCCGCCGGAGCCTCCAGCGTCTCCTGTTCCTCCTCCGGGGCTCTCGCCGCCGCCGGAGCCTCCTGACCTCCTGACCTCCCTCCGGGGCCCTCGCCGCCGCTGGAGCCTCCTGACCTCCCTCCGGGGCCCTCGCCGCCGCCGGAGCCTCCTGACCTCCCTCCGGGGCCCTCGCCGCCGCCGGAGCCTCCTGAACTCTCTCTCTCTCTCTCTTGTTTTGGGGTTGTCTGGGAGCCATCCCTTTGGGGGAGAGTCCCATGTCTTTGTCCTGTTTTCTGTGTTTGTTTCCCTTGTGTCTTATTTTGTATTCCTGGTTAGTTCCCATGTTTTTCTTCCTGCCTCTTGTGTTTCCCGCTTGTGTGATTGCCTGCCCCGCCTTAATGTGTTTCACCTGTGCCTCATTCCTTTGTGTATTTATGCCCTGTGTCCTCCCCTGGTTTTTGTCGGTTCATTGAGTATTGCCTAGTATGTTGAGTTTTGTTGAGTATTGTCGAGTATGGTCATTCCTTTGATTTTGTCTCCTAGTGTTCTGTGTGAGTACCCGTACATTAAAGTTTTAGTCAGCATTTTTGGGTCCGTTCCCTCCTTGTGTTCCTCGGAAACTCTGACACTATGCTACCAAGCTTAAAAAGATATTTAGCCCTAATTCATAATTGATAAAAGTACTTACAAATACAAGTTTAGTAGTGAATAATGATGAATACAGGTAAGCACAGCGTTGGTTCGACTTATGTTGGCACAGTTTATTATTGAGAATATGTTTTTTAAGGTTTTGAGAAAAATTGTGCAGCTCTACAGACAACTTCAGACTGTCTGGGAGCTGATTCCATTGTTTGATAGTTTTAAATGAGAAGGCTGATTATGCAAAGGCAGAGCATCTGTTAGGGATTACGCAATTTTTGTGAGCTGTGGACCGAGATGTTCGGGTTGTCTGTTCAGAACAAAGTTGAATAAATGTCATCAATGAAGCTGGAGCAATATGATTAACAATTTTAAAAATGGCTTGTAAATTTGAATATAGAATTTGATTGTCAAAACTTAGCATTATATATTTGCTGAGAATATTACAGTGGTGATATTGAAGTATTTTTTTGTGAAGTACCTTTAAGGCCTGAGTGTGGCCTGAGACCAGCTAGAAATACAGTATGTGATGTGTGCTACAATCATAGCATTAAAATACATCATAGACACTTCCAGCGTTTTTAATATGTCTAAAAGAGGAAATGTTATATTTTACTGAATTACATACTTTTTTGATATGTTTTTTAAACCCCAGAGTTTGGTCCAAATGGGCACCTAAAAATTTTATTTCAGTCACAATCTTTAATTTTGATCCTTTTACATAAATATTAGGCACATTTTTGAGTTTGTTGGTCTTGGTAAAGTACATACCAACTGTGTTTTTATGTTTAGTGTAAGACAGGAAGATTTTAACCAATCACTGACTTTATCCATGGCAAAAGACAATTTAGAGGCTACTTGATCCATGTCCCTCCCATGTACGTAGATGACAGCATCTGCATACACGATGATGTCTATATCTTCGCACACAGCCAGAAGATCATTTATGTAAATACTGAACAACAGGGGCCCCAAGATCAATCCTTGTGGGACCCCTGTTGTGCAGGGCTTCAAAGAGGACAGTCCCGGGCTAGAGTCAGGCTGTACGTCGAGTGGAACTTTGTGGGTAAATTCTGGGGGACCTCTGTCAGGATTTGAGGAGAGGTTTCAAAATGGACTGAAAAGGGTAAAAATTGCGGTTCTAATGTATCCCAGTCACAGTGCCTGGTGCTGGGGCATAGATGGGAGCTCGGATGGGGGTGTTGCCTGGAGCTCACAGAGGGAGAGGAGCACCGGGCCTGGGCAAAAATCTGGGTCCCTGAGTGGGGCCTAGGAGAGTGGAAATGCCCTCTGGAGTACCATAAACGCTGGGCACTACCATAGGTCTCAGTCTGGAGTACCATAGGCCTCAAAGAAATTCAGCGTGACTTCAGGAGTCCCGGGCTGAAGTTGGCACTGAAGGGGCGCAAAAATTAGTTGAAAAGGGTGTTATTCACGGTTCCCTCTCACCCGCATTACTCCTCTGGTCTATGGGCATATGCAGGGCTGAAAGTAAGCCGGTACGGCCCGGTACTACGTACCGACATAAGATTTAGAGGGGGTACGCAGTACCGGGTAGAAAGAGATCAGCTGTCCGACAGGTCTTTGCAGCTTTTACACACATTAGAAAGCAGCCACGGACCGCGGACGCTTTTATGAGGAAAAATAAATCTGACGCTAAAGCATGTGAACCAGGCAGTGCTTTATCTCATCATATCTGTGTCTGTGTGTTTTTTAGTGGCTTATGATCGCTCCGTGATGTGATTTAATGCACAGAATGTCCCTCTCCCCTCTCATCATTCACTGATTGTCTCGCTTCCTTAAACAAACGCATTGAGCATGCGCGTCTTAAGCCCAAAGCACACCTGGAGTGCCGCCTCAAATTACACCAAACACTTGAGAAGGCTTTAATCAGTGGTCCTCAACCCGGTGATCGTGATCTACCGTCGATCGTAAAAGCAGTGCGGGTAGATTGCAGAGCCATGTCTTTCCAAATAAAGTCATTTGCCTATGGCATTTGAACGCCCCGCAGATGGATCAGTCTGAGATTCTTTCTAAAACACGAGACACCGCGGAAGCGCGAGGAAACCGCACGAGCTACGAACTAAACAGAATACAAGCAACTTAATAACAATCAGAGTTCTGGCCGCTCACTTCAGTTCTGTTGCGGAGGCTGCGGGCGGCTCGCGCTCCGCGGCCGCTCTGAACACTGCCATGGGGACTGACGCACGCACACACACACACACGCACACACACACACACACACACACACACACACATACACACACACACACACACACACACACACACACACACACACACACACACATACACACATACACACACACACACACATACACACACACACACACATACACACACACACACACACACAGGAGGAGAGGCAGCGGTATCAGGGAGGAGACAGGTGAGGAAGGTGTCAGAGCCTGATGTATGTCACCTGTTTGCTTTGTTTTTGTTACTGCAGAAGTACGGGGGCCATGTGTGCGCCTCATAGAAAACAATAGGGGCATATTTTTTGACGTGCGTCCGGTGTGTGTTGGCCTTTATAGGGTGCGTTTGATTTGTTTTCAAACCCTGTTAAACCCTGTATAAGCCATGTCTATATTTTTCATTTATAGTCAAGATTCATTCTTAACCTCGTATATCTGCTTTTTCTGCCATTAATATATATATATGTAGGCATAATTTGTTATAGTACCGGCATAAGCAAAAATCTACTTTCACCCCTGGGCATATGTGACTCACCATTGCAGGGCCTCTGCCTAGTTCTCCTGAGCGGCTGGTTCCTGCGAACTGCGAGTTTCGACTTTACAGCAGCCTCCGGGCTGCGACAGCTCTGAAGCGAGGCCGAGACGTCCCGTCTCTCCTAAGGCATCATACCACGGAGCCCCCCCCACCTCCCTCACCCCACCTCACCCCTCAGGGAACACTCCAGGATTTCTGAGCGTCCACATGGGGATAGGGAGGTTTAAACTCCAGAAAAAACAAGTTTCTCAAAATCTCACTAAGAGTCTCCCCGCCTGGGGAACTCAACGCACACCGACTACTCAGCACCCACAAACCCCAGCTGGTATAGGGGCTGTGGGGCGCCCGTCAGGGCCCTAGCAGCAGGAAAATCAGGGTTCGATTCTGGAACATGAGAAACGGCTACCACATCCAAGGAAGGCAGCAGATCCATAACTTCGGACTTTGGCTCTAACGTGCCGCTGCTGGGGGAGCAGTCGCCCCGTCGCCCTCCTCCCTCTGCCACTGGAAGCGTGGTGCGCGGCCTGCCTCGTGGGGCCTTTTGCTCGCGATGCCTGCCAGTTGGCGGTGTCAACTCTGGATGTGCAGCGGCCCCTTCTCACGGATCTCCCCAGCTACACCGCCCGCCAGAACCCATTTACGCAGGCCCCCAGCGGGTCGCCTCAGCTGGTGCCTAGCACCTGATTTAGACTCTCTTATGGTAACCAAATGCCTCGTCATCTAATTAGTGACGTGCACGAATCGATGAATGAGATTCCCACTGTCCCTATTTACAGCTTCCTGAAGGGCAAGCACATGTGAACAAACAGGGTAACTGCAGGGAGTGATGTGTGGGTGAGAGCCACTTTGAGAGGCAGCTCAAACAGAGAAAGCAGTAGAGAAAGATCCAAAACTGCAGAGTAAACTTACAACATTCTACTGATAAAGATGCACTGTTCAGCATTTGGGGCAGCAAGAGCTCACTGTGCACAGGTAAAGATCACCGGGCTCTGTGTACTAAAGAGTAAATAAAGCCGTTCGTCACGTGATTCACGCAGGTTTCTCTCGAGCCATTAGGGGAGATATCCACCCCCAGACCTGTCTTTTGCTTGCAATACTACATCATTATATTACAGATTATTTATTTGACTAAAAGTCTAACCCCCTTAAACTTTTTGCGTGTCTGTGAGGCACTGATCTCCCTGAGCAGCTTCTATCTCACACTCCCATTGTCACTGTTCCCAATGCGATCCTGCAGCCCCTTGCCTCTCCTCTCCCTCCTTGTACTTCTGACCATGAAAACTAAGTTGTAGTTGTAAGTAAACATCCTTTTTCTGACTATTTTTTGAGTAAAACATCAAGGATTCAATCTGAAATCATTTGCGGGAACTTTCTGTGAAAAAGAGTTAACTACACGCGGGTCTATTTATTTGTCTTATTTAATGTCTTAAACGGTTGTAAAATTTTAACGATCAAAATCTCCGCGATTACTGGGCCTATCAACGTGAAATAAAAACTGACACAAAGCCTCTAAGCATTAAATTATGTTCAAAAGACTGCCCTCTGCCCTCTGCTGGTCTCTTCACCGGTTCCTTTATGGCACCAATAGAGTACTTATTAAAACATAAAATACTTATTAAAATGTTCTCTTTTAATCACATAATGTTTTGAAGATTGTAAAATGTGCTGCTGTTGTAGAGGTGACCAAGACTGGTTTAAAAATATGAATAAAAGCAGAATATAACCCCTTTAATAAACATGTTTGTTAATATATTTCCTATGAGTCGCCTACCCCAGTCTCGTTCCAAAGCTCTATGTTCCCACATAAAGGTTATTTTACAGTAAATGGTGCATGTTTAACCCTAACATTAAATCTTGAGTGATCATAGGGCTGTGGGAACATAGGGCCCAATTTAAAAAAACAAATAAATGTAGGGAACATAGGGCTGCCCTTGGGTGAGCTGTCGGATTAGACTTAAATAAGTCTAAATAAATTATAAAAATAAATTAAATATGCTCATAATGAAAATACTTTAGCCTAGACTACCAAAATTCAAGACACATGTCAAGTGTCTACATACATTAAAATAGTCTACATATAGTAACATGAACACATCAAATGAACACACACTGTATGGGACAGAGCTTTCAAGAAATTGGAAAATTGGGCTGTTATATCACTGGATAAATTAGTTTTAACATTTTTCATTGTTACCTCAGATGATGGCAGGTGCCTCCCCTGACTTTACATCATTAGCATCACACACAAACTGAAAACCATTGTTATTTTTAAATATATGGGCAGTTGCTCTGTGTTTTGGCAAGTTTTTGCACTGGATACTCTTCCTGGCCCAACCACCCACACACTGTGACTTGAGTATGTGGGTGAACCTAGTCTAAAGAAGTTGGGCTGGGCTTGGGCCGACAAGGCTGAACTTGAACTGCCGCAAATCTAAGCTGGACAACAGCTGTGACATTTGGGAAAAGATTGGATTTATGTTCATTTCAAGCAATTAAGAAAGCAGCGAGAATGCGCTGCTTTTAAAGGTGCATGGAACCCAAGTCCTGCAATCGTGTCCTCACTGGGAAAAGAAGTGTCTGTTGGAGCTGGTTAATCCAACTATATAATACTAAAACAAGAAGAAACACAGACACGTTAAATGGTTTACTTGCAAGGAGAGCAGACAGAGATAAAGACCCAGTGACATGCACTGGGGACATTCCCTCCATGTGCTCTGGGCTCCCTGGTGCTCTCTCATGCTTTTATTGAAAGTCACGCCCCTGATTACATGCACCGTCTCTGTCCGATAAGGGAATTGGGGAACTAGGACAGAGACAGTCATCAACTCTACATATGATAATTTAACATAACAACGCTGTTTATCAGTTCTGAGGCCGCACTTTCTTATCCAGTTGGTCATTCTTCTGTGGCCACGCCATGCTTAATCTATACGGTCAGTATGGCAGTATAGATTTAGCAGTCAGTCGTGCGTCAGCATTATCTACTGGAACAATCTGTAACTCAGCACATGATTAATACATTCACAACACACATATTGTACTTAGGATTTTATAAGACATATAAAAGTAGATAACTTATATACACATTTCTCTAACAGTGTCCAACTCTCAGAGGAGGAAGCGATGATCCTGCCTGAGCTAATAAGCTTCTGCACCGGAGTTCTGGTCCAAGCTGCATAACTCTGTGCCCAGCTGTGCTCTTTTTTTTTTTTCTTTTTTTTTTGTCTTTTGTTTCTCAGTACCGCAGACAGCAGCGACAGAGGAGGAAGCAGTGCTTCTGATGGGGGTGGGGGTCAACAACAAATGTTGGAGTTGTGACTCCAGGTCGAGAACCAAACAAGCCCGATCTGAGATTCAGGTCAGGTCCCTAATAGCACTCTTTACAAATGACGTCACGATTCAGCGCGCGCAAGTGCTGCTGGGAATGAAATGCGGACAAACAAGTCTCCTACATTCATTGATTACACGTGCGTTCGGAGTTCATAATCTGCTGAAAAGCTTTTCGTAAAAAAAAGACATGTAATTTCGGCAAATACACATCGAGGCTCGTAAAATGCAAGAGGAGACAGTTGTTTTAGCAGAAAAAGACGTGCCTGGAGCATTTCTCGCCAGCGACCCAGCTAATTACCAGCTGTCAGAACTGAAGCGATGGCTCAAATGCCACGGACAGAGTAAGACTGTGATGTTACGACAGGCAGTTGAAAAAGTTCATGCATGTATTGCACTGAATATAAAGGTAAATCCTTGTCATGTCCAGCACTAACACCTAGGTCATGTTTTTCTTTTGTCTTTATGCATTTCCTGTTTTATTTTTTGGACTCACCTGTCTCATTTCAGGTCCCTTCACTTCCTGCCCTTGTTTGGTTTCCCGCCTTATGTTACCACCTGACCCTCGCTTATCTGCTTCACCTGTGTCTACTTGTCTCCACACCCCGCAGTGTATTTAAGCCCATCCTTCCCTTTGTCCTTTGCTAGTTCGTCAGTTCATTTCTGTTTGCCTGCGTACCAGCCACTTACCTCATGAGATTGTGTGTTCTTCTGACCTTTTGTGATTTTGGATTTTGCCTTTTGCCTTTTGGATCTTTTGGACATTCGTGCCTCTTTTTGTAATAAACACCTTTGTTAACCGGACTTGACTAGAGTCATGCTATTTTGGGTCCATTCCTTTGTGCCCTCCTTTACAGTACGAACTAGCCAATAAGATGGACTCAGCCGACTCTGAAAGGGTTAAAGCTGCCCTTCAGGCCCAGGGGCAGCGCATTCGTCAGCAGGAGGATCAACTGACCAGTTTGGAACAGAAGTTACAGGGGATTTCTGACCGGCAAGAGGACTACTTTTCTTCTTTGGGTGAGCGCCTAAATTTTTTGCTAAATGAAGTACAGAGACTTGCAAGCTCAGCCCCTTCTCCTGGTCCTTCCGGCTCACCTCTCACTGCACCAAGCTCTTTGCAAGCACAGTCCTCTGCTAGTCAAGCTCCTCCTTTGCCACCACCTAATCTTGCTAGACCTGAAAAGTTTTCGGGAGACTCTGGAGATTGTCGGGCTTTTTTAACACAGTGTAGCCTCCATTTTGAACTCCAGAGTGGCGCTTATCCCACAGACCGTGCCAGGATAGCGTATGTCATTTCCCACATGACTGGTCGTGCCGAGGCCTGGGCCACAGCGGAATGGAATCGCAGTTCTGTAATTTGCCGCTCTTATGAAACATTTACCCAAACCCTGACGCAAATCTTCCAACACGTTACCCCCGGACGTGAGGCTGCTCGGGCTCTTGTCAACCTGCGTCAGGGGAAGAGAAGAGTGGCTGATTATGCTATTGAGTTCCGCACACTGGCTGCTGAGAGTGGGTGGAATCGGGAAGCTCTGTTTGATGCTTTTCTGCATGGACTTTCATCATCGTTAAAGGATCAGTTGGCTCCTCTAGACCTCCCTGCTGACATTGATTCCCTTATCGCCCTCACCATCAAGATAGATAAGCGACTAGTGGAAAGGGAGAAGGAGAAGTTTTGTTCTAGCAGTTTTCTCTCCTACCAGCAGGGGCGAGCTCAATCGAGCGCCACAGGTCTTAGCCCCACAGCTACATTGCCAGCACCAGTTCCAGGTTCTGCTGCTCCAGAAGAACCAATGCAGCTTGGGCGAGCTCGCCTGACTGTCGAGGAACGCCAACGTCGGGTTCGAGAGGGACGCTGTATCTACTGTGGGCAGCTGGGCCACTTCATTGCCACCTGCTCGCTAAAAGGACAGGCTCACCAGTAAAGGAGAGGCTATTGGTGAGCCCAATCACTCTTCCTGTTTGCTCCTCTCGCTCCCTCCCTTGTGTAACCCTGACTTCCCCATCTGCTTCATCTTCACAGATGGTGTTGGTTGACTCTGGGGCTGACGCTAACCTCATGGACACCTGCAATAGCCAGAGATCTCGGCCTTGAGACTGTGCCTCTTCCTAAGCCCTTGAATGCCACTGCTTTAGATGGCAGGTACCTCTGGCGTGTCACCCACCACACCACTCCAGTGACCCTAACCTTTCCTGATAATCACTCAGAGACAATGGTTTTTTACATTTTTGATTCTACTCCGCATCCTTTAATTCTTGGTTTCCCCTGGTTAAAACAACACAATCCTCAGATTGATTGGCCATCTGGTAAAATAATCTCTTGGGGAAGTCAGTGTCACTCTGCCTGTTTCCAGTCAAAACCCCCAAGACCATCGACCCACCTCTCTGCTGAGGAGGACTTCTCTGATTTGTCCAACGTTCCCTCCTGTTATTTGGATCTCAGGGAGGTGTTCAACAAGGCCAAAGCCACTTCCCTTCCTCCACATCGTTCCTATGACTGCCCTATTGACCTCCTCCCGGGCACTTCCCCACCTAGAGGTCGCCTGTATTCGTTGTCCCCTCCTGAAATGGCGGCAATGAGGGACTACATAGATTCCGCCCTAGCAGCCGGCATTATCCGCCCTTCGACTTCACCTGCAGGGGCGGGGTTTTTCTTTGTAGACAAGAAGGACAAGTCCCTTCGCCCCTGCATAGACTACCGCGGCCTGAATGCCATCACAATTAAAAATCGTTACCCTCTCCCTCTGATTTCCACGGCATTTGACCTCCTCCGAGGGGCCAGGATTTTCACCAAGTTGGACCTTAGGAATGCCTACCATCTGGTCCACATCAGGGAGGGGGATGAATGGAAGACCGCCTTTAACACCCCTAGCGGTCACTACGAGTACTTGGTGATGCCTTTTGGACTCACTAATGCACCTGCAGTGTTTCAGGCTTTTGTGAATGATATTCTTCGTGATATGTTGGACATTTTTGTGTTTGTATACATTGATGACATTTTAATCTTTTCTCCAGACCCTGCCTCTCATGTTCAGCATGTCCGCCAGGTTCTGCAGCGACTCCTGGATCATCAGCTCTATGTTAAGGCGGAGAAATGTGATTTTCACGTCACCTCTGTGTCTTTCTTGGGCTACGTGGTGGCCGAAGGGGAGATCGAGATGGACCCTGCTAAGATCAGGGCAGTGGAGGATTGGCCCACTCCTACCACCCGCAAACAGGTGCAGCGTTTCCTTGGTTTTGCCAATTTTTACCGCAAATTCATAAGGAACTTTAGTGTTATTGCTGGACCTCTGCACGCTCTTACCTCCATTAAGACCCGGTTCCAGTGGACTCCCCAGACGGATGCAGCCTTTCAGAGACTTAAGGTTGCTTTTGTCACTGCTCCAGTTCTGATTTTTCCAGATACCTCCAGACAGTTTGTTGTAGAAGTGGATGCCTCGGATGTTGGTGTGGGTGCTGTACTTTCTCAAGGAGACCCCAAGGATGGCAAGCTACACCCCTGTGCCTTTCTCTCCCGAAGACTCTCCCCTTCTGAGCGCAACTATGATATTGGTGACAGGGAGCTCTTGGCGGTAAAGGTGGCCTTGGAGGAGTGGCGTCACTGGCTGGAGGGGTCTGAGCAGCCATTTTTGGTGTGGACCGACCACAAAAACTTGGAGTATCTTCGCTCTGCTAAAAGACTTAACTCCCGGCAAGCCAGGTGGGCTCTGTTTTTCAATAGATTTCGATTTACCCTGTCTTACCGCCCTGGTTCTAAAAACACCAAGCCAGATGCTCTCTCGAGGCTGTTTTGTCCTGACTTACCTATTGACGCTCCTGCCCCTATCCTCCCTCCCTCTTGTCTGGTGGGGGCTTTTTCTTGGGAGGTAGAGGAGAGGGTCAAGCGAGCTGTGTCCAATTTGTCTGTCCCAGCCGGCTGTCCACCCAACCGGTTGTTTGTTCCTCCTGAACTTCGTTCGCAGGTCATCCATTGGGCTCACGCGTCTCCCTTTTCCTGTCATCCGGGGGCAAGAAGGACCCAGTTTGTGGTGCGGCAACGATTCTGGTGGCCAGCCATGGAGAAAGAAGTGGGGGAGTATGTGGCAGGCCTGTCCAGTTTGTGCTCAAAGCAAGACTTCGCGGCATCCGGTTTCTGGTTTGCTCCAGCCTCTCTCTGTGCCCCAGCGCCCCTGGTCAGACATTTCTCTGGACTTTGTTACAGGTCTCCCGGTATCTGAAGGCAACACTACCGTCCTTACAGTAGTGGATAGATTCTCTAAGATGGTTCTGTAGGGTACATATATAAAAATATATACACTGAACTAAGACAAAGATTAAGAGTAATAACTCCGCATTGGTACCAGTTAGCCTTGCGCTAACGTGCAGATTAAAACACCTAAACTAATGTCTTTAAGAGGGAAGGATTGACCAGGAGGGACTCAGTCTAATAGATAAAGACCACCAAACTCAACTTAATTTAGATTAAGTATAACGTTTATTTACACAATAAGGTGGAATAGTGTACTGAGGCACAGGTAAATATCGAAAGGAATGTAATTATGAACAGAACCGTTATGCAGAATTATTGATTAACTAATGATGAATTGCAGTGGAGTAAGTAATAAATTGACTTATTAAATTATTGGAAATTTAGGAATAAGGGAGTAGACTCTGAGACTATAAGTGCCAACTTTGTCAACATATACAACACTGTGGTACCGTCGGAGCAGGAGGGGAAGGTGGTGACGACAGCCAGCCTCCGGTTTCAGCCAGGGGCTCGGATGTTGTTCTTTGTCCTTTAGAGCTGCGGGGTGTAGCAGGGCTGGTGTTCCCGACTCCAAACAGCGGTTTGTGGTGTGTCCTCCAAGCTCAACAGCCAGTCGCCAGGTGTCCCGTTATGTTGAACAGGAGCGTGATGCCGCTCAGGGAGAGTTTAGCTGTTGTCAGCGTAATGCAGCGTCAAAGTCTCAGAGTATGGCAAATGTCCCTTTTTATGCCGAATGAAAATTCAATAAAAATCCTTTCACAGCGATTCGAAACTTTAGAAGTATAACTTCTTAAATTAGCCGCTTTGGTCAAGGCAGCGATTGTTAAAACTTGCGGATGTTGTGCGGCGCGAGGCTTTTCAAAATAAGCTACAAAAATGATACTCAAACAAAAGTTTGGGCGACTTATTGTGAAAAGATGTTATCACCGGCAAGGTGAACTTAACGCAACAAAAATGACGAGAAGAAAAGAAAAATTAAACTTAAAAGACGAAGGAGAGACGGAGACGAGACAAGACAAAGACAAGACGAAACTAAGACTGTACTGAGGAATGTGGGCCGCACCCCAAGATAAGACTGGAGTAAAGGGGTGTCCCTGGTTCTTCCCTCTGACCTGATAGTGGAGAGGGCTCAAATTACCTCTGCTAGACACAAAGTAAATGTCATAAAAAGAAATGTGTCTTACTCCACTTCAATTTACGTACCTTTAAACACATGTTATATTTAACAGTTTGCACAAAACATAGCTATGACATTTTCCTGTAAAGTAACATGTTAATGCATATAAAGTCTTTTAAACAGATGAAATGTGTCAGGCCTCTGGTTCTTATCAGAGAAGAGAGGAGGCCTCTTCTGGCATTATTATTGGTCTGCAGTTCGTAAAGGACAGATTTATGTCTTTGTTTTGCATCCTTGGTGGGTAAGCGCAGACTTCTCGTCTCCTAAAGGAATGTCCATCTCTGATAGAATTTCAGCAGTGGCCCAGGTCTCCTACAGTTCATTATATCCCACTGCCAAAGTTACCATCTGCCAAGGAGACGGCTGAAGTTATGCTCTCGCAAGTATTTAGGTTGCATGGATTTCCTAAAGATGTGGTGTCAGACCGAGGGCCCCAGTTTACCTCCAAATTCTGGAAGGCCTTCTGCTCTCTTCTGGGGGCCAGTGTGAGTTTATCATCTGGTTACCATCCTCAGTCTAATGGGCAGACTGAGCGACTTAACCAGGAACTGGAGACAGGTCTGCGATGTCTAGCTTCTCAAAACCCCACCTCCTGGAGCAGACGACTCACCTGGGTGGAGTATGCCCATAACACTCTGCCTTGTTCCACTACTGGTTTTACCCCGTTTGAATGTGTTTATGGCTATCAGCCTTCTTTATTCCCAGAATTGGAAAAGGATGTAGCTGTTCCATCTGCTTTGGCCCTAGTTCGGCAGTGTCGGCGCACATGGACCCGCGCTCGTCAAAGAATGCTTCAGAGCTCTGCCCAGTACAAAAAGGCTGCTGATCGTCACCGTTCTGTTGCCCCCAAGTACCATGTTGGACAGAGGGTGTGGCTGGCTACCAAGGACCTCCCTCTCCGCGTGGACTCTCGTAAGTTGACCCCCCGTTTTGTGGGACCATTTCCAGTGTCCAAAGTTGTTAATGATGTGTCTGTGAGGCTAAAGCTCCCCAGGTCCATGAGGGTCCACCCTACTTTTCATGTAAGTCGCATCAAGCCTGTTGTGGAGAGTCCTCTGGTTCCAGTAGTGCCCCCTCCGCCACCCCCCCGACTTATTGATGGTGACCCAGTCTACACAGTCAAGCGACTGCTTGCTTCCAGACGACATGGACGAGGCTGCCAGTATCTTGTCGACTGGGAGGGATATGGACCTGAGGAGAGGTCGTGGGTTTCGGCCAGCAACATTCTGGACCCCAATCTCATTCAGGACTTCCACCGCCGGCACCCTAATGCCCCTGGGCCGTCCGGTGTCGGCCCTAGGAGGGGGGGTACTGTCATGTCCAGCACTAACACCTAGGTCATGTTTTTCTTTTGTCTTTATGCATTTCCTGTTTTATTTTTTGGACTCACCTGTCTCATTTCAGGTCCCTTCACTTCCTGCCCTTGTTTGGTTTCCCGCCTTATGTTACCACCTGACCCTCGCTTATCTGCTTCACCTGTGTCTACTTGTCTCCACACCCCGCAGTGTATTTAAGCCCCTCCTTCCCTTTGTCCTTTGCTAGTTCGTCAGTTCATTTCTGTTTGCCTGTGTACCAGCCACTTACCTCATGAGATTGTGTGTTCTTCTGACCTTTTGTGATTTTGGATTTTGCCTTTTGCCTTTTGGATCTTTTGGACATTCGTGCCTCTTTTTGTAATAAACACCTTTGTTAACCGGACTTGACTAGAGTCGTGCTATTTTGGGTCCATTCCTTTGTGCCCTCCTTTACAATCCTGGGGTGGACGGTGGTAAATGGTATGAACTAAAAAAGAAGGGAATCTCTACTGAAACAACACCGGCTGTAGTTACCATGACGGCGCCAAACAACGGCTGGACAACTTTCCCGTCTGTGGACATCCCTGAGATGTTTAATTATGGCACTACTTATCACTACTTAATTGAGTCCATCGCTCATTTTGGTCACGAGTATGCCAGTTACAGTAGTGGTGAAGATTCTGACAGTGACAGTGGATATATAACTACCGAAAAAACTGCTCAGAAAAGGACAAAAACTGATGGAAAGTGAGTACATTGAGGATATACAAGACAATAAAAATGAAGCACATTACTCTTTGAGAGCACACATTCAACACTCAATGAAAAAACAAATATCCATTGGATGTACTAGTCATTTTAAGCAATGTCAGTGGATCTGTGTCAAAAGTCAGTTGTAACTGCAAGTCATCAGCCCTAGGTAGATGTGTGCATGTTGCACTACTTCTGAAACTTATGGATCACATCAATAAAAATGGTCATCGAGTGACTACACCATCCACTTCAAAACCTTGTGTTTGGAACAGAGGGAAGAAACGCTCAAAAAACCCCAAACCTCTGCATGAAGAAAACTACAAGTCCAGGAGATTAACTGATGGGAGAGTTTATATGTGGGACCCCAGACCAAAGGAATACCGGGGGGATCTGACTAACAGGCAAATAAATGACTTTATTATTGACCTTCAAAATATCAAAACTTCTACACAAGAGGAGTCTATGTGGAAGGCCTCCCTCAGGATCTTCTATGAGGATTATGAACTTGATGCTGAACGAAAGAACACTCTGCTTGAGCATGTACAGCGATTACAAGAGGCACTTACTCCAAATGATTCTTTAGCTAAAAAATGTCTGACCACGGTGCTCATGAATTACTTGGCACACAAGGACAGAGCATGTCACTTTTGTGGTTTCGGGAGAGGCAGTACAGAATAACTGCCTCAAAATGCAAAGAGGTTTGTCTTCTTGGAGACAAAATAGAACACAAAGGGTATGAATTAATATGGAAATATACAGTATTCTCAGTGGATTTCTAATAATCTTTGGTCACCTAAATTTGCTCAGACATCTGATATGCAGTATGGCCTCTCCGAGGAGCCAAAAGCCAGAGAGGCATACACAAAGGCAACTGGAAACAATGTTAGAGAAACAGGACTATGGGTTAACAAAAAGTTTCCTTTTCTTGGTGCCAGTCCTGATGGCCTTGCCACAGATTCTGTTGGTAACACTGTAGGTGTGGAGACACCTACAGTGGTACCAACAGAATCTGTAGCAAGGCCAAGTGTCTGAAAATCCTAAGGGATAAATCAGTCAATGATCTTCTGCAGCAGCACAAAGATGGCATAATCCCTAACCCTAACCCTCATTGTTGAAATATGAGTTCTCAATAAAGCCTCTCAGGGGTTACACCTTGTTAAACAGGTGCTGTTTTTATTCTACTTTGTAAAATGCTACTGGAAAATGATAATTTATTTGATTTTGTAAAATAGTGTGTGTTCAGGAAAATAACCATTAGTATTGGTCACCTCCAACAATAACAGTAGTTGCCTAGTATGCCTTTTGCACCTTGTTAAATTAATAGGTTAGTATTTTGACGTATCATATTTTGAAAATATTATTATAAACCAATGTAAATATTATATACAAGTAATCACCATACTTGGATAACGCTCACCCACTTTGGTAAACTTTATTTATTACCAGACTGTTAACACCAAAAATCCTTACAGTCTTCATTTGGTGAAAAATAACATTCAGACAATGAAACAGCCGCACTTATCTTTACAACAGGGTTCCTGCAGGTATCAGCAAGTCTAGTTTTATGCTAATTTTATGCTTTTTAATGCCAATAATGCTGAGTCAGTCAAACATCTGATGTTTGGGTAATTTGGTCCCACTGGAGGCAAACTCGTTTAGTCGTCTAAATCAATTTATTGACTCTGAATGCTTTTTAATGCCCTGCAGGAACCCCGTACAAGACTAGTAGTATATGTAGTACTGGTACTACATTTTACATGCTTTTAAATACTTAAGCCCAGGAGGACGAACGCCTTACGTCCTGGATCTCCGAAGTCCCCCCGTGGTTAAGAGACCAAAGCAGAGAAGGTTAACACACATCTTTTAACTATAGCAGGCAGCACCTACGCTGTCAATCAAACAACTCTAGATCATGCGTATTAATGTCAGACGTGATTGGGCTTGGGTTGGGCTGGAATTTTTGGGCCCAATCTAAACTCTAAAGATAGACTGGACAAGAGCCAGTGGAGTGGACCTATGACAAACTGCACACCCCTCACTTGTTTGCGGCTGTGACACAAAGAGCACTGCCCTTAAGAGCGGTGAGCTCCAGGGCACACAGCAGATTTAATGCAAAAGAAAGATCATTTCACTTACACACAGGCTTTGCCGATGTAGAGGTAAGATTGGCACACTGTGCAGAGGGATCTGTGGGCTTTAGGGCACTGCCTGCAACAACTGCACTGCATGCAACAACTGTTGGTCCACTAGGCCTACTTTCTTGTAAAAACAAATCCAAAATCAGCCCATGTGCAAAGTGTGCAACTGGATAAGTGCTGCTCAGTCTAATAAGCAGAGAGGGCAGTAGCCATTGGATCACTGAGGCACATGCCCTCATCTGTCTGCAGCTGTGAGACGGAGCTCTCCGCTGGAGTACACGGACCCCGCGCCTTTCCCAATCTCAATCACTCTTAAGAATAATTGACTGTTAAAATTATAGGAATCAATTTAATATAGAAAATATCCCTTCCTTGTCTCTCCTGCACTATTAAAAATATATTTATTATTAGGTCTATTGTTATTATTATCTTTATTATTATTATTTTATATGTTCCCTGATTTGCAACATACCATTTAACCCAAGACTGCTGCAGAAATAATGCATGTTTTCCTTTTATGCCTGTTCAGGCCATACTATGTTCAAATGTGAAAAGTGCAATGTTCACCTGTGCTTAAACAAACACAACAACTTCTTACTGTTCTATTAATTATAATCTGAACACATAATTGTTGGAAATAAATTCAAGCATTAAGGGGTTAACTACAATATTGTTTGCTGTATGAGGGCTTTGATGACACCAGCTTCATGCCCAACTGTGCCACACCATGCTTGGCTTTTAGACCAGTCCTCCCTCTTTATTGTAGACTGACATGCCTTGTGGTGATGGCGGCAGGCCTTGGCAGAGACATTCTGAACACAGGCTCAAAAAGCTGCGTCATTGTCACCTTTGTCTTTGTGCCAAGCGGAATATTGTGCCCTTATTGTTGTCCAAAGATCTTTTGTGATACTTGTCACTCTCATGGGGCAGCACTAGCTCAGTAGGTGGGGCTGGTCACCCACTAACTGGAAGGTTGGCAGTTCGATCTCTGCTATCAGCATTGCATACTGTTGTTTTGTCCTTGGGCGAGACACTTCAACCACCTTGCCTGTATGAATATTTCAGTGTGTTTGGGTGTTTGGTGGTGGTCGAAGAGGCCGTAGGTGCAGTATGACATGTCTCCACCAGTCTGCCCCGGGACAGATATGGTACAGAAAGAGCTCATCTCACTGTTACTGAGGAGAAAAGGAATAATGCACCTGATTGTAAAGCGACTTTGAGAGTCTAGAAAAGCGCCCTATAAGACTGCATTATATGACTGTGCTGAGGCAGTCACATGGTGCTTTTAATAGTGTTTGGGCAGCACTTGTTCTAAATAAGTCTTGTTTTTGTTCGCACAGACCTAAAGAAAACACAAGAAAATGAGCGGGTGCTGTTTTCTCCATTTGTCTGTGGTTTATTAGTGCAGTTTATGAGTTCCAGAAAGGCTGTGTGTAACAGCAGAGACACATCTGCAGAATCAGTCTGAGCTGAGCAGGGTCAAGTTCATTTATACAGCACATTTACAACTGTTGTGGTTGAAGTGCTGTACAGAATTGTACTTTATAAGACAATAAAATCAGTAATAAAAGATTAAAATAACAGCAAAACATCAGCATTACTGCATAATACTTCAAACATTGTGACTTAGCTGATTTGACATGGCCGGTGTGGTTGTGGGGTCTATGAAGGACTATTTACACTGAGTTTGTCTCACTGTGAGCCGCTGCGCCTTCAACAGCATCAGCTGCTTCTCTGCTGCATGTTTTCTCTCAAGTTAACATGTGCAGTGGCTCAGAGCAGAGGCATTCTCCTGTAAAGCTGAGCTAAAGCTTAACAGCAGCTGAAGCTCCTGAAGAGGACAGAGCTGGTTCTGTCCACACTAAAGTCTTTGTAAATGTGTCTCTTAAAGGTAATACCACAGTTTTCATTCTGCTTCTCTCTGAGGATTTACATTTACAATATAAATATAAATGGTTTTTTACGCTATGAGTGACAGTTGTAATGACAGATCAATTAGACAGAGTTACTTTGGATGTAGTTAGGCCCTACATTTGCATTACCCATCAGTTTTTTTTTTTTATAGTTTTAAACCCTATGAATTTGATTGTGGGCTGGTTAAATCACACATTCTATCCATAATCTTATACTTACACTACAGGCAGCAAACATCCTCTAAAATATTCCAGGATACAGGAAATAACATTTGTTAAGTTAAATACATGTATGTAGCAAATGTAAAAATACATTGTAGAATCCTTATTGTAACCTGTATTTTTTCCAGTGAGCGTATAATTACTGTGAGCATGCCTCTGCATGCCTGTGTGCTATAGTAAAAAAAAAACTCAGATCAGCAAAGATAAATTACTTTCCCTAACCTATAGAGGGTATGCACTGATGTTACTTTTCCTAGAGACCCCTTGTACTCACTGGCAAAACAAGTGGCTGCGTTCAGCACAAAGAGCTGTAAGAGTGGAGTAAAAACTGAACTTAAATAAGGCACCTGGACTTGACAGTGGTCCACACATCTTACCGAAGAACCAGTTTTCTACAGACATTTATATGTGTCCAGGATTTCACTTTCTTGACATTTTTATGTAGGCTAACTTAGACAGCTAAGGACACCATAGGTCTGGGGTCAGCAACATTGAATAAAGCCGGTGTTCAGACATTTCTTCCTACCCGTCGAGACATCCTACCCTACTATGCAAGCCCTATACTATGGTTAAGGTTAGGATGGGGGCGGGGGTTAGTGCTCCATAGAAATTGAATGGAGGTAGCATATTTCAACAAGGTAGCAGATCTCGTCAGAACACCGGGCCATACAAACTAAGGACTGCCAGGTGGGGGGCCACATGAATAGACATACAGTTCTGGGTCATGGTTCCTTGGCAGCTCTATGTGAACATATTATATTAGCATGTTCAATTACGTATACAAAATATATAGATCAATAAATAAAAGCCTTAAAATTTCAAATGTACAGCACTAGTTTGTGTAAAGCTGTCGGGAGGCAGCCGAGTCTCAAGTTCTACTGTGAGAAACTTAGGAGTTTTATTTGACCAAGATTTATCATTTAAGGCTCATATAAACCAAACCTGTAAAACAACATTCTTTCACTTACGTAACATAGCCAAAATCAGAAATATTTTATCTAAAAGTGACGCTGAAAAACTTGTCCATCCGTTTGTTACATCTAGGTTGGATTACTGCCTGTTATGATGAGCCATGAGTCAACTAAGCCTTAACACATTTATAGAAGCACATTTTAGTTTACATTAAATATGATGAACTAAACTCGTGTCTTTATATTAGAGAGAGTTCTGTTATGATGCAACTTGACGTTGATTAGATTAGCATGTTGTAGGCAGCTAACGTCAGACAGTGATGGTATTTTATGGACAAATGTGGACTGCTGGACCACTGTGTCCTCCTCTATGTCTCCATGTCTTTTTAATGTAAAATATAAAATGTATATCCAGCTCTTGTTTGTATTTTTGTAGAAAAGAAGACGACAGAGTAACTCTTGTGCATTGTTGTGAGTGGTCTGTTTCACCCACGGGGGATCGGAGTCACGTTTTGTGGGCGTTCCCACCGTTGCTGTATTTGATATAAACGATTGGATATAAGACAGCCAATCAGAAACATTTGTGAATCCCAGTCTGTGATTGGCTGTGCTGCTCGCAACAATCGTAGTTTGCTTTGTGCCACCTCGAGCGAGCGCAGAGCCAGAGTCGCGAGCAGAAATGAGTTGTCGTGCGAGCAAAGATGTTGCGCGAGCGGACATCCACGTACTCGAGCACCTAGGTAGACTTTGAGCGAGCATGTAGGCAGAGTTGAGCGCGCACGGAACAAAGGTTTGTGTGCTCAAATTATTATTCTCTTTTCAAATGGTAAAGTATGCGCTCGCGACACTCACATAACATGCGCTCAACACTCTTCACGCGCACGAAGGTGGCACAAATATCGCTCCATAGACAGACCCTAAAAGACACACCCAGATCCTTGATCGTTTCAAGTATCAATTTTTGTAGTTTATTTTGAAAAGCCTCACGCCGCGCAACATCTGCCAGCTTTAACAATCGCTGCCTTGACCAAAGCGGCTATTTTAAGAAGTTATACTTCTAAAGTTTTGAGCCGCTGTGAAAGGATTTTTATTAAATTTTTCATTTGGCATTAAAAGGACATTTGCCATACTCTGAGACTTTGACGCTGCCTTACGCTGAACAACAGCTAAACTCTCCCGTGAGCGATATCACGCCACAACATACAAACATAATGGGACATCTGGCGACTGGCTTGTGAAGCTTGGAGGACAACCCATGAACCGTGGGTTGGACTGGGAAGACCAGCCCTGTGACCGCTTGCGGATCCAAAAGGACGAGGACCAACATCCAAGCCCCTGGCTGATCCTGGAGCACTAACGTCAACTAAATTCTACCCCATACTGAAACTGTACACCTGAAAAAAACCCAAAAAACTACCAAACATATTAAATTACAACAATACTTGGTAAAATGAAGTCTTCATCTTTGATTCCCAGTTATGAAAGTACTGTGAGAGGATCCTGTAAAATGAATTAGAATTAGTCTCTGTGGGAGAGCTCAGCAAAAGTAATATTTTTGGGAAGAGTAAAAATGGCTATACCGACTATAAAAATGAGGATTATATGCACATTTCAGGTATTCATTTATAATAAAGCTTGATGGTTATCTGTTTACAGGTGAGAAGAAACTGAGGAGGAAGTGGTAATGAACCTCATCAAAGTTAGTCCAAAGACAAAGCTGCCCTTTTTCTGAGCTGCTACAACTTCACTCGGCTGTGTCCTGGAGACGGCTCATCCACTTTCTTCAAGGTTGTGTAACACAAAACACTGTCCTGGGCTGGACAGCACAGGTGAGTCCAGGGACCCAGCACGAGGCAGGACAGCACAGGTGAGTCCAGGGGACCCAGCACGAGGCAGGACAGCACAGGTGAGTCCAGGGGACCCAGCACGAGGCAGGACAGCACAGGTGAGTCCAGGGGACCCAGCACGAGGCAGGACAGCACAGGTGAGTTCAGGGGACCGAGCATGGCATAGGAGCTCACAGTTTAGCACAGAGACACAGCACAAGCTGGACACCAGAGGTGAGTCCAGGAAAAATAGCATGGGGCAGGACAGCACAGGTGAGTCCAGGGGACCCAGTGTGGGGCTGGACAGCAGAGGTGAGTCAGAGGACCCAGCTTGGGGCAGGACAGCGCAGGTGAGTCCAGGGGACCCAGCACAGGACTGGACAGCACAGATGAGTCCAGGGTACCCAGCAAGGGGGAAGGACAGCACAGGTGAGTCCAGGGCCCCAGTACGGGGACGGATTAAAGAACATGTAGAGCTTGTGTTTTAGATAACATTAATCCTGAGACAGACTCCAAAGCAAAGAAGCAAAGTAGAGACATCAACTCAGGTGTGAGCTCCCTTTCAAAAAATATTGTAAACTATGAACACACCATATGGGATAAAAAAAACCTATAGTAGGTAAAAGACACCACAACACCCCTACTCCTACGAGTTGTGCCCCCTTTATTTCAACAGCCAGTTGTAATCTGAGTAACTGTATATCGTGGGCTTGGAAGCAAAAGGGGCGTAAGTGCGATTTTACAGATTTTACAGGAGAGCCTAATTTTCACCAAACCTGAATCAGCTGCTGCTGCCTCAAACCAAACACAATATTTGATATTTCTCTTTGAAATTCAGTAGTACTACAGTTTTAGTTTGAAAATGATTTATTAAACTTTTTTAAAATAGCAAAAAGTGAGATACGCCTTTTTGACACTAACGTTTTCCCAATAAATTTATGGAATAAACATAAAACTTGGGCGTAAGTATTTATTTTTATTTTTATTTAACCTTTTTTTAACCAGGAAAGTCCCACTGAGATTCAGAATCTCTTTTGTAGGATGAAGATTTTCATCTTTGACCACACACAGCACCTGTTACAAGGCTCTTTATATTCTGGGGGGAAAGTAATGTATCAAATAAACAGAAGGTATTTTTTTAAACATTAAAAAGGTATAAACTATCACTATGACTAATTAACTAATTATATTTTTATTACATCATAAACATCAACTCAACACAATTCTGCAATTCTGTCTTATCACTAATCTTATAATAAAAGGATATAGTCTCTTGTTCTGCTTCAGAGTTTATACTTTACAGTCTGTTTTGTAAATACATATAAACAGTTTTATTCATATCTGTACATTTAGTAAATTAGATTAAATTAGATTAGTCCATTTATATCTCATTTTACCCTATTTTATTTTACATGTTACATGGTTATTCATGCTTTGCATTACTGTTTTATGCACCAACATACCAAATTCTAGTGATGTGAAACTTTTTGCTATAAAACATTGTGAGATGCTTCCATTTCTGATTTCAGTAACTAATATAAAACTAGGGTGTGCCTCTTAGCCAGGACAGATTGTTAAACTAAATAAGACTTGTCGACTTAAATAAAGGTTAAATATAAATAAATAAATATTTTATTATAAGTGTTTTTATATTTAGACAATGCTTAACTCTGAGTCAGTCTGAGTTCTGCTTCAGTGCTATAAGAAGGTTCTACCATTGATTTGATCTGTGTCAAAGGGCGTATGTGAACTTACACCTTTTTGGCACTGAACAAAACCCCACCTTTACCGTTAGGCCTTTTAGTTTTGATTAAATTAGTTCTTTTGAGTCAACATTTAGATGCTGTCCTTTTGCCATTGAAAAGATCTCACTGAGAGCTTTCATTTGATATATAATAATCATATTCGCCCAAAATGGCACTTACGCCCCTTTACCTCTAAGCATTACAAACCCAGTTTCAAAAAATGAAAACACTGGAAAATATATATGTAAAAACATTGATTTGAAAATGCATTTCATGCACAAAATTATAGATTTTTTAAATCTTTTTTTTTTCCAATTTAATGGCACTAACATCTCATGGAACTATCTAATTCACTGGGCCAAGCAGACTTCATTTCACTTATGATTGATCTGACCAAAAACAGTTGTCCATTTATCTCAAATTTCAAAATGAGCTGGCCCAGCAGGAGTTTTCATTATTTAATTTTCAGTCTATCAGTCATGACTAACTGACTAATTATGTATTTTTTAGTTATCATGGCAGAAGTAATAAGCTTTTCTGAAGTATACATTTTTTCAAAACATGTTGTGTATTTTGTGTTGCCTAATGTATAATGCTCAAAGATGAAGTATATTTAAAATTAGGATAGAGTTGTGTGTAAGGAAGTCTTTTGGAAACTGAACTGTCAGTGAAATGTTCATCATCATCAATGATGTACAATGGTTGCAGTCTTTTTATTAAAGTCAAATTGTTAAATATCAAATACTTATGTCTTATTCGCTTTTAATGTGAGCAGATCCATAGTATGTTTCTATGATACATTGTAAGACAGGCTAAATATATAGAACATTTTAATGTAAAAATCACAGTAAATTTCTGACTGCTAGTTGCCGTGCTTTCACAGTAAATAAACTTAAAATATTTCACAATAATAAATTGTGACTTCACAATACTTTACTGTGAATATCACAATAAGAAGTTCTAAAATCACAGTAACTTACTGTGAATATTTCACAATCTATTACTGTGAAATGTTTTAGGTTAATTTACTGTGAAAGTATGGCAACTATTAGCCAGTAATTTACTGGCTAATAGTTATTTTTTAACAAAAAATAATCAGGTTCAATATTTGTGGATTTTCAGTTTGGATATGGAGTATGGAAATGTTTTAGGTTAATTTACTGTGAAAGTACGGCAACTATTAGCCAGTAATTTACTGGCTAATAGTTATTTTTTAACAAAAAATAATCAGGTTCAATATTTGTGGATTTTCAGTTTGGATATTTCTTTAAATCTGTGCCTCATCTGTACATACAAGCCCCTCAATCTGAGGTTTTGACATCAAATTCTAGAGGGTGAACGCAACTTATGGAACTCTGTGTGTGTGGACACACTCGAACAGAACCTCTTCAGGTTATGACTCTCTCCAATGTCTGTCTGCGGGCCTCCAGAAGAATGCTGCATGTCCTTCAGGCAGCTCTAGGAGACGGTGTTCTGTGGTTTCCAGCTCAGTGTAAATGATGATTACAGAGTGTTTGAGGTGCTCGTTAGACTGAGGTTGGGCTGCTCTGCGATTACGCCTCCTTTACATTCCTATACAGTGTATGTTCACGTCTGCAGTGAGTCGACCAGATGTGCTCGGGGCTGTTTGCCTTGGCCCTCATGAGCCTCTGCTGTGCACAGAGGCTGACAGGGAGCTGCTGCTGTTTGGGTGGAGGTTCACTTATGTTCACTTCACATAATGCAGATGTCAGACACTTGTGTAACAAGGTGATCTGCCTTTCAGGCATTTCAATTCAATTTCAATTCAGTTTTATTTGTATAGCCCAGTATCACAACAAAAGTCGCCTCAAAGGGCTTCACAAACAGTTGATCAAACATAAACACACAATCAGACTTAACACACAATCAGCACAAACAATAACTACACTAAACTAAACACACCCAAGACACTCCTGTCCTTAGACCCTCCTTCTCGGTAAGGAAAAACTCCTAAAAAAACCCAGCTACAGGAAAAAAGAAGAAACCTTATGGAGCCCATATTGAAGGAGAGATCCTCTCCCAGGACGGACAGGCAATGCATCTAGGACTGTTAGTCCATTAGCTCATCTATAGGATCATAGATCAGCTCTGTAAGGATTCATCCAGACGAGAGTGGGTGAGATAGGTTGAGGAAGTCCATAGGATGCAGCAGGTGGCCTCATCCAGACAGGTGAGTGGGGCGAGATAGGTCCGGGAAATCCAGGCTGCAGCAGGGGCCTCATCCAGACAGGTGAGTGGGGTGAGGGAGATCCGGGAAATCCTTAGAGGTGAGGTTGAGGGCACACAGGTCGGGACAGGAGCACAGATGGGGTCAGCTAAGATCCAATCATCACTGGGACATCTGCCAGCAGCCAGGCATCTGAAACAGTCCCCACTCCCCCAGAGGGGAGCGGGAGAGAGGGACAACTTGTGAATAGCAATGAACTGATTAGGAGATATAGAGTATTTCCATCCATCCATCTTCTTCTGCTTTATCTGGGGCCGGGTCGCCGGAGGCAGCAGTCTAAGGCAGGGACACCCAGACATCCCTCTCCCCGGACACTCCCTCCAGCCCCTATGGAGTAGAGGTAAGATCGGGCCTAAAAAATCCAGCCCGACCTGACCCAGGCCCGTGGGCATTAAAGCCCAACCCAACCCGAGCCCGACCAATTAACTTGATTTGCAGGCCCGAGCTCGAAGCAAACCCGAAATTTCAATTTATCCCATAGTATTTTTGGCAGAAAAAAACGCAAGATTTCTTAAGGTTAAAATAATCTACATATTTTTATGATCATGATAAATGCATTTGCACAACGAAATAACGCTGGAACACAGACAAAGAGAGTGAAAGAGAAATCTTGATGCGCACTCGCTTAATTACGCGGAGAAATACTGCAGCCTCACTCTTACTGGCGGTGCGTGTTTGCCTTTTCAGTTCCCCTGTCTTAAGTTTATCCTTGACTTCTTGCTGCTCCATATCAGGGATACCTAAACAAAATAGATGCGGACTTGCGGAGGGAAGATTACATTCATGACACGTGCGCAAAGCGTGCCCTGGCTCTGTGCTTCCTGTTTAGTAGTAGTTATATAGCAATTACCTTACAGCGCCTTCTCTGTTTTAACCAAATTATTTATTTATAACAAGTATTCCTTAGTTTAGTATCCACACATCGTTTTAGTGTACATTTTTATAAACATATATTTATTAAAAAAGTCAGCGAGAGAGAAGCCCGGCCCGACCCGAACGTAATGATTGTCATTTTAGTCCCTACCCGACCCGAATTTCGGGCCGGGCCGGGTCGGGTTCGGACTCGGGCTTAAGATCTTACCTCTACTATGGAGGAACCCCAAGGCGTTCCCAGGCCAGCAGAGAGACATAGTCCCTCCAGCATTTCCTAGGCCTTCCCCGGGGCCTCCTCCCGGTGGGACATGCCAGGAACACCTCCCCAGGGAGGCGTCCGGGAGGCATCCGGAACAGATGCCCGAGCCACCTCAGCTGGCTCCTCTCGATGTGGAGGAGCAGCAGGCTCTACTCCGAGCTCCTCCCGGGTAACCGAGCTCCTCACCCTATCTCTAAGGGAGCGCCCAGCCACCCTGCGGAGGAAACTCATTTCGGCCGCTTGTATCCGGGATCTTGTCCTTTCGGTCATGACCCAAAGGTCATGACCATAGGTGAGAGTAGGAACGTAGATCGACCGGTAAATCGAGAGCTTCACATTTCGACTCAGCTCTTTCTTCACCACAACAGACCGATACAACGACCGCATTACTGCAGACGCTGCACCGATCCGTCTGTCAATCTCACGTTCCATCCTTCCCTCACTCGTGAACAAGACCCCGAGATACTTAAACTCGTCCACTTGAGGCAGGAACTCTCCTCCGACCTGGAGAGGGCAAGCCACCCTTTTTTGGTTGAGAACCATGGCCTCGGACTTGGAAGTGCTGATTCTCATCCCAGCCGCTTCACACTTGGCTGCAAACCGCCCCAGTGCACACTGAAGGTCGTGGCCTGATGAAGCCAACAGGACAACATCATTCTCAAAAAGCAGAGATGAAATCCTGTGTCCCCAAACCTGACACCCTCGGGCCCCTAGCTGCACCGAGAAATTCTGTCCATAAAAATTATGAACAGAACCCGTGACAAAGGGCAGCCCTAACGCAGTCCAACATGCACTGGAAACAGGTCCGACTTACAACCGGCAATGCGAACCAAACTCCTGCTCCGGTCATACAGGGACCGGACAGCCCTTAGCAAAGGGACCTCGGACCCCGTACTCCCAGAGCACCCCCCAAAGGACGCTACGAGGGACACGGTCGAACGCCTTCTCAAGGTCCACAAAGCACATGTGGACTGGTTGGGCGAACTCCCATGAACCCTCGAGCACCCGATAGAGGGTGTAGAGCTGGTCCACTGTTCCACGACTGGGACGAAAACCGCATTGTTTCTCCTGAATCTGAGGTTCGACTATCGGCCGAATTCTCCTCTCCAGTACCCTGGAATAGACTTTCCCTGGGAGGCTGAGAAGTGTGATCCCCCTGTAGTTGGAACTCACTCTCCAGTCCCCCTTCTTGAAAAGAGGGACCACCACCAGTCCAAAGGCACTGTCCCCAACCACCACGCGATTTTGCAGAGACGTGTCAGCCACAACAGCCCCGCAACATCCAGAGACTTGAGGTACTCAGAGCGAATCTCATCCACACCCGGTGCCTTGCCACCGAGGAGCTTTTTAACCACCTTAGTGACTTCAGCCCGGGTGATGGATGAATCCTCCCTCGAGTCCCCAACCTCTGCTTCCTCAACGGAAGACGTGTCGGTGGGATTGAGGAGATCCTCAAAGTATTCCTTCCACCACCCGACAACATCCCCAGTCGAGGTCAACAGCTCCCCACCTCCACTGTAAACAGTGTTGGTGAAGAACTGCTTCCCCCTCCTGAGGCGGCGGACGGTTTGCCAGAATCTCTTTGAGGCCGACCGATAGTCCTCCTCCATGGCCTCCCCGAACTCCTCCCAGACCCGAGTTTTTGCCTCCACAACTGCCCGAGCCGCAGCATGCTTGGCCTGCCGGTACCCGTCAGGCTGTCTCGGGAGTCCCACAAGTCAGCCAGGCTCGATTGGACTCCTTCTTCAGCCTGACGGCATCCCTTACTTCCGGTGTCCACCACTGGGTTCGGGGGTTGCCGCAACGACAGGCACCAGAGACCTTACGGCCACAGCTCCTGATGGCTGCATTGACAATAGAGGTGGAGAACATGGTCCACTCGGACTCAATGTCTCCAACCTCCCCCGAGATCTGGTTGAAGCTCTCCCGGAGGTGGGAGTTGAAGACCCCTCTGACAGGAGGCTCAGCTAGACGTTCCCAACAGACCCTCACAATACGTTTGGGCCTGCTGAGTCTGTCCGGCCTCCTCCTCCGCCAGCGGATCCAACTCACCACCAGATGGTGATCAGTTGACAGCTCAGCCCCTCTCTTCACCCGAGTGTCCAAGACACACGGCCGAAGGTCAGATGACACGACTACAAAGTCGATCATCGACCTCCGGCCTAGGGTGTCCTGGTGCCACGTGCACTGATGGACACCCTTGTGCTTGAACATGGTGTTCGTTATGGACAATCCGTGACTAGCACAGAAGTCCAATAACAAAACACCGCTCGGGTTCAGATCAGGGAGGCTGTTCCTCCCAATCACGCCCCTCCAGGTGTCACTGTCGCTGCCCACGTGAGCGTTGAAGTCTCCCAGCAGAATGACGAGAGTCCCCAGTTGGAGCACTTTCCAGCACCCCTGCCAGGGACTCCAAGAAAGCCGAGTATGCTACACTGCTTTTCGGCCCATAGGCCGAAACAATAGTGAGAGACCTGTCCCCAACCCAAAGGCGCAGGGACGCGACCCTCTCATTCAACGTGGAAAACCCCAACACATGGCGGCTGAGCTGGGGAGCTATGAGTAAGCCCACACCAGCCCGCTGCCTCTCACCGCGGGCAACGCCAGAGTAGAAGAGAATCCAGCCCCTCTCAAGGAGTTGGGTTCCAGAGCCCAAACTGTGCGTGGAGGCGAGCCCGACTATCTCTAGTCGGTAACACTCAACCTCCCGCACAAGCTCAGGCTCCTTCCCCCCCAGCGAGGTGACATTCCATGTCCCCAGAGCCAGTTTCTGCGTCCAGGGATCGGGATGCCGAGGCCCCCGCCTTCGACTACTGCCCGATCCTCCTTGCACCGGCCCCTTACAGTTCCTCCTGCGGGTGGTGGGTGCACGTCATCCTTTCGGGCTGGGCCCGGCCGGGTCCTGTTGGGAGAGACCCGGCCACCAGGCGCTTGCAATCGAGCCCCAACCCCAGGCCTGGCTCCAGGGTGGGGCCCCGGCTGCGCCATACCGGGCGACGTAACTGGCCTCGTTTTTATAGTCGTCATAAGGGTTTTGTGAACCGCTCTTGGTCTGGCCCGTCACCTAGGACCTGTTTGCCATGGGAGACCCTACCAGGAGCATTAAGCCCCCAACAACATAGCTCCTAGGATCATTCGGGCACTCAAACCCCTCCACCACGATAAGGTGGCGGTTCAAGGAGGGGTATAGAGTATTTCATTATATTAATTACAGTGATAGAAGAGGAGCAGCAGATGAAACCAGAGGACAGAGGCTCAGTGCACCATACTTCCCCCAGCTTCTAGCTCCTGGAGCATCCTAGCTTCAGCTGTGGAATTAACCCTGTTCCTAGCTGCCCTGACAATAAGCTTTCTCAAAGAGGAACGTTTTAAGCCTAACCTTAAATGTAGAGACTGTGTCTGCCTCTCTAACATGAGCTGGAAGCTGATTCCATAAAACAGGAGCTTGGTAACTAAAGGCTCTACCTCCAACTGTACTTTTAGAAACCCTGGGAACCACTAATAGCCCTGCATTTTGTTAGCGCAGTACTCTGCATTTTAGTTCATTTTAGCAGAGGGACTTTTATTTTGACACACACGCATTTATTTTGACAGTTGATAATGGTAGAAATGGAAGTGCAAGTAGAACGTAACATACAAACGCAGGCTGGTAAAAAGGGATGAAACAGGGTCTCAAACAAAAAAGATGAAGCAAAGTATAATTATCTATTAGTAGTGTATGCACTTAAAACAAGCTTATGAAGCTAAAGAAGAGTTAATGCAGTACCTTAGCTGTGCTGTTGAAACGAATCTAAATTAATGCAAGTAGTCAGGATTATTTTGCCGCTTGTTAACACTGACTCATGTTAAGCTAATATTTCATTCTGTTGCTGTTTACTAGTTAAAATATGTCACTTTTTAATAGTGATTTTGTTAGATGTTATTAACCTGGTGACTCTGTATTAGCAGCTATTCTAAGCTTCTTAATCAAAGTTAATATTTACTGTGATGTTACATATTAATAAGGAAAGATAGCTAATTGCAGGTTTTCTCTTTATTTTGCAGTTTCAATCTGTATTCAAAGCAATGTCAAGGATGTAAAATAAAGCTACAACCTAAACTGAGGACACGTCTTGCATCATTGACTCAGAGTTTAGCTCACTGTCTAGTTAAAGCTTCTGCATCTTGGCAAGGACCATACGCAAGGATTTACACAACTATATGTATATGATTCCTATTTGGCCATCTTGCCACTGCTGTTTTGGATGCTCCCAATGGTAGCTCTCAATTGCCCGTCCCGTTTTGAACATTTGTATGCTCTTAAAATCGTCTTTCAATCGCATTTGTACCTTTGGTTTTGAACCAATTGTAGCCACTTTAGACTAAGCACTGTATTCAATATGTACCAACTGTATGCACAGTACTGACCACTTAGCACTTTAGGTTACCAGTGTTGTTGAGTGATTTAGTTTTCTTTACTTTCTGTATTTATTCATTAGATCTTACCTGTAGCACTGTTTTAATAGGAACCCCTCTGTTTAAGTTTTAGTCCTTGGTTTTACCCAATGTGGCGTTGTTTAGTTTTCCCCCCGTGTTACAACTCTTTTAAAGGCACTTTAAAGGACCTGGCAGAAAGACATTCTGTCTGTCATTGTTTTAATTGATCTGAGAACTGTGAAATGCCATTTAATGTTTTGTATGAATTTGATTGCAAGTCTGTCTCTGTATTGGTAACTGTGCTGCTGCCACTTGCCAGGACACTCTTGTAAAAGAGATTTTTAATCTCAATGAGTTTTTAAATCTTGGTTAAAAAAAAGGTTTGAATCTCACTGTGGAGAAGTGTGTGGTCAGTTGTGATGAAAAAGGAGCTGAGGTCATGAGCTGTGGAGCGTCAGGAGCAGGTGGAGGAGCCTCGTGGGGGTCACCCTGAGGTGCTCTAGAGGTGAGGTAACACTGATAAAGCTCCTGTGCCTCACATTTACACACAGCAAAAGGCCTCATACAATGAATGGACATTTTCAGTTCAGTTTAATTTTATTTATATAGCCCAGTATGACAACAAAAGTTGCCTCAAAGGGCTTCACAAAGAGTTAATCAAGCATAAACACACAATCAGACACAACGCACAATCAACACAAACAATAACTACACTAAACTAAACAGACTCATGACTTCCATGTCCTTAGACCCTCCTTCTCAGTAAGGAAAAAATCCTAAAAAGAAAACAGCTGTGGGGGAAAAAAAAAGAAACCTTATGTAGCCCATATAGGGGAGATCCTCTCCCAGGACGGATAGGCAATGTGTCTAGGACTGTTAGTCCATTCTCTCATCTATATCTATATATACATCTATAGACCTTACCTGTGAGCTCTATTTAAGTTAAGGGTTTTTTTTATTGGGAGAAAAAGAGCATTTTGGGCCCTGAACCTTGCCCTGCTCGGCTACAGAGTAAAGTAAGACCAGCTCCTTCAACTGAAGTTCATTCTGGAACTGATTCCATGAGGATGGTGGTGCAAGGTTATAAGCCTTTTTTCCAAAGTCAATGCGGACTTTTGGAACAGTCAATAAAAACAAGTCCTGTGAGCGCAGGTGATACGTCCCTGCAGACCTTTGCTGAATGTAAGTGTTTAAATAAGGAAGTCACTTGTACTCCCCCAAATGAAGATCGCCTTAAACCTAGAGAAGCCACCCTTTTTAGACCTGATACCGGAGTGCTACAACACTGACATCATCTGCAGAATGTATTAAGTAGTATGTACTTGTAGGACAGAGGGGGTCATGTGCGGTCATATGTTCAGAGCTTTGTTTAAACACAGACACACAGGAATACTGAGAACTCTACACTGATGGAAATGTTGGCAGAGTAGTTAGCACTTCCTCTAATCGGGTTTTGAGTGGAGCCTGCAGGTCTCTTTATATTGCTGTGAGGTTTATGGATCAGGGAACAAGGCCTTATGGTTTAGAGCAGTTTAGGTGGAGTTCACAGGTCTAACCTTGGACAGCTCTCTGTAAATGGCTGTAAAAAATAGTTCTTGAGGAAGGCCTTTTGAAAAGTTAAAAAAAAAAAAAAACTTCTCACGAGTCAGTGATAATGAGTCATGGAAAGTGAGAGAGAATTCTTGGTGACACACCCAGACATGCACAAAAAGACAGGAACCTATGTTTTTCAGACATTTAATTACGCTTTAGAGAGCTGTGGCTTTAGCGAGTGACAAACAGCACTCTCCTGTGTCACACCAGAGCCACACAATCACATCAAAAACACCAAATGAAAGACTCTGGTTTTGAAAGTGCTGTAACCTCCTTCATCCTGTGGCAGTCCACCTTAAAGAAAACAGTCAAATGTTGGGTTGTTTATTAAGAGAGTTTTCTATTCGTGTCAAGGAAAAGTGATGAGGAAGTCGAGTCCCTGTCACATTTGCACAATAAACTCAACACTTCAACTGAACACTGTAAACAACAAGCAGCTACAGGAAGTCACCAGCTTCAGGTATCTTGCCTCCCTCATCTCATTTGATGAATCACATCATCACTGCCTGGCTGAACAGGGGGTCCTCTACAATCGGAAAACCCTACAGCACCTGAAATCCAAGATCTACCGGTCAAGTGCTTTTGGAGCTGAGTCCTTCCTGTGATGGAGATGAAGATGCTGTGGAAGATGCTTGGCCTAACAGATGGCACCATGTCACCGACACAGATGTGCCTAAGGTGCTTGGGGTTGCACCCATCTAAGACAAGACATGTGAGGCTTGTCTGTGATGGTACGGGCATGTGATACGAAGTGGCAATGAATCAGTTGCAAAGATGGCACTGAGAGTAGGCCCAAATGGACGACGACATCAGGGCCAGGCAAAAAGATGATGGATGGATCCCCTAGAGCACAACATGCAGGTCATCAATGTCAACCAAGAAGACACTTTAGATTGGATGAAATGGAGGGCTGCTTGGAGAAGAAAAAGAAAACTGGAGCACATCTGTGAGTCAAAACTTGCAGACTCTGGAAAGCACATGATTTAAGACATGGCCCACAACTGTCCCTGTATATGCACAATCAACTCTTCACACATCCAGAGGCTATAAACAAGCATGATTTAAAATACAAAAACCTCACTACTCAGTTCACAACAGGCCCTGTTTAAGCACACTATGCTTCTTTATTTAAAATGATGAAATGGACAGATCTTCCACACCATGTTAAGCCTTAAAGAAGCAGAGATGAACATCCAGAACACAGTATTTTGTGTTTCGTTGTGATACTGTATCTCCAGCTTGTACACCACTTCTGAACTGGCCATGAGCATCTCCAGCTTCCAACCACAGCTTTGTGACTATCATTTTAGCTGATCATCTTTTCACAAGATGCACATTTTGAAAAGGAGCTGTATATATGCCTTATGTACTGTAGTGTTCGAAATAATAGCAGTCCAACACCACAAAGCAAAACAATCACTGTTTTTGGTAAAAAAAATAAAAATAAAAATTTCTACTTGGTAAATAACTCGTAGGTGTAGTAGAGTAATAGAAAACCAATAAACCCAACAGTCATGAAATGCATGCTGCTGATAATTTTTATTTGAATAAGTAATTGAAGGGGGCATGATCAAAATAATAGCAGTGTGGTGTGCTATCAGGAACCTCAGTAAGCTCTGAGAAATCAGCTGTTTAACAGTTGTCCCTTATGTAAGGACAAAGGCAGCACATGTTGTGCAGGCTGGTTATATTGCATTTCTCTCAAAAAAAATCTGAGTAAAATGGGTAGTTCGAGACATTGTTCAGAAGAACAGTGTATTTTGATTAAAAAGAGAGGGGAGAAACATATAAGGAAGTGCAGAAAATGATAGGCTGCTCAGCCATGATCTTAAATGCTCTAAAATGGCAACCAAATCCTGAAAGACGTGAAAGAAAACAAAAAAAAAGCATAATTTAAATGACCCAAAGAATAGCCAAAATGGCAAAGGCTCAGCCAATGATCAGCTCCACTGGAGAATAAAGATCTAAAAATACCTGTGACCACTGTAACAAAAAGAAGATGCCTTTGTGAAGCCAGGCTTTCAGCAAGAAACTCCCGCAAAGTCCCATTGTTAAAAAAAAGACGTGCTGAAGAGGTTACAATTCGCCAAAGAACACACTGAGTGGCCTAAAGCAAAATGGCACAACATTTTGAGGACTGATGAAAGAAAGATTGCTCTTTTTGGGTCTAGGGGCCATAGACCACCAAACACTGGGTTCCAGCCTCAGGACACTGTGAAGACAGTAAAGCCTGATGGAGCAAGCATCATGATATGGGGATGTTTCTCAATCTAATGTGTCGGGTATATTTATCGCTTCACAGGGATCATAGATCAGTTTAAATATATCCAAATACTTAAAGAGGTCATGCTGCCTTATGCTGAAGAGGAAATGCCATTGAAATGGGTGCGCAACACACCAGTAAATATCTTGGTTCAGGACCAACAAGATTAATGTTATGGAGTGGCCAGCACAATCCCTAGACCTTAACCCTATAGAAAACTTATGGGGTGACGTTAAAAATACTGTTTCTCAGGTCAAAGAAATGCAGCCCAATTGTCCTGGGCTGCGGAAGAGCAGTTCCCAAAAACCATGGTTATACAACTAAATATTAGTTCAGAGATCCAGAGGAAAGCAAAATCTTCAAGCATTTTCAAACAATATAGTCAATGTTTGAGTTTATTTAGAAGAGTGCAGAGACTGCTATTTTTGATCAGCCTAATATTCTTTCTTTCCTCACTTTCTGTAAAGGAATAACAAATGTGATCATTTTTGCTCATGTTTTGACTTGGAATACAATGAGCTGTGTTCTCAATGCATTTGCATGTGTGGAAATAAAAGCTATAATAAGGTTTTGGAGAGTTTCTCACTTTGATACACAGGATTTTTATTGTCATTAGGGTCTTATTGTTATTTATTGTTATTCAGTTCATGGTAGTGCTAAGTTAGAGCTTAGTTACTTAAAAAAAGTGAAGCTTGCATCCAATGAAAATGTGCTGAGTTGTAAACATGTTTTATTGTCTCACAATGACTTTTAGATGAAGTGGCCCTGGATCAAACCACATCTGTTTCCCAACTCCCTTATTTACTTCCTGTGTGCACTGCTACAGCAATTCCAGACTTTATTTATTTACAAAATGCAAAATTTAGAGCCCAGACCCAAACTGTGGTTGACTGTTAAAGCAGGATTATAAAACACATCTGAAGTTCTGTTGAAGTCATTGCAGCAGACCCACCTCATTTGTGTGGTGGCTGTATTCAGTCTCCACAGAACCACTGCTGTCTGACCTGGGCCAGCTGAGTTTGTATTTTTCACATTCTGATTCCTCTGACCATAGAACAGCTTTCTATTTGACCTCAGTCAATTTTAAATGAGTTTTGGTCCAGGTCAGACAGCAGGGTTTCAGGATCATTTTCACATTTACATGATACCGCTGTAACTCGTGTAAACTGTGTTCACAGTGACTTCTGAAGGCATCCCAACCCAACAGTTGGTTCTGGCCTTACAGTTCGGTACATGTAAGAGGTGAACAGTCAGTTCTACCCATGGGCCAAAAAGTCACAAGTCATTCGCAAAGCACTGTGATTTCATTTGGCACAAAATTTAAATAAAATCTCACATAGAGATATGCAGCTGACAGAAAACTTTAACTTTGTGTCACTTGTGGTTTGTAGATGTTTGATACAGTGAAATGTCTAATTAGTGCTCTACCATCGGGGATTCGTGGTGCTTTTCAGATAGTATCTGATCTTTTAAACATCAGAAAATGTACTTTCCATTATTGAATTAGTAATAGTCAAACACATAAGCAAGGAGCGGAGACTTTAGGTCAAATAATAATTGAAATAAATCAAATACAAAGTGCAGTAGACAGGTCTGAGTGGTCTGAGAGTCACTTTTCTACCTTAAGTTGTGGTGGGGTGAATAAAGCTCCCTGCTGTCTGTGGGCTGAAAATGGCACTTGCAAGTAAGCGCCGCCAACCCGGTGTGACAGAAGTCAGAAGTCTTGAGTCTTGTGAGAAAGTGAAACATTGTGGTCAGAGCCAAACAATAAGTTTGAAACGGCTTTATTTCAGCCAAATGGCAGAAAAAACTGTACGGATACAAGGCTGAGAAAAGGAGAGTAAAGCCAAGCGAGGGCTCACACAGGACTCTGACCTCCTCCAGCTTCTCTCAGTATTACTCTAGTACATCAGTAGATGTGCTGAGTGTATGCGCTGAAGTCAGACTCAGACACACATGTTCAATCAGGTTTAATGATCCAATGTCTCACTGAGCCCCAAACTCAACCTATTACACAAGAATCCAGGGAATGCACCTCTGTCTGTGTCTGGGACGTCTCACCTCACACCTGACATAACCCTGCAGCAGTGTAAATGCAATACATACATACATCACAGTAATAAACACGTCTTGATATTGCGATAGATACACAAGTGCAATCCTGGTCATTGTATTGAGTACACCGCTCACCTAGGACCTGTTTGCCTTGGGGGACTCTATTAGGAGCATTTACCCCCTGAAATCATGGCTTCTAAGATTATTCAGGCTCTCAAGCCCCTGCACCACAATAAGGAGGTAGTTTAAGAAAAAAACAAAAACAAACAAACCTTAAAACACAGTGCTGTTTAGGTTCTCCAGGTGAAACTCCTCCGATGAATATGTTGCATTTATGATTGTATATTTTGTTGTGCTTCTGAGGGAGTTTTTACTCTGGCTCCTACCACAAAACCCCTGATGTACACGATTAGAGTTACACAGCTCTGTTATCGACACAATATGAGAGACTGAAAATATAATCCTGAGGCAAACAGCTGGTATCCGAGGCTGAGTCACGAGGGCAGCAGTCTTAGCAGAGATGCCCAAACTTCCCTCTCTCCAGACACTTCCTCCAGCTCTATTTGGGGGAATCCTGAGGTGTACCCAGGCCCTTTTATTCATTACTATGATAAGTTGTGTTTTTATGTAGCACACATGATTATTATTTATTGATAAATACTTGAATGAAACACATGAGCGGTGTGGAGTATATTTACAGAACCCTAATCCCAGCTGAGGTGAGCAACAAGCTCCACTTGCTGTTATGGATAGTTACTATACATCTCACACATGCAGAATTTATGTGCTGCTCTGTTGTCAGTGTAGATCGTCCTAGTGTGTCTTTAGCCAGTTTTTGTGCCAACCAGGGCCAGAGCTGTCACACTACTGTAGACAAGTCAGGCAATTGCCTAGGGCCCAGAGCTGAAGGGGGGCCCCATAGATACTCATTTACCTGTACTATACAGACATACAAATCTCTTAAAAGGGCCCTAAGTGGAGAGAAGTCAAACCATAAATTTTAGCTATCTTAAAATATGAATCATTTAAAATGCACCATAATACAGGAAATCATGTGTTTCTTTCAAGTTTTGCTTGGGAAAGGACCACCAGACCCCCCTGCCTTATTTTGTCCCACATTGTCTGTTACATGCATGGCCACAAATTAGGATGAGACAAAATAGATTTTATAATAATGCTTAGATATACTGTATCAAATGCCTCTTGTTACCATGTTTTTGTTTTGAAGTGGGATTTACAAAAAGATTAGAGCCTATACAGAGCCTCAGTTGTTCCTCTTGCCTAGGGCCCCTACAATGTCTAGAAACAGCTCTGACCAGGGGAGACGTGAGGTGGCAGAGCAGTTGCTCAGCCTATTCTACCGGTGGTTTGGTGTTGGGTTGGTGTGTCCCGGGCTTAATGCCTCAAACACACTGCAATGTTGAAAATGCTGTACAGTCTGAAAACATGATCTATCAGAGCCAGTCTTCTTTAAAATGTTTAAACTATGCATGAGGTGCATAAGGCGCATGCTGTGCTGAGGTTAAGTTTTTTAATGCAAAAGCATATTAGCATATTTATATTTTTGTATCTATATTTTTTACTGAAAAATTCTTCCCAGCATGATTTTCGGCTTGCGGCACTGCAAGGTTTCACGCTGCAGTGTGCACACTCCAATCTGCTAAGCAGGGCACCAAAGGGAAACTAGCCTTGCAACCCAAACTCTACTTGCCATTCTGCTCTGCTGTGTGTGCGCTTGCAGTGTGTTCAGGGCCTGATGCTTCAGCCAAACCCCCTCAAAACAATCATAAATGCAGCTTGTGACTTAAAAACAACTCACATTGAAGCCTAAATGCATGCATTCACTCTTTTTGAAGATTTCTCTCTTCACTGTCTTGCACTTTGAGGTTGTTGTTTAGAGATGCTGTGTTGCTGACTGTGGATACGGCCAGAAAGTGGAGAAAGGCCTCACAAAAACAAGCAGATTAAAGTACAAATTGAATCCAGTCCAAAGTCAATGCGACAAACCATGGCTGTGACAATAAAAATGTCCTCCTACACTTTTCCAACCAAAACAAACTAACTGCAGCGGCCTCACTCCGTTTATGTGGAAAATGACCAAAGTGCTGTCTCACAGTTCAATATAGTGTCTTTAAAAAAACACATCCAAAGCCAACAACAAAGCAAACTCATCCAGCTCTGTCTGGATCCCAGTGCTCACTCGCTCTGTTGTGTCATTACATGTCCAGGCATTTCTGGAGAGTCGCTCATGTTCACCATTGGTGGAATCAAGTGAATGAGAGTCAGACATGTTTCACTGGTAAACAACACTTACCTGCATACTGCCACAAAACCACAAAATACTGTCTGACGGCTTTATCGGCCCTCAACCTGGGGAGAGGAAGAGAGCCCCGTCTGCGTCTGACTCTTCAGCTTGGGGAGAGGAAGAGGAGAGTCCCGTCTGCATTTGACTCTTCATCCTGGGAAGAAGAGGTGGGCTCCGTCTGCGTCTGACTCTTCAGCCTGGGAGAGGAAGAAGGGTTTGACCTTACAGCCTGGGGAGAGACTAAAGCATTGTTGGAGAAGAGCTGCATCAAAAACATTGTGTTCCTGGTCCATTCTACAGGAGCTATGTCAAAAAGCACAGGCATAGAACACAAATTTCTACACCAACCTAAACATGCAAAGCAGGTTAATTGTCCAGCTAGGTACTGCTGACCAGGATTCTGGCTCAAGATCTGGAGAAGGGTCCCTGGGTTCTGCACTGGACACTCACTGCTCCTGACAGGTTTCACCAGCAGCTGGGTCAAATGGGTCAAATGCACAAAATAGATTTCCTTATGGGGATAATAAAGTCTACCTTACGATATACATATCTGGAGCATTTCACCAGGTTAGCTCTATTGCGTGTGTTACCGCGGTCACTGTGTTAACTCTACTGCATACATTACTGTTGTCACCAGGTGAGCTCTACTGCGTAAGTTACTGAGGTCAATGCAATAGGCCCTTTTCACGATGACGTCAGACAACTTCCGTTTTGAGACGATGGGATGTATCTTCATTTCCAGTGCTGCTGCTCGCCAGTATGGAATTTACTCGGAGTCTTAAAAATTTGCCAAATATAAGGCTACATGATGTACAGAGATTTGCTGATGAATTAAAGTAAAGATTAAAGTAAACACAAACCATTGTAGTTTTGGCAGTAGATGTGAAAAGTCTATTATTTTGTCATAGACTGATCACTACAGCAGAGTCAGTGTTCGAGCACAGAGCTTTACTAAATGAAAATATACTGTAGTACTATCCAGTGGTATTTCCTGATAAGCAGATTGTCAAATATTCAGATAAACTCTGATCATGACATGATCTAACACTGTTTTATAGCGCAGCTCTATCACTTAGCCATGTTGCTAACGCTATCTAGCTACATAACAAAGCACTCGCTTTATAATCCAAGTATCCTTCGTTGAAGAATTAATATCCTTTTGCAAGTTTTGAACATTTTGTGGGTAAATATTCATTTGAAAATTGCTGTATATTGTGTAAACTTGTAAACGGCAATTTGAAAAAAGTCTGGGTGAATTTCTTATGGGAGAAGCGCTGCACCGGAAATGAAGATACATCCCATCGTCTCAAAACGGAAGTTGTCTGATGTCACGTGAAAAGGGTCTATAGCTCTACTGCAGATGTTACTGCGGTCACCGTGGCAGCTCTACTGCTAATGTTACTGTGGTCACCGCATTAGCTTTACTGTGTATGTTACCGCAGTCATTTCGTTAGCTCTACTGCATATGTAACTGTGGTCACTAGGTTAGCTCTACTGCTTATGTCACTGCAGTCAGTGGCTTAGCTTTACTGCGTATGTTACTACGGTCACTGTGTTAGCTCTACTGCATATATTACTGTGGTCACTGCATTAGCTCTACTGCATATGTTACTGCGGTCACTACGTTAGCTTTATGCGTATGTCACTGTGGTCACTGGGTTAGCGCTACTGCATATGTGATTGCAGTCACTGGGTTAGCTCTACTGCATTTGTTACTGCAGTCATTGGGTTAGCTCTACTGTATGGTCATCGGGTTAACTCTACTGTGTGTGTCACTGGGGTTACCGGTTTAGCTCTACAACATATATTACTGTGGTAACCATTCTAGCTCTACTGCATATGTTACTGCAGTAACAGGGTTAGCGCTACTGCATATGTTCTCGCTCTTGTTACAGACTGTTTGGTCTGTAATAAATTAATTCTGGGTTCTGTAATCTTAATGATGAAGTATAACCTGAAAAGTTGGCTTTTGAGCTCTGGTTTCGCTCCATTAACTTTGACTCCAGTCAGACACTTATAAACACATGGCAAAAATGTCTGAGACCTCAGACAGAATTATTACAACAAGCTCGAAAGAGAGGGAAGTGTCTGGAGGAAGTGATTCAGAGTCACACTGCCTCATAGATCAGTTGTGTGCCACTAACTCAATATTTCACTGCTTTTTATGGCACAAAACATCATGTGGTGAGGAAAAATCACTTCATCAGAAATGAATACAAACACCAGCATTTGTGTTGTGTGTCCAACACAAATTCTTATGTCCCACAGTGTAAAATGTCAATAAAATAAAATCCCATAAACCATTTTATTCACAACATTTCAGGTTTTACAATTGAAATATTTATTATTTCTTCAAAATTACCAGGACATTTAAACGTGATGGCAGCAACACATCTCAGAAAAATTGGGATGGAGCAGCAAAGGCTTGGAAAAAAGTATTACTACGAAAAATAAAGCATTTTCCAACCAATTAAAGGTGATATGGAGGATCTTTATAAATTCAATTTTTGCAATATTATTTAAAACTGCCTTCCCTGGCTGATAACTGACTATTAATTATGTGTTCTGGGGGAAAAAATGATAATATCCATGATCTGTGGACCCTGTGGGGCCGAAAAAACATCAACCAATCATTTGTAGTAAGTTGTGTACCGGTGAATGTGATCCAGGGGCGCTCCCAGCGTCCATGGTGATGCTCGTCCTCGTGTTTTCCAGGCGTGTTCCCAGACGAAACTGGAAAAGACCGAGGCAGGTCTTATGCATGCACACTATTCAAACAGTCGCTGGCTTCTCAAAATCTTCCATAACATCTATAATTGCACAGTAAGATGTCTGGTGTAAAAGGAAGATTTTAGAAAGTCTGTATTATCAGTGTAAGATGTATTGGATGCTCCTGATCTTCAGAGCCTGGGGCTCAGGTAAACAAAACTCTGCATCACTCACATATTTAACCTAAGTATTCATCAGTGAATAATAATTGTACACGCTAAATTAAACTCATCTGACCACAGTAATTAATAAAAGGGACTTGATTATTGCAGCTGTTTGCCTTATGGTACATTCACATCGGATGCAAATCAGGCATCAGGTGCGAGTGATTACCATGTTAAGTCTATGGAGAGCCGCGTTCAGGCGCGAACAAGCATCTCGCGGCGAGAATGGCGCGACGTGAATGAAGTGAATCGCGCAAATAGCACAGGCGCGAATGACGCAAATTAAGTGCTTGACGCGCAAGTCCCACGAATAGGCGAAGACGCAAATCGGCAGATGAAGTGAACAACGCAGATTTGCGTCCAATGCTCTGGTCGCGGAAGTTGAAAAATTTGAACTTCTGTGAACATTCGCGGCGCGTTAACCAATCAGGGACCTGCTGTAGAAGTGACGTGGTTACGTCGGACTTAACAGGAGGAGATCCCTGCCTCGGAGATCCAGCAAAACAATCATCTAGGCTGTTAGAGTGAACTCGGAGCCAAAAGCTGCAACCTACAACAGCTCTTCTACTTTTATGAAGACAGGAATCAAAAGGATCTATTCCCAAAAACAGCCCTGATAGAAAACACTATAAAAATAAAATAAATATGGCTGTTTAGGCTTTGTGTGACTGTGGTTATAGCTGTTATTTGTGATATGAGCCTGTGACAGAGGCTCGCTCTGATCATCGTGACATCAAGAACACACAAATAAACACAATTAAATATAAAGGGGGTTAACTTTACCAAAATAGTCTATTGAGATATGCTCGTTATATTAGCAGTTATTGCACTCTCCAAAACAACAGAAAATACAGAGCCTGTGACTAGACCAGACCCCAAAACCAGAGCTCATGTACAAGAAATAACCCCAGACTGCCTCAGCTGTGTCTCTGGGTTAATGCTGCTGTACAGCAGTAGTGTCCTGGGGAGAGGTCCTGCAGCCACACGGGACACAGATGACCAAACCGAGACAGGCTCATCTGGGAGTAGCCCTAGCGGCCATGCCCCTCATTTCAAGGGAATGAAGCTACCAATTTGCCTCATTTGCACGAGTGAATTCGCCCTATGCAAGTGAATTCAAAATGGTCACGCGTCCAACTAGATGCGAATGACGCGAATTTGATGCCTGATTCGCGTCCGGTGTGAACGTACCACTAGAGGGAGGGATTTTTATCTTTATGAGGCTTAAGTTAAGGTACGCTAACTGCAGCACATTAATGTCACAGATGTGGGGAACATAATGAAGTAGTTGTAGAACAAAAGTTATTTTTATTTTAATGTTAAACGCAAGTTGTTTGACAGATTGTGAATGGGACACAGCCAACCAGAGTGCTCATTTGAGCACAATGCCTAATGTCGATTCGACATTGGCTAGAACTTGGTCTAACTGGCCTCTACTACATCTAACGGTGCGGAACACACCAAACAGACTTAGGTCGCCAACTGCGTCAAACTGTGCGACAGTGCCCAATGGTTGATAATCGACCCAGTGTGTCCTGGCCTTATCTCAGGTCTCTCTCAGGTTTATTTTATGTGTGTCTTAGATTTATCTCAGGTTTATCTCAGGTCTATCTAATCTCAGGTCTATCTCAGATTTTTCTCAGGTTTATCTCAGATCTATCTCAGGTTTATCTCAGGTTTATCTCAGGTCTATCTAATCTCAGGTCTATCTCAGATTTTTCTCAGGTTTATCTCAGGTCTATCTCAGGTTTATCTCAGGTCTATCTCAGGTTTATCTCAGGTTTATCTCAGGTCTTTCTCAGGTTTATCTCAGGTCTATCTCAGGTTTATCTCAGGTTTATCTCAGGGCTTTCTCAGGTTTATCTCAGGTCTATCTCAGGTTTATCTCAGGTTTATCTCAGGTTTATCTCAGGTCTATCTCAGGTCTATCTCAGGTTTATCTCAGGTCTATCTCAGGTTTATCTCAGGTTTATCTCAGGTCTTTCTCAGGTTTATCTCAGGTCTATCTCAGGTTTATCTCAGGTCTTTCTCAGGTTTATCTCAGGTTTATCTCAGGTTTATCTCAGGTTTATCTCAGGTTTATCTCAGGTCTATCTCAGGTCTATCTCAGGTTTATCTCAGGTTTATCTCAGGTCTATCTCAGGTCTATCTCAGGTTTATCTCAGGTTTATCTCAGGTCTATCTCAGGTTTATCTCAGGTCTATCTCAGGTTTATCTCAGGTCTATCTCAGGTTTATCTCAGGTTTATCTCAGGTCTATCTCAGGTTTATCTCAGGTTTATCTCAGGTCTATCTCAGGTTTATCTCAGGTTTATCTCAGGTCTATCTCAGGTTTATCTCAGGTCTATCTCAGGTCTATCTCAGGTTTATCTCAGGTCTATCTCAGCTATATATCTCAGGTCTATCTCAGGTCTATCTCAGGTTTATCTCAGGTTTATCTCAGGTCTATCTCAGGTCTATCTCAGGTTTATCTCAGGTTTATCTCAGGTCTATCTCAGGTTTATCTCAGGTTTATCTCAGGTTTATCTCAGGTCTATCTCAGGTTTATCTCAGGTTTATCTCAGGTCTATCTCAGGTTTATCTCAGGTTTATCTCAGGTCTATCTCAGGTCTATCTCAGGTCTATCTCAGGTTTATCTCAGGTCTATCTCAGGTTTATCTCAGGTTTATCTCAGGTCAATCTAATCTCAGGTCTATCTCAGATTTTTCTCAGGTTTATCTCAGGTCTATCTCAGGTTTATCTCAGGTCTATCTCAGGTCTATCTCAGGTTTATCTCAGGTTTATCTCAGGTCTATCTCAGGTCTATCTCAGGTTTATCTCAGGTCTATCTCAGGTTTATCTCAGGTTTATCTCAGGTCTATCTCAGGTTTATCTCAGGTCTATCTCAGGTTTATCTCAGGTTTATCTCAGGTCTATCTCAGGTTTATTTCAGGTCTATCTCAGGTCTATCTCAGGTCTATCTCAGGTTTATCTCAGGTTTATCTCAGGTCTATCTCAGCTATATATCTCAGGTCTATCTCAGGTCTATCTCAGGTTTATCTCAGGTTTATCTCAGGTCTATCTCAGGTTTATCTCAGGTCTATCTCAGCTATATATCTCAGGTCTATCTCAGGTCTATCTCAGGTTTATCTCAGGTTTATCTCAGGTCTATCTCAGGTTTATCTCAGGTCTATCTCAGGTCTATCTCAGGTCTATCTCAGGTTTATCTCAGGTCTATCTCAGGTTTATCTCAGTTTTATCTCAGGTCTATCTCAGCTATATATCTCAGGTTTATCTCAGGTCTATCTTAGGTTTATCTCAGGTCTATCCCAGGTCTATCATCTCCAGCTGTACAAACTGTTAAGTAATTGTGAGTGAGTGTGTGCACAGGAAGAGTGGGAGCAGCGGTTTACCGCATGACAGCACAAGCCCACAGATGACTGGCTGCTGTCTCTGAGTGGGCTGCGTGCTGATTGGCTGCTGGGCTGTCTGGAGGGTTTATAAAGAAAATCTTACAGCGTAGCTCCTAAACAGCATCAGGAGCCTAAGGATACAAATCCAACAGTCAGCCAAAGCACCACTGAAGACTGCAGCCAGCAAGGTCAGACCACACTCAGGACCCGGTTTAAGACTGGTCTACATCTGAACAAGGTTTGACGGGAGACATTCCTCAGCTTAGTCCTAGTTTTAGTCCTAGTCCTTACTTCACTTATATTTTGTATGTCTTAGTTAACTCTCTTTGTAGTCCTGTGTAATGCTGTAGTCCTGGTTTAGTCCAGATTTAGTTCTTGTTTAGAGTAGGTTTAGTCCAGGATTAGTCCAGGGTTATTTATGCTGTAGTCCTGGTTTAGTCCATGGCTATTTCTGCTGTAGCCTTGGTTTAGTCCTGGTTTAGTCCAGATTTAGTTCTGGTTTAGTCCTGGTGTTTGGATAGGCTCTAAGCTCTTGTGTTGTCAGTGTATGTGGTCCAGACTCCTCCTCTGTTCATTGAGGGCTGGAATTATGAAGTAAATGAATACTTCTTTTTAAAGACTTTACAGTAGGAGGGAGCCGACCTGTGATTGACTGAGAGCGAAGTGGGTGGGCAGCTGCGTTTGATTGGACAATTAGCAGAAGGAAACTGTAGGCTGAAATGACAGTGCAGAGGGAGGTGCTGCTGTTCACTGGTTTCTCAGAGCAAAAGTGGACATTCCTGTACTACAGTAGCGTAGAGCATGTCATGGGATTTGTAAGGAACTGTGGACAGAGACACAAAGGGTTGTTCTTAAGTCTGTATATTAATATATACGTTGTACATTTCCAGTAGTGGGAGAAGTACTCAACTTCTTTATTTAAGTAAAAGTACAGACAATGGAGCAAAAATTTACTTATGTAAAATTTCTACTTACTGTAACTAAAAGTATACAAGTACTCACTTTCAAATGTACTTGCGAGTAATAAAGTACAATTATTTTGCACAGACTGAACAACTCATTAATGTGGGAAATGTGAGGTACTTTGCTGAAAAAAATGTGCTGATTACAGATAAAATTAACAAACCAGTGCAGCCAAAGAGACTGAATCTGTCGGTGAGGTCTTCTGCCTTTTTTATTCTAATGTATTTAAAGGAGAACTACTTTACTGCGTCTTTTATATTTAGGAACTGTGTCTACAATAAGGACATGACAAAAACACATGACTTTAAACCCAAACTCAAAATACTTTTTTACTTCAAACCAACTCATAAAGGTAGTGGAGTGAAAAGTATAGATAGTTGTTTTAAAATGTAGTGAAGTAAAAGTAAAAAAGTGCCCCTTGTAAAATTTAGTAAAGCACAGATACATGAAATCTGTAATTAAGTAACTAAGTACTTTTACTTTGTTACATTCCACCACTGTACATTTCACCCTGATGTTTTTATGGGTGACTAATTGGAATGAAACTCTTTGATCCTGTTCAAAAAAATCCAGCCCAGTGCAAAGACTGCCCTGCCTCTGAAAACTGATCAAAGATTAATATACAAATCTTTACAAATGACTTTCTGAATGGATTAAATTATGTGTGTACTGTGCTATATTTACACAGCACAAAGCTTTAGCAGCAGTAGTGTGCTTGAAATAACCTCACTTATTTTGTAAAATGATGTTTATCACTTACATTGACAAACATTTCAAACTAAACCAGAGCTAGTGCCTGGACTGAACCCAAAATCAAACCAGAGATGAGCTAGGACCAAACTGAATACTGCGACCTGAGCAGATGGACTGCTCATGATTACCATGAGCAGGAGCAGCTCCAGCCTGTAGCAGCTCAGAGCTCAGAAGAGGGGCACGACAACTCACCCCCAAGTCAAGCTTGTCCCAAGAACCAAACCAGGTCTAAACTGTCTTAGGAAAGATGTGGTTCTCTTTAGACAATAAAAGCCTTTGTATCAATTTTACAATCTCCTGCTACCTTAGCTGTGGTGCATTCGAGCCCTATGGTGCATTTGAGTGGTGTGGGAGTGTCTGTAATGATGGACTCTTGTGTGCTGTGTAATTGAGCAGGTTAAATGTAGAAGGCATGCAAAGCCACAGCCTGCTCTGGCTCCACACACGCCCTTCATACGGCTATATTTACCAGAAACTATAAAGTTCTGAGAGCCTCTGGCTCAGTCCTGGTTCCAGTCCTGGTTTAGTCCTGATCTAGTGCTGGTTCAGTCCTGGTTTGGTCCTGGTTTAGTCCTGGTTCAGTCCAGGTTTAGACCTGGTTTAGTGCTAGATTTAGTTAAGTTGAGGTATACTTTAGTCCTGCTTAAGCCCTGGTTTAGACCTGAGTTAGTCCTGGTCTAGTTCTGGTTTCAGTTCCATTGTGACATTGTGTGTGTGTGTTTTTTTTTTTTTTTTTTTTCTTCTTTTGGACAGGATGAAGGTGGCTCTGTTCATCGTACTGCTCTTCACCACTGTCCTCTGTCGACCGGTCAGTCACTTCCTCTACATCTTCACCGTGTTAGCATTAGCTCCACCCACTCCACCAAATTAGGAGACTTCCTCTAGATATGCAGACAAGATGAAGGTTACACTGGCTGTGAGATGATTTTCAGAGGAAAAAATAGTCCATGTGAGAGTTATATCAGTTTTAGTGAGCGTTTTGGGTTAAATCAGTGGAGTACCGTAGTACTGACGGGCCCCAGTACAGGTTTTAATAATGGGCCCTTATGTTACAGTATGAAGCACTTTCAGTGAGTCTATACATCCACTTATCATACTTAAAGTTGTAAAAAGTACACTGAAATTTCTTGAAGTCCACTAATAGTTAAAGAAAAATTATTCAAACATGTTGGTGCCACAAACAATTTGATGTACATTTTTGTTTATAACTAAATCTTGTAAGCATTATATTGTGACGATATTATGCATATCATACAATTTAAATATTTTTTAAATCATACACTTGTTTTTAAATGAGTCATGCTTGCAGTGTAATTTATAGCCCAGAATGAAAATAATCCACTAAAACTGAATATAATTAAGAACTCCCCTTCATGTCCAGGGCCCCAGTGCACAGCCTGATGCTACACCCCTGGGTTACATGGTCCAGTTCATTGCATTTGTGTTCAGCTGTAACAGCAACACACAGACAGTGTTTTGTTAAGAGACTTGTTTAAAGAGACATTCATTAATGTATCTTAATCATCTTCTGGAAGTGACTGGAACCTATCCCAGCAGCTATGGGCCTCAGCCAGGAGGACAGTGGCCAGTTAGTCACAGGGCTGCTGATACAGATACATACACAGACAACCATTTACTCTGACATTCACAAGAGGACATGAAGAGTCACTCTTTTAACAGCTGAATGTTTTTGGACAGTAGGAGGAAGTCACTTGGAGGGAACCCACAGTAACAGAGGGAGGACATGCAGATTCCATCCAGAGAGATTGTGTGGCGGCCTGAGGAACAAACTCATGAGCCCCCTGCTCTAATGGCTCTGCTGCAGTGCCGCATAAAGACAGTCTTTATACAAAAACATTTTGAGTGAAAACCTGCTGACTGTAGCCTCACAAGGACTCACTCACACACACTTGATGCTGCTTTATTATTGAATGAAGGTCACCAACAGTTCACTATAAGTTGCTCAGTACAGTGTGCAGGACTCCATGGGTCAAATGTGAGCTGCTGTGGTGTTGTGGGTTGGTCCAGTGTTCTCTGATGTACAGCTTTGGGTAGAGCCCAGAAGCAAAGAGATTTAGAAGTGCTGAGGTCCTTGTATGCCAAGAAAGAAAAAAACAAAAGAAATATATTGCCCTAACATTAGATTAAATATTACATTTTGGACAGATGTAATTTCTTGTAAATTTTGAATTTATAATGTCATATTTGTACATATCTATAGCATGAGTAGGACTATGGTTAGCCTACAGAGTTGACTTTGTTTCTGACCCCGAATCACACATTTAAAAGTAAAGACAGGGCCAAAGAGAGACCTGAAGGAGAAAAATGCTATGGCAAAGTGTATTACAACAAAGGGCTATGTACCCTTATGAATTATGTCAGTATTGTCAATATTTAAACTGTATATTCTAGTGTGCCACTGGGTTGCATTTAGAGATGCTAGAACTCAACTTATAGAAGTGCTGTAGCTCCCTGAAAAATGGTCTAGCTGTGCCTATGTTAGAGCCTACAGCAGAGAATGCAGGTGGCGACTGAGCCTTGTTTGTGTTTCAGGCAAGGAAGGTTTCTGTCAGCAGCTCAGAGAGCTCAGAAGAAGTGGTGAGTACAAGCACTGTGTTGCAAAACAATCTTCAGCTTTTATGGCCAACTATACTGACAGTAACAGTGTGTCAGTGGCTCATCCTTAAGTCTCTGAATGTTCTACCACATGAGCAGTTCTGTTCTGTTGTGTCCCAGATGAGACGTCCTGCTGGTGCCCTCAGGAAACAGGCCACACTGGTCTCTCAGTCACAGTCCTCCTCAGTACAGGTGAGTAAAGCAGGCTAAACCAGGACTAAACCAGGACTAAACCAGAATAAACCAGACTTAACCACACTAAACCAGCCTAAACCAGGACTAAACCAGGATTAAATCAGAACTAAACCAGGACTATATCAGAATAAACCAGTCTAAACCATGACTAAACTAGCCAAAACCAGACTAAAACCAGGACAAAACTAGGACTAAACCAGACTAAAACCAGGACTAAACCAGCCTAAACCAAACTAAACCAGCCTATACCAAGACTAAACCAGGAAAGTCTGTTGGTTCACTTCTTCGTGGCTTTTTTGCGTGACTTCCACTGCTGTTTTACTTCCCTTAATGCCCGGCTACGGTGGCTTCTTTGTAGTTGGGCCGATCGGGGCCGGTTCATATTCACACCGTAAGCGAACCGTACCAGAGTCCGTTTGGAAGCGGACTGAGACCACCTCTTCAGATGGGTCTCAGTCCGCTTGTTTGGTCCAGACCCGAGTTCACATGAGTGTATTCACACCAGCACACTTGGTCCAGACTAACGTGGGAAACGAACTCTGGTCCGTTTTACCAGACCAAACGAGGCAGGTGTGAATACGCTGTAAACCAGACTAAACCAAATTAAACCAGGACTAAACCAGCACTAAACTGGGACAAAACCAGCCTAAACTGAGACTAAACCAGAACTAAACCTGTCTAAATAAATCTAAACCAGGAATTCACCAGGCTAAGACAGGATTAAATCAGGACTAAACCTGGGCTAAACTACACTAAAGCAGTACTAAACCAGCCTAAACAAGTCTAAACCAGACAAACCCGGGACTGAATCAGATTAAACTGGGGCTTAAAAGGACTAAATCAGAGCTAAACTACGAGTAAACCAGACTAAACTAGGCTAAACCAGCACTTAACCAGAACTACTGCAGGACTACTCCAGGACTACTCAAGGACTGAACCATAACAGATGTTTCATGTTAAATTAGCTGAAACATTTAGGTTGAGTCGTCAGGTGGTCCTCAAACTCCATTTAGAGCATGTAAACAGCTACGGTAGTCCTGCAGGGACATGCTGTGGAACAAAATCAAGTTCATTCAGTGAAGTCCAAAACCAAAATGTTCTGTTGATAATGTTGTTTCAGCAGCTGTCAGCGTCCACCAGCTTCGATGACAGCACTGAGAGCTCCGACGAAGAGGTGAGACATGCCCAGCAAACATAGTACTGCTCTTAGTACAAGTACTGTAGTCAGGTTAGGACCTAAATGTTCTACATATACTGTAGACAGGCCAAGATAAAAAAGAAAAAATAGAAAACACTGCTTTGGGCCTGAAGCGGGTTACAGTCTGGATATTTGCAAGTTTATAGATGGTGGGAGCTGGAGCACTGATTGGGGATGGGGGGCATTGTCTCCTGGCCTTTTTGTTTTCACTGATGTAGACATTTTTCTATTTTACAAGCTTCCTGTAAATGTACCTGCAACTCAGCAGCCCGCGAACAGCCTTACTTGTGCTCTTATATGACGTCAAAGGGGATATATGAGGCAAAATCAACTTTTTTGAGCTTTCTACCATGTTATAAAGTTGTTCCCTCATCAAAAACATGCCTTGTAAAATGGCATTATACAAAATTTTTAAGGAAGTGACATCCTTTTTCCCCACTGATTATGCTCAAAAGCCCACAACAGAGCTGCACTCTGCTGCCTTCTGCTGGTCTCTTCACCTGTTTTCTTTAAGGCACCAGTAGAAACTGGTTGCCCCAGTGGCACTGCTTGAAAGATGGGTCAAATGCAGAGAACAAATTTCCCCACAGAGACAATAAAGTCTATCTTACCTTACCTTAAAACTCAAGCTGACACTCTGGTGTGGTTTCTAAGACCAGACTTGTGCAGCTCTTTCAAAAATGTACTTATTAAATGTGCAATAGAAATACAATGGACTGGATTAGATGATTTCAATAATATTCAGGCTTCAAATGAGCTGAAGCTGAGCGGACAGCTGAAAGAGAGTACAGATTTCAAAAAAAAAAAAAAAAAAAGGTCTGAAACTAGAGTCAGCCACTGGACAACCAACTTTTAGGTCATCCTATTTGAGAATCAGTGTTTAAATGTTACATATGATGTTTTTGTGGCAGGCAACTGCTGAGGTTCCAGTGCAGATGAAGTCCAACTCAGGGTCTGTCTCTGAGGGCTCTGACTCATCAGTGTCTGCCACGGCCTCCTCCTCCACCAACAGCCAGGACAGCACAGTCAGTGAGGATGATGATGATGATGATGATGATGAAAAAGAGGAGGAAGACGAGACAGAGGAGAGTGTAAGTACACATAAAACCACAGCTCCTCACTTCTCTTGCCTACAGCTTTTGGTCTATGTAGAACAGTCAGCAGCAGTCTAAGCAGAGATGCCCAGACTTTCCACTCCCATGACACTTTCTTCAGCTCCTCCAGGGAAATTCCAAGGTGTTCCCAGGCCAGCCGAGACACACAGTCTCATCTAGTCCTTTTGTTCGTGACCCAAAGCACATGGCCACAGGTGAAAGTAGGAACATAGATTGACCGGTAAATGGAGAGCTTAGCCTTTCAGCTCAGCTTCTTTTTCACCACAACAGACCGATACAACGACCTGCATTACTGCAGACGCTGCATCAGTCCGCTTGTCAATCTCACGCTCCATCCCCACTGTAAACAAGAGATCCCTAAACTGCTCCGCTTGAGGCAAGAGCTCTCCTCCAACCTGGAGAAGGCAAGCCACCCTTTTCCAGTCGAGAACCATGGCCTCAAACTTCAGGTGCTGATTCTCACCCCAGCTGCTTCACACTTCAGAGATTAAATCCTGTGTTCCCAAACTGGATTTCCTCTGGCCCCTAGCTGCACTTTGAAATTCTGTTCATAAAAATTATGAACAGAACCAATGACAAAGGGCGTTGAACGGTTTGCCAGAATTTTTTGGCGGCCAACTGATAGTCATCTTCCAGGGCCTCCCCTAACTCTTCTCAGACCCAAGTTTTTGCCTCCACAACTGCCTGGGCTGTGACTGGGAGTCTTTCTTCAGCTTGAAGGCATCCCTTACTTCTGGTGTCCACCACCTGTCTCAGAGCGGCTGCATTGGCAACAGAGGTAGAGAACACGGTCCACTCAGACTCAGTGTCTGCAGCCTCCTTTGGGAACAGGTCAAACCTCTTTGAGAGAGGGCTTAGCCAGACGCACCTAATAGGCCCTTAAAATACCTTTGGGTCTGTCGAGTCTGTCCATCTTCCTCTTCTGCCAGCACATCCAACTCATGATGTGTTAACAGCTCTACCCCTCTTTTTACCTCAGTGTTCAAGACATTCGGCTGAACCTCAGATGACATGACCACAAAGTCGATCATTGACTTCCTGTCTAGGGTTTCCTGGTTCTTGAACACTGTGGGGCATATATAGACGATCTTGGTGCAGGCAATGGCGGAGACGGAGACGTCAGGGGGCGTGTCCAGATCGATCTTGTCCCTACTTAAACGGTGTAGACATTGGTCTGAAGAGGCTGAACTTGGGCTGGGAAAAAGTTCAAAGAGGCCGCGCTTCAGTGTGAGAGGCGTGTTTGCTCTGAACCAATCAAAGCTCACTCACAGCACATGAAGAGAGGATCAGTAATATGAGGATAAAAACATTTAGCATTTTATAGACTTCGTGGGGCATTTAATAATAATACTAATACTACTAATTATAATAATAATAATAAGTCACGCTATAGTTAATAAACATTACATGAGCCCCATAAATCTAGCTGTTTTCGAACCATGGTGAGGAGGAGACGCATGAGGAGGAGACTGGTAGAGGAGAGGACAGAGGGAGACAGGTGAGAGGAGGTGAGAGGAGAGGACAGAGGGAGACAGGTGAGAGGAGAGGACAGAGGGAGACAGGCGAGAGGAGGTGAGAGGAGAGGACAGAGGGAGACAGGTGAGAGGAGAGGACAGAGGGAGACAGGTGAGAGGAGGTGAGGGGAGAGGACAGAGGGAGACAGGCGAGAGGAGAGGACAGAGGGAGACAGGTGAGAGGAGAGGACAGAGGGAGACAGGTGAGAGGAGAGGACAGAGGGAGACAGGTGTGAGGAGAGGACAGAGGGAGACAGGTGAGAGGAGAGGACAGAGGGAGACAGGTGAGGGGAGAGGACAGAGGGAGACGGGTGAGGGGAGAGGACAGAGGGAGACTGGTGAGAGGAGAGGACAGAGGGAGACAGGTGTGAGGAGAGGACAGAGGGAGACAGGTGAGGGGAGAGGACAGAGGGAGACAGGTGTGAGGAGAGGACAGAGGGAGACAGGTGAGAGGAGAGGACAGAGGGAGACAGGTGAGGGGAGAGGACAGAGGGAGACGGGTGAGGGGAGAGGACAGAGGGAGACTGGTGAGAGGAGAGGACAGAGGGAGACAGGTGTGAGGAGAGGACAGAGGGAGACAGGTGAGGGGAGAGGACAGAGGGAGACAGGTGAGGGGAGAGGACAGAGGGAGACAGGTGAGAGGAGAGGACAGAGGGAGACAGGTGAGGGGAGAGGACAGAGGGAGACAGGTGAGGGGAGAGGACAGAGGGAGACAGGTGAGGGGAGAGGACAGAGGGAGACGGGTGAGGGGAGAGGACAGAGGGAGACAGGTGAGGGGAGAGGACAGAGGGAGACGGGTGAGGGGAGAGGACAGAGGGAGACTGGTGAGAGGAGAGGACAGAGGGAGACAGGTGAGAGGAGAGGACAGAGGGAGACAGGTGAGGGGAGAGGACAGAGGGAGACAGGTGTGAGGAGAGGACAGAGGGAGACAGGTGAGAGGAGAGGACAGAGGGAGACAGGTGAGAGGGAGAGGACAGAGGGAGACAGGGTGAGGGGAGAGGACAGAGGGAGACTGGTGAGAGGAGAGGACAGAGGGAGACAGGTGTGAGGAGAGGACAGAGGGAGACAGGTGAGAGGGAGAGGACAGAGGGAGACAGGTGAGAGGAGAGGACAGAGGGAGACAGGTGATGAGGAGAGGACAGAGGGAGACAGGTGAGGGGAGAGGACAGAGGGAGACAGGTGAGAGGAGAGGACAGAGGGAGACAGGTGAGAGGAGAGGACAGAGGGAGACAGGGTGAGAGGAGAGGACAGAGGGAGACAGGTGAGAGGAGAGGACAGAGGGAGACAGGTGTGAGGAGAGGACAGAGGGAGACAGGTGAGGGGAGAGGACAGAGGGAGACGGGTGAGGGGAGAGGACAGAGGGAGACAGGTGAGAGGAGGTGAGAGGAGAGGACAGAGGGAGACAGGTGAGGGGAGAGGACAGAGGGAGACAGGTGAGAGGAGAGGACAGAGGGAGACAGGTGAGGGGAGAGGACAGAGGGAGACGGGTGAGGGGAGAGGACAGAGGGAGACAGGTGAGGGGAGAGGACAGAGGGAGACAGGTGTGAGGAGAGGACAGAGGGAGACAGGTGAGGGGAGAGGACAGAGGGAGACGGGTGAGGGGAGAGGACAGAGGGAGACAGGTGAGAGGAGGTGAGAGGAGAGGACAGAGGGAGACAGGTGAGGGGAGAGGACAGAGGGAGACAGGTGAGAGGAGGTGAGAGGAGAGGACAGAGGGAGACAGGTGAGAGGAGGTGAGAGGAGAGGACAGAAGGAGACAGGTGAGAGGAGAGGACAGAGGGAGACAGGTGAGAGGAGGTGAGAGGAGAGGACAGAGGGAGACAGGTGAGAGGAGGTGAGAGGAGAGGACAGAGGGAGACTGGTGAGGGGAGAGGACAGAGGGAGACAGGTGAGGGGAGAGGACAGAGGGAGACTGGTGAGAGGAGGTGAGAGGAGAGGACAGAGGGAGACGGGAGAGCCACGGCCCTGTGACGTAGCCTATGTCACCTATGCCACGCAGTATGAGATCTGCTCTTGAGGTAGACAATAATTATTATTATTGATGTAGCCTATTTATTTTGGCTTTACAGTGGAAAAACAATCACATAAAGCCCTCACATTAAGTAAAAATAAAGCCAATCAAACAAAAAAAATATAGGCTAGTCTAGAGGAAAATAATCTCTTAGCAGTAGCCTATAAAAAAGAGAAAATAAGGCACTAATCAAAGGACAACAACAATAATAATACGAAATAATATATTAATAAGCATAAAAAGCATTTACATTTTTGCATTACATCCAAGCAAGCGAACTGTGCCATTTTACGCAAAATGGATGCGTTTGTCTCTCATCCATAGAATGCGTGATCAATTACTGCGTCTTAATGAAAGTGAACTGTCGCTTCTCAGGGCGCAGGTTAGAACAGTGCAGCGGGACTCTGCTCAACTGAATTTTTTAGTTGGATTTACGCTACCTCTGCGAACTTGGCCAAAGGGGAAAAGTGAAAAGTGAAAGGGGAAAGACCTCGGGTTGAAGCGCTGCTGCTGCTAAAAGAAATGCGTGCTGGAGAGGCTTTTACGCACAGAAAAAACCAGCCACTGGTTATTGTATCCTCATGTAGCCCAGAGGCAGGTGCCATATTAACTCCTTTCAACTGTTACATATTGAAAACAAATATGTTCATGAGGCAATGCACAGCAATTTGTATCTTCAATTTGCATAGATTTTATATGGATATTTTTCAAACATGGTGCGTTGCACTGTCACATGGTCCACTCCATGCACAGAATATAAATGAATAAAGGGGAACAGTGGAATCGATGTGACATTTCTCTCCAAGTGCACAACAGTAGTTAGGCCTAAATCATTTTTTTTTTAATACTTTTATTTTATTGACTTTATATTCAAGGTTCAGATGAAGATGTTTCTTCTTTCCTGTGTTCTAATTTCCAAAAATACACAGAGGACAAAACATTTTTTATTTTCAAAATTACAATTAGCCTGAATGATCCAGTGTGTGAGGGCACACAAACGACCTAACATGAGTTAAAGGGGCTTATTCTGGATAGGATGAAAATGTATGACAGCAAATAAAAAACAGGTATCATGTGAACATATGTAAAGTTCTTCAAAACATGTGCTTTCAGGAAACAGAGGAGGAGGAGTCCAACAGCTCAGAGTCTGGCCAGGCCTCCACCATATCCCCCGCCACTCTTTCTCCTGTGATTGTTACAGAAGACACTACCCCGGCAATCGCTACCGATGAGACGACCCCTGACCCCATCGAGCCCATCATCATCACAGATGACACAGCAGACACAGGTCGTGGGGACAGTCTGGGCCAATACCCAAGTGAGTACAAGTCCATCGTGTACGTGGAGGACAAGTCCTACCACACTATGCCGGATCAACACAAGTCCTGGGACTACTCCAGCAAGAAGAGCACCTACAAACCAGCCCATGGCAATGAGGTGCACAAGGCCTTCAAGGTCTACAAGGTAATGGTCTTTTTATTTCGGCTGTAAACAACATAACTAAAGGTTTAGGAAAGGGCAGTAATCAATTGTGAAATGAATCTTTTGCTGTGGACAGGGTTTCTGCTGAGTTCAACAAGTTAAATTTAAGACTGTTTTAGACCGTTTTATGATGATAGTTTAAGAAAATGAAGGCCTATTTCACAAGCATGCAGTGTATAAAAATGTACAAAAATGTGCAAGTGCCTCAAAACATTCTGATCTTGGTAAGTAAAGAGCTGGCCTTGCAACATTAATGCACCTTTGAGCATTTAAGAGGGCATTTCTGAATAAGCTTGTGAAAACAGGCAGTTGCATCAAATGTACGTGACATAATTAAGACCGGCTTAGAGGTATTTAAGACCTAATACTCTGCATCTTGGCAGATTTAAGACTTTTTAAGGCCTTAAATTCAAATTTTTAAATTTACGAACTATTTTAGACTTTTAAAACCATATAGCAACCCCGTGTGGAAATCAATCCCTGTCTGGTTCCAGAATTAGCATAGTATAGCATTAGCATAATTACCATTACAAATATGGTATTGTTTAGCAACATAACTCTAAATGGCAGATTTTCATGAAATTTAAAAAAAATGCATGATCAACTTGCTCCTTCAGTCCTCTTTACTGTCAGTCAGTACAATTGTTCCTTCCTTCCTGTATACCTGAACCTGTTTGTGTGGCCAGGGCGTGCAAGTTCACCAGGAGCTGCTGGAGGAGGACGCCAGCACTCCGGACGTGGAGACACAGGGCCTGGACACATCCTCGGGCTCATCCCAGGACCCAAGCCCCCGCCAGACCTCACTACCACAGGACAATGGCGTCAGTGAGAGCAGTAGTACCAGCGATAACATGAGCGAGAGCACCGAGAGCACCAGTGACAGCTCTGGAAACACAGCAGAAGACGAGCAGGCAAAGTGAGAGACACCAGTAAATAAATAACCAGACATTCACTCAGTATTTTTAAAATCACATAACAGCTATGCATCAGGGCTGGCTCAGTTTTCTAGTGCAATCTCAAGTCAGTTGAATTAAATTTGATTTCTATAGCCAAGTACCACAACAGTCGCCTCAAAGGGCTTCACAAACAGTTAATCAAACATAATCACACAATCAACACAAACAATAACTACACTAAAGACATCCCTGTCCTTAGACCGTCCTTCTTGGTAAGGAAAAGCCCCTAAAAAAACCCACCTGTGGGAACAAAAGAACAAACCTTATGGCGATTGTACTGAAGGAGAGGTGCCCACTTAAACACAAGTACTGTGCGTGCACCAAATCTGTGTCCTGTCTGTGTCCATGTTTCCTGTTTTATTTTGAAGGTATAGTTGCTCTTTGTCTTTTTCTGTTTTACATATCAGTCATGTCTCTCTTTGTGTGTGTCAGAGCTGACAGCGCCAGCACCAGTGAGGAGTCCCAGGACCAGGAGAGCCAGAGCAGTGAGGAGGCCACAGCCACACCAGGGGCCGCCGACAGCCAATCAGATGAAAGCGACAGTGACGAGAGCCTAGAGGAGGATGCACTGCAGGCCAACGCCACAACCGACATGCCAGTGGTCATCACTGCCAAATAAGCCCCGTCCAGTCAGAGCACAGAGAAAGACTGTATGAGTCACGAAACAAAATGACCATACGCAACCAGCATATCAAATATCTATGTGCGTTTATAACCACTGAATTATTTATTTGAATTATGTTGAGAGCAGTAATTTTATAATGACTAAGCCAGTTTGTCCGAATGAATACATTTATTCACGTACATGAGCGTCTGCCTAGTTAGACTGACTTATCTCTTAAGTCACTTTGTTCACACACATGCTCATGACTGATTGTATTTTTGAAAATGCTGATTCACAGAGCGCTCAAAGGCAATGCAGGTGAGCTAACTAACACCACTAACACAGAATCCTGGAAGAAAAAAGAGACAGCATTTTTAAACAGATGTGTTTTCAGAGCAGCACATGAAGAGCAGATGAACTCAGCAGCGTGCATTGTTTTTGTGTCTGTCCTCTCCTGGACTCATGTCAGTGCTGATGGTGATTTTAAAAAAATACTTCATAATTAGATTCAACATAGTGCACTACACTGTGGCTGCACATTCCAAATGAATCATTCTGACCATATTTTTCCAATTTCTCTGTTCTTTGTTCTCATTAAACCAAAGAATATCCAGCACTTTTGCCATAACTACTTGCCTTTATTAAACATGACACATAAATGGGCCAATTACATCCAAGTATTCACTGGCTTTCATGTATTTTTGTATATATTTTTTTATAATGTCTTTTAACAATCACACATGTATTAATTATACAATAACAGTGTCAATAAATTCTCTAAAATGGGAACAAAGGTGTTATCAGCTTGAGGTGAGAGAACTAATCCTGTGTCTTTTGACCTTAGGGCCAATAAAACACTAATGAGGTTGAAAAAAGAGCTTCATATTTCAGTGTTTATTCATGTAGCTGTGTATGCATGTGTAAGTCAAAAATATAAGTTATAACAGCATTTTGTCAGTGTATAGGGACTGCAGTTTTTAAAGAGCGTTCTCTACAATCTGTACTGTCATTTTGTACCATTTGTAATGTTGAGACATCTATTACAGTGAATAAACATTCCTCTTTGTCTCCTATCAAAGATGTTTTTAGTAATTCTTTAAATTATTTTAATTTCATAAAATGATTTTGGGACATATTCAGAAGAATATTTTCTTTTCCTTGCATGAAAAAAACAAAACAAAATCAGCATCACTTTTATTTTCTAGCTGTCAAGCTTTTTGACTTACTGCTCAGGCCTGGAGCTGATGATGTAAGAGGTTTACTCTGAACTGGATAAAAGGTCAGGATCTTCCCGGTTGAGGTTGGTTGTAGAGGGTTTGTGGAGGTTTTGCGGGCAGATCAACAGTGAGGCTGATGAAAGACAGAAGGATTCACGGCCAAGCTCTGTGGCAAGTTGTCAAATCCAGCACCAGTGCTGCTGAAGAGTCTAGTTGCTGGCTCTACATTAGGAGGAGAGATGTGTCTGGGCCTCTAAGCAGCAGCAGTAGGAGCAGAGTAAGTGGGGGATCCAGAGCAGACTGAAGCACACCTGGGACGCCAGATGCCACTGATGAGCCCTCTGAAAATGTTGTGGGCCGATCATCAAAACCGTGTTTAAGGAAGGTGCCCTCCTGATGACTCCAGTGAAGCCAGTGATCCTCTACACTCAGCTAAAGAGCCTCTGCCAAAACCCATGGCATAAAGGACATAATATTTTGTAGGATTGTTTCACTTAGACCTTTCTCTGAACAGATAGAGACCCTCTCAGATCCTGGTGCTTGGTTTCAATTTTTCATACCAAGTCAGTTTAACTGCTACTCAGAAAGAAGGAATCATTTCATTGCTTCTAAAGCAATGAAGGCCAATATAAAAATTCAGAAAATATTAAAAACTGGAGACCAATAACACTCCAACATTATGATACAAAAATACTTGCAAAATGCTCAATTATTATACAATTATTAGAGATTATAGAAAACTATGAAAGAACAAAGGATTCATCTTCATTGGTGACTTGGAGAAAGCCTTTGATAAAATAATAATAATAATATTTAATCACAGTAATTTGTCAATCAACTGGATTAAAGTGTTATACAATGACACAATATGAAAGATAATCAATAATGGTTACATTTTAAAGTCTGTGACAATAATAAGAGGAGTGAAAAAGGGTCACCTTATCTATTAATAATAGCTGTGGAATTACTGGCTATTAAAGTAACATCTACTTAAGCCATAGAATGTCGTAAAAGCTGTAATGTGGAGGCAAGCTCTATGGGTGGACCCCAACATGCCTCCTCACAGCCTCAACTCCTCAATTCCTTGCTGTAAGCCCTGCCCAAAGAAGAAAGAGGCACATAGGAAAGAACATGTCTCCCCTCTGTGGGCAGGGCTTACAACAAGGAATCGACGAGTTGAGGCTGTGAGGAGGCATGTTGGGGTCCACCCTATGTATGCAGATGTATGTTACATTACGTATTACGTATAAGTATTATGTTGTTCTATGTATGCTACTGGGCACTTGAATTTCCCTTGACGGGATGAATAAAGTATTTCTTTCTATCTATCTATCTATCTATCTAGATGATACTTGTCATGCCCCTGTCTGTGTCCATGTTTCCTGTTTTATTTTGAAGGTATAGTTGCTCTTTGTCTTTTGGTTTGTTAGTTTTTCTTTCTGTCGGTTCTCATTCTTTATTTTATTAAAAACTTATTCACGACTTTCCAACATGAAAGATCACATGAACACCCCACAAAGCCGTTTGATTTATATACATCGGAACTGTAGAAGCAACAGGAACTGTCTGAGTTCTGAAATAGGGACTTGCATGTTGGTGGAAATTAACAGTGAGTTGTGAATGGTAAAATGTTAAAGATCATTTTTGGGAGATAATGTTATGGAAATGTCTGTTTTTGTGCTACACCAGACTTTCTATTTAGCTCACTATAAGCTTCAACATTCAACAGATTCAACTATAAGCTAGCTATACGCTTCAACCGGTACCTCTAATTTGTTTGTGGAACATAATCAGAAGCCACAAACAGATAATGAGATAGAACTCTATTTTAACATTTCCAGGTTCCCACTGTCCGACTAAAAAGGACATGAATGTGTAAACGTGTTCTGCCCTCAGAGAAAGGATTATTAAAAAAAAAAAAACAACTGAAAAAAACCATATCTTGTTACAGAACTTAGACCTCTGATCTGTTACCAAATTTGTAAAAATAAACTGAGATACAATTTGTGTCCTCAACTGCATTTTTACTTTTTAGTGGGTAGGCCTCAGCCCATTTGCTGAAATAATCAACCCTGACATAAATACTATATATAATAAAAAATACTTTGAGACAAAACCTGGACAAAGTTAAAATTCACCCACTTCCTAATATCAAACCTGGCCAGTAGTAGCGACTAATTATTACTTTTCCCACCCAAAATTACCCCGAATGCATGTTTTGTGAAAATCACAAAAGATTTCACTTGCTTTAGTGACAGATGTCACTACCTTTAAAAAAAACAAAAAAAACAAAAAGGGAGGTGGTGTGTGTGTGCCTTATTTAAGGATGATTTAGTTACCCACAGGCTGTCATTTGGGGTGTTTCCATCATTTGAGTATGTATCTTTCAAAATGGAGCTAAAAATATCTCCATCTATAATTTTATATATAATATATATATATATAATATATATAATCATATACAAGCCACCCCAACACTGTCAAAGTTTTATTGATGATTTTACTCAGATGCTTTCAGTTGTCTGCACAGACTTTGACTGTATAGTCATTACAGGTGATTTTAATGTACATGTGGATAATGTCTGTGACAGAAATGCTAAGAACTTTGTGTGTGAAACCTTTGGCCTTACTCAGCAGTGAGTGAGCCCACCCACACCAGAGGCCACACTCTGGACCTGCTCATTATGAAAGGTGTTAATATGACGTTGCTTTGTCTTATCATTTGTGTGCCTTTTTTGACCTGTCTGTTATTTCCAAACCAGCTACTGGTACTGCAGTTGTCCAGAGGAGACACATAAATCATAGCACGGAGACTCTGTTTATGGAAATAATTAGGTTTGAAAATACATCATGTTCTAATGTTGATCAGTTGTTGAACTCCTATACTTATTGTTCTTAGTGTTCTTAATGTTCTGGACACCATTGCGCCTATTAAGGTTAAAATGGTTAGAAATAGGCAGAAAGCGCCATGGAGAAATGAGGACTCGGTCAGGGCACAGAAAAGGAGTGCCGAAGGGCCGAACAAAAATGGCACAAGTCAAAGTTCCAAGTTCATTATGACATATACAAATAAATGTTGAATGTTTTCAATCAAATTCTGCATAGAACAAGGGAAAGGTATTTTTCTGAATCATTACAAACTGCAGTAACAACTCACGTGTCCTGTTTGCTACAGTGAACATTGCCTTTAGAACTCATTTCCACATCTAAGTGCAATGAGTTTGCAAGATTTTTTAATGACAAGGTTCAGAGTATTAAACATGCTATAAACTGCTGACATACTTCACCCTTGTCACTGACAAAACAGTCCAAGAGATCATCTCCAGTCTGAGTTCATCCACATGCTGCCCCGATGTGTTACCCACTAGATTTCTAAAATCTGTGCTGAGTACCCCAACTTTCTAATTTAGTTAACATCTCACTGCAGTCTGGGACATTTCCAAGGGCCTTGAAAACTGCTGTCATCAAACTTCTCCTAAAGAAGAACAGTCTTGATGCCACAGTACTGAACAACTATTGGCCCATATCAAACCTGCCGTTTTTAGGTAAAGTCCTTGAGAAAGTTCTATACCAACAACTTACTGACTTTCTTCTATGGAACAACTGCTTTGGTGATTTTCAGTCAGGTTTTAGGCCCCATCACAGCACTGAGACTGCTCTTATCAAGGTGACTAATGACATCCATCTGAACACCGACACAGGCAAAGTCTCTGTCTTAGTTCTGCTGGATCTGAGTGCTGCTTTTGATACAGTTGACCATGTGATCCTGTTACAAAGATTAGAGGACTGGGTAGGCGTTTCCGGTACTGCCCTTAAATGGTGTAATTCCTACCTTGAAGACAGGAAGTACTTTGTTGAAATTGGTAACTGTGTCTCAAACCAAATGGCCCTGACCTGTGGGGTACCCCAGGGGTCCATCCTGGGACCTCTTTTGTTCAATCTTTACATGCTCCCTTTAGGCCAATTAATAAGCAGCAATAACATATCCTACCACAGCTATGCAGATGACACTCAGATTTACATCTCACTGACTGGTGAATGTGGACCTGTGGATTCACTCTGTCACTGCATCCAACAGATTAATGTTCATTTCATTCATTTTCTACCACTTATTCCCGTTAGTGGTCACAGGTGACTGGAGCCTACCCCAGTAACTTTGGGCCGTAGGCGGGGTACACCCTGGACAGGGGCCAGCTGACACAGAGACAAACACAAACAGACAACCATTCACTCTCGCATTCATTCACTAGGGTCAATTTAGAGTCACCAATTGTGGATGAGAAACAACTTTCTCCAGCTAAACACAGACAAGACTGAAATAATCATCTTTGGCCCACAGAAACAAAGAGAAGGTGTCAGTAGTCACCTCGAGTCTCTTTCACTAAAACCTTCAAGTCAGGTTAGAAATCTCAGGATAATCATGACTTGAACTTCAACAGTCACATTAAATCTATAACATCATCAACATTTTACCATCTCAAAAACATTGCCAGAATCAAAGGTATTCTGTCTAAACCAGACCTAGAGAGACTTATTCATGCGTTCATCTCCAGCAGGTTAGACTACTGTAACGGTCTGCTCACTGGACTCACTAAGCGAGCTGTAAGACAGCTGCAGGACGTCCAGAACACTGCTGCTCGGGTCCTGACCAAAACCAGGAAGTACGACCATATTAGTCCTGTCCTCAGGTCTCTGCACTGGCTTCCTGTTGCTCAGAGAATAGACTTTAAAACAGCTCTGCTTGTGTACAAGTCTCTCCATAGCTTAGCACCAAAGTACATCTCTGACCTGTTGGTCCCATATGAACCATTAGGGACTCTGAGAACCTCAGAGTCAGGACTAAACTCGGTGAAGCAGCGTTTCAGTTTTATGCAGCTAAACTCTGGAACAGTCTTCCTGACGATGTTAGACAGACCTCTACTCCAATAATGTTCCAGTCCAGACTTAAAACTTTTATTTTTAGCTGTGCATATGTTACCTGAAAGTGTTATATCTGCACTCTTCTCTTTTAATTTAACTTCAAATTTTAATTATACTTTTAAAATATGATTTTGTTTTAAATGTGATTCTTGTCTTTGTACTTTTAAACTTTCCTTTTTTCTGTAAAGCACTTTGAATTGCTCTGTGTATGAATTGTGCTATACAAATAGACTTGCCTTGTATAGCTTTTTTTTTCTTTTCTGGTTTCGCTCCTCTCAAACCCAACGAGTGAAGGTCTATCGTAAAAGGGTTTTTATACCGCCCATCCAGTTGTTATCATCCGTGTGTCTCAGGTGGCATGTAATTAATGCAGTTAAGAATGTTACTAATTGTGTAATAGACATCACAGTCAATATGATCAAATAATCTGAGTAAGCATATAATTGTGACAACTGTGCAAGAAATATAACATATATCACAATATTATAACAAAACTTTTTTCCCCCTAACTGTTTTCATGAGGGTGAAATGACAAAAAATACAGAATCTATTTTCAAGCACACCATTCAAGGTTGAAAACATACAGTACATACATACAAAACATACATCACTACCAATAAAATGGGCAGTGTTGGTACAGATATGGAGAGAAATATGTGTACAATCATTTCTGTCAAAATAAGGTTTAAAGGTTCAAGATTTTAGAAAATTGTAACCTTTAAGTTTATGCAGAAAAAAATAAAAATGCTTTTAAAGTAAAATAACTTTATTGACAATATGACAAGTGCATAAACTTAAAATGATATTGTAATATATTTTAATTATTTTAATTTTGGTCCAGTCCGTACCGGTAATCTGGCCGCTAGATGTCACTATAAACCACAAGGTTTTTTCTCTGAGCTGGTTACTTGAACAGGTAAAGCAGCGACTCGAGCAAGAAGCATCTACTTTCTTGTTTTAGCCTATTTGTGCTACATTTTTATGAACTGATTGATTTTAACTAGTGGGAGAGTATTCAACAAATGCTGTTCTGTCAGATCATGTAAGAAGTTCTGCAAGTTTTATACAGATGACAAGGTTTGGACATTCCTAGCCTACCTGCCACACACCGAGCGGCAGCTGCTACTAGGCTACAGTTGAGTTCCAACCAAAAAACTCTTTGCTTCCCGGGAGATAGAGTAGAGGACATTAGTGCGTTGAAACCACCCTTCTATTTCCACAATTGTGGTGCATGTCGGATTAAATGACATTAAGCTGCAACAATCAGAAAAACTTAAAGATTATTTCATCCACCTGCTGCTCACGCTGAAAGCGACAGGTAAACAACACGTCATTTCCGGTCCCGTCCCACCTCCCTGTTTTGGTGACGTTAAGTTCAGTCATGTACGCCAGCTTCACATCTGGCTAAAGGCATATTGCAATATCAAAAATGTTATATATGTTGACAATTTTGTTGTTTTTTATAACATACCAGCACTTTTTAACTGATTGTTTTCATTCCAACTACAAAGGCTCCTCACTCAATGAACATTGATGTGGCTGTGCAAGCAAGTAAAATCCTCTGACAATCAGATGTCATTAGTACCCAAAGTCAAGAAATGTTACAAATTCCAGTTATAATCACAAATAGATCAAAATGTATACACAAACCTAGATATCTCAGTGTATGTTCAAATATTAAGCTTTGTCAAACTCTGTTACAGAATCAACATAATTTTAGAACCATTGCATTTAGCACTCTTAAACATTCAATCTTTGTCTTCCAGATTCTTTTTAATCAATGATTTTATTACACAGCATAAGCTGGACTTATTGCTTTTAACAGAATCATGGCTGGTTGAAAATAATAGGGTACTAACTCTTACCGAATCTGTGCCCCCAAACTATATGTTTTTAGATGAAATTAGAACAGGGAAAAAAGGAGGTGGGGTGGCAATTCTATTCAATAATAAGTTTATTTGTAAACAGTTGTCATTTGCCACATATTTCTCTTTTGAACATCTGGCTGTTTCACTGCACTGCAGAGTCAAAACCAGGCACGTGCAGAGACTTCTACAGGGGCAGGTGCTCAAAGCGAAAAAGGGGCACATACGTATAACCAGATTTTAAAACACTGTTGTGTTAGGACTGTGGCAAGCAAGACTCTCACACAACTATTACATTTCTGTGTATACTATTATATATTGCAATATGGTAAGGATAGCTATATATTTTTATAAAATGTTGGGAAAAATAATAAAAAACTAATGAACATATAAAATGTAAAGAAAACACACACTGCATGACATTAAACTAATTAATGTAATTTTATCCATGCTCTGACAAGATGAAAAATATTCCCAGCACTATGAGGAAGTCCTTAGACATTTCTAGTAATAAATTAAATAAGTTATGTGGGAACAAGATTTTGGGACATCACATTTTTTCTTATCAGATCACATTTTGCCAGCTCACATCACCAATTAGTTCTAACTATTTTTGCACAATTATAGCAAATTCTCGCAATTTAATTGCATTAAAATGCCTAAATGCTAACTGCAATCCATTATTTATAAGCAACCCGGTCTAAAAATAAAAAGATTTTATGCTAACAACAATCACAAAGCATTTTATGGAAGCATTTTGTAAATATCTAGGTGGTTAGCAAGTAGCGGTCAAAAGCTCCGTATTTAAACAGAAATGATCTAATGTGCGTGCGTAATACTTTCATGGCTTTGTCTTACAAATCACGCGATACAAACAGCTCACTCATGGTTCTTTCATTCCCAGAGACTTTACTGGGTTTTAAGTTCTGGAATCGGGACCAAAAAAATGATAACAGCCCTCTTTATTGGCTCCGCAGTCCGCTCTTTCTCCTCTGCTTTCAGCTGCGCGAGGGGCACGAGACAGCTGCGCAACTTATGGAGACAAAAGGTTAAAGGTCACGAGGTGCTGGCGGCCGTGTGATGTCATTTATTTCAAATTATTAATAATTAATGAATGAATAAATGCTCTTATGAAGAGCCACACGAGGGCTTAAAGCCACAAAAAAAAAAAAAAAAAAAAAAAAAAGACCAAGGACCAAAAGGGCACTCGGAGGCAAGGGGCAAAATGGGCAGGTGCTCAAGCACCCCCCCCCCCACCCCCCCACCCCCACCCCCCCTCTGCACGTGCCTGGTCAAACATGTTTTAATAATAATTTATAGCCCACCAAAATATTCTGCTCTTTTTATTAATGATTTTATGGAACTGGTTTCAGCTGTTATAACTGAGTTTGACTGCATTATATTTTATGGGGATTTTAACATACACACTGACAACCCAAATGATAGGTATGCTCAAAACCTTTTATCTGTGCTTGACAATTTTGGACTGTCACAACATGTAAGTTAGCCTACCCATAACAGAGACCATATACTGGACTTGGTTATATCTAAGGATTGCAGTGTTTCCAATATCTGTTTTTGATCCTGCACTCTCAGATCACTTTTTTATTTGCTTTGATTGGAATGTTTCCTGTCCTAAAAATGCTCAATCTCAGTTTGATAAAAAAAAAAGATTTATCAGTGAGCATAGCGGTGAATTATTTTTTGAGGCAATTTCTGAAATTCCTACTTCTTTGCTATCATCACCTGATGATCTTGTCAGTAGTTTTAACTCTAGAATTTTGTCTGTAATGGATAAAATTGCACCACTTACAGCAAAAGTCAGATCACATAAGCCAAAAGCCCCATGGAGAAATGCCCCACAGGTAAAACAACAAAAAAGAACATGTCGAAAGGCAGAACGTAAATGGCGGAAAACTAAATTATTAATTCATCTGGATCTTTATAAACAATCATTGCAAAAATATAACCTTGAACTGAGAAATGCAAGGAACATATTTCTGTCTCAGATTATAAATTCACAAAAAAATAATGCAAGCACTCTCTTTGCTACTATTGGCAGACATGCTAATCCTCATCCATTTTTGCCTGCTGATTTTCACTGTCATGTTATGTAATGAATTTGCCATATTCTTTAATGAAAAAAAGATACAGAAAATTAGAGATACCATCACCGTGTCTGTACATAAAAACAATTTTATCCAGCAATTAAATTAATTAAATTGTGTTAAAATGAGCATTTTTGAGACTATAGATCAAAAGACACTTTGTAATTGTAAATTGTATCTCACCTCAAATCCTCCACGTGCTGCCTTGATCCACTGCCTACTGATTTTCTAAAAAAGTTTTTTCCTTGTCTGGAGAAAGATATTCTACAAATTGTGAACATTTCTTTGGTTTCTGGTGTTTTTCCCAAGGCCCTTAAAACGGCAGTTTAAAAAAAAAACGTGTTATTTGTGTTGACGAATATATTTCGTCATAGTTTTCGTCAACGACATATTTTTGCGGCCGAAAACGAAACGAAAACTAAATAAAAAGTAATCAATGAGGACTAAAACTACGACTAAATGCATTGACATTTTCGTCAACGAATAAACACGAAACGAAAATGAGCAGACGGGACGAGTGGAGACATGATCCTAAAGCAATGATGCTCGTAGCCTAATGAATAAATGGGTACCCCTTCAACCAAAGACCGCTGTTAACGTTCATATTCTCAAACCGGGACTTTAAGTGGGTCAGGATGTACCGCCTCGTCACAGAGCGCCAGCCACGCTTTATCAGGGGTTTATTATGATGTTTGCCCACCTGACCACAGCAGGACAGAAACACGGCTCCACCTCTTCAGACCCCTCTCTCCACTTCACCCCGCGGTGAGTGAACCTCGAGGTTTAATTTTGCTTCGGATAAATGCGTTGTTTTGTGACCCCGCTCCTCTCTTTCCATCCCTCCCTCTCTGCGCGTCTTTCCTCCTCTCCGTTACGCACGGGTTAGAAAAGCAAAGTCTGAGCTAAACTTAAATAGAATCAGATTTAAACTCCTCACTGTGTCCAAAAAAGGACAGAGAGATATGGGCATCAGTTAGCTTAATAAAAGTTAGCAAAGCGGCAGTATTTGTCCCGAGGTGCTTTTGTTGTCTGGAGAGGCTGTGTGTGAGGCTCATGTGTGTGTAAAGTTACTGGATGCATCCCCAGTTCTGTGCATGTGTGCTAGAGTATTATAATGCACCTGAATGTTTACCTGCTGTTTGCTGCTAACCATCATAAAATAAATGGTAAATGGTCACATTTACATAGTGCTTTTCTACCTCCATGGGTACTCAAAGCCCTTTACATCAAGGAACCATTTAATCTTCACACACCAGTGGAGGCAAGGTGGGTTAAGTGTCTTGCCCAAGGACACAACGCAGTATGCAACAGTGGGAGTGAGGTTTGAACCGCCAACCTTCTGGTTGTTGGACAAGCAGCTCTACCAACTGAGCTACTGCCGCCCCGTAAAACATAAATTGTTATTTTACTTTATTCTACTACTACTTTATTCTGAAGCAATGACCATATAACTGCAAACTGTGGTATGGTCATTGAAGCAGACCAGTGCCTTTATAAAACATTAATATAATATATAACATATAGGTTGTTGTTAAATGTGATGCCCCGTAGTTTATCTGGCCTGGCACACCTGTGGGCCCCAGGACGTCCAAGTCAGGTGTCTCTTTAGGTAACGCCCATACCAACAGTCAGCAGGTACGAGGTAGTGTTGGTCTAAACGAGCCGAGGCACCGATACACGTATCATGCGCTGAAAGCAATGCCTCAGCCGAGCTGTGTCACTGAGCGTATCACTTTAAGAAAAGTCACGTGACCGACACAGTGACTGTGTCGTATTGTATCACATTGTATTCGTGTCATTGAGGCGCCAATTCTACATCAGGAAGTCCAGCACAGATCGATCCACTTGTTGCTATGACACCGTTCGTCACTATGGAGCCTGCAAGAAAGAGAAAATATTCTTCCGTGTGGGATCATTTTGATCTCATAACACCTGATGAGGTAATTTGTATTCCATTCCCATTTCCACAGCAGACAAAGTATTATATTGTCGTCTATGCTCAACGGAGTTGTCCTATGCAACCTGAAACACGTCATCAATGCTACGGCATTATAGAGCTCGGCATGAAAGAGAAGAAAATACACCAGGAATGGACACTGGTGGATTAGTATTTTGTAATCAGTCACTAATTATTATGGAGGCTAATAGTAATCTAAATCAAACACTTTTCCTTTTCACTTCAAGCTTCTAGAAAAGAGGCCCTGAATCGATGCATTGTAAATATTATAATAAAAGATTGCCAACCTTTAAGCATCGTTGAGGACGAGGGATTCAGGAAGATGCTGCAGACCCTTGAGCCATCATATGTGATACCAACCAGGAAGGTACTGTATATATCAGAAATTGCACTTAACTTTAACAGTTTGAATTATTATTATTGTTTGAAGATAGGTTTTTTCTGTTTTAAAGGCTCTGAAGGAAATGGTATCTAAAAGATATGAAGCAGAAACCCTGAACATTAAAGAAAAATTACACTCCACCAATGCAGTCAGCCTTACAGCTGATATGTGGACTTCAATAAACATGGAGGCCTACTTGGCTGTGACTGGCCACTTTGTTGACACTGAAAATAAAATGTGCACCACTGTGCTGGGAGTTAAATACTTTCCCCAGAGCCACACAGCAGAGAATATTGCTGAGGTAGGTTTAGTGAAAATATTCAGCATGGTATGTGTTGGTGTCATGTAAGGACTTGTTATTTATTTATGTATTTTTTTTAGGTCACACGACATCTGATTGACAGCTGGGCCATCTCAGGAAAGGTTGGATGCTTTGTGACTGATGCTGGTGCAAATATGATAGCATCAGCGAGACTATTAAAAATCGGGCATAGTCCTTGCATCGCACACACTTTAAATTTGATAGTTAAAAAATCTTGCGATCAAGTGTCAGAACTTACTGATATCCGAAATAAAACCAAAAAAATTGTCAACTATTTTCGTTACAGTGCTGTCGCCAAGGAAAAGCTGTGTCAAGTGCAACAGCAAATGGAAAGACCACTTTTGAAACTCATCAATGAAGTTCCGACGCGCTGGAACAGCACTTATCAAATGCTGTCAAGAGTAGCGAGCCAAAAAGAGCCTGTCTGGGTGAGTCTGGCGTCCTTAAAAACACCGATCCCTGCACTTACTGATGAGGAGCAGGACATCATTGCAGAAGTCCTGGTTGTGCTCGCCCCTTTTAATTCTGCTACTGTGGAGCTTTCAGAGGAGAAGCGAGTGAGTGGAAGCAAAATAATACCGATGATGAAAATGCTTCACCATGCAATGCAAAAATGTGCCCCATCTTTGCAAATATCAGTTGGAAAAAAACTGTGTCAGGAACTGGACAAAAGAGTCATGGAAACCTTAAACAGTGACAAATCTTCTAGCCACCTCTCTCTGGCAACCTTGTTGGACCCACAATACAAAGCGCTTGGTTTCTTAAATGGGAATAAAATAAATGAAGTAGTGAAGCAACTAAAATCTGAATGTGCTGCAGAGATGAGAATTTCTGGGCCACCTTCAGCACCACAGGAAGATCAGCCTGGCCCCTCATCTCATTTGCCGGCATCTTCTAGTTCAGGTATGTATTTATTTATTCAAAAAGTACATTTTTACATTTTATGCAAATCATGTCATGTTTTGTAGACAACCTGTGGCAACAACTAGACCTGGAGGTGTCTCAGAGCAGAAGAAACACAAGTTTTATGGCTGATGCTATAATAGAAGTTCAGAGATACCCGTCAGCAGCAAACATTCCCAGAACTGAAGACCCACTGGAATATTGGAATTCTCAAAAACGGACCTACCCACACTTGTTCAAAGCTGTCCCGAAAATACTTGTGTACTCCTGCCTCATCAGTCCCTTGTGAACGAATTTTCTCTAAAGCTGGAGAAATTGTTTCCAAGAGGAGAAATCGATTGAGAAAAACTTCTATTTCTGAATGAAAATGTTTGACCCCCCCCCCCCCCCCCCAAAAAAAAGACAAGCACTCAAATGTCACAAGCACAATGTGTAAAAAGTTCACAACCACTTATATGACACACACGCAAAATGTGTTTCATTAATCATCACAAATCATCACAAGAATATTCACTCTAATTTCACTTTATCACAGAGATTATTGAACATGGGCCCAATTGTTATGTCCACGTGAAAAAGTAGTATCTTGCACTTAGTTATGCAAACCCATTACAATGTGTTTCTTTTGTAGTATAGCTGCAGTACATTTTTTAAACCACTAGATGGAACCCATACCAACACAGCGTGATACAGTGTCGACACAATAAGAGGAAAGTGTGATACACACACTGAGGTATCATCTGCCCATCACTAGTCTGTGAAGGATATGATTTCAGTAGACCCTAGATGAGTTGTTCTCAAACTTTTTTTTTTTTTTTTTTGTGGTACTGAATCTTTTGAAGTTCAAGTGCTGTACAAGTATTGTATATAGTACTGTTTAGATTAGTATGTTACATTACAATTGAAGGTGTAGTGGGGTGGTCTTTTTCCTAGGGCTCCTGAAGCCCTCTCTGAGACCCCACCTCTGGCCCACCCTTCTAATTACACACTATTTAACGCACCTGTCGCTGTCGCTGCTGTCTGCCTTTGTTTTTGTTCCTGGTTCAGGTATGAAAATGTCATTTTTTTAGATCAATAGGTAGCTAACAGAATTTTTTTTAGTGCTGTGCAATTGGCTCCAACTTGGGTTCTTAATAGCCTTCAAGGTGGTAAGTAGGGTACCATTGTAGATCATGTGACCACAGGTGAGCCTTTTTAACACTTTAAATCTTTATTTACAGGTTTACCTGCTGCTGTTTTGTTTTTGTTATGTTTTTTTGTACATTGTTTTGTCTGGTTTTGGTTTGTCTTATCCATTGCTTTGTATGTAGTTTTGTTGGGCCCATTTACCTTTGGTTTGGTTTTATGTATATTTAGTATAGACTGTTTAGCTGTGCTAGTTTCATCTATCTATCTGTCTATACTGTATAGGTTGCCTTTAGTTTCCCATCTTGTTATTTAACCTTGTGGGCTAATAGTTGGGCTATTGTACAGTTTGTTTTTTAACAGTATAACCAACTGGGTCTGTTCTTAATTTTGTTTCCTTTCAGTGACGCTGGGCGCCTCCTGGTGGTTGGGCTAGGCACATGGGTGAGGTCTCCCCACCTGGGCATGTGAGTTAGTGCACTGGTTCACGAGTTTAGTTTGCACTTTTATTTCAGTTGCCGTGACGTCTGCTGTGTCCACTGAGGTGAGTATCTGGTAGCACTCCTGGGCACCTCCTTGACGTAGTCTGCTCACCACAGGTGGCCCCAGCTAGCTGCATTTAGTTTATTTTGATTAGGTATTTTTAGCCTTTCAAATTAGGCCTATTTTATATAGTTATTAATTTTAAGCTAAAACTACTTTTCCAAATTCTGGTTTGTGTCTTGCCCTAACTCTTTTTTAGTACATCCAGGAGAATTAAAATTTTTAATAAAATTGTAACTAAATTGTTCAATCACGTCTCTGCCCCTTATTGTCAGATACATGTGTGCCATTTCTACATTTTTTAAAGTTGTACCATATTCTTATTCTGTTAATTTTGCTAATTATCTGTAACCCTCCCTCCACCACAAAGGCAAATCCTCTTTCTCTTGTTACTCATTTCTGGTTTAAAAGTAAAAGCAGTTTTCAGTATGTTTTGTCAGTTCATAATAAATAAACAAATCACTTCGTGATCTTTTATTTTTACTTGCACTTAATCAGACAAGGTAGCGTTTACATACTCTCTGACCAACAGATAAAGCTCTCTAGTGTCTGAATGTCCTACATTTTGAACAAACAACTGTAGACTGATGTGCTGCGCTTCATTCAGGGGACTGTCAAATTCTGGGACAATTACACCTTCGGCATCAGGTCTGTACTCGGCGGCAACCTCCCAATCAATGTCTGGCTCTTGAATATCCTAACATCAGAACAAGACCATACATCATAATTAGTGTTTCTATATTTAACTTCATGTTGGGAACAAATAACTATATTAAAAAGTTTTACCTGAAGATTCTCTGGCTGGTTTAGCGGGTTTGACATCAAACCTAGGCACCACATCTGCTCTGGTGTTCTGTTCCTTTCTGTTCTGAGAGGATGGTTGTTCCAGCCTTCCACAAATGCCTGAAGATCTGCATTAAGTTGTGGAAGGAATGTTTGGTGGACATTAAAAAGATCTTCTATACCAGAAAGACACACAAAAAGTAAAAAGCAAACAAATTTGAGGCAATAGTATGGGTCTAACTTTGTAAAAGGTTTAATTTTAGTACCTCGAGAGGACACATCAAGAAGGTGCTCCATCTCCAAGCTGTGGAGTGTATTATAATAATGAAGTCGCACTCATTCTGACATCCCGCCATAAATGTTCTATTCTATAAAAAAAAAATTTAAAAAGCGTATTATAAGATAATATTTCAAAATAGTTTACCTCTGATTATGTACACTTTTTCCTGCTATAAAGCTTCCTCTATTAGTTCCACGTACAGTGAACATAAATCGTGCAATATCCACATTCTCAACTCCATGGTCGCCTCTGACCCTGGGCAAAACACAAGACCAATTACGTTTCATTTATGCTTATTTAATTAAAGGAAAACAGAGCAGAAGAGGTGACTGTAGCCCAGGAAGAAGCAGGTATTAGCATTGGTGAATTGAAGAGGATGAAAAGCAGATAGATGGTAGGTCCTGATGTCACAACAGTGGAGGTATGGAACTGTCTAATAAAAGTGGCAAAGTGCTGCTGGGGTAACTGGGTGTAGACTTAAAGAAGGTGCAGGCTATAAAGTAAAATCAACAGTCCAGGGCAATAGAAAGAGTTGGAGAGGTGAAAGGTTTGTGCAAGGAGAATATGAAAACATGGGTAGAAGAATTCTAAGTTTAGACTAGTCAGATAAAAGCATAGAGACCAAAAAGGGGGATTCGTGGATGTAGTGAAAGAGAAAATGAAGTTAGTTGGTGTAGGAGAAGAGGATGCAGAAAATAGATTCAGATGAAGACAGAAGATTTCAGTCAGATGTTGGGTCCTCTTCGGAAAAGTCCAGTCCTAAAACAAGCGTTCAGTACTTTGTCAGTTTCAGAAGGACGTAGTGTTGTTGCATTGGTAATGTTTAGCTGGAGGTGTTTGAGGTCTTTAGTTCAACAGATAAGGACCTTTGTTTGTGTCCTTGGTATGATAAGACTCAATGTTCTCAGCTCCAAGCAGAAATACCTTTGAGTTAGAATATCAGCAGCGATCCAATACTCCTACACCCTCATATGGCTGGTGGGGCGGCACACGGCTCCCAGGGCATGATAATCAAGAGGAACAGCTGACAGATCTGGAGGTTCTGGGACAGGTGTAGACTCAGACAAAATAGGAAGTAAGGCAGATTGCAAACAAGTAGAATGGCAAAATGTGCTCCATGAGGCTATTCTTCCTTCTGACCAGTCTACATGTGGGTTGTGCAACAAGAGAACAGTGATTACAATCAAATATGTGGAAACTGATCTTTCCTTGTGATTACCTGACAGATGCAGAAGGAACAGGAGTGCCTTAGCTTCCAAAGGTGCATCAAGCGGCAGTGTATCCAGTCCCAGCTGATAAGCAACATTACGGTCCAAAAAACTTTCATCGGCCCCAGAGTCAATGAGTACAGGCAATGTCCGGTTAAGCAAAATGAGAGTACCTTCAAAATGAGGACGAGTGGGAGATGAGCTGATGGTTTGGCTCAACAGTATATCTCCCACTACTGCTGAGCCACTTCTTTTGCTGGCTGCTTTGGACAATTGGGAAGAAAACCCAGATGGCTTGATTAATGATTAAAAAACACCTTGAAGGGCCTCCTCATTCCATCCACTCTCTGCAGCTAGGGTGTGAAACTCAATGGCACGCTCAGCGACGTGTCAACTTCCTTGATGAAGGGAGACCAATCTCTTTGCAGCTTCTTTTCCACGTACCGGATGGTCAAAAACCTGCTTCATTTCAGCAGTAAACTCTGGGTATGATGAACAGATGTGTAACTGTTTCTCCCAAACTGCAGAGGCCCAACTCAGCGCATGACCTCGAAGACAGCCAATCAGGTAAGATATCTTTGCCTGGTCAAAGGAGTATGTCAATGGTTGTTGTTAAAAAATAATGGAACACTGAGTTAAAAAGGACTTACAGGACCCCAGGTCCCCATTGTGTTGGCGCTAGAGGAGGAGCAAAAACTTCTTGAGTAGGTAAAGGTTGGGCTCGAGTAGGGACAGGGGGTTAGGAGCAGGCTGAGGAGTTAATGCTGACACCTGGCCACATAGGCTGGAAAGCCCCACAGAAAATTCCTTCATGTGGTGCATGAGAGCCTTTAGTGTGTTGTCATGCTGGTCCAAAAGAGAGTTCTGTGCAGGTAATCAGAGTCTGCTGGGTTCATGTTCCTGGCCAGATTGTACTGTTACGAGTCAGGCAAAGAACCCACATGCAGACACAGATGAAAGTTTAAATATTTATTTACAAGAGGCTTGCAGGTCAAAACAGGTCTTTTCCCCAGGAGCAGGCATGAGTGGAGCAGACAAGGAGGACAGGTGGCTGGAGCATGGAGATTCTGGAGCAAACAGGAGAAACAGCTAAGTAAATGCAAATAATCCAGGTAAGTATGTATAAGGAATTCAGGTGAAGAAACATAGCACTAACAGAAGTGAGTATTACGATCTGGCAGGGTGGAATTGGCTGGAGTGGCCTTTGTATCTGGCTTGATTGGAGAATGGATTCAGCTGGTGAGTCTGCCAGAGCTCCAGCACACCTGTCTTCACTCCTGAAACAGAAGGGGGAGGGGCAGGAGGCAGCCACTCAGGGAGAGGCAGAAGAAGAGCGCTGGACAGCTTGTGGAGCTGACGTGACAGCATGTTATGGTCGTAATCTGTACTACTAATGAAACTTAGGCTACATAAAGGTAGCAATTAGTTTAGCTGCATACATACAGTGGGGCAAAAAAGTATTTAGTCAGCCACCAATTGTGCAAGTTCTCCCACTTAAAAAGATGAGAGGCCTGTAATTTTCATCATAGGTATACCTCAACTATGAGGTATGGATAAAAATCCAGAAAATCACATTGTCTGATTTTTAAAGAATTTATTTGCAAATTATGGTGGAAAAGTAAGTATTTGGTCACCTACAAACAACTGGACCCCACTTCTCTGGTGTCCTTTTCATTCATAAATGAGACAAATACAAGTGAACGCAGAACATTATTTTGGGCTTTAGAGCAAAGAATATGACAGAGAGCTCAGGTATAAACAAACATTTACAAAAACATTTACTGTCAACTATCACAACAAAATATAATATAATATAAAAACATGGCTACTTTTTGTAATTATATCCTTTTAACCATCTCAGCACTGCATGTTGTGGTTACAATCCTGATAACCTGTTATTCTTTCTGAAGGACAACTGCAGCTGAAGCCAGAAGACGGTCATACTGTGATGAAGACTGGCAGAAGATCCTCTGCAACTTGCAACTCTGCAACAAGCACTGCATTTTATAATAAAACTATATTCTACAAAGTATTGTGCATGCTCTTTTTTGCAAAATCTGTCAGTGTTATAGCCAGTTGTTATTTAAAATAAAACAAATGTATTAAAGACTACTTCAAAGTTAAGAATTTATTGAAAATAATTTAGAATAGGATACAGTTTGTTTGTTTGTTTGTTTGTTTGTTTGTTGTTGTTTTTTCTTTGTCAAAGAAAATGTACTATCATTAGTGAACAGTGTAAAAGGGCAAGTGACAATGATATGGTTGTCTTCCAGGAGCTTTAGCAGCTCATCTCCTTTGATGCCAAACCTGCAGACAGTCCCTGAAATACACACATCAGAAAAGTCATTTCTGTAGACCATTATTATTGCAGCGCTGTTGGGCTAAAACGGAAATATGAACCAAATGATTAGTTTAAATAATTTTATTAAGTGTTAGTTCAGTCAATAGTGTATACTGGTCATGGATGTGTGCAGCTCTTAACTTTGTCTCTTAGAACATATGCATGCATTATACATCACACACACAACCACAAAATAAGAATAAGAAATCAAGCATGACTATCACAAGGCTAGAATACACTGTACTGCCCAAAATATCAGCTCAGATAAGCTGATACTTATGGCTCAGATGAGCTAATACCATAGTATTATAGCAATATAATGTATAGGTAAGTCGCATATTTTAAATGCCCAACAGAAGATATAACATGCAAACTTGACGCTAAAGGTACGACACAGTATTATCTCATGTTCTGACTGAGTCTGCTGGCCTTAATGCTTTGTTTTGGGGCTTTATTCTTAGCTGTAGCAGTAAGCTAACGCTATTTAGAAAAGTAGATTTCAGAGAAAACTGACAGGCTACATGCCAATGAAACCTAGTAATATAAGCACATAAACTGTTAGCAATAGTCATTTTGAACCGTTTACTTACACATTTTGCGTGGTGTGTCCTCAAACTTCCACCACAGCTTTGTCTCCACAACATGCAGGGATTCAAAGCAGCTTCTCAGCGAGGGGAAGGGGGCCTGCTAGAGACTAGTTTAAAACTTTCTTTTTTTTTTTACTTTTAAAGTTATCCTGTTGAATTAAATGTGCTACGGTTCACCTAGCGGTCGTAGCTTTCAGCGTAGCAGCAGTGGCAGTGTTATCAGATTCAAAGCAAGGCAAAAGCAGTCACTTGAGGTTGATCCACCAATCCTGCTTCAGACTGAGGTTAGCACCGCCCACTCTATTTGCATACCGAGACAGAAATACAGAAATAAATAAATGTAAAAATGTGCAAATACTGAAACAAATAAATTTAAAGATTTATAATACATAATGTAATAAATGTATAAATAAATAACAGCCAATTTGGAGAAGTATTGTGCATTTTCAAGGGGGAAAAAAACTTGAAAATTATGTATAATTGTATTTATTTGTTTCTACATTTTTACATTTATTTATTCATTATTCATTTATTTATTTTATTATTTATTTGGCACTTTTGGTCCTCCATAGTGCCCCATTTAAAACTGCACTGACTAAACTATGCCTTGTCATAATTATTTACAGCAACCTTACCACACAAGGATGTGATGGACGAAAGCATCGTGGAATCAGAGACAGAGGTGTAACAAATGAGACTGTCCACCAGAGAGTGCTACTGCATTTAACACAGACAGGACTGCTCTATGATTTTATTTAATTAAATACAGTTGCCACAAAAAGTATGTGAATCCTTTGGAATTACCTGGAATTTTGCATGTTTTGGTCATAAAATGCAATCTGATCTTCATCTAAGTAACAACAATAGGCAAACACAGTCTGCTTAAACTAATGTTGCAAAAAAAAAAAAAAACTTTTTTATTGAATATTTATTTAAACATTCACAGTACAGGATGGAAAAAGTATGTGAACCTTTGGATTTAATAACTGGTTGACCCTTCATTGGCAAGCAATAACCTCAACCAAACATTTTCTGAGGTGAAGAGCAGACCTGCACAATGCTCTGGAGGAATTTTGGACCGTTCCTCTTTACAAAACTGTTTAAGTTCAGCAATAATCTTGGGATGTCCGGTGTGAATCGCTCTTTTGAGGTCATGCCACAGCATGCCACAGGATGGTTGTATCACTTTTTGCTTCAGCCCATGTAACTCACTGAATTTTTGAGCTACAGTTCTCAAACAGATTTGGTGGCTGCAAATGGCACCTATTCAATCCCCTGCAAGAATATCACAAACTACACTGCTCAAAAAAATAAAGGGAACACTTAAACAACACTATGTAACTCCAAGTCAATCACACTTCTGTGAAATCAAACTGTCCACTTAGGAAGCAACACTGATTGACATCAGTTTCACTGCTGTTGTGCAAATGGAACAGACAACAGGTGGAAATTATAGGCAATTAGCAAGACTCCCCCAATAAAGGAGTGGTTCTGCAGAAGGTGACCACAGACCACTTCTCAGTTCCTATGCTTTCTGGCTGATATTTTGGTCACTTTTGAATGCTGGCGGTGCTTTCACTCTAGTGGTAGCATGAGACAGAGTCTACAACCCACACAAGTGGCTCAGGTAGTGCAGCTCATCCAGTATGGCACATCAATGCAAGCTGTGGCAAGAAGGTTTGCTGTGTCTGTCAGCGTAGTGTCCAGAGCATGGAGGCGCTACCAGGAGACAGGCCAGTACATCAGGAGATGTGGAGGAGGCCGTAGGAGGGCAACAAGCCAGCAGCAGGACCTCCTCCTTTGTGCAAGGAGGAACAGGAGGAGCACTGCCAGAGCCCTGCAAAATGACCTCCAGCAGGCCACAAATGTGCATGTGTCTGCTCACATGCAGATGGTCAGAAACAGACTCCATGAGGGTGGTATGAGGGCCCGATGTCCACAGGTGGGGGTTGTGCTTACAGCTCAACACCGTGCAGGACGTTTGGCATTTGCCAGAGAACACCAAGATTGGCAAATTCACCACTGGCGACCATGCCCAGGTGTTGTAGGGAGGTCATACAGGCACATGGAGGCCACACACACTACTGAGCCTCATTTTGACTTGTTTTAAGGACATTACATCAAAGTTGGATCAGCCTGTAGTGTGTTTTTCCACCTTAATTTTGAGTGTGACTCCAAATCCAGACCTCCAAGGGTTAATAAATTGGATTTCCATTGATAATTTTTGTGTGATTTTGTTGTCAGCACATTCAGCTATGTAAAGAACAAAGTATTTAGAATATTTCATTTATTCAGATCTAGGATGTGTTATTTTAGTGTTCTCTTCATTTTTTTTGAGCTACATATATATATATGTAGCTCAAAAATAAATGGAAGCAAAAAAAATGGGCTGATCTTGAAATTCCTCTAGGGGCTGAAGCTGTGCCCATGAGAAAGATTCTAGTTCAATAGTTATTTCTACAGATGACATAAAGCAAAGATGCAGTAAGAATCTGGAAACATGACGGCAGAGTAGTGTGAGAATTAAATCAGAGACACAGTTGGTTTGTGGAAACAACACAACTTCCTGTTTAATTCTTTTTTGTCATGTTTGAAATAGGCCTTGCACCACAGCCCAGACTGGAGAATCTGTGGTCTGTGTATGTTCAGAGACAGCACAATAGATGTGTACACTCTGTACACTATATGTACACATATATTTAGGACCTGTGGACTCCTGCGGACTGGAGGAACATGCTTATGAAAAATGTTAAACATCTGTCACACATTTTCCAGTCCACATGTGCCAACATGTCTTTATTATTGTCTTTTCCAACAAAAGCCCTGCCATGTCACCAGTCAGCGTGACGTGGTAATTTTTAACCCTTATACCCCAATAAAAATTAAAATTAAAATTAAAAATTAAAACTTGTTCAGTGACAAAAGTGTCCCCATCACAAAACATTATAAAAAATGTATACATTCATAATTTTTCAACTTTTTTGCATAAATCATTTAATCAACTTGCCAACTCACCATGCCAATTTTTTTTATTATTCTCACAATTTTAACCCTTTTTATGCCAGCGTGTGTAGTCGTATCTCTTTAAAAAAAAAAACAAAAAAAAAACACACACCCAAAAATCTAAATATTTTTAATATTCTCAATCCAAAGTGTATTTAAAAAAAAAAAAAATACACTTTGCTTTATTATAATATATAATATTGAAAATGTTTATTTTATTTTATTTTTTTTCCAAAAAAAAAGATACTATTACACACTACTATTAAAATATGAATATATACTATTTTTATTTTGTGACGGACACTTATGTCACATGACAGGAGGAATGTAACAAATTAAAGTAAGGTAATTAGATGTGTGTTTAGTATCAACATTAGTGATAAAATAGACACCTGAGTCATATTTCATTTTAAGAACCACTGCAAAAAACACACATTTTAAAATGACAATTTTGTCCCATTGGAGCACAAGGAAAGAAAGCAAGGAATAAAAGATGATTAATGTGTCTGAAAAGTGACTCCCAATTTTAGAAAGACTAATAGAAGTTTCCAGATATAAATTTCACACTGCTGGTGTCTGTTTTGTTTCCTTTTTGTTTTATTTTATAGTCTTGGTACCCTCTTTTGTTTTTTTGTTTTACTTCCTTCTGTGTTTCCTGCCAGGCGATTGCCTGCTGGGCACTAATGTGTTTCACTGAAATGTTTTTGGTGCTGTTGATTTGTCTGTTTGTTTGTTTGTTTGTTTGATTGTTAACAACAAAACTCAAAAAGTTATGGACAGATTTTGATTAAACTTTCAGGGAATGTCACACATGGAATAAGAAACGTGATTACATTTTGGGGGTGATCCGGATCACCGTCTGGATCCAAGATTTTTTTAAAGGATTCTTTACTCTTGGGAGATGGGGCTAATTTTGCCATTAGCACTTCTAACTCAACAAATAATGCACAGAATCATTGGCAAATAATTACAAGATGACATAGTAGATGTTATAATCTGACATAGTTGGACCTGGATCATATTGATATTCTGGTTCTGGTGATCTGAAGGTTGTAAATATAGGAGATACATATGAAATTAGATATTGCACAGCAACAAATGTAGCTACACACTTGCAAATAATGCCAAATGAAAGGTGAGGTTTTATTGCACTAGATCCGGGCTTTCTCAGGTGAGTGACCCTATGGCTTGGCGGAGGTCTACTTCGTCATGTGTATATCTTCCCTGTGTTCTGCCCTATCTGTTGCTGGTTCGTTGTAGGGTCGTGTCATGTCCTTGCCTTGACTTTGTTGTTTTTGGACTGTTTCCCAATTTGGATTTTGAGTGAAAGGTTTTTGGACTTCTTTGTTAATGTTTTTCATTTGCAGTCTTGCGTTTGGGTACTTTTTCCCCTGTGCTCTGCCCTTATGACAGCTGGGTTGCAACGTAAGCCCCCAAAAATGTGTGTGCGTACATTGCTCTGAGCCACTTGTGAAAATGGTGGTGCACACTTCATTAATATGGACCTGTTTGGATGTTTTAAGATGGAAATGCAGATGTTGTTGCTGTGCACGTAAGTATGCTTCAGGCTCAAAACTATGTTCCATCTGTGGCTCGATTCATTATAACGGCAGCTGCAAAAACACTAATGATGCACAGTACACAGTAAGGGTGCTCCGATCGATCGGCCGCCGATCATGATCGGCCGATCATGGCTAAAAATAGAGTGATCGGTGATCGGTAAAATGGGCCGATCAGAAGGGCCGATCAAATTACAATAAACACGCGAGGCTCTCACATTTACTGTCCTGCAACTCCAGTTTGATTAAACAGCAGTAGCGTTATTTTAGCAGTGTTTTTAAGTTAAGCCCTGGTTATAACTAACACAAACCTGCCCTGGAGGCGCTGCTTTGTGTCCCCGCTGTGTCCCCGCCTGCTTTAGGAGCGCACGGGACAGAACCGAGGCGCAGCAGTGCGTGTATTTGCAAACACCAACGTAAATAGAGCTACAGCTAACCCGCTAACAGTTACGTTAAAAGGATTAAGAAAGTTCAGAGTCTGCCTGTGTCTTGTTGCGCGGAGAAAACTGTGCGTTTTGTGGCTTAAACTGCACCAAATGGCTGCTAATGGAAAGAGAAAGTAAAAAGGCAGCCCATGTGTCCGTGTGTCTGAGAGGAGCACCTTTCATCGTTGTCTTCTCTGCTCTCTTTGCACGTTTTCTTCATTCAGACGCTGTCAAAACTGGCAGCAGGAGCTGTCTGCTCTTTAGTCCACTGTGTTTCAACCTGGTTTGGCTGCGCGTTACGCGGACACAGGCGCTGCACCCGCGGACTCGCATTAAAGGAACCAATTAAGAACAGCTGATTTTTACATCAGCGGAGCATTCAAACAAAGCCACAGACACTGGGCACACATTAAAGACCAATAATGCAACAAAACCTCTTCTAAAACAAAAATAAGTAGAATTTTGTTGTTCTTTTATATTTACAAAGGCTACAGTATTTTTCAAATGGAACTAATAATAGCCTGCATACAATACATTACTACATTGAAGACCACGTGATCGGTATCGGCCATGATCGGTATCGGCCGATCACAGCAGAGGCTGATCGGTGATCGGTGATCGGTGATCGGCCTCAAAAACCCTGATCGGAGCACCCTTAGTACACAGTCAAGTATTCAATGTAATCACCACTGTTGATACTTTACTCTGGTTCATTACCTTTTACTATACTACTTTTACTTTAACTTTAACTTTACTTAACTTTTACTTTTAACTTTAACTTCTGTTTAACATCCCAAACAGTGGGTGCTACACACTAAATGGTTCACAAGTCTGTTTTTGAGTTATTCTCGTCAGGTTTCCAGAGTTAAAAAGAACTGAGTGTAGCCTCTGCACAAGAGAGATGCAGGCTCTTGCTTGTAGCTCTACACCAGGGGTCACCAACTAAAATTCACCGAGGTCCAATTGGTGAAAATTTTCTCGCGCGAAGGTCCGGAGCATCACAATGTTGATTTGTACCTCAAAAATAAATAAATAAAATCATTGTAGTCACATCAGTGTCTACATTATGGCAATAGCATTTTGCTAACATAAGCATCAGTTTAAAACTAGGGGATATCAAATAATAAAATAAAAAATAAAAAAATTCTTATGTTAATCAAATACAGTTAAAAAAAATCAAACAAAATGCTTTTATAATGGTCCTTGGCTCAGAACACAGGAGACACAGGAGTTTAGAGCTGACCTCTGTTCCTTTCTACATCTGTCTCTCTCATTTCTCCGCTGTCTGTCTCACAGTCACCGCTCCATATGTTTCCAAATCCTCAGATCTGATTGGTTGATAGCGTCACACGCAAGATTTTCTGTCTGCTTTTACGCAGGAGACGATGCACCCATTAAAACTAAAGTGGAACGTACTGCGCCTCAAAACACAGGTTTCCTCTTAATTCTCTGGTGAATATGAGGCAGCTCTGTCCTCTGTGGAACAGAGGGACAGACACCGAGAGGAGAGGGGTGAGCTGTGGGACAGAGAGACACCGAGAGGGGAGGGGTGAGCCTCGACAGAGAGACACCGAGAGGAGAGGGGTGAGCTGTGGGACAGAGAGACACCGAGAGGAGAGGGGTGAGCTGTGGGACAGAGAGACACCGAGAGGAGAGGGATGAGCCTCGACAGAGAGACACCGAGAGGAGAGGGGTGAGCTGTGGGACAGAGAGACACCGAGAGGGGAGGGGTGAGCTGTGGGACAGAGAGACACCGAGAGGAGAGGGATGAGCCTCGACAGAGAGACACCGAGAGGAGAGGGGTGAGCTGTGGGACAGAGAGACACCGAGAGGAGAGGGGTGAGCTGTGGGACAGAGAGACACCGAGAGGGCAGAGCCGCTCACAGCCTGTGTCGCCTCGTCTCTCGCCGCTCCGTAAAAACAAAACTTAAGTCTGTTGTAAACGGAACAGTCCTGTCCCTCCGCACTCAGTCTGGACCTACTCCTCTCATTTTGTTGGACAGTAACAGAAAACACAGCTGATTTAACCCCCGCACTGTTCATGTTAAAGTTTTAAAGCACCAGGATACGATGTTGTTGACGCGCCGCAGCGGCGCCTCTGTCGGCTGAACGGGTTCGGGTCCGCGGAGTGGGACAGAGGTTCAGGTCCGGATGGGAGGGCATCTGGGTCCGGATTCGGACCAGCGGTCCGCCTTGTTAACGACCTCTGCTCTACAGTATCTTAACCAAACAGATTTTTTGTAATGTGTCTTTTAATTGACATTGATAACTACTTTTTAAAACATAAAATGATATATTTTAACAATACATAGTGCTGCAAAAACAATCTGTATTTGATTGGTTCATTTTCTGTTAAACTTCAGTTGTTTAAAGGTGACACGAACCAAATAAGAGTCTGATGCATCACAGAATTAATGCACTCTTGAATTAAACTGTTGGCTTCTGAATCAAAATTGAATCAAATGATGAGATGCCTGAAAATTCTATCCCTTTTAATACATATTCAAAATAGTGCCATAAAAACATATATCACATCCCGCATGATTTCAGATCGTTATTCTATCAGGTTCTCTCTCACTCTTTGAACGGAGAGAGTGAACAGAACGGACAGCTCTGGGTCTGCTCTGAAGCACTTCCTCTTCTTGTTTGCTGTTTTGGCGCCACACAGCTGTTTATGGACGCCGCAGGGTTGGAGTTGTTTGTCTGTGGCCTCTCTGTAATCGTCATTCATAAAGTTTTATCTCTCTCAGCTCAGTGTGATTTAGAGCCATGAAAACAGATGCAACCAGCACAAATCATTTTAGGTTAGCAACAGGGCTAAACCAGGGCAAGGTATGGAACAGAAGCACACACAGCGTGTGTCGTCTCCAGCTCGTCGCAAACATCCATAAAGAGAAAACTTCTATATATTGTAAATCGAGAAACCCAGTCCCTCTGCACACAGTCTGGACCTAGTTCTGTTTTCTTGATTGGACAGTAATAGGAAAACACACCTGATTTAAACCCTGCGCTGTTCACGCTAAAACTTTAAAGTGCCAGGACACGCTGTGTGTTGATACGCTTTGAGAGAGGTGCTGTTGCGCTCCCGGTGAGTGTGGGGCTGAACAGGTTCAGGTCCTGATGGGACGACGTCTGGATCTGGATTTGGACTGTTGTCCACCTATTAGTGACCCCTGATCTATGCTGTGCGGGCGAGATTTCCAACTTGGGAGTTAGGGGTTGCCAAAGCTTCAAAGTAGGTTGTAAGGGGGTTTTGAATAAGAGGTCCCAGCTAGGGCTGAATGATATACATGGAAGACTAGAATAGATTAATAATACCTTTGTGATGTTTTTGTTATACAGTGAAATTTAACTTTCAAGCTTTATTAATATCCCGAAGGAAATTTGATTTGCAGCAGGTGTCACAACACATACAGACAATGCCAACAAAGAACACACATAAATGGTTTAGGAAAGGCTGTACAAGAGCAAGTGCCACAACTGCATTACTGAGCTTAACAAGTGCATTCATTCTTGTTATGGCCTCAAAAATAAAAGATACCCTTGTTCGCTGGGTTCTTAGCCGGGGTATTCTCAGTCACTGTCCAGAGGGAAGTAAGTTAAACTCCTTAAAAAGTGGGTGTTCTGGACAGTCCATTATCTGTCGGGCTTTACAAATAACCCTTTGACTGTAGATGTCATGCAGCTGAGAGTGCTGAACACCAATGATTTTACCTGAGACTTTGACCAACATTGCCAAACAATTTTTGCTGGACACAGAAAGAGCACAAAAATCAAGACACAATACAGAATGTGAGGACTGATTCAATAAAAGACTGATAAATTCATTAACACTTTATTGACATTAAAATAATTCATTGTTTTTGTCACATCTCCCAAAATAAAACATGTTAAAATCAAATTAAATTTAAATAAATAAAAATAAATTTTACATATAACAATGGTACAGCTGATTTAGTCACAATAAAAAATGTTTTTAATTTACGTAATGCCCAAGATGTTTATGTTTACATTTTTTGTTTTGGTTCTCTGCATTGCTGACCGTCCAATCAGAAAAGAGGAAAGACTGGAAACCCACGGACCACTGTTTTAAAACCAGTATGAGCACATGCTGCTTCCAGTGCCTTTAAGCTAAATAAATAAATAAATAAATAAAAAATTCATCTGCCAAGGGTCTTCTAGTATTCAAGTATTTTCTTGAAAGGATAAAAAAAGAACACTGGCTATAATCTGTATGGGCATGGCCAAAGAGAGGGCTGCATCTGCACTATTCAGTTCAGTTGAGTTTCAACTGGACCTGACACTGGCACACTTTTTTTTTTTTTCTTTTTTTTTTTTACACATTGAATCATGTACTTTTTCTGTATTAGAAATGCATTATGATATTTTGACTGTGATTTACTTAGCTTCAACTATGTACTAGGCTAGTGTCAGTGTTAGCACAACAGCAAGGCTGATCAGTAAATATTAGGCTCGTTCAAGATGAGCTAGACCTGCGCAGTTTCGATCGGTGTCGGTCTGTGCGCAGTGCACACCAGTTAGGTTTGTTCCCGACTGGCTCTGATGTCACAAGTGCGACGGTCACCGAAAGCTCGTGAGATCCAAACGAGACCAGCGTCTGAGCCGCCGCAGTTCATCTGGAGCAACTGCGAAGGCTGCTTGGCTCAGTGCATGATGGGAAAACGCCCACCTGTCAGCGGTGAACGGACAGGTGATTGGATCTGAGTTTAGTGCTGATCAGAAACATAACGCCCGACACTTCACTGCCCTCCTCTCCTCCTCCCCCGCGTCTTTTAAAAAAAAATACAGACTAAAGTTACAGTTTTGACCTGGATAACTTTGTGCCCTGCTGCTCAGTGTGAAGCAGAATATTATTAAAAAGATTGTGCACAATATCTGCTGTTATACATGTTAAATGTTTAACATTTAAAATGTGTAAATTTAGACATAAAAGCTAAGAATCACTGCTGAACATGCCTCATGTTGTGTGCTCCAAAAGAGCACCTCATTTACACACAGACAGTGGTTAAGCACCGGACAGAAAAGTTCTTACAAATCAGTTTAATGCATTTATTTTCAAATTCAACACACATGAGAAGTGGATTTTGGGCATGATGCCACAAATTGTCCGACTTCACTACAGGAGTATTTCCCCTCCTCCTGTTGCGGCCGTGCACTCTCGTTCACAATCCAGGCGAGGCGCAGTTCATCTCGAACGAGCCTAATGCCATCACTTACTTAAATTAGCATTCAGTGGTAAATTGACATTATTCCTGCACACAGCACAGATTCCTGTGGCAGCCTCCTTAGCTTTACCTCACACTGGCAATTTAGTCAAATCATCAGCTAACTTGACAATACGACTGTTTACCTCCTCTTGGGCAGTACTTTTTTTTCTTTTTCGTTGGGGTTGGCGTTGACCAACTCTGTAAAATTGTTGACTGGCTCTTTGGTGCTCTTCTCATAATAGCACAGGTTAGAGACAGCCAACTATCACCGCTACAAAACCAGTGATTGAGCGACGAACAGCAAACACTCAGGAGAGACAGTGGGCCATACCAAGTATTCTGCACGGGGAGGGGAGGGGGGTTGAATAAACTAATTACTATTTTGCTGGCAAACGGAATGAATACAGAAAATTGACGAGTTATTTCATGCAAGATAATTCATATTTGTATTCATCACAATGTTGTGATTATCGGGGGGGTTATATGGCTCGACCTGATTTTTGGGGGGGGGGGTCATAAGCCCCCTAACCCCCCAGAAATTACGCGCCTGGTGCTCACTAAGACATATACTGAGTACTCATATACCGACACATGACATTATTGTTCATAATTTATAATACATTTTTTGTCTTTCTTTGAATGTGGTCAGACTACACAATTGAACAGAAACACACAGCAATACACACTAGCGCAGTCTTTATTCAGTTCACACAAAGTTACATGAGTATACAAGTCGTACTTCTGTCTGTTTGTGATTTTTACATTCATTCATTCATTTTCTTCCTCTTATTCCAGTTAGGGGTTGCGGGTGACTGGAGCCTCTCCCAGTAACTTTTGGGCCGTAGGCGGGGTATACCCTGGACAGGGGCCAGCTAGATGTGTCCTAAATTAATTTAAAAAAAAAAAAAAAAAGCATAATATAGGCCTGCTAAATCTACCTCTTATATATTCTAACTTTACAGGTGATGTTATACTGATATAATCCAAATAAAGTGCAGCTCTCCTCTGTTACTACATTAGAGACCCCACACTAAACCAACAGTGAGCTGAGGAGATGAGACTGTGAACAGAATGAGTTTTTCATGAGACTTGAATTAAAACTGTAATGAGCTAAGACTCGCTCTACTTCTACGTGAGACGCATGCCTTATAAACCTTTAATTTCTCTTAAAATGAATACAAATGAGTTCAGTGTTTAACCCTTATCCTACCAACCTGTTTTACATACAGATTACTGAGTGGGGTCAACCTGATGTCTCCTGCTTGAGCCAGCTAATCTTAGTCCATCCTTGACCAGTCTATACGTCAACCCAGGGACATTTACTTCTCCTGTATAAGCTGTTGGGAAACTACACTCGGAGGGGGGGGGGGCAGACTCACAAACACTGTAGGTAGTGAGTGGGGGTTGAGAGGTTCAGATGTTCAGATCTTTGTCATCTCTGTCTGCTATGTCTGTTCCATTAAAGTAACCTTACTGACCACAATCGCACTATGACCTTGGTGTTTCCTGCTTCTATGTTTTTCATGATATCAGTCATCATTAGTGATGTGTTCACTGTCATTTCAGGTAAAAAGGTTCTGTTTGTAAATTATTACTTTGATACATTTACATAGAATTTGCATATTCTTTAATAAAAATTGCAACTTCATGTCAGGAACAATGCACAATAACACAAACAAAGCTCCTTCACCACTCTTCATTTTGATGTAATTTAGTTTAGAATAATTTAAAATAAACTTTTTGGGGGCACATTTTTATGGTTAAAAATGGGCGGGGTCAATAAAAAATAAGCCCAACAAAATCCACAAAAATGTAAAGTTGAACTTTTTAAAACAGCAATTTGTTTTTCATTACAATATAAATAAAACCCTTGCTTGAAGTACGAGTTTTGATCAATAATGAGGCTGAATCAGTCTAAAAAAGGTTTACATGAGAAACCTAAATCAACTGTAGACAACAAGTAGCCAGACAAAGCCATGAAAAATCAGTGATAAAATGTTTTTCTGAGATATGACAAAAAATATATATACGCCCAGAGTCACGCTTTACCCCACTTGACCAGATGAGGGTTAAACAATAGAATCCACATGTCTGCTGTAAGTGAGTGTTAGATTGATATTAACTCCATATATTTGGCTGTACATTTGTTTTAGCAGACCTTGAGCTGGTCTTAGATTGGATGGTGATAGGCGGGTGGTCTTTCTGGCGGGGCCGGTGTCCTGGGGCTCTAGTTGTCGCCTCTGTTGTCAGTGACTGGAGCCTCAGTCACCCACCCGGTGCTGACACACGGTGTGGCGGTGCTCTGCCCTGGGACAGTGGCATTGTCCACAATGGGCAGGTCAGTGCTGAGAAGGACTGTGCCAGCTGTTGTTATAGCGACAGGGATGGCAGTACTGGCGGGGGTTTGCTCTGTGGGAGGAACCGCAGTGAGGAGTGTTTCCTCTGAAGACTTCTCTTCGGAGGACTGGGACTCGCTGGAGGAGCTGAGGGCAATGTGGCTGGAGTCCATGAACACTTTCATCCAGCCCTGGTGCAGGTCTGCATCCGAGATGTCAGCGTCCTGCCACAGACCAGCCTGTGGAGCAGCAAGAGTTTAAGCGGGATCAACTTGTGGATGAGAAATGGTCACTGAAATAATGTCCTATACTTTTATATATCAACAGAAAGTATGTAATTTAATATATTTGCAACTGAGGAACAATATTATCTAATAAGACTTTACAACATCACAACAGACTTTTCCAGAAATACATATATATTAGGAGTTTAAAAGCTTGATGGAGGCTAACCAGCTATGTGGTACCTCATGACGATAACACCATTAATTTCTATCAAAAAGATTATCTAAAACATAAAAATTCAGCAAAATGCATTTATAACTTTGCCATTTGACAAGTTTCAATTACGTGCTTACAGACAAATTATTATGGCCATGAGTTACCATGTAGCTGATTGGCCTCCCTCAAGCCGTTGAACTTTTAATATGTGGATTTTTCAAAAAGTCAGTGGGAAAAATGAATGGGAATTTTACTTCCGGAACCAGGCATGGCCAGTAGTATTGAGCTCTATAAAAAATGAAGTTCTGATGTTGTTGGGCCTGAGGTGCGTCAGAAAGAATATTAATATGCTTTAATATATATTCTACCTGTGGAGACTGCCCAGCTCCTGCAGTGAGAAGAGAAGAGAACACACATACTTTCTACAGTCCTGGAGAGGGTGGGGCTTACCGGCTTGGCCAGGGCCGTGGTGAGAAGGACAAAGACAAGAAAATATTTCAGAAGCTCCATCTCTGACTGTTCTGAGGAGGAATAGAGACAAGCAGTAATTCAGTCTGAAGTCTGAGTCTCAGCTGCAGGTCAGAGTATGGCATGTTTTTTTTATCCATACTGGGACAGTGAACAATATTAGAAAAAAAAAAGAGTTTAGTTTCCACCCATAGTCCCACAACAGGTTGACATTGACAGGTTATACTCCAATCTTAAACAGAGTCTAATGGAAGTGGAGTAAATGGTCAGGTCTGCATATGGTAGAAACACATAAAAACACATTCATATCAAGCATACACCATTTCTAAAACAGCGTCTGCAGCAGTATGTGAAAACATAATGTGGAGTACATACCTGTGTTCTTAAGCACATTAAAGGCAGAAGCACAATAGTGTGGGTCTGGATCTCTCCAGGACACTTGCATACATCTTGATGAAGTTATAATATACAATACAAATAAATTATCAGCAGGTACACCTCCTGTCAGCTAGAGTTAATACAACTTTAGAAACCGCCTGCAATACTGCTGCAAAATCTCATTTTAAAGCTAGATTTTATAAGCAACAGTTGTGTGTGTCTTTGGTGGTTGGGGTGAAGTGGGGCTCTGAAAACCACCAGGAGAGTTGTTACAGTAGTGGCCCCCATCACCACTACCAGCCCCTTTGTTTGGCACTTGGCAGGGCACTATGGTTAGAGTACAATCCCCTAGCCTAATGATTGGACTAATATAGGGTCTGGAGGTCCTCCCCCAGTAAGTTTTTATTATCTTTTTAAACTTTTCTTTTACATATTCCCCCGTGGTGGAGCAATGGGTTATAAAGTATAAAATATTCAAAGTTAGTTAAATAAACACACTCCGAAGAAAAAATAAATAAATAAAATCAACCTGCTGCATCCTATGGACTTCCTCAACCTATCTCACCCACTCTCGTCTGGATGAATCCTTACAGAGCTGATCTATGATCCTATAGATGAACTAAGGGACTAGCAGTCCTAGATGCATTGCCTGTCCGTCCTGGGAGAGGATCTCTCCTTCAATATGGGCTCCATAAGGTTTCTTCTTTTTTCCTGTAGCTGGGTTTTTTTTAGGAGTTTTTCCTTACCGAGAAGGAGGGTCTAAGGACAGGAGTGTCCTGGGTCTGTTTAGTTTAGTGTAGTTATTGTTTGTGCTGATTGTGTGTTAAGTCTGATTATGTGTTTATGTTTGATCAACTGTTTGTGAAGCCCTTTGAGGCGACTTTTGTTGTGAGCCTTGGCTATACAAAAAACCTGATTTGAATTGAATTGAATTGAATTGAAAATTTCATGAGCTGAGCAAGATGACGCCGAGGAAGGACGCCCTGGTGCTAATGTGCTCCGTGTTTTGTCTGTTTTTGTTAGTAAACCCTGTGTCAGCATGCTCTTACACCCGTGAAGAGCTCTTAAATATCAGAACATCAACTCCTACAGACCTACTGCCAGTTTTTTTCGTGGCGGCGGCAGATTTGGTCCACTTATTAACAAAAAAAGTGAGACGCCGGAGGAGAGGAAAGCGTGCGGGGGTGCTCGTGCGTCTACGTAGACGCGGCTCACGTACGCCCTTACCTGGAATTCTCCACTCCAGTGTCTGCTCACTTAGCAACACGATGGATGAACTGGCGCTGCTGATGCGGCGTAACAGAGACTTTTCTTTCTCCTGTGTCTTGTGCTTCACGGACACAGGGCTCAACGAGCAGATCCCAGACTGCGCACTCCATCTTGAGGGATTCCAGCTCCTCCGCGCAGACAGACAGCGGGACTTATCCGGAGGAAAGACAAAAGGTGGAGGTGTCTGCTTTTACATCAACAACGCCTGGTGTTCGGATGTAAGTGTGATATTCCAGCACTGCTCTCCTGCTTTGGAATATCTCTTCATAAACTGTAAACCATTCTACTCCCCACGTGAGTTCGCTTCATTCATTCTGGCCGCTGTTTACAACCCCAACGTACGCTCGCGGAGCAGATTCTGTGTGTGGAGCGGACCTTCCCGGACTCTTTATTTATTATCCTCGGGGATTTTAACAAAGGAAATCTGAGCCAGGAATTGCCCGAGTACAAACAGTTTAGTTAAATGCCCGACAAGAGAGCAGAACACGTTGGATCACTGTTACACTACAGCTGGTGGAGTTTACAGAGCCGTGCCCCGTGCTGCTCTGGACTTCTCGGATCACGTCATGATTCACCTCATTCCTGCATACAGACAGAAGCTGAAGCTCTCTAAACCTTGCCTGGAAATTCCAGACTCACTGCTGTACCAGCGGATGACCATGTTCCAGCCTGCTTCAAGCTGTCCACCATCGTCCCTGTCCCCAAGAAGCCATGTATCACTGGACTTAATGACTACAGGCCTGTGGCGCTGAAGTCTGTAGTCATGAAGTCATTTGAGCACCTGGTCCTCCCTCACCTTAAATCCTTCACATCCCCCCTCCTGGACCCTCTGCAGTTTGCCTACAGAGCCAACAGGTCTGTAGACAACGCCATCAACCTGGCCCTCCACTTCATCCTGCAGCACCTGGGCTCCCCAGGAACCTATGCTAGGATCCTGTTTGTGGACTTCAGCTCTGCGTTTAACACCACCCTCCCTGCTCTGCTCCAGGACAAGCTCTCCCAGCTCAACGTGCCTGACCCCACCTGCAGGTGGAATCACTGACTTCCTGACGGACCGGAGGCAGTGCGTGCGGCTGGGGAAGAATGTCTCCACCACTCGGACTATCAGTACAGGATCTCCTGAGGGCTGTGTACTTTCTCCCCTGCTCTTCTCCCTGTACACCAACTGCTGCACCTCCAGCCATGACTCTGTTAAACTGATTAAGTTTGCGGATGACACCACCCTCATCGAACTCATCTCTGACGGTGATGAGTCTGCCTACAGGCGGGAGGTAGACCGGCTGGTGTCTTGGTGCAGCAGCAACAATCTGGAGCTCAATGCTCAGAAGACAGTGGAGATGATCGTGGACTTCAGGAAAGTCAGAGCCCCCTCACCCTCCCTCGCCCGGACAGACTCCCCCATCACCACTGTGGACTCCTTCTGCTTCCTCGGCACCACCATCACACAGGACCTTAAGTGGGAGCCGTCCATCAGCTCCCTGATCAACAAGGCCCAGCAGAGGATGTACTTTCTGCGGCAGTTGAAGAAAGCCAAGCTGCCGGCCCAGATGATGGTGCAGTTCTACACGGCCATCATTGAGTCCATCCTCACCTCCTCCATCACCGTGTGGTACGCTGGAGCCACGGCCAGGGACAAACACAGACTGCAGCGCATTGTACGCTCCGCTGAGAAGGTGATTGGCTGCAGCCTTCCATCTCTCCAGGACCTGTACGTCTCCAGGACTCGGGGGCGTGCGGGTCGGATAGCAACTGACCCTTCTCATCCTGGACATGGACTTTTTGAGCCACTTCCCTCGGGCACGGAGGCTACGGTCCATCCGGACAAGAACCTCACGCCATAAGAACAGTTTCTTTCCCTCTGCCGTTGGACTTATGAACACTTTATAAACATTGCTCTCGCTCATCACATAGTCACTTTACACTTGTCACTTTATTAACATGTTAATCATGTTAATATTATCTTATCTATTTGCACTGACAAATTGCATTATTGTTCTGTTGTTATCGCCTAATTTTATCTGGCTATTTAACTTTAGTATACTTATTCCTTTGCATGCCCTTATAATTTGTACTTTGTATTTTTAAAGTTTCTTTTTTATCATAGTGATATTTTTTATTATTATTATTATTAGTGTTATATGTTGCACATTAGCACCAAAACAAATTCCTAGTCTGGGAATTGTGTTGTTCACTGACAATGGCAATAAAAATCTTCTGATTCTGATCCTGTCGATTGTCATCAAACAAAAAGTGACTTAAAGCTTGACAAGTGTAGAACGCATCTATGGACTCTGAACTATCCCCGGTATCCATAGATTTGAGGTATATAATGTTATTTAGCAGGCTCATTAAGCCTTATTGTGTACTGGCACACAAGGCAGTCACTCTGCGCCCTTATCGCCTATGCCACGAGCTGGCTCTGGGCTGAGGTCCCGTTCCAAAAGGAGGGCGGCAGCTGACAGGTAGTGCTTCATGCACTCAGGAAAGTTACCATCCTGCTCTTAATGTAAAATAAACACATCCCCACTGAAAGTAGTTCTATGTTGCACCACAACCAGATTCCACGCACTCTAAGAAGGAGAAAGAGTCACAGAAGCCCCGCCAAGTCAGAGGCCACAGCAGAGCGGGGTTTGTGCTTTTGGCTTTTGAAACGTGCGACTATAAATTCCATGTCTGCACTGTTAAGTCAGTTAAGTACGGGCTTTAAGGCGAGCAATGGCGGCCATTTCAGGGGCTCTCCGCTCTTTCTGTGGGCCACCCCGCCCCTCACATTCCGTGACACCACCACACCGGCCAACTGGGAAGTGTCCCGTCTCTCCTGATTACCACTCCACCTCTGGTGGTGGCAATGAATTATGAATGAATTAAAATAAATGATCAATTAAAAACAAGTGTTTTGTTGTTCGTTAGTTTTTTTTTCAATAGGCATAAATGTATATTTGATTTTTAAACGCTTGAATTATGTACATACATTTTATAAATTATTGGTTTGAGTATTTTTGCGTTCATAAATTTTTCTATCTAGACACAAAAACTAAAATTCAGAAAAAAGGCTATTTTGGTCTTTGGAACAAATTTAAAATATAGGAACATCCTTAAACCAAAGTAAAACCAATCAGTGTATGGCATAAAAACGCAAAATCAAAATAATAAAAAACTACAGCTTTAGTTTAGTTTGTTTCTTATTTTGATTTTAGCAGAACATTGCACTCACAGTTACAGCCAGCTGCATCTGTGTGCCCCATCTTCACACATGTTAGGTCACCAGCACTGCACTCTTGCTTCTTGGACTTTTGCTTTCCCTGTCTGTGACTGTGTCTCACCACCTTAAATACCCCAAGTAAATGCTTTTGCACAGACGTTAGGAACTTATTTCTGTGAACTACCCACATGGGATTTAGTTTTGAACTAGTCAGCCCCAACTGGCACACACATTTACGCATCATCAGCTGACTGTCTTTTACCACCTCCCTGGGGTACTCAGGGGAGCGCTCCGATACCAGGGCTTACGTACTCTGAGGATATTGCTGGGAAAACTTGATTTGGGTAGGGCTAGCCTACGGACAGTGCACTGCTGGAGCGTAGGAGAGCAGGATGGATAAACGCATACAACAAGCCCAAATCTGCTGCCCAGCAGTAACCGCCATAGCCGTAGTTTGACATTTGCTCTGGGGGCACAGATTTTTTTTTTTTTTAACCAACACACCAACTACAGTCTGTCTGTGAATGTATTGCATATTGTAGCCTACTTAATATATTGCTTACTGCTCTGAAAATGCCAAAACCTGGCTCTGCGGGCCACAGCGTATTTAGCGTGTGCCTTGCTATGTGCCTCAACTTTTTTTTTTTTTTTTTTTTTGTGGTTAGGAAACAATTGCACCTTGCGCTTGTGGAGTGCTGTGCGGGGTATGGGAGGATGCGCCTCCACCCTCTAATAGGCACCACAGCTTGCTCTGCTTGAGAACTAAAACTAGCACTGACGCTGAGGGAGTAGCACTTATTGGGCCAGATCTACTCTAAAGAGTAGACTGAACAGTAGTGGAGCGGACCTCTGACGAAGCACACGCCCCTCACCTGTCTGCGGCTGTGACTCTGGGAGCACTGCCCTTAAGGGCACACAGCAGATTTAATGCAAACAAAATATGATTTCTTTTACGCGCAGCCTTCGTCGATGCAGAGGTAAGATTGGCACACTGTGCCGAGGGATTTGTGGGCTGTGGCGCACTGCCTACAACAACTGTGTCCACTAGGCCTACTTGCAAATCTAATACCAGCCTACATGCAAAGTGTGCAACTGGCTAAATGCTGACCAGTCTAAAAGGCAGACAGGACAGTAGCCAGTGGAGCAGATCACTGAGGCATACGGACGGCCCTCACCTGTCTGCAGCTGTGAGACGGTGTACTCCGCTGGAGTACACGGACCCCGCACCTTTCCCAATCTTAGTCACTCTTAAGAATAAATGACTGTTAAAATCATAGGACTCAATTTAATAATATTAATTTTAACATTATTATGACAAAAAGCTAACCAGGCTAATTGCAGCAGAGCAGCAAATATCTCTCCCGTGCTGTTAAAAATACATTTATTATTATTATTATTATTATTATTATTATTATTATTATTATTATTATTGTTACTTTATGTTCTCTGAAATCACTTTGTTTATCTCCAGTAATGTTTGCTGTATGAGTGCTTAGATGACACCAGCTTCATGCCCATCTGCGCCACACCACGCCTGGCTTTTAGACCAGTCCTCTCCTTTATTGTAGACTGACACGCCCTGTGGTGGTGGTGACAGGCCCTGGCGGAGACATTCTGAACATAGTTGCAAAAAGCTGCGTCATCTTCACCTCTGTCTTTGCGCCAAGTGGAAGATTGGGCTCATTATATCTGGACATAGCCGCAATGTGAGGCACAGGAGGAATCATGTAAGGACTGGACAGGTGAGAGGATCGCTCCCCATGAGATCCACGCACGCAGACTTGTGTCAGGAGTTGGCTTGTGGCCACATCTGTTCTGTGTCTGATTCCTCTTGTGTTAAAACCATCTGGATGTTGGCGTGCTGTAGTAGCCTGGCCTGCCAATGCTCCACAACGTCCAAATGTTTTTTTTTGGATTGTAAACATGGCGGAGGCTATGCAGAGGCTAATGCGGGGCTAGCTTTGTAATTTATTTTGCTTCTGTGGCCATGACTCTTAACTCTCATAACTCTTAAAGATGTTTTGCCATGCTTCAACGCATGATAAATTATTTCACTTTCACAAATGTTATCTATAACATTAGACAATGGCTGAAAAAGTCCAGTCGTTGTGGCTCCATTGTCCGCTGTATTGGAACAACAGACAGGAGAGCCACCAAGAGATGTAACGCTGCGAGACTGAGCGAATTGCAAACTTTTTGCACCCGTTTGACCCTTAAATTTGCCCTACAGTTCTCGAGCTTTAAAATAGTCTATAGTTATAAAAAACAATTTAATATTCGCTGAGATAGGACCGCTAAAACACAACGAAATAACATGTCTTTTATTCAGGTTACTCAGTTAGCGAAGCTCACTCCCGCACATGGACTTGCACGAGACATTTCTCCCAATATCTGAGCTGTAATTTTATAAAAACATCATACAACATAGGCTCAGAGGTCCTGATTAAAGTTTGGGCAGTCTTTTCTACCCACAGTGCAGTGCAGGGCAGCGTGTCAGAGTGATTGCGTGTTTGGGGTGGTCGGAGAGGCCCTAAGCTGTCATTCTGCTGTGTCTACAGAAATAGCTCACCACCAAGTGAGACTGAAGAGTGAATGGATAATGCACCTTAGTATCTATCACCTTTGTATTTATTGCTGCTTCCTAGTGAGACTTGACATACTATAGTTGTGTGTTTTGTCTTTCAGGTACAGATATCTAGACACTGAAGTCTGTACTGACAGTGACTGCTTCTGATGATCTGGAGTAATGAAAAAAAGCTCTGTACAGCAGCACAACAACTTTCCAAAAACTATTGCAAGCAGTCTATCTGAGCTGCACTCAGTGTCTCTCATTTTGCTTACCACTTACAAGGTTGTAAACAGCCTACCCCTCTACTTCTATGAGCATGTGATGTTATAGATAAACTGCACAATATTCTTGGAGAAATACCTCAGGAAACCACACATCTGTTCAGCTCTAATACTTCTTGCACTGAATTTGTAGGTATAGGTAACTCGTTACATCGCTCTGCTATTTATTTAACGTTACTTTAGCCAGGAGGACCAGGAATGGCACAGAAAAGCTTAAAAGAGAGGCTAATCGGAGAAGCTAATAAATTTTGTAAATGCTTTTCTGAAAAGGGTTTGTAAATACAATTTAGAAAATGGTTTCCTAAATAGATTAAAGAATAACGCTATTAATTCTTCTTTTAATAAAAGCATTTAGTAATCCATTTAATAAATGCTCCTTAAAAAAGCTTTTAATAAAAGCATTTAGTAATCCGTTTATTAAATGCTCTCTTAAAAACATGTTTATTAAAAGCTTTATTCTTTTGCGCATAGCGATCATGATTGTCCATATAGTCTAACAAATATGTTGATTTATTTTTGTAAAATTTGACAAACTCTGAGATGAATGAATGGATGCCAATGCCACCCCTGCCACCTCTCAAACTCTGCCAATGGTGACTGCTGTTGTCATTCTGAAACAAAAATATCAAACAAACAATTTTTTTGTTTGTTTTCTTATTTAGATTTGTGCGACACCCAGATTGGCTTTACTCTTGCTTAAAGCTGTTCCTGTATTTTTCATTCTTGCCAAAAAACAAAATGAGCTCTTTTTTCTTCTTAGTTTTTGTGTCTAAATAGAAAAAATTAATGAATGCAAAAATACAAGGACCCCTCTATATGTCATAACATTATCACTGTCAAAGCATTTTCTACCTCTAAATATGGAAGCTTAAAATATGTGTTTTAATTTAATTTAATTTAATTCAATTCAGTTCATTTTAATTTTCTCAATTATTTCTCTGTTTCCAGTGGAGGATAACCCCACATCAAAGTCAGGCAGCTTCAACATTTATTCAAAATGTATAGACAACAGGTATCACAGGCACCACACACATTTACATCAGAACATGACAGCGTGACAGAGTGACATGCAGATTGTCTGTGGAAAGGCTCACCTGTTCTGCCGAGTCGAGTCTGCCTGAGTCAGTGATGAGTTTTTTGGAGTGCTGAGCAGGTGTTTGGCTGTATTTATAGTGTCCTGGTGGTGAAGCAATGGCAGGATGTTGGGCAAGACTGGGCTGGCTAGTGGTGAGTAGGCTCTCACCACACACTGGCACACTCATAGGCTGCTTGAAAACAACATTTCTGTTCTCATTCACCAGTAATGAATAAATCAAAGTGGAGCTGCAAGCAGATATGGTGGGTGCAGTTTTTTCCCTGGTAAATATTCTGCTGCTAACTGGCCTCTCTGCTGCAGCTGAGGCTTCTCAAACTCAAATACTAGTGTTTCAATAGGTTGTGAAAGTCACCACTGCCTCATATTTTTCCGCAGTGCCGTACACCGTCCTCATAACTCACAGCAGAGCAGAGGGTTTATCTGGTACTTAAAGCCAGTCTTATTTCATCCTTTTTTTTTAAATAAAAAAAAAAAAAAAAAAAAAAAAGAACCGCAGCCATTAATTCAAAACAGACTCAAAAAGTGGAGAAGACTTGCTATCAAATGTGTCCCAATTTCACAACCACTCTATCCAAAAAGGTTAACTTGCCTTCCACAAGTTTATCTGACTCAGGTTTCTTTTAACAGACCAGAGTTTTCACATCTTGACATGACAAACATGATTTAAACACATTTGGTGTTTTAGCCCTACCACTCCATCTACAGGCTGACTTCTTCAGAACAGCATTCCATGTGTGGGAGAGCAGGTACCGTATTTTCACGACCATAGGGCGCACTGGATTAAGGAGCGCAGTTTCAGTTACGGGTGCTTTTTCTGTATTTAACACATACAAAAGGCGCACTGGGTTTTAGGGCGCAGGCACATTAAAACATACCGGTAAAACATGCATGCTAGTGTGTGTTTTAAAAAAGGCAGCGGAAGCAAAACTGAGTTCAGTTGTGATTTATTGAAGTATTTAGCAAAGTACTCACATTACTTTTTCAATCATCAATCAATCAGCATCCAAAAATCCTTCACTGCCTGGATGGAAAGATGCACTGTTTCATAAAACGAAAGCACCAAGACAGATCTCCTTGAAAATGTTAAATTTTCATTTCTTCTGCAAGCGTTACTGCCCTCAGTCGAATGGTGACTGTAGAGACGCTTCTCCCAGCTGTTCTCTGATCATTAATCCATCGCTCGAGTCGGTCTTCCAACTCGGGTCACCTCACCTTGTTTCCGCGGAAACTCAGCTGCGTCTTCTTGACTTGTCGGAGCTCGTTTTCCAGCTTCCTCCACTTGCAAACCATGGATTCATTAATCTTGAATTCTATCGCAGCTGCTCGATTCCCATGTTCCTCTGCGTAGCTGATAGCTTACAGTTTAAACTGTGCTTCATAAGTGTCTCACTTTGCAGGTGGCATTTTCAGGGTTGCCAAAACAATGTTGTGCTGCATAATGCACATAACTGCACTTTTGTACTATTCGGGGGGTGTCTTCTTTCACGCCCACACTTCCCCCTTTAGCGTTCTCATGCTGTCCTCTCCTACGTCTGCTTTCCCGAAGTCACACAACAACACATTAGGTGCACCATAGGGCGCACCATACATTTTGGTGAAAATGTAAGACTTTTAAGTGCGCCCTATGGTCGTGAAAATACGGTAGGTCCCCTTGTTCCAGTGTACTGTTCTGTGGGCCCAGTCCTTTATGTGGTTTTCCCCCTTGCAGGGGTCTGAAATTGCAGATTCAAGCTTCTTTTGTAGCAAGATGGCACCAAAACCTGATTAAATCAGCTGACAAAACACATCACAGCAACATCACAAGACTCTTCTGGGGAAGACTGTAGAAAGTGAGAAGTCAAAACATGTCACAGTGCAAAAACACAGCTCCAAAGAAACGTTAAGCGCGAGACACACTACACAACTTTCCTAGTCATTACAGATTTTGAAAACAACTTGGAGCACTAGGGATGGGTATTAAGATTTTACTGATACTACTACTCTTATTGATACTGCTTATCAATCCAGTCTTTTAACGGTGCACTTATCGATACTTTTTTGTGCAAAAATCTAATAAAGAACATTAATTACTCTTTTGGACATTTCTCATTCACAATATAGGCTACTTTATGTTTGTATTTTTTTTTTCTAAAATATTATTAATATAAATCTAAAAAAAATGAAATGAATATAATTTTAGAAAAAGCTGTAACCTATTCTTATATAGGCTAAATAAATATATAAACTGTGTGTGGTCACAGGGGTGTTTCAGGGAACTTTACAAGTGAACTCAGATAAACACTGCATTTAGTTGGTTCTTATAGACTAGTTGTTCACCTGTGGGCCGCTAGCATAATGTTAGCCTCTTTCTGTGTTCACTGTCTTGTTGCGTGTTTGCAGCGCTTTGTCGAAGTTGAGCCACACTTTTCCTCTGTGTGCGCGGTCGCAGCGCACTATTGTGCACCAGCACCGCCCGCTCTGCTCACAAAGGCACGTATTTGACTACATGGCATTTACCGCAACTACTCAGTACCGTTAAGGCTGAAGCTTATCGGTCCACCTGGACCGGCATGACGTGGCACTAGTGCCATTATAATACCAGATCTCAGTACCCATCTCTATGGAGCACACACTAACCAGTGGTTTCAGCAGAATTTGGGGAGCAGACATTCAACAACTGCACCAGTGGCTGTGTCTAAATGTCATTCCAAATTTTTATTTTTACTAGGGCTGTCAATGTTAATGCATGCGATTAATAGAAAAAAAATTATGTGTTAAAATGTATTAACGCAAATTAAGCACACAATCTGTTTTGCTGTGCACCAGTGCTTCTCAAAGCATTTTGGAGGGCGTTAGGCCATGTCGGGGAGCGCGTGACTGTCTTGAAAATGTGCGTATATCACAACATTGACTTACTTTCACAGTGAACGTCCCGCGCGTCCAGAGAAGAGAGAGCAGCTGACTCACATTTGCCCGTGGTTGGAATTCAGGATAAGTCCACTGCTTTACCTCCCCCATGACTTTTGTTTGATTTGGGTTGATTATTCTCTACTAATTATGTTTCTCCCTCTTCACAGTGGCAGTGTTGGAGGTGCCTGGTACAAGTTTCAAGCAGATCTACCATTGGAAGCAGTTTCAAAGCTAACAGGTAATGTCTTTGGCTGTGATGTTAAGTGTACATGGCTTTAGTGCTGCACACACTCGGCTCACATTGAAACACCCATGGCATATTTGCTATCAGGTGGCTGTATCTTTTTTCTGTGTATTGATGGTAGACTTTAGACTTTAGACTTTACTTTATTGTCCCCGAGGGGAGATTCTTTTCCACATACACAGAGCTCGTTTGACATATACACAGATAAACACCAAACATCACAGTCACATAAACACATTACAACACAGACATTATGCCTCAGCAGGGCCTGTTGTTTAAGAAAGCAATGGCTGCTGGGATCAGGCTTCTACCAAACCGTGCCCTCCTTCACCTGATCGCCCTATACCTTCGTCCTGAAGGCAGAGGGATTAGGTGGTCCTGGAGGGGGTGAGTGGGGTCTTGTATTATGGAGAGTGCGAAGCGTCCAATAGCCCGATTATTTAGGTCTGTGACATTGGGTGTGGGGAGTCCTATGATTTTAGCAGCTATGTGTGTTACTTTTATGAGTTTGGTCCGATTTTTAACAGTAAGCATGTTATAGAAGCAGGTGGAACAGTACAGTAGGATGGGCTGAATGATAGATTTATACAGCAATAATAACAAGTGTGGAGAAACATAGAGTCCTTTGAGTTTTCTTATTACTGATAGTCTTTGTTGACTTCTTTTATGAATGTCCGTGATGTGATGTTCAAATGTGAGTGAGTTGTCAATTATAACCCCAAGGTACTTAAAGCTGTCCACTGTCTCTACTGTTTGGTTGTTAATGATGATGGATTGCTGTGATTGGGGGGGGGGGGGGGGGGGGGGTTGAAGATCAGTTCCTTTGTTTTACTGACATTGAGGTGCAGATGGTTATCAGTGCACCACTGGGTGAAGTGAGTGAGTGTGTCCATGTAATCCAAGACAGAGGTGTTGTCACTGAGCAGGGCCAGGACAGCAGTGTCGTCAGAGTATTTGAGATAACTGATGTTTGAGGATGGGCTTGTATTGTCGTTTGTGTATAGTGTGTAGAGAAAAGGGCTAAGCACACATCCCTGTGGTGCACCGGTGTTTATGGTGAGGGCAGAAGATGTGGTCAGGCCTAGGGGTACTACCTACTGTCTGTTACTCAGGAAGTTGTAGAAGAGATGAATGGGTCTGGTGGAAATGTTGAGTTGTTGCAGTTTCTGGATCATCAGGTGCCTCTGGATGGAGTTGAAGGCTGAGCTGAAGTCCACGAAGAGTATCCCGGCGAAGTGTCCAGGAGAATCCAAGTGCTGGAGGAGGAGATGCAGCAGACAGGCTACAGCATCCTCTGTACCTCTTCTGGCCTTATAAGCAAACTGCAGTGGGTCGAGTTGTGGATTGACAACCGGAAGGATGGTGTTTAGCAGTAGCTTCTCCAGGCACTTCATTACAATGGAGGTGAGTGCCACAGGGCGGTAGTGATTGAGCTCTGTGGGCCTGGGCTTCTTTGGAAGGGGGATTATTGTTGACATTTTCCAGATGGTCGGGATTGTGGCAGTGAAGAAGACCTCTTTAAACAGAGAATGAAGAACAGGGGACAGTTCTTGCGCACAGCTCTTTAGCACCTTTGCTGAGATGCCATCAGGGCCGGGGGCCTTTCCCAGCTTGCACCTGCTTAGCTGCAACCTCACATCCTCTTCTGTGAAGGGGATTCCTCTGTTTCTGGTTCCTCCTGTTCCGCTGGAGGAAGTGCTCTCAGAAGCCTCTCACATTCACCTGAGTAGTCCACACTATCAAAACGATAGACGTGCATGTAAAAGTGAAATAAAATAAATTATAAAATAAATTTTGTAAATTATTGTACAAGAGAATACAAATCCAAAGATTACAACATTATATATTTGCAAATATGAAATACAGTTTTTGTGTTCGTGGTTCATTTGTTGTGAATACAACTTTCAATTTACAAAAGAATATGAATCCAAAAATTACAACGTTATATATTTGCAAATACGAAATACAGTTTTTGGGTTTGCGGTTCATTTGTTGTGAATACAACTTACAATTTTACGCTTGGTACTGCTCTCTTGAGAATACGAAACTCAGCCATCAAGAAACTATCAAAATTACGTCATGGCCTCACAGGCGCTCACAGGCATTATGTATCGAGCAAGCAATCATGGATTCTCAAACTGGAGGCTGCCTGCTATCCCAGAATGCTTTGCGGTGGCAGCCGTGGTGGAGGAGAAAGTCCACAGCGGTAAGTTTAAAGTTGAAATATTACTGCTGTCTTGGCACGAAATTAACTTTTAAGACGATTTGAGGCGAGAAGTTTATCATTTTAATCTTAAATCTGTACTCTATTCTTAAAGATAGTTTCTAACTGAGAATTTAGTTCCGACGTTGACCGGCCGGCTGGACCCAGCGCCCCTCACTAGCTGGCGGCACTCTGAGCTAACTGTACCCGGCTCAAAACAGCCGAGTCCGGCCAGTCGTTTCGAAATGTGCCGCTGCCTCTGGCGGTCTTTTTAGTGGTAAAAAAATAAGTTTTAGGTTCGTTTTTTGTATTTGTTGTGGGCTATATTTGTTGTATATCAAAAATATTAATGCTATTAACGTTATATTAAGTAAATATTTTATATTAACTAAATATTTCTCTCAAAATTATAGGTTCAAGGTAAATTAAGGCAAAATGTGTTATGTATAATATTTTGTTCATCTATTCTCTTTTGTTTTGACTTGTTATGAGTAATATTATTTGTTATAAAAAGACTAATGTTTAAATTTCAATCAGGGACGACAGAAGAAACCCAGGTCTACACTGACGAGAGGCCAGTGGCTCTTGAAGGGAAAAAGAAACTCAAAACCAGGCTGGAAGAAAGCACTGACTATTGTCCTAAAGATGGTGGAAAATACAAGGTAAGTGGCTTGTTTTACAGCTCTCTATTACAATGACAGAGTCATCCTCACATTGCTGCAAACAAACAAATAGCATGTGAGAAATGAAGTATGACTATGATTAAAATGAATATCCATTCTGCAATCGACCCACAAAGACAGGGGTAGAGCCTGGCAGTGAGACGATGGGACATGAGGGAAGAGAAGCAGGGACACTGAGGCTGTGCTAGTTCACACAGCTCAGATCAGAGAGGAGCAGAATTACAAAATTAGTTCAAAATCTTTAATTAAAAATTCTTCATGTGCAATACCAAGGGAGGTTTGATTTTTGTAAACCAAAGCAATGTTATCTGAAACAAGAGAAACAGACTTTAACAGTTTAATGAACATATTTTATTTTAATTACTGAAAAGTTGCTAACTGTAGTGATGTTTTCTCAGACATCCAGGCAACTCTGAAGATGGTCAGTCAGTCTGGCTCAGAGACAGTTCTGGAGAGCTCCCAGTCTTCAGCTGCAGCACCTTCCTGTCCTCTCCTGGTCCTGCTGCTGCTTCATCCTCCTGCTCTTCACCTAAACTCTCTACGCAGCTGTTGTGGGCATGCAGCTGGTTCCATGAGTTTAGGAGAGAACCTGAGATGGATCTGCCATTGTCGCACCAAAGGTACCCACTCTAACACTGCTGGCCTTTGTGTGGTGTTGTAGCGTGCCTCCACTTGTCCTGTACCAAACACAAAAAATGTTCACTGTTTAAAAATTATGATTATATTATACAGTAATCCAAGTATAAATTTTGTGTGTCATTGTAGGTCTTACTGGTTTCAGGTATGGGGTCGTTACAATGATGATGTATTGGAGGCACAGGTACCCCCCTCTCTCTGAGCCTGGCCTGGTGAACAGCTAAGGACAGGTGTGTCCTACACAGATCCCGCGGCAGTGAATGTCCCTCTGCATTACACACACTCTGTAGGATTATGGAGGGGAAATGTCTTCATGTAACATCTCTCTTCTGTGGTTCTGCAGTAGGGATGGAGGCGTGGCACCTGTTGATGGCACCGACAGCATGGGGGTGCCTTGTGCCCAGCAAACGCTGTCTTCACCTGCTCCACTTCATCCTCTTTGGGTAAATAAGGAAGAGGGGTCATCGATGATCCTGCAGACTGCAGCTGCTGCTGTGGCAGGACGTAGGAGACTACACAGGCCAGGAAACGGTGACCAGTGCTTCATCCACATGGGTTTATCCATGGGGCTTCCCCTGGAGGAGCAACTGAACCAGCAAGCGAAAGCTGGGTCAGGACGGCCTGAAGGCAGGTTTCATGTCACCAGAGGTGGAAGACGTACTCAACTTCATTACTTAACTACTTACTTTACTTTAAGTAAAATTATTTCGCACAGATTTAAGATACAATTCATGAATGTTTTAAATGTGAGGGATTTTGCTGAAGGTCTTCTGTCTTTATTATTCTGTTGTTTCTAAAGGAGTACTACTTTACTGCATCTTTTTTTATTTATGTACTGTGAGTCTGCAATGAGGGTACAACAAAAACACATGATTTTAAACCAAACCTCAAATTATTTTGTACTTCAAACTAACTCATAAATGTTGTGGAGTAAAAAGTACAGATACTTTGTCAAAAATGTAGTACAGTAAAAGTATCCCCTGTAAATTTTTGTACGTAAGTAAGTTACATAAGTATAGATACATGAAAATTGTGCTTAAGTAAAGTAATAAAGTACTTCGTTGCACACCACTGCAGGTCACCTCCAGACGAGAAAAATGCCCAGATTGGCCCACTGTAGTTCAGCAGCACAAAGCTAAAGGCCCATGTTTCCTGCTTTCGATTGCCTTTCATATTTCTTTTCATGTGACTGAATAAATTTCCTTGTCTACATAATGATTCTGTGGATATTTTGTAGTTGTATGAGGGCTTAGCTAATATCAACAATGAGTGTTGGGTTTAAGATAATAAACCTGTCAGGTGTTGTATAATGTAGGTGTGGATATAATTTACCTGATACATAAATAATTTATTAGTATAGTGCTCAGAACTTACTTCCCAGTGCTGTGGAACCCTGCTGTTGCTAATGTATATTTTACATTAAATGTTCATTCTGTTTATTTGTAAAGTAAAATACCTTGATGTTTAGTGACAGAACATTACAGCTGCTGTGTTATATACGTAATTATTATAATTATCATATTAAGTGCTGAAAAACTAATCTGCAAAGAAGCTATGAAAAAATTGCTATCGATAAAGCTATGAGCATTTGCCGGTCCTCCTCTGCCGCATCAGAGCTCTTCTGACCCCCAGGCCTCGGCCCTGGGGTAAAGGTGAGCGGCGGCGAGAGCAACAGCTCCACGGACAACAACAAACTCTAAACGTTCCAGCTGGGACGTCCCACAGTCCGTCTCCCATTAATGTTGTTTTTATTGCTACAATTGCTGCCACAGTTCGAATTCATAATCAGTTAAAAATACGACAGTAAATTTCGTTTATAAAATTTAAAATAGCATGTATTATAATATAATCTTATAATAAAATAGTAATATGCATTATTAAAATATTTAAGATACAAACTAGTTTAAAGCTTTATACTGTATAATTATTTTAACGCAGTATATAATTTTATTATTACGAGAGAAAAAGACGAGCTGACGTCATCAAGCACGCTGCTGTTCCAATTCACAAGAAACCGTTCTGTGTGCTCCCCAAGTCCGTACTTCCAGCGTACTCGGCAAGTACGTACTTACCAAGAACACAAGTACGTACTTACCAAGAACACAAGTACGTACTTACCAAGAACACAAGTACGTACTTACCAAGAACACAAGTACGTACTTGCATTCTTTGGTATTGAGAAACGGCCCAGGTTTTGTTCCGCGTCTGTATTAGTTTCTTCGGCCATGTTGGCTTGGCGCCCTGAAAATTTTTAATAATAATAATAATAATAATATTTATTTGTATAGCACCTTTCTTAACATTGTTACAAAGTGCTTTACAGTGCAAAATACATAAAAACCCATAACAGACCCTTCAAGTAAAAATTCTATAAAAAAGACAATAGAACACGAGTAGAATAAAACAATATAAAAACAGAATTGACAGAACAATAAAAACACAAATCAAACAATAAAACAATAAAATCAGGTAATATCAAATGCCTTTCTAAAAAGGAAGGTTTTTAAATGCTTCTTAAAAGTATTGAGACATCTGATGTCCCTGAGTTCTGGGGTGAGTGCATTCCAGAGGGAGGGAGCCCGAACTGCAAACGCCCGGTCCCCTTTAGTGGCTCGCTGGGTGCATGCGCAAAGCCAGTTTGAGAATCCATGATTGCTTGCTCGATACATAATGCCTGTGAGCGCCTGTGAGGCCATGACATAATTTTGATAGTTTCTTGACGGCTGAGTTTCGTATTCTCAAGAGAGCAGTACCAAGCGTAAAATTGTAAGTTGTATTCACAACAAATGAACCGCAAACCCAAAAACTGTATTTCGTATTTGCAAATATATAATGTTGTAATTTTTGGATTTGTATTCTCTTGTACAATAATTTACAAAATTTATTTTATGCACAATTATGGACAAATATATACGCATTTCACTTTTACATGCACGTCTATTTTGATAGTTTCCTTACCCCATACAGCACCTCCAAATCTGAGGCCATGGTTCTCGACCGGAAAAGGGTGGTTTGCCCTCTCCAGGTTGGAGGAGAGTTCCTGCCTCAAGTGGACGAGTTTAAGTATCTCGGGGTCTTGTTCACAAGTGAGGGAAGGATGGAGCGTGAGATTGACAGACGGATCGGTGCAGCGTCTGCAGTAATGCGGTCGTTGTATCGGTCTGTTGTGGTGAAGAAAGAAAAAGCTGAGCTGAAAGGCGAAGCTCTTGATTTACCGGTCGATCTACGTTCCTACTCTCATCTATGGTCATGACCTTTGGGTCATGACCGAAAGGACAAGATCCCGGATACAAGCGGCCGAAATGAGTTTCCTCCGCAGGGAGGCTGGGCGCTCCCTTAGAGATAAGGTGAGGAGCTCGGTTACCCGGGAGGAGCTCAGAGTAGAGCCGCTGCTCCTCCACATTGAGAGGAGTCAATTGAGGTGGCTTGGGCATCTGTTCCGGATGCCTCCCGGACGCCTCCCTGGGGAGGTGTTCCGGGCATGTCCCACTGGGAGGAGGCCCCGGGGAAGACCTAGGACACGCTGGAGGGACTACGTCTCTCGGCTGGCCTGGGAACGCCTTGGGGTTCCTCCTGAGGAGCTGGAGGAAGTGTCCGGGGAGAGGGATGTCTGGGTGTCCCTACTTCTACCTCTGCGACCCGGCCCCGGATAAAGCGGAAGAAGATGGATGGATGGATGGACTTGCCCTTCAGGGCCACCGTAGATTTCTCTGCCAGCAATGTGCTGCTTGGTACAGACTTGTGTCATTGTAAATTGAGGTAAAATTGGGTAAAAAAAAAAAATCTGTGTCCCCAGCTGTTTTATTATGAACAGTACATGAGTCTTATGGGATCACATATTGTAGATGATTTATTTTATTCGATCCTTTTATGTGATATTTCAGCTTATGTCAAGTACAAGAAAAAAAAACATTCCTGTTGTGAAGTTCACCTGTTACTGCCACAAAAAAACTGACTTGAGGAAGCTGGAGTTGTGGCGCAGTAGGATCAGATTCTTCCTGTGTGTTCTTGTATTAAGTGTGAATCAGCCTCCAGAGTGAGAGAGTGAGAGAGTCTTCTCGCCTACCACTGTGTTCTCAGAGTGACTCAGATGCAGACGCAGCATGCACACACCTCACTGTGGGGATTTCCTGAGAAGAGCTGGGTCTCGTGGGACCAGCCTTTACCCAGAACCTTTGAATGGCCCCAAGCTCTCCATCTTCAGGTAAATCATACAGGTCTGTCTGGACTGTGTTTTCACATATTGCCCAAACAGCATGGGTTTATGGTTGACAATCAAAGCATATTCACAGTTTAACAGAGGTGTGGTAGTGACTTACTTTACTCTGCTACATTTACTTGAGTAACTTTTTGAATAAATTGTACTTCTAAATATAGTTTTATTGTGATATACTTATTACTTCTACTTGAGTAATGTTATTATGCAGTAACAGTACTTGAGTGCAGTGGTTGGCATCTGTAAGTTCCCCTTGTGTTAGTTTAAAGCTTCATGTTGTGAAAAGTGAAGATTGTGTGTTTTTTGTTCCGCTCTTTGTTCTTTTACAGAACCCATGGTTATTGTTTGGAATTGTCAGGATCATCTCATTATTTTATATGTTTTGCCTGATTACATTGATACTAAAACAGAAATCAGAAGTTACTCCAAACTGTTACTACAGGAGTTTTTTTTTCACCAAATTCTTTCGTTTGAGTAATGTTATTTTGAAGTAACAATTTCTGCTGGCTCTACCTACCTCTGATGTTTAAAACTCCCAGCTGAATGAGTGCTGTTGAATGTAACCCTAAAGATGAGGTTTGCTCACAGTAACAGTAATTATGAGTCATTCACTCTTCCATTATAAGATGAATGACGCACTCAGCCCCTCCAGACAGAACCAGGCGTCACACATCCGCTCCCAAACATGAATCAGTCAAACGCTACACCCTACTTTCTCACATGCAAATAACTTAGGTAAAGAAAAAATAGGAGGGTTAGCATTGAGCCTGACAGTGGGCTTGTTTACATGACCATAACTGATTGGATCTGACGCGTTTACATGCACTTCAGAAACGTAATCACTGAAAAGGTTTACATGTTTTAGTCCAGGGGTCTTCAACTACATTTATCCGAGGGCCAGAATTTTTCTCAGCAGACATATGTCTATATGTGCCAGATGTTCTCATAAAGGTAGGGCATCAAGGCAATCTAAATCAAACTTGCTGTGCAGGTAGAGCTTGAGAAGAGCCACAAAATGCTTTTTAAGTTTTTTGTTCTGAAATTAGCAAAACATTTTTATTGCCATTTTTTATTGCCATTAAGGTCAAATCTCACATATCTGTAAGCAGGGCTGCTACAATGACCTTTAATAAATTGACAGTGAAAACCTCAGTACCACACCAAGTCCCGCACTCAGAGAGAGCAGGGAGAGAGAGCGGATTAGTGTCTCGGCATCGTGAAAACGGCATACGCAGCGGGCCGTTTAAAGCTTTAACGTGAAAAGTGAGGGGTTTTCGGTGTCTCTCCTTATCTGACAAAACGACAGGACGCACTGCAGACTGTGTGTGGAGAGACAGGACTGCAGCAGACACAAGTTTTCTCTTCAGAACGGAGCGGCTGTGAGCGGCTCTGCTCCCCCCTCCCCTCGGGGTTTGTCTCAGAGAGCAGAGGAGAGAACGGCATTGTATTTAGGGAGCATGTGTTTTGAGGTACGGGAAAGTGCCACTTAATTTTTTATTTTTTTGGGGTGGGTGGGGGGGAGTTACTGCAGCGTAAAAGTCTATAGAGAATCTTCACGTGACGCTAATCTTCACAATCACATCCACAGAGAGAGGAGAGACAGGGACAGGTGTGGACAGGAACAGAGTGAAGCAAGAATGGACTAAAAACGGCTTCCTCCTCCCAGAGACCAGCTCAGAACCAGTGTCTCATTGTTATGGGCCTTCATTAAAAACATCAGAATTAAGCTTCACTTTGAAACCAAGCCCAACACTGCTCAGTTACAGCCTCACAGCAGCAGTCACAGCACAACACAGAATTAATCGCCAAATTTAAAAGTAAGAGCTGATTATTATTTTTCTTAAAATATGTATTCAGAGCAATCAAATTTAATTTAAAATTATATTTATTGGATATAAGAATAGAAAATGTACCTTTTTATTTTATTATTTGAAATATAATTGAAATATAATTTAAAGAAATGCTATTTGAAGGAATAAAGAGACCTTGTGTTCTGGACAAGAACAAGTGCGGTTAGTGTTGACCTCCGCAACCGGCCCAGACTCAAATGTGGCCCTCAGGAAAAAATAATTGCTCACCCCTGGTCTAATAGTTATGATACATAGTCTAGGCTAAATAAACTTGGCAGCACACTCACTGTCTTTAATTACAAAGTAACACAGTAACACGCAGTGGCTAGCTACGGTGTAGTTTATTTCAACTTTGCTAGCCTCGTAGCTTGTGCAAATGAAGTTAAACAGCAGTTTTTATTGTTAGAATAAACAACTACATACCTCTACTTTGGCCTCTTTTTTCCTCCTCCTCTTTTCTCCGTTTCTGAAGGCAGCACCTGATGGCTAGGACGGCCTTTTCATGATAAAAAATTGTCAAACTACTTATTGATGTGACATCCATCAATTTAGGGACCGCTGCTGTGATGCGCGTCAACAATACACCCATCCCCCGCTTCCACCGTAAACCGTGTCAGTCAGGTTCAGGCCAAGTCAATCAGAATTAGGATTTTTTTTTTTTTCATATTAGAGTACAAAGACGAAATAACACAATTCACTTGATTTTCAATTATTTGTCATTTATTAAAAAATATACCTTTTTTTTTTTTTTTTTTTTGGAGGGGTGCAGCTGGGCGCCCCCTCCAGCAGATGACGCCCTAGGCAACCGCCTGAATGGCCTATGCCTAAAGCCGGCTCTGGTGAAAACAGTTAAAGTTTTGTTTGTTTGTTTGTTTGTTTTTGTTGGTTTTGTTTTTTGATTAAATAAATAAAGCAATCTCAATCAAGATTGCTCCGAAGGCAGAGTTTGTGGACAGCTAAAAAACGCTTTTTAAGTTTTTTGTTTTGAAATTAGCAAAACATTTTTATTGCCATTTTTAGCTTTTCAGGCTGAGCTAAAGCGTTTTTGGCTGTTTTCTATGAACTGCAGAGTAAGACCCTGAACTACTTGGAAACACTCTTAGTTGGACTCAGGACGACCCAGAGCACTTTCCTGGTAAAATTAGAAGTCTTAATTGCATTGGGCTCTACTCGGGACCCAATGTTTTTGCGTTTGTAATGTTCTGGGGGCCGGATGGTTTTCTAAATTACCATAAGTAACTGTAGGACAGAGTAAAATGTGTTCTTGATATACAGCAGGGGCGGACTGGCCATCTGTGCATTCTGGAGGATCACAGAATGGCCGGTCGCTGACACGGCCGATGGGCCGTTTTACATAGACTCCATAAACACATACACAACCAGACCAGAGAGGGCGCAGCCGCGCAAATGCGCAACAGCAGAGTAGAAGAAGAAAGAACAGCTGCAGCCACTCAATGCAGTCAGGCACTCGAACAAGTCCGCAAGTCCGCCGACAGGCGGCCGTGAAGACTGCGGTGGCGCGTGAGCAGAGGCTGCCGTGCGTTTACGTCATGGATAAAAAACGGTTAATAAAACGAAAGGAGAAGGGCGGAGCAGAGAAAGTCAGGGAAAAGAAGCTTAAGCCGCTTGCATGTGAGGCGTCCAAGTGTAAAAATATAACAGAACTGTTTGACAGCAGCAGTGCTAAAGCCACATCCACCAGTACAGCACAACATGAGAATGAAGAGGCTGAGAGTGCGGTGGTGGGGGCCCAGCGCTGCTCAGGCTCAGGGGCCCACAGAACCAGATGAAGTTTTACCTCAGTTAGAGCCGTGCACAGAGCAAGTGGTGAGTATAGCTTACTGTATGAAACACAGGGCTTTCATAGCTATTTAGGCTATGACATATTTATTCCACCTCCTATACATAGCTCTAAAACACTATCATAACAATAACAATATGAATAATAAGACTAATATTATATCTAATATGGCTGTGAAGACTCATTCATCCAGGCTGATTCCATTGCAATCATAGGTTTAAAAGCTGTCATCTGGACTTGGTTTTAAAGAGAGCTCTCTTACAGCCAAATTTCAGAAGTGAGAAAGCCTCTTGGATAAAAGGTGCTGGGCAGACTCCAGGGCTGTTTTTCAGTCCCAGTCCGCCCCTGATATACAGTATGTATGTTAGTTAGAGTTATTGATTTCTTGTTACATATTTGGTTGGTTTCAGAGGTTTAGCTTGTGTAGTTGTTTGTCTTTGTGAATATGACGCTTACTTGAAAAATTCAAAAGAAGAACTTTGTTTGCTTTTCTTGTTCTGGAACATGCTTATGTCTTCTTCTTCCTGTGTCATTGTGGTTGATATTTTTAGTGACTGTCTTAAATTTTTTTTAAACATCTATTCCTTTCAGAACAATAGAGAGTTCTTTGCCTTCTTGATTTTTTTTAACTGTATCTATAAATAAGTTCATTAGTTGGATACATTCTATGGAGTATTTTAAATGAATATCTTGTTTTTTGTTTTCTTTGTGTCTTCTGCTCATGTTGTGACTAACATCTGTTTTTGACATTTTTACACATGTGCAGATGTGAAAAGATATAAATAAATCAGATGAACCTGTATACATGCAGGAAGACATCAGAGAAATCTAGTGTCAATCTGATTACTCGTTCTTCATTATTAATTAGCTAACACATGTCCCTGTGGGGATGGACCAGGAACATTCAGATTAGAACACGTAACTTTGTCTTTTACACAAACAAAATGCTTTTAACATTTCTAAACCAAGACCTTGAACAAACAAAGTCAGAATAAAAAGTAACCAGAGGAGGGCATGAGTGCAACTTCTTCACTGCTTGTTTTAAACTCCGGTGATTAGCGCCATCTGCTGGTGCTCACTCATGCTAGTGACATTTTGTCTGATGGAGAGTAGGGCAAGAGCAATTCAACCCTGGCCCAGGCCCTGACTCTGCCCATTGCCAGAGACTGAAAACTGCTCAAAAAGTGGGCAGAGACCTGGCGGAGACAGAGGGGGAGAACTGAGGGAGGAGTGAGGCCTGGTCCTGTGACTGACAGCTGTCAGAGACCATCATGGACGTCCTCCACAGTAGGGTTGCCAAATCCCAGAAAGAAAAATAAATAAATAAATAAATAAAGGACGTCTGGACTAATGCTTTATGTTGCTTTTATAAGAACACAGCTGAAATATTGTGAGAAAGGCGCCGCTCACCGCAGTAACGTGCTTCAGGTCGCGTCTTTATTACTGCAAGTATTATTTCATGAGTTGTTTATGATCATATCTCTGTGAGTAAGAAATCGATTGTCATCAAACAAAAAGTGACTTAAAGCTTGGCCCGACTAAAACACATCTGTGTACTCAAAACTCTCCCCAGTGTCACTAATCTGTAGGTATATATTGTCATTGATAAGGCTCATTATGCCTTACTGTGCATCCCCCCTCTGTTGTTCCTGACTCTGCTCGCGCCGTGAGAGGGAAGGGAGGCGGAGGGGACTGAACGGTAAATGCGGGGCAGAGTGGTGTTTTTAGGAAAACACCCCACACCTGGCAACAGCGGGACTGGGACAAATGCACGGGGGAGAGAGACAGCGAGGGTGTGGAGAGCACGGGCCGTGGGAGGTCAAATATTAAGTTACACTTGCCTATCTGGAACTATTGAGCAGAATATCCCACTGTTTGACCCTAGGAGGGCAGCACTCTGACAGTTTTCACTACAATTTTTTTTACAAAACGGTTAAACATAAGACTATAAATAGTGAGATGTATCACTAAAGCCCTGTTTGTACAGCTGATCAGCTAAAAAAATTGGTTTAGGGGTGAGTTGCTCTTTAACACACAGCAAAGATATATCGCTTCAGAAAACACACCACACTAACACTGAAACAGCACCGCACACTCCATTTTCACATACAGTGGGGCAAAAAAGTATTTAGTCAGCCACCAATTGTGCAAGTTCGCCCACTTAAAAAGATGAGAGAGGCCTGTAATTTTCATCATAGGTATACCTCAACTATGAGAGACAAAATGAGAAAAAAAAATCCAGAACATCACATTGTCTGATTTTTAAAGAATGTATTTGCAAATTATGGTGGAAAATAAGTATTTGGTCAATAACAAAAGTTCATCTCAATACTTTGTTATATACCCTTTGTTGGCAATGACAGAGGTCATTAAGTAATTTAGTCAGTAAGTATTTAGTCAGGTGTCTGACTTTTTTGCCCCACTGTAGATCCCACCTGGAGTAGAAAGGTGGACAAAGAAGGACAATGCAAAGTGACTTCTGAATGAGATTTATCTAAACATGAGCCACTAATGAGAGGATTTCACCGAGAAACACAGAAGAGGGTGGAAGGCACGTGACGCTCCACGCAGCACCACGCACACACGTGCACCTGTATTGGAAAGAGCATGATGCTTTTCTGATTAAAAGAACAAAATTATTGCCATGACACAATGAATGCCCCCTTCCTCTTAATATAGACAACTTTAAACATTAAAAAGAAGCTTAAAACACAACAAATGTTTTGTATCACATTTTGGGATTTCCTCACTCTGTACCCTAATTGAAACTTATAATAAATGAAAGAGCATAAAATGTATGGGAAGCATCACGATCTTCTGTTCTCAAATGGATATAATTTTTCTGTGGACACTGTCGTGCACACGGAGGTCTGAGTAGAGGTTGTGTGTAAAAAGAGTGAACAGAGCCGTGGTGCACGTCCTGCGTAAAGACAAATATCAGATGTCGTTTCAGTCTCGTTTTGACTCTGTGCTTCATTAAAACCACACAGCTCTGATATGAACCATCTGTAGGAGTTGTTTATGCTCATGTCTGATCATTATTTCATAAATCTAGTCAAGGATTCTTGGGAAATCACCTCTGCTGTTAGTTCACACCACAGATGTTGACGGAGCCGGCATGCAGCGCCCTGTGAACGTGCACGGGCGTGCACGGCTACGAATTGCTTAATTGTCAAGAATACTGAGTGAAGTTATAAAAAATCATATGGCCTTCCCACACTTTTGCTCACTGCTTGTTTAAATAACGATGCCTGAATCAAATTCTTTATTTTTTCTTCTGAGCGATATAAAGTGAAAGTGAACTGTATTAAATGTGCAACAAAGATGGATTTGTCAGACTTGCTTCACTTCAGCAGCTCGCCGTGAGGGTCGCCTTTGTGCCGTGTCTCCAAAATGTGCGTATGCACGAGTGAGAACTGGTGTAGCAATACGCAAGGTTTCACGTCTAGTTGTTTTTTTATAAGTTCCACCTTTGGCGCAGATAGCTGCGTACGCCAATATCAGCCTCGTTTTGGGCGTATGCAAGCTTTATAGATGAGACCCCTGGACAGTTTTAGGAGGAACACTTGAGGGACTGTGGGGCAGAATAAAGGGCTAACAGATCAGTGATGTATTGAGGGGCAGATTCATTGAGTGCTTTGAGAACAAACAGTTGACAGTCTAGATGTGATAAGAGAGTAGATAATGGATTTTAGATATATATATTTAGAAATGAAATTTAGTTTTGCTAAATCTGCTGAATCTGAGCTGAAAGAAACTACATTTGACAACGTTGACCAAGATCTGTTTTTCTAAATTTAAAGGTGAGTCAATAAAAACCCCAAGCTTCCTGACTGCATTGCAAATTGGTAGTTGACCAAAAGATTTTTTTGATACTGTCAGCATTGGAGCCAAATAAAATGACTTCTGGTTTGTTTTCATTAAGTTGCAAAAAAGTTATGGGACATTCAGCATTTAACTTCATGCAGACGCTTGTTAAGAGTGGCGGAGAAGAACTGTCTTATGGTGAAAGCTGGTATGTAAAGCTGAGTGTTGTCAGCGTCATGTAAACTTTCAGACAGCGAGGAGCACAGGCCAAGGTGGAGGAGTGGCAGTAATATCACAGTCTAGTTTACATCTTAGCTCCAAATCTAAACACACATATAATTCCTTTGAAAGCCTCATACTAACTATAAATCACCCAAACTGTAAGAAACAAAAACCAGTTATGTTTATAATCATCTACCTGCCTCCTGGTCCCTATTCCGAATTTTTAAGATTCAGATTCAGATTCAGAAAACTTTATTGATCCCAGAGGGCAATTCATTTGCAGCATTCTCAGAGCAATTCTCACTTCTCACGTACACACAAACACACAGTGTGCCAGTCTATTACAGACACAAGTGGAACTCAAAAAACAATATAAAAACAATATACATATTACAGTGTAAAACCTCGAAGAACACGACCCTCAAAATTTAGCAATTTAATAGCTGAAGGCACAAAAGAATTGGAGAACCGGTTAGTCTTCCGTACCGGAGCATAAAATCGACGCCCTGAAGGCATCAAGATAAAATCAGGAGTCAGAGGATGGAGGGGCTGAGCCAGGAGGCACTTGGCTTTGCTCAGCACTCGCTCCTCCCACAGAGAATGCAGCTCCCTCAGTTTAACCCCTGTGATTTTTGAGCAGGTTTTTACAATGTTCTGCAGTTTGTTTTTATCCTTCAAGGACAGGGACTGGAACCAGCAAATGAAGGAAAAAGTGAGCAGACTTTCAATAAAAGAACAATAAAAGTTGTTGAGAATAGTCTTGTTTACATTAAAAGAGTTCAGTTTTCTCAACAGGTACATTCTCTGCTGCCCTCGTTTAACAATGGTTTCAGTGTTTAAGTCAAATTTCAATTTATTGTCCAACACAGTGCCCAGATATTTGTAACTATCGACAATTTCGACAACATCACTGTGGATGACACTAACACTGTGGGATGGTACGCGTCTAAAATCAATCACCATCTCCTTGGTTTTAGCAACATTCAAATCCAGATAGTTGTCCTCACACCATTGGACAAACTGCCCCAGCGCAGGGCCATGATTCACCTCAGATCCTGAAAGTAGTGACACCAGGACTGTGTCATCCGAAAATTTAATGAGGAATCTGTTTTCCTCTGAGGATCTACAGCTGTCCGTGTACAGAATAAAAAGGAGAGGTGACAACACACAACCCTGAGGAGATTCAATGTTAGAGATGGAGGGAAGAGACATTTGACCATTTACAAAAACACGCTGAACCCGGTTGGTGAGAAAGTTTAAAATCAATAAAAGAAGCTGGTCCGGGAGATTAAAATCTAAAGCCAGTCTTTGAATCAGGACATGGGGCTGCATTTTGTTGAAAGCAGAGGAAAAATCCGCAAATAAAAGTCTCACATGTGCCTTGGCATTTTCAAGGTGCTTATAGACAATGTTCAATAAAAAAAGTTTTGCATCCTCTACTCCCTTATTGGGCTGATACGCAAATTGCATTGGATCCAGTTTTCCTTCAGTTAAAAACAAGATGTGAGTCTTTAAAATCTGTTCAAAAGTCTTCATGACCAAAGATGTGAGTGCCACCGGCCTGAACTCACTCAACTCCTTTGATTTGTTTGATTTAGGGAGAGGTATTACTGTCGATGTCTTCCACAGAGAAGGAATTTGACAAAGATCCACACACATTTGAAACATTCTAGTAAAAACCACACTGAGCTGAGTGGCACAGTGGAGCAATGTGCGCCCACAGATGGCATCAGGACCCCTGGCCTTCCCTGTCTTTACTTTCTTAAGTAAAGCAGTGACCTGATCCTGTGAAATCTCAATTTCCTTTGCAGGTTTAAGAGAATTCCTGCAGTCAGACACAGTTTTCAAGACATCATCCCTTTCAAAACGAGAGAAAAAAGAATTAAAAGCACTTGGCAACTCTGCGTCCGACACACCCTTCACAGTTACAGGTTTCTTGTCCTCGTTTTGGTGGCTACTGGAGGCCATGTTCTTAATACCTCGCCAAGCTGCTCTAAGGTCTCCACTGCTATACTGGGCTTCAACTTTATCTTTGTATTTACGTTTGGCCTTTCTTATCTCTCCTTTTACTTCCCTAGAAATGGCCTTTTTCTCCAGTTGGTTTCCAGTGCAATAGATCACTTTCTTTTTATTTATGATTGATTTAAGATCTTTTGTTATCCACTGTTTATTATTTGGATAAATAACAACATTTTTAGTTGGAACTATGGAATCAACACAGAAAGTGATATATGCAGAGATGGATTCACATAAGTCATTTATGTCATCGCATCCTTCAAAGAAGCAGTCCCAATCAGTACATTCAAACGAGGCTTGAAGTGTGGAAATACTGTCCTCTGTCCAGCACTTCACAGTTTTTTCCTCATGCTGCAAACGTTTGAACACAGGGATGTACCGCGGCATCAGATAGACGCAGTTGTGGTAGGAGGATCCCAAAGGAGGAAGCGGCAGAGACTTGTACGCACCACTCACTGTACCGTAACACAAGTCTAGGGTCGTATTCCTCTGTGTTGTGGTACAAGTAACGTACTGCTCGTATGTCTTAAAAGTCTGATCAAGACGACAATGATTAAAGTCCCCTAGGATAAATTTTGGGGCGTCAGGACAGATTGTGTCGAGCCGGTGCGTGACGTCACCAATCAGCTGTGCGGCGGCTGCAGCGTCAGCCCGGGGGTGCACGTAAACAACGGTAAAAAAACAGCTGTTGGAACTCACGCGGCAAGTAAAAAGGACGAAGGGAGATAGACAAAAGTTCAATGAAAGGAGTACAGATCCTCTCCCGAACAACAACAGTTTTACAGTACCTTTTGTTAATGTAGCAGCACACGCCGCCACCGCGCGTCTTGTTGGTTATTTCCCTGTTGCGATCCAGTCTGATCGGAGTCCCAAAGCCACTCAGCGACAGATCCTCATCCCGGTCCGCGTCATTGAGCCAGGATTCGGTGAAGATAAGTAAGCAGGCATTCTTGATCTCCTGCCTTACCGTGGCCCAAGCTTCCAGCTCATCGAGCTTGTTCCGGAGAGACTGCACGTTCCCGAGCAGGATGGAAGGGAGAGCAGGTAGCCTGCGGCGGTCCTGTAGGCTCAGGCGTTTAACTCTCCGGTGTATTCCACCTCGTTTCCCCCGTTTACGGCGCCCTTTTCTGCGAAGCTCCGGCGGGATGTCTGGAGGTGGCACGACACTCGTGGGGAACCGGAGTTGAAGAAGGGATTCCCGGCTAAAGGTAATCCGCGGGAGGGCTCCTCCCCAGAGCGCAGTCGGTTTGTTTGTCTCGTGGCTTAAACAAGCCACGAGAAACAGTCCGCATAACACACACAAGTAGTCCAGTTTGAGTAAACACATTGCCGATAAACTGAGGAGATGACACACCAATCACTCCGACAACTTCGTCAAAAACCACACAACTGCTCGAGCTAGCTACCCGGGTCGCACGCTGTGGAGCGCCCCCGGAATTGCATTCTCTGACTTTCTATCCAGTATAGTGTTAGACTCAGATAAGATTGTAATTGTAGGGGACTTTAATATTCATGGTGACGACAACAGCGACTGTCTAGGAAATGCATTTGCAGTCTTATTAGACAGCGTAGGTTTTACTCAAAACATAAATGAACCCACTCATTGTCACAAGCACACCCTGGACCTTGTTTTAACCTATGGTATAGAGATTAGTGAGCTCACTGTCCTTCCTCATAACCCCATATTCTCAGATCACTTTCTGATTACCTTTCAGTTTATACTCAAAGACTTTACTGTTCCAATGAACAAAACCCAGATTAGAAGAACATTATCAGACCAATCTGTGTCAAAGTTTAAACACATAATAAAGCCAATATTTAGTACAATGTTGAGTGAGTTTGTTGAGAACAGCTTCCATAGCTTGAGTCCTAGTAAAAATGATCAGTTTGTTGACAGCGCCATGCAGTCTTTAAAGATGGCTCTAGATAATGTAGCTCCATTAAAACAAAAGGTTGTTAGGCCGAATCGAGTAGCACCATGGTTTAATGCTGAAACACGTTCCCTTAAACAAGCAACCCGTAAATTAGAAAGGCTATGGCGTCACTCCAGCTCAGAGCAGTCTCTGAATGCCTGGAAATATAGTCTTTTAAATTATAAAAAATCTCTGCGTGAGGCCAAAACCAGATACTATTCAACTTTAATAGAAGAAAACAGGAACAACCCTAGGTTTCTGTTCAGCACTGTAGCCAGGCTGACCACCAGTCACAGCTCAGTAGAACCCTGTATCCCTGTTACTCTCAGCTGTGAAAACTTCAATTTTTTAACAACAAAATCACATGTATCAGAGACAAATTAAATAAAATTCTCCCTACGATCAGCTCAGAGCAAGCCAAAGCTGTAAAAATGGAGGCCACTATAAAACCATCTGTAACGTTAGACTGCTTCATCGGTGTAGATCAAACTGAGATAACGTCAGTCATTATGTCCTCCAAAACCTCAAGTTGTCTTTTAGACCCAATTCCTACCAAACTTTTTAAAGAAACTCTTTGCCTAATTAATGAATCTATACTGAACATAATAAACACCTCCCTAGAAACAGGTTATGTGCCACAGTCTTTTAAATATGCAGTTATTAAACCGCTTCTGAAAAAAAAACTGTCTAGATCCTGACATTTTAGCCAACTATAGACCAATATCAAATCTCCCTTTTATTTCAAAAATTCTAGAAAGAGTTGTAGTTAAACAGTTATGTCGCCACCTACAGGACAATAGCTTATTTGAAGATTTTCAGTCAGGGTTTAGACCCCACCATAGCACAGAAACTGCATTAGTCAGAGTCACAAATGACTTGTTATTAAGTTCAGACAATGGACTGGTCTCAATCCTAGTTCTGTTAGATCTCAGTGCAGCCTTTGACACCATTGACCACAGCATCTTACTCCAGAGATTAGAATGTGACATAGGGATCAGAGGAGCTGCCCTCTGCTTGTTTAAATCCTACTTATCTGATAGGTACCAGTTTGTCAGTGTAAATGAACATTCCTCATAGTGCAGTAAAGTTAGCTATGGAGTGCCTCAAGGTTCAGTACTTGGACCCATTCTGTTCATGCTTTACATGCTGCCTTTAGGAAACATAATCAGAAAACATGGCATTAATTTTCACTGTTACGCAGACTCGGCAGGCCCAAACGTATTGTGAGGGTCTGTTGGGAACGTCTGGCTGAGCCTCCTGTCAGAGGGGTCTTCAACTCCCACCTCCGGGAGAGCTTCAACCAGATCTCGGGGGAGGTTGGAGACATTGAGTCCGAGTGGACCATGTTCTCCGCCTCTATTGTCGATGCAGCCATCAGGAGCTGTGGCCGTAAGGTCTCTGGTGCCTGTCGTGGCGGCAACCCCCGAACCCGGTGGTGGACACCGGAAGTAAGGGATGCCGTCAGGCTGAAGAAGGAGTCCTATCGAGCCTGGCTGGCTTGTGGGACTCCCGAGGCAGCCGACGGGTACCGGCAGGCCAAGCGTGCTGCAGCCCGGGCGGTTGTGGAGGCAAAAACTCGGGTCTGGGAGGAGTTCGGGGAGGCCATGGAGGAGGACTATCGGTCGGCCTCAAAGAGATTCTGGCAAACCGTCCGCCGCCTCAGGAGGGGGAAGCAGTTCTTCACCAACACTGTTTACAGTGAGGGTGGGGAGCTGTTGACGTCGACTGGGGATGTTGTCGGGCGGTGGAAGGAATACTTTGAGGATCTCCTCAATCCCACCAACACGTCTTCCGTTGAGGAAGCAGAGGTTGGGGACTCGGAGGAGGATTCATCCATCACCCAAGCTGAAGTCATCGAGGTGGTTAAAAAGCTCCTCGGTGGCAAGGCACCGGGTGTGGATGAGATTCGCTCTGAGTACCTCAAGTCCCTGGATGTTGTGGGGCTGTCGTGGCTGACACGTCTCTGCAACATCGCGTGGCGGTCGGGGACAGTGCCTCTGGACTGGCAGACCGGGGTGGTGGTCCCTCTTTTCAAGAAGGGGGACCGGAGAGTGTGTTCCAACTACAGGGGGATCACACTTCTCAGCCTCCCCGGGAAAGTCTATTCCAGGGTACTGGAGAGGAGAATTCGGCCGATAGTCGAACCTCGGATTCAGGAGGAACAATGCGGTTTTCGTCCTGGCCGTGGAACAGTGGACCAGCTCTACACCCTCTATCGGGTGCTCGAGGGTCCGTGGGAGTTCGCCCAACCAGTCCACATGTGCTTTGTGGACCTGGAGAAGGCGTTCGACCGTGTCCCTCGTAGTGTCCTTTGGGGGGTGCTCTGGGAGTATGGGGTCCGAGGCTCTTTGTTAAGGGCTGTTCGGTCCCTGTATGATCGGAGCAGGAGTTTGGTTCGCATTGCCGGTTGTAAGTCGGACCTGTTTCCGGTGCATGTTGGACTCCGGCAGGGCTGCCCTTTGTCACTGGTTCTGTTCATAATTTTTATGGACAGAATTTCTAGGTGTAGCCAGGGGCCGGAGGGTGTCAGGTTTGGGGACCACAGGATTTCATCTCTGCTTTTTGCGGATGATGTTGTCCTGTTGGCTTCATCAAACCAGGACCTTCAGTGTGCACTGGGGCGGTTTGCAGCCGAATGTGAAGCGGCAGGGATGAGAATCAGCACCTCCAAGTCCGAGGCCATGGTTCTCGACCGGAAAAGGGTGGCTTGCCCTCTCCAGGTCGGAGGAGAGTTCCTGCCTCAAGTGGAGGAGTTTAAGTATCTCGGGGTCTTGTTCACGAGTGAGGGAAGGATGGAGCGTGAGATCGACAGGCGGATCGGTGCAGCGTCTGCAGTAATGCGGTCGTTGTATCGGTCTGTTGTGGTGAAGAAAGAGCTGAGTCGAAAGGCGAAGCTCTCGATTTACCGGTCGATCTATGTTCCTACTCTCACCTATGGTCATGAGCTTTGGGTCATGACCGAAAGGACAAGATCCCGGATACAAGCGGCCGAAATGAGTTTCCTCCGCAGGGTGGCTGGGCGCTCCCTTAGAGATAGGGTGAGGAGCTCGGTTACCCGGGAGGAGCTCGGAGTAGAGCCGCTGCTCCTCCACATCGAGAGGAGTCAGTTGAGGTGGCTCGGGCATCTGTTCCGGATGCCTCCCGGACGCCTCCCTGGGGAGGTGTTCCGGGCATGTCCCACCGGGAGGAGGCCCCGGGGAAGACCTAGGACACGCTGGAGGGACTATGTCTCTCGGCTGGCCTGGGAACGCCTTGGGGTTCCTCCTGAGGAGCTGGAGGAAGTGTCCGGGGAGAGGGATGTCTGGGTGTCCCTGCTTAGACTGCTGCCTCCGCGACCCGGCCCCGGATAAAGCGGAAGAAGATGGATGGATGGATGGATGGATGTTACGCAGACGATACACAGTTGTATTTATCAATTAAACCTGATCAGAATGACAGCGTTAAGAAACTTATCGCCTGTGTGACAGACATAAAGACCTGGATGACAATTAATTATCTCCTCCTAAACCCAGAAAAAACAGAGGTCATTATACTAGGCCCCAAAAAGCTGAGAGATGCTCTCTCTGACCAGAGAGTCTCCCTGGACGGTGTCAGTGTAGCCTCAAGTTCTACTGTGAGAAACTTAGGAGTTTTATTTGACCAAGATTTATCATTTAAGGCTCATATAAACCAAGCCTGTAAAACAGCATTCTTTCACTTACGTAACATAGCCAAAATCAGAAATATTTTATCTAAAAATGACGCTGAAAAACCTGTCCATGCATTTGTTACATCTAGGTTGGATTACTGTAACTCTCTGCTGGCAGCGTGCCTTAAAAACTCCTTAAAATGTTTTCAGCTTGTTCAAAACGCAGCAGCAAGATTATTAACAGGAACTAACAGGAGAGAACATATTACTCCTGTGTTAGCTTCACTTCACTGGCTTCCAGTTGAATTCAGAATTAGGTTTAAAATCCTTCTCCTGACTTACAACGCTGTAAATGGTACCTGCGCCATCCTACATTAATGATGTTATAGTGCCATACCAACCAAGCAGAGTACTGCGCTCACAAAATGCAGGGCTATTAGTGGTTCCCAGGGTTTCTAAAAGTACAGTTGGAGGTAGAGCCTTTAGTTACCAAGCTCCTGTTTTATGGAATCAGCTTCCAGCTCATGTTAGAGAGGCAGACACAGTCTCTACATTTAAGGTTAGGCTTAAAACGTTCCTCTTTGAGAAAGCTTATGGTCAGGCCAGCTAGGAACAGGGTTAACTCCACAGTTGAAGCTAGGCTGCTCTAGGAGCTAGAAGCTGGGGGAAGTATGGTGCACTGAGCCTCTGTGCTCTGGTTTCATCTGCTGCTCCTCTTCTATCACTGTGATTAATATAATGAAATACTCTATATCTCCAATCAGTTCATTGCTATTCACAAGTTGTCCCTCTCTCCCATTCCCCTCTGGGGGAGTAGGGACTGTTTCAGATGCCTGGCTGCCGGCAGATGTCCCAGTGACGATTGGATCTTAGTTGACCCCATCTGTGCTCCTGTCCTGACCTGTGTGCCCTCAACCTCACCTCTAAGGATTTCCCGGATCTCCCTCGCCCCACTCACCTGTCTGGATGAGGCCACCTGCTGCATCCTATGGACTTCTTCAACCTACCTCACCCCACTCTCGTCTGGATGAATCCTTACAGAGCTGATCTATGATCCTATAGATGAACTAAGGGACTAACAGTCCTAGATGCATTGCCTGTCCGTCCTGGGAGAGGATCTCTCCTTCAATATGGGCTCCATAAGGTTTCTTCTTTTTTCCTGTAGCTGGGTTTTTTTAGGAGTTTTTCCTTACCGAGAAGGAGGGTCTAAGGACAGGAGTGTCCTGGGTCTGTTTAGTTTAGTGTAGTTATTGTTTGTGCTGATTGTGTGTTAAGTCTGATTGTGTGTTTGTTTGATCAACTGTTTGTGAAGCCCTTTGAGGTGACTTTTGTTGTGATACTGGGCTAGAGGTAAGATCGGGCCTAAAAAATCCAGCCCGACCCGACCCAGGCCCGCGGGCATTAAAGCCCAACCCAGCCCGAGCCCGACCAATTAACTTGATTTGCAGGCCCGAGCTCGAAGCAAACCCGAAATTTCAATTTATCCCATAGTATTTTTAGCAGAAAAAAACGCAAGATTTCTCGGGCTCGGGCTTAAGATCTTACCTCTATACTGGGCTATACAAATAAATCTGAATTGAATTGAAATCTGAATTAACCAGAAGGTTGGCAGTTCAAACCCCACTCCCACTGCTGCATACTGTTGTTGTGTCCTTGGGCGAGACACTTAACCCACCTTGCCTCCGGTGTCTGTGCACACTGGTGTAAGAATGTAAGTGTGAATGGGTGAATGGTTCCTCGATGTAAAGTGTTTTGAGTACCCATGGAGGTAGAAAAGCGCTATATAAATGTGACCATTTATAGTTAGAGATGGAGATAGAGATAGAGATAGACATAGTATGTATATTCATGTAGGTTCATCCAGGTTGACAAATACACAAAAAAATTCTCTAAATCTACTGGACATTAAGTTTGTTTTTTTCCTCAAAGACGTTTCAGTGTTCATCCAAACACTTCATCAGTTTGAATTTACAGGAAACAGGAAGTCACTGGCATTAAATACAGAGCTGAAGATCACATGATCAATCAGTGTGTGACATGCCATGCTAAAATGGCAATGTCACTTCAGCACATGCCATTTCAACAAAATGGCCATTGACTGTGTTGCCAGATAAGATGGTATACACCAGCTTATGGTGGTGTTCCTGCTCTACTGTGGGGAGGAACAAGCTGCTTCACTCATAAAATGCCGAGGTACAGCCTTTAAGACAGTATTGTAAGTAGCAGACAGATGATGAACCCCCCCACCCCCCGTCCTGAGGAGCTGGGCTGTCGGTGTTGGTACATGAGCTTATGTAGAGGCTACTTGGTCTCACCTATGTACAAGTCTCTACACTCCTCACTGCATTTGACTGCATAAACAACATTACTCCTACAGCGTTTAGGAGGGTGGTCCTTTGGATGGCCCAGCCGCTGTCTGAGAATTGACATAGGTTTAAAATATACAGGGATTCTGTATTTGGAGAACACCCTTCTGAATTTTTCCGAGACACCTGCAACATAAGGAATGACAATATGCTTTCTCTTTATTTTATTATCTAGTTTCTGTGTCCTGTCCTTAATCTTTATGTATTTCCTGTCTATTTTAGTGAAAGCCCACTCAGGGTAACCGCACTGTTTTAAACTTTGTTTAATGTGTTTGTGTTCTTTGTTTCTTCCCTCGGCTTGTGTGGTGATGGTTTCTGCACAGTGTTGTACAGTGCGAATCACACCCAGTTTTTGTTCTAGGGGATGATGGGACTCAAACATTAAATACTGGTCTGTAGGAGTAGGTTTTTGAAAGACCTCTGTTTGAAGCTTTCCACCTTGTCCCACCATGATTGCACAATCCAAAAATGGTAGGGTGTTTTCTTTAGTTGTTTCCAACGTGAACTGAATATTTTGGTCCACTCTGTTGATATGATCTGAAAAAGGAACTATTTCTTGTGCTTTTATTTTTACCCATGTATCATCCATGTACCTAAACCAGTGGCTAGGGACCTCTCCCTTGTATGTGCTCAGAATTTGTTCTTCTATTTCCTCCATATAAAGATTTGCAACAATAGGGAAACTGGAGACCCCATTGCACAGCCACTCTTTTGCCAGTAGAAAACATTTCTGTATGTGAAATAAGCTGAACTGAGACAAATATCCAGCAACATGCACACCTGGCCTGGACTCAATGGAGTTCTGTCATTTTGTGTGTGGTCCTAAAACAATCTCCTTCTTACCACACACACATATATATATATATATATATATATATATATATATATATATATATATATATATATATATAAACTGATTGGCGATATAGAACATTTGATAATATTAATGACGTGATAATGATAACATGATAGAAGAGGAGCAGCAGATGAAACCAGAGGACAGAGGCTCAGTGCATCATACTTCCCCCAGCTTCTAGCTCCTAGAGCAGCCTATCTTCAGCTGTGGAGTTAACCCTGTTCCTAGCTGCCCTGACCATAAGCTTTCTTGAAGAGGAATGTTACATTAAATGTAGAGACTGTGTCTGCCTCTCTAATATGAGCTGGAAGCTGATTCCATAAAACAGGAGCTTGGTAAATAAAGGCTCTACGTCCAACTGTACTTTTAGAAACCTTGGGAACCACTAATAGCCCTGCATTTTGTGATTGCAGTACTCTGCTTGGTTGGTATGGCACTATAACATCATTAATGTAGGATGGGGCCATACCATTTACAGCCTTGTAAGCAGGGCTTAATTTGTAAATCCAATGATGGAACAAAAATTGCACTTTGACACCCGAGTCAACAAGGCCAACACTGATACTGGAACGTACACACAACACAATGCTTAGGTGCGCACACATGTCAAAATACCAAGCAACTGCTCATTTATACTCAATTTTAAATTATATTTTAACATATTTGTTAACTTTATTATACATTATAGCGTTTCACTTAAGTGTAATGTGTCAGTGTATGTTTGATTGTTCAGCTGATTGAGAAATCAGCTGCTATGCATAATTACTGCGCTTTTGTAGACTCACTCTGTCATGGACCTACTGTGTGCGACCACCAGTCTGAAGCAAGAACACAGACTCATGCAGCTGTGGTCTGATAAACAAAGTCTAGACATGGAAAGGGAGCACATAGCAGCAATAAGTTCTCAGTAGCCTAATCATGTCTCTGCTTTTTCTTCACTTCTTTTTAGTGACTGCCGTGGAGCGTGCAGTCTTCTCTGTGTAATGGCGTTTCACGGCTCCAGGCTCTGTGACCCTCAGCGCATTAGCTCAAGCTTACAGATGCATTTGAACAAACAAAAAAGAACAAACTGCTGTGGATATATGTCCCGTGCGCATTGGGGATATTATGTATGAATCTATGTAACAGTGACAGCGTTTAACTGGCCCCGGGTCTCATCCTGTGACCCACGATCAGCATTAGCTCTAGCTTCCATATGCATTTGAGTAAAAGAACAAACTGACGTGCCACTGCCATTTCCCGTTTGCTCTTGGGCGCAGTGGGGAAATAACGCAGCACATCCAAAGCGCATCACGTAGGTCCCCTCCGCGTAACCAAAGTCAGGACAAACTTCAACAGATTTACTGTCTCCTGGCTGTAAGCAAACCCATCACTTTTGACTTAAAGAGCAGCAGTCAGCTGTAGCTCCACTTGCGTTTGTAAAAACACACAGCCTACTATGGCTCTGTGCAACTCTGTGGATGCAGCAGGGATTGGGCGGGGTCGGGGGACATCTCAAGGTACACACAGTGCGTACTGATGTACACCTGCAGACACCACTGGTGTTAACAGTGGTGAATACATCTTTCAGTTCGCCGTGAAGGTCTTTTCCACCTGATTCCCTGTACACTCTATAGACACGAATTACAGCGCGGAGAAAATCTGTGTTGAAACGCATTATTGTGAAGGATTCAAACGAAATGAAGCGAGGCTTTTATGTTTAAAATATATGCATTTCTGTGTAATTACACCTCCGACATTCAACACAGGTTTAGGAGGTCTGAAGAGTCAAATGTAGTGAACACTTTGTTCTGAGTTGTGCCTGAGTTACCGGATCCAAGCAAACAGTTGCCGGATCGGACCACGTCAAAATAAGAGAGTTTCCGGATCCTTTTCTGGCAAGATCCGGCTCAAATTACCTGCTTGTAACCTGCTTGTTAGTCAGGAGAAGGTTTTTAAACATATTTCTGAATTCAACTAATTGCTGATTCCATAAAACAGGAGCTTGGTAACTAAAGGCTCTACCTCCAACTGTACTTTTAGAAACCCTGGGAACCACTAATAGCCCTGCATTTTGTGAGTGCAGTACTCTGCTTGGTTGGTATGGCTCTATAACATCATTAATGTAGGATGGGGCCGTACCATTTACGGCCTTGTAAGTCAGGAGAAGGATTTTAAACCTAATTCTGAATTCAACTGGAAGCCAATGAAGTGAAGCTAACACAGGAGTAATATGTTCTCTCCTGTTAGTTCCTGTTACTAATCTTGCTGCGTTTTGAACAAGCTAAAAAATATTTAATAAGTTTTTAGGGCACTGCTGCCAGCACAGAGTTACAGTAATCCAACCTAGATGTAACAAATGCATGGAGTTTTTCAGCATCACCTTTAGATAAAATGTTTCTGATTTTGGCTATGTTACGTAAGTGAAAGTATGCTGTTTTACAGGCTTGGTTTATATGAGCCTTAAATGATAAATCTTGGTCAAATAAAACTCCTAAGTTTCTCACAGTAGAACTTGAGGCTACACTGACACCGTCCAGGGAGACTCTCTGGTCAGACAGAGCATCTCTCAGCTTTTTGGGGCCTAGTATAATGACCTCTGTTTATTCTGGGTTTAGGAGGAGATAATTAATTGTCATCCAGGTCATTATGTCGCTCACACAGGCGCTAAGTTTCTCAACGCAGTCATTCTGATCAGGTTTAATTGATAAATACAACTGTGTATCGTCTGCGTAACAGTGAAAATTAATGCCATGTTTTCTGATTATGTTTCCTAAAGGCAGCATGTAAAGCATGAACAGAATGGGTCCAAGTACTGAGCCTTGTGGCACTCCATAGCTAACTTTACTGCACTGTGAGGAATGTTCATTTACACTGACAAACTGGTACCTATCAGATAAGTAGGATTTAAACCAGCAGAGGGCGGCTCCTCTGATCCCTATGTTACAGTCTAATCTCTGGAGTAAGATGCTGTGGTCAATGGTGTCAAAGGCTGCACTGAGATCTAACAGAACCAGGATTGAGACCAGTCCATTGTCTGAACTTAATAACAAGTCATTTGTGACTCTGACTAATGCAGTTTCTGTGCTATGGTGGGGTCTAAAACCTGACTGAAAATCTACAAATAAGCTATTGTCCTGTAGGTGGCGACATAACTGTTTAACTACAACTACTTCTAGGATTTTTGAAATAAAAGGGAGATTTGATATTGGTCTATAGTTGGCTAAAATGTCAGGATCTAGACTGGGTTTTTTCAGAAGCAGTTTAATAACTGCATATTTAAAAGACTGTGGCACATAACCTGTTTCTAGGGAGGTGTTTATTATATTCAGTATATATTCATTAATTAGGGGAAGAGTTTCTTTAAAAAGTTTGGTAGGAATTGGGTCTAAAAGGCAAGTTGAGGATTTGGTGGACATAATGACTGATGTTATCTCAGTTTGGTCTACAGCGATGAAGCAGTCTGTTTTATAGAGGCCTCCATTTTTACAGCTTTAGCTTGCTCTGAGCTGATTGTAGGGAGAATTTTATTTAATTTGTCTCTGATACATGTGATTTTGTTGTTAAAAAATTGAAGAAAGTTTTGACAGCTGAGAGTAACAGGGATACAGGGTTCTACTGAGCTGTGACTGGTGGTCAGCCTGGCTACAGTGCTGAACCTAGGGTTGTTCCTGTTTTGTTCTATTAAAGTTGAATAGTATCTGGTTTTGGCCTCACTCAGAGATTTGTTATAATTTAAAAGACTATATTTCCAGGCATTCAGAGACTGCTCTGAGCTGGAGTGACGCCATAGCCTTTCTAATTTACGGGTTGCTTGTTTAAGGGAACGTGTTTCAGCATTAAACCATGGTGCTACTCGATTCGGCCTAACAACCTTTTGTTTTAATGGAGCTACATTATCTAGAGCTGTCTTTAATGAGTGCATTGTGCTGTCAACAAACTGATCATTTTTACTAGGACTCAAGCTATGGGAGCTGTTCTCAACATGGGAGCTGTTCTCAACATACTCACTCAACATTGTACTAAATATTGGCTATATTTGACAGAGATTGGGTTTTATTCATTGGAACATAAAGTCTCTGAGTATAAACTGAAAGGTAATTAGAAAGTGATCTGAGAGTATGGGGTTATGAGGGAGGACAGTGAGCTCACTAATCTCTATACCATAGGTTAAAACAAGGTCCAGGCTGTGCTTGTGACAATGATTGGGTTCATTTACATTTTGAGTGAAACCTACGCTGTCTAATAAGACTGCAAATGCATTACCTGCTGTCGTCAACATGAATATTAAAATCCCCTACTATTACAATCTTATCTGAGTCTAACACTATACTGGATAGAAAGTCAGAGAACGCAATTAAAAATTCGGAATAGGGACCAGGAGGCCAATAGATGATTATAAACATAACTGGTTTTTGTTTCTTACAGTTTGGGTGATTTATAGTCAATATGATGCTTTCAAAGGAATTATATGTTTGTTTAGATAGAAGTAAACTAGGCTGTGATATTACTGCCACTCCTCCACCTCGGCCTGTGCTCCTCGCTGTCTGAAAGGTTACATGACTTGGGGGAGTAGCTTCATGAAGTCTCACATAATCATCCTGTTGTAGCCAGATTTCTGTTAAGGCTAGTAGGTTAATTTTATTATCATTAATTCATTCATTAACTAACTAACTAAGGGATTTAGAGGAAATGGACCTAATGTTTAGTAGTCCACATTTAATTATGTCATTGTTTTGATTATTATTAATATTATTAATAGGTCTACAAGAAGTTATTTGCTTTGGGTGGTCTAAGTGTTTGCGTTTAACGCTATGCTTCCTTCTTACTGTTACAAAGCCATCCTGCTTTTCTCCCGGCTGCTGGGAGGCGCTGGGGGGGCTAGTCTGGCTAGCGCTCCTGCTACTGCTAGCGCGGTCCACAGTCCCTGTAGCTACCTGGCTAGCTGGCTTAGCCTGGCCTCCAAAACTAAAAACAAACTACACTTCACACATCTACTGCTATCATCACTAAAGGAGGCAGAATTCTCACTGAACATATGGCACGTTGAGCAGAACAGAGGGGTGAAAGTGGAGGACGTAGATGCTGTGCTAATGCTAAGCTAAGCTAAAGGCCAACAGAAGTTAGTAAACTATTACTGAGTTGCGAGTTGAAAGTGGCTTGGACACGAAACGATTATATTTGATACTAGATTTCTCACAGAGTAACTAAACTGCTAGAAGATATGCCTTAAATAATTCAATTTAGTCAAATGACGAAGAACAGTTGTGTATGCAACCAACAACAACGGAATGCACTCACCAGGAAGTGACGTCAGCAAAGTCAGTCATGTGGTTGCCCAAAATCAAGTCAGGAGAAAGGTTTTCATCCTCTTATTATGACGGCTTAGCTGTCCTACCTTCAGTGCTTAATTCACTTGCATCCTAGAGCTACCTGAAGTGGGGTCCGAGGGTAGGAAAGGGTTAAATTGTATAATAGCAATGCCAGTACTTTAATAAGTACAATTCAGGTTCACAAAACTGAGATGGACAGAAACATGAATTAGGGAAGTATACAGTTTTATTATTTAATCATTTCAGTTAAACGAATTCCAAAAATATACTTTATTAACAATAAAAATGGACTGTCACTCACACTCAGTCATCCAATTAAAACAGCAATACATAACAATCAACCAAAACAGCAGCAGTTCAAAAAGGGGAACAAAAAGAATGGAGAGTCCAAAAAGGGGGAGTTCAAAGAGGGCCCAAACAAAGGCCCAAACAGAAGGGGAGGCTCACAGCTCCCAAAGTCCTATGGGATAAGATTGAGAAATTTGGATTTAGGATTTATACTTTTTTTGACTTTAAGTCACTGTTATTATCACGTGGCACCTACCCGAAAGCAACTCCAATTGCAGCATCACACCACCTACAGGGGGAGTCTAGGTTTAAGCCCAAATTGTTCTCCACATAAACACCACCACAACTACAATAGAGCAGCACATCAAAAACAGATGGCACAACAAAATGTATGAATCCATCTCACCATTACTCACCGAGCGGTGTGGACGACCAGCGCCAAATCACCCGGCTTTACGCCTGCAAACTGGTGATTTTAGGAGATTTTAGGCTCCAAACACTGCTCGCGCTCACGGCTCTGCTCCTGAGACGACAGGTGGTGTCCGGGCAGCAAACAAGCAGACCAGGTGAGAGACACTCCCTATAAATCGGACATTATCTTTTTACAAATTTATGATGAGCTAATTTCAAGAGATTAACGCACTCATGTAAAACTGCACAGAAATATGAATATATATTGAATTCACCAATTCGGACAAAGAATTCCTGCTGTCGGACTAGATAGCATGGAATTATGTGAAGACATTAAGGCAAAACTGGAAAGACTGTACTTAAAAGAAACATGTCTCAATTTGCATGGGTCAACTTTGAGTAAATATTGTGGAAATAAAAAAAATCCTAAAAGGTTTACGCATCCAAAAAGCACCCACCATTGGAAAATCTGATGAGGACTTTGTTAAAAGATGCAGAGAAATTTTAAATAAATGTTCCCTTGACCTGATGCTACTGATTATTGAACACATTTCTACAGAAGCCAAGGTCGAAAATTATACTCAAGAGAAATAACTCAAAGACAAGTACCACGAAGTATCCTACTATTCAAAATTCTATAAAAGACTCCGTTGGCAAGTACAAAGAGAATCTACTCAGTGTCAAGTTGAAAAAATACAAAAGGGATACTGAAGACTAACAAAGGAATGGCATTTATCACTGGGAACTTAAAGAAGAGCATTCTTCCTCATCTCAGATTCCTTCCACGCGACTATTATGTATCACAGACCCCAGAATGGTGCACTGTAAAAGAATAACTCTTTGTCATCACTACAACAACAATAACTCCTCCCTGGAAAGCGACTTCACGCTGGATGGTGACTCGAGCCTCCACCCAAACAACCCTCCTTTTTTATAGAATTGGAGATAAAAAACACAAAAAGAAAGAAAAAATGCAGAAGGGGGAAGTGGAGGAGGAGCGCAGCGTCTGTGGATGCGCAGCATGTTGAGGACACAGGAATCAATATTTCCTCGAAACATTTATCAGATGACCCAAAGTGTCTCCTACGGAAAGGACTATCATTCGTTCCCCACAATCAAGTAAATGTTTTTGGTTTAAAATAAGACCTCTTCAAGTGTTCAAAAACTGAAACTAGGTCTTACACAACGCTTTTTAGGTCACATTTTGTCCAAGTACATCTAATGTCTCTATAAATACATTTTGTAGAATTGTTGAAAATGATATATTGCATCTGTTTGACAGGCCTCATGCCCTCTCACCCAATTTATCAAAAGAAGATAGAAATACTCTAACAGAAGCTATGCATGATAAAGATATTGTTATTAAACCTGCTGATTAAACTAAATCTGCATCCAGGATGCTGATAAATACAAACAAGAGATACTAGCTCAGTTGTATGATATTTGATTTTATTAAAAAATAAAATAAAATAACCAGGACCCAACTCTATCTTTCCAGAAGCAACTTTTTTCTCATCTTTGGGAAGCTAAAATAAAAAACTGGATCTCTGAATCTGATTTTGCTTTTCTTTATTGTAACCATCCTATTTGTCCTGTGATTTATGCCCTTTGTAGCTGTGGGGCAGAAGCAGCTGCCCCTGACTGCAGTCTTGTTCAATTCGATGACAGACTGATGAAGTTATGCAAAAATGACAATAGTAAACAAACTAAACAAAAGTAATGTTTTCTCCATCTCTCACTCTGTCTTTCTCCTGCAGCCACTTTCCTGGTTCAGTAGCGCCTGTTGGGTGACTGTAAACAGAGAATGCCGAAGGCATGACTACAGTGAAGATGTTAAATTACAAAAAGAAGAAACATTTTAAATATATGTGTTTTTATTGTCTCGCTTGTTAAAATCAAGTACAGTTTATTTGAATAAGTAAAAACACTCATACAGTTCCATTGTGATGGAACTGTTTCTATGTTGTTGTTTCTCGAGGCCTGTCGGGGGCATAGATTTGTATAGTTTACTAAGTTAAGCCAATAGGGGAAAAGAAGCAATGTAGCAGGAAGTGTTTTGTATCTCCCAAGTCAAGAAGGGTATGATGTGTGTTATTCTTCATCTAAAGCTGTGTGCTCATTTCTAGCCCTTTTAGTGGCAATATGAGTAAGTTCTTAAGTTTTATGTGATTGTTAGGCACTGTATTTTTGATTATTGTAGTCAATTTAAAATGTTTAAGTTTGCTAATTTGTCATGTGTCACAATATAGTGGAGTCAGATATGAGTTCATGCATTGTACTGCTCAGTTAAGATTTACGTTTTAATGTACTGCGTAATGTCAGTGGACATGATTATGATTATGATCATATTCTGAATATCTTTATTATTTTGTATCGTTTCAGTTTGGAGGAAGTGATGCAAGAGAGAATTTAGCTGGCTGTGAATCTCAGTATAGGACACGAGTCACATTTAGTGCAACAGTACAGCAATAACAAAAATACCTTTCCAGAAACATTTCTGTTTATGTATGCGCACATGAATGGCAACTAATGCTTCCGGTACAAATGGGGCAAGCCACACACGTTTTATGCAAATCTTTTTACACTGTATTTTAGGCTCGGAATTTGCCCAATGGAATTCGACGACTCAAAATTATATACATCAAGTGAGAATTTGGTGAATTTTTTATTCTGAAATTTTTAACACTGAAATATCACAGTGAAAATTAGACACTGAAATTCAGAGACAAAAAAGTTAGCAATTCAAAGGCATTTAAAATTCAAAATGTGATGAGACAAGTTTGCTTCCATATTTTCCTCAGAGGTGTTGACTTCATGTGACATTTCTTTATCAGCTGTTTGGATAGAAGAGACAAAAAATAGAAATAACAGCATCAAGAATAGGGCTGGGTATCGTTCAGATTTCTTCAATACCAGTACTTAAACAAGACCAGGTTTTTGATACCGATACCTGAGCGATACTTTTTCTGATACCTATGGTGTGCTTATTCATTTTCTACAATCATAAAACACAATATTATTGAAAAAAGACCACCTTTTGGAGCAAAAATTCTTAACTGTAAGTTAAAACCAGTAGTTTTTTCTGTGTTATTTGATTCATACATGCAAAGGAACATTAAAGGTCCCACTAGGTATTGCAACTTGGTATTGAATAAAAATATTTTTTGGATACCAATAGTAACTTTTCTTTTGATACCACAAAAGTATCATTTAACGGCACCCAGCCCTAATCAAGAAGACAAAGATAAACTTGTTTGATATATTTTTGGGAAAATATTCGCATGTAATTTCACCACTGTAATACAAAAACAAAGTGAGCTACTGGTGTGGTGTGAATACAGTCAGAAGAATGAGAGCACTCCATTTGGTCCATTTAATTGAAGGAATTTTACAACCAAAATCCTCAGTTAAAAAATTATTCAATATTTATCCAACATGCAATATTTAGGGCGCTATCTTGCCAACTGGTGCACGTATGATCTTAGCGCAGACAGACCCCTGCCATTGCGGGGGCGTGGTCCTGTACAGGTGAGGTGTGTTGTCAGGCAGCATGCTCGAAATCTAGGGCGTGGTGTAAAGCATAAAAAACAACCCTCACTGAGCAGAGTTCACGTGAAACTCACCAGAAGCTGCATGTGGTTGTTTTGCCTTTCCTCTGCATAAAACCAGGGTTTAATTTGAGCCGGATCTTGCCAGGAACAGGATCCGGAAACTCCCTTATTTTGACGTGGTCCGATCCGTTTGCTTGGATCCGCTAACTCAGGCACAACTCAGAACAAAGTGTTGACTACATTCGACTCTTTTGACCTCCTAAACCTGTGTTGAAGGTCGGAGGTGTGATTAGACAGAAATGCATATGTTTTAAACATAAAATCCACGCTTCATTTCGCTTGAACCCTTCAACATAGACTGTCCCCGCACTGTAATTTGTATCCATAGAGTGTACAGGGAATCAGGTGGAAAAGACCTTCACATCAAACTGAAAGAGCTATTCATCACTGTTAACACCAGTGGTGTCTGCAGGTGTACAGCAGTACGCACTGTGCATACAATGAGATGTCCCCCGACCCCACCCAATCCCTGCTGCATCCACAGAGCTGCACAGAGCCATAGTAGGACTGTGTTTTTATAAACGCGAGTAGAGCTACTAGTGACTGATGCTCTTTAAGTCAAAAGTGATGTGTTTGCTTACAGCCAGAAGACAGTAAATCTGTTGAGGTTTGTCCTGACTTTGGTTACTGCGGAGGGGACCTACGTGATGCGCTTTGGATGTGCCGCGTTATTTCCCCACTGCGCCTGAGAACGAATGTGACATGGCAGTGCCACGTCAGTTTGTTCTTTTACTCAAATGCATATGGAAGCTAGAGCTAATGCTAATCGTGGGTCACAGGATGAGACCCGGGGCCAGTTAAACGCCAGTGTCACTGTTACATAGTCATAGGGAAACCCTACGCCACACGCCCTCGACGTAGTGCTTTATATCCCCTGTGCGCATGGGACATAGATCCACGGCAGTTTGTTCTTTTTTGTTTGTTCAAATGCATCGGTAAGCTCAAGCTAACGCGCTGAGAGTCACACAGCCTGGAAGCCGTAAAACGCCATTTCGCAGAGAGGACTGCGCACTCCACAGGCAGTCACTAAAAAGACAAAATTTAGAGCAGGCCGCCTCACAACACACCTCACCTGCACAGGACCACGCCCCCGTGTTGGCAGGGGTCTGTCTGTGCTTGTGCCAGTTGGCAAGATAGCGCCCAAATGAACCCAATGCCCTAATGAATTGATGATCAGACAGCCTGCAGCATGGCTCTAACAGTTACATATAGACACAATAACCAGCAGAAGTTTACAATGACTTACATAAATGTTGGATGTAGGTGTGGCAAACCCAATACGAGGCAGCCATTTTAAGAGTTTGTCACAGACTAATGACAGTCGGTACACACAACAGGGGATCAGGAGCCTCACCTTATGTCTTAGACCTCCTTTTCTCAGGTTTCTGTTTAAGGGAATTTAAAGTTCACCTCAACATACATGCTAACAGAAGCAACCTGGTTAGTGTTGGACTTTGTCCTTGGAGACAGTTGTTCGACAGTTGGACAGTCTGGGCTCCCCCTGTCTTTATTTCAGCTTGTGGTTTTATTTTATATTACTACTGTCATTTAAAACAGGCAGCTACATGCTCCATTCTACAATAGGGACAATACTTTGTTTTCAACCATGGCCCCACAACAATATTTTGAAATACTAAAATCTTTTATTGATAATGTCTGTGTGAGGTAAGTCTGCAGACATGGGCTTACCCAGAGTTTCACTAAAGTCACCTGTTTTACATGCCTGCTCATGTAGGTGCAGGCAGAGCTGCAGGGCACTGGAGCATACAGTTAGGTCCATAAGTATTTCGACACTGACGCAAGGTTTGTTATTTTAGCTTTTAACCAAAACATATTCAAAATACAGTTTTATAATTAATATTTGCTTAAAGTGCAGACATCTCAGCAGTAATCTGAGGTATTTGCATCCAAATCGGAGAAAGGGTTTAGGAATTACAGCTATTTAATATGTAGCTGCCTCTTATTTATTATTCAAAAGTAATTGGACAAATGAACATTACCATGAATAAAGCATTCCTTTTTAATACTTTGTTAAAGGTCCTTTGAAGGCGATGACTGCCTGAAGTCTTGGGCCTGTTGAAATCACCAAACACTGGGTTTCCTCCTTTGTGATGCTCTGTCAGGCCTTTACTGCAGCTGTCTTCAGTCCTTGCTTGTTTAGAGCTCTTTCTGCCTTAAGTTTGGTCTTAAACAAGTAAAATGGAGCATGGTTGAGCGGAGATTTGATGACTGATTTAGTTATTGCAGAATATTCCACTTCTTTGCCTTAAAAAATTCCTGGGTTGCTTTGCAGTATGTTTTGGGCTTTTGTCCATTTGTGCTGTGAACCACCGTCCAATCAACTGTGCAATATTTGGCTGAATCTGAGCATAATGTATATCCCTATACACTTCAGAATTCATCTGGCTGCTTCTATCTTGTGTCACACTAGCAATAAACACCAGTGACCCAGTGCCATTGGACGTTTATGCATCACACTGCTCCACCATGTTTTACAGACGATCTGGTGTGCTTTGGAGCCATTCCAAGCTCTCTGCCTCTCTCATCATTCTGGTACAGGTTGGTCTGAGTCTCATCTGTCTAAAGACTGCTGTTCCAGACCTGGTCTGGCTTCTTTAGGTGTTTTTTGGCCAAGTCTAATGTGGCGTTTCTATTGTTGAGGCTGATGAATGGTCTGCACCTTGTGGTGAACCGTCTGTATTTTCTCTCATGAAATCTTCTCATTATGGTGGATCTAGACACTGATAGACCTACTTCCTGGAGAATGTTCTTCACTAAGGTGAATGTTGTGTTCTCTGCCATTTGTTTCAGCCTAAGGATGGTCTGGTTCAGTTCCATTGGGAGACAGCATGTTGTGGGTCCATAGCAACAGCTATTAATTGCAAATTGTAACACCTAGAATCAAGTCCAGTTGTTATCTGCTCAGTTTATGATGGCTTGAGAAGTTGCTCATGCAGCCCATCAAATAGCTTTTAAGGCTGTAATTCCTAGACCCTTTCTCCCATTTGGATGTGATTACTCTCAAATTACAGCTGAGTCTGCACTGTAAGCAAATATTAATCAGGCCCGAGCCCCAAGGGTGACGCAGGGACCTATTGTCTCTGCACAGCAGTACGCGAAGCGCAATGCCTCTAATTGTGCAAAGCGCACAAGCATAGCACGTAAGCATAAGCAGTCGTCATTGACATTTGACCCCACAGTCACGTGGGGGACCTCGAGAGCTTTCCAAAAATATATAATTTGTGGGTATAATGTAAACGGATATATTGTTTTTGCTAAAATAATTATTTTTTTTTATTATTCTTTATTTTTCTTCTGCTCTTTGAGCACTAATTTGACCACCTGAACATTTGGAAAACTCACCAAATTTTGCCCAAAATTCAGGCAAGCAGGAAATTTTTTTTTAATATAGGTGCCATACAGAACTTAACAAACGATAGCGCCACCTACAAAATTGCAAATACTTTGTGCCAATGGGACTCAATGTCCCAATGTCAAGTCAATGTCAATGTCCTAATTGCCGTAGACCCACACATTGCTCAGGTAGAGCCAAGCAAAAAATAATATAATGGATATGCCCCCTGACAAACCGGAAGTCAGTAATCTTGGATTGAAATCTGTGAAGTGCTGAGTCAGCTATTTTGCGCACATCGTACTTTTTCTAATGAACCGAATGCGCCCAAAATCGCTGTATATCATTTAGAGAAGTGGGGCATCAAAAAGTTGTCCAAATTCTTCACAAAAGTTTTAGGGTTTTCATGCAGCGCAGCCGCAAACTTTACGAAAGATTTTTGGATCTATCCATAACTTCAATTTGCTACAGTTCACACATATTAACTTCGATTTGCCTCAGATTTGAAACACTAATTAGCCCCTCACGCCTAAACCCATAAAACAAGAAAGAATGAAATTTGGTGTGATAGCGCCCCCTACAGAATGAGACAAATATTTATATGGTGAGTAAAAAAATGTGTTTTTCTAAAATGTATAAAACTTGGCAAAAAATATTTTATGTGACCTTGATCAAAAAAGTCAATGATACCCATGTCATATTTTTTATTATGTTGCTATGGCAATGACTGAAACTTGCCATTTTATTCCAATGGGATTAAAACAAAAATCTCTATGGAGAGAAAAAATAATAGTTCAATTAAAATTTGTGAAAGTTGGCACTTAAGTTTTTTATGTCATCCTGATTAAAATTTCCAAAGGTACCCAAGTCGCATTTTAGTTGGTGTTACCATGGTGATGGTTGAATTCTGCCATTTTATTCCAAAGGGAATTACATTCAATGCAGTACTATGGAGTATTAGGACGCTTTTGCCATTTTTTTTAAATCAAAAGGCACCAATTAAAAATTGGGCAAAATGGTTTCACCTCTGCCCCACCTCCGGTTGCAGCCGGCGAGGGCCTATCAATGCCGCTTGCGACTTTAATTGCATGTTATGTTTTGGTAAAAAAGCTAAAATAACAAAACTTGTCAGTGTCCAAATACTTGGACCTAACTGTATGCCTGTGTCTTTGTCTGTGTCAGCACCATGCACCAGACAGTGTCCAAGTGTCACCTGGGGCACAATGTTACAGTAAATATTTACCTCATACTCGTGCAGTATGTACACTTTAGGCCACTGTAGGTAGCTACAGATTATTTTAGTATAGTATTATGCATATCCAAATGTATACACATATTAAACATTATATTGACTATGCAATATCCTCCAGGCCTACGGGGGTGTCAAACTTTATCAGAGAGTGTTTGAGAAACAATAAACCCGGCCTGCTGCATTTCTGTCTTTGTAAACTTAGCTTAAGGACCACAGAAACATGTACACTACTACAAGTACTAGTACTGTCTATCCTCCTCAATGTGCGGCACTGTTTTGTCAGCTTCACATCAGTGAAGACTTTACTAGATGAAAGTAAAGAGATAAGAAGTGCTGCTCGAAGGTGGCGTTGCAGTCAGTTCATACATGCACACGGGCCAAATGTGGCATCATTAATAGTGAGCCATACAACTCGAATGGATTGGATAATTTAATGCCAAAAGCCTCCAACTAACACTGACTCAGACAACAAGAACATACAGACTTCACAATGAGTCAACCCTGGAGTTTTGTTGTGAGGCAACAGCTCTGCAACTGTGCAAATAAAAGAACATATAAATTTAGCTTGTTTGATTGATTGAAAGATGTGAGAATGAATATTATAAAGAAATATCCCATGCAAACAGCTGCACACTGGTTATTCATGTTGATCACTTAGAAACTTGTCAGTACATTTTAGTATCCTAGTCTTAGTCAGCCCTTAGGGGGTCCTGCTGAAGCTTCAAAAACTGGACCTCTTTCTGCTCATAATTATCCTGGATTTGTAGATCCTGGATCCTCTGGTAATAGCCATGGAACAGGAGGCTGGGACTCAGGGGAGTTTGTGGCTGTGTTGTAGGTTTTGATTGGCTAGCTGAGTGTAGAGGCGGGACTTCAGGAAACGTGGGTAGCTGTCTGTCAACATGAGGTTGTATATCTGATCCTGGGCCAGCTGAAAGGAGAAGGGGCTAATACCAAGAGAAAGACCCTCATTGGTCAGTTCTCGGACAGCAGAATCAATGTTAACCTAGAAAAACAAAACATGTTTTAGTGGTTCTGACAGGATCCTGGCCAGAGCAGCTGGTTGGACTGAACAGACCTGTCGCGTGGCGTTGTTGGAGATAAACTCATTGTAAATCTTGGTTGCCTTGGCGACCATCTTCTGGGGACACGTTTTTTTGAACTTCTCAACAGCCAACCAGAAGTCCAGGTTCTCATCACTGAACTCTGACCTCAGAAAGTGCCGGAAGACTGCCAGACCATCTGCCAATCACAGCACAAGCAGCCCATGTGTAAATCCCAGGGTGTTTCTCAAAGCCCTTGCCTTGCCTTGCCTTGCCTTGCCTTGAAAGTGATTTCCTCCAAATCACTCTCTTCCTTTTTTGTGTGTGTTTTTAGGGGTGGCGGGTTGGAGGCTACATTTTAGCTTATAAAAAAGCTGCAGTGCATTATGGATGATTTTGGCCAATGCAAGGCAGTGAAGGATCCATTGATGTATCCTTGGTGAATTAGCCACGTTAGCCAAATGGAGGACACCTGCCTGGGAAGGACATGAACATTGGAACACGCCTTGGGCGACAGATGATAATGTGGATGCCTTCCTGTGATGTAATCAAGGCAAGGAAAGGTACCTGGGCTTTGAGAAACACCCCAAGCATGCCTCCTCAAAGCCTCAACTCCTCAATTCCTTGCTGTAAGTCTAGCCCACAGAAGAGAGAGAGCTACAGTGGAAAGAAAAATTATTGGCACCCCTTGGGAATACTAGGATTTTTGCATGATTTGGTCATAACATGTGATCTGATCTTCATCTAAGTCACAACAATAAACAAACACAGCCTGCTTAAACTAATGCTGCAAAAAAAAAGACTGGGCCACCCCAGAAGCCATTTTCTTCTGTTTAAGCCATTTTGTTGTTGATTTGCTTCTATGTTTTGGGTCAGTGTCCTGTTGCATCACCCATCCTCTGTTGAGCTTCAGTTGGCAGACAGATGGTCTTAGGTTTTCCTGCAAAATCGTTTGATAAACTTGGGAATTCATTTTACTGTCGATGATAGCAAGTTGTCCAGGTCCCGAGGCAACAAAGCAGCCCCAAACCATGATGCTCCCTCCACCATACTTCACAGTGGGAATGAGGTTTTGATGTTGGTGTGCTGTGCCTTTTTTTTCTCCACACATAGCGTTGTGTGTTCCTTCCAAATAACTCAACTTTGGTTTTACCTTTTTTGTCCACAGAATATTTTCCCAGTAGTGCTGTGGAACATCCAGGTGCTCTTTTGCAAACTTTAAACATGCATCAATATTTTTTTGGGACAACAGTGGCTTCCTCCGTGGTGTCCTCCCATAAACTCCATTCTTGTTCAATGCTTTATCTATTGTAGATTTGTCAAAACGTGTTGTGAGGGTCTGTTGGGAACGTCTGGCTGAGCCCTCTGTCAGAGGGGTCTTCAACTCCCACCGCCGAGAGCGCTCTGACCAGATCCCGAGGGAGGTTGGAGACATAGAGTCCGAGTGGACCATGTTCTCCACCTCTATTGTTGATGCGGCCTTTCAGAGCTGTGGCCGTAAGGGTTAGGGTGTCGTACCACCACCCGAACCCGGTGGTGGACACCGGAAGAAAGGGATGCCGTCAGGCTGAAGAAGGAGTCCTATTGAGCTTGGTTGGCTCATGGGACTCTTGAGGCAGCCGATGGGTATAGACCGGCAGGCCAAGCGTGCTGCAGCCCGAGCGGTTGTGGAGGCAAAAACTCAGGTCTGGGAAAAGTTCGGGGAAGCCATGGAGGAGGACTATCGGTTGGCCTCAAAGAAATTCTGGCAAACCGTCCGCCACCTCAGGAGGGGGAAGCACTGCTTCACCAACACTGTTTACAGTGGAGGTGGGGAGCTGTTGACCTCAACTGAGGATGTTGTCGGGCGGTGGAAGGAATACTTTGCGGATCTCCTCAATCCCACCGACATGCCTTCCGTTGAGGAAGCAGAGGCTGGGGACTCAGAGGTGGACTCGTCCATCGCCCAAGTTGAAGTCACTGAGGTGGTTGGAAAGCTCCTCGGTGGCAACGTTCCGGAGGAGGATGAGATCTGTCCTGAGTACCTCAAGTCCCTGGATGTTGTGGGGCTGTCGTGGCTGACACGTCTCTGCAACATCGCGTGGCGGTCGGGGACAGTGCCTCTGAACTGGCAGACCAGGGTGGTGGTCCCTCTTTTTAAGAAGGGGGACCGGAGGGTGTGTTCCAACTATAGGGGGATCACACTCCTCAGCCTCCCCGGGAAAGTCTATTCCAGGGTACTGGAGAGGAAAATTCGGCTGATAGTCTAACCTCGGATTCAGGAGGAACAATGCGGTTTTCGTCCTGGCCGTGGAACAGTGGACCAGCTCTACACCCTCTATCGGGTGCTCGAGGGTTCATGGGAGTTCACCTATCCAGTCCACATGTGTGAGGATTTGGAGAAAGCGTTCGACCATGTCCCTGGTCGTGTCCTGTGGGGGGTGCTCTGGGAGTATGGGGTCCGGGGCCCTTTGCTAAGGGCTGTCCGGTCAGCATTGCCGGTTGTAAGTCAGACCTGTTCCCAGTGCATGTTGGACTCCGGCAGGGCTGCCCTTTGTCACCGGTTCTGTTCATTATTTTCATGGACAGAATTTCTAGGCGCAGCCAAGGGCCGGAGGGAGTCTGGTTTGGGGACCACAGGATTTCATCTCTGCTTTTTGCGGATGATGTTGTTCTGTTGGCTTCCTCAAACCAGGACCTTCAGTGTGCACTGGGGCAGTTTGCGGCTGAGTGTGAAGCGGCTGGGATGAGAATCAGCACCTCCAAGTCCGAGGCCATGGTTCTCGACCGGAAAAGGGTGGTTTGCCCTCTCCAGGTTGGAGGGGAGTTCCTGCCTCAAGTGAAGGAGTTCAAGTATCTTGGGGTCTTGTTCACGAGTGAGGGAAGGATGGAGCGTGAGATCAACAGGCGGATTGGTGCAGCGTCAGTTACTGCGGTCGTTGTATCGGTCTGTTGTGGTGAAGAAGGAGCTGAGCCGAAAGGCGAAGCTCTCGATTTACCAGTCGATCTACGTTCCTACTCTCACCTATGGTCATGAGCTTTGGGTCATGACCGAAAGGACAAGATCCCAGATACAAGCGGCCGAAATGAGTTTCCTCCGCAGGGTGGCTGGGCGCTCCCTTAGAGATAGGGTGAGAAGCTCTGTCACCTGGGAGGAGCTCGGAGTAGAGCCACTGCTCCTCCACATCGAGAGGAGTCAGTTGAGGTGGCTTGGGCATCTGTTCCGGATGCCTCCTGGTCGCCTCCCTGGGGAGGTGTTCCGGGCATGTCCCACCGGACGGAGGCCCCGAGGAAGACCTAGGACACGCTGGAGGGAGGGACTATGTCTCTCGGCTGGCCTGGGTACGCCTTGGGGTCCCCCCGGTAGAGCTGGAGGAAGTGTCTGTGGAGAGGGAAGTCTGAGCAACTTTGCTTAGACTGCTGCCTCCGTGACCCGGTCCCGGATAAGCGGAAGAAGATGGATGGATGGATTTGTCAACAAAGATGGTAGCTTGTGCCAGAGATTTCTTTAAGTGTTTAGCTGACCCTCTAGGATTCTTCTTCACCTCACTGAGCATTCTATGCTGTGCTCTTGCAGTCATCTTTACAGGACAACCACTCCTAGGCAGTGTGGTCACAGTATTGAACCTTCTCCATTTATGGACAGTTGCTCGTACCGTGGACTCATGAACATCAATGCTCTTAGAGATACTTTTGTAACCCTTTCCAGCTTTATGCAAGTCAACGATTCTTACTCGTAGGTCGTCTGAGAGCTCTTTTGTGCAAGGCATGGTTCACATCAAGTGAATGGCAAACTCAAAACTGGGTGCCGTTTTTTATTGGTCAGGGCCATTTTAAGCCACTCCTCCAATCTTCTCACAGTGATTGGACTCCAGGTTGACTGACACCTAACTCCAATTAGCTCTTGAAGAGGTCACTAGCCTAGGGGTTCCAATACTTTTTCTACCCTGTATTGTGATTGCTTACATAAAAACATGACATTTTTTTCAGCATTAGTTTAAGCAGACTGTGTTTGTCTTTTGTTGTGACTTAGATGAAGATCAGATCACACGTTATGACCAAATCATGCAAAAATCCTATTTCCAAGGGGTGCCAATACTTTTTCTTTCCACTGTTTGTTGTTTCCTATGCGCCTCTTTCCTCCATGGGCAGGGCTTGCAGCAAGGAATCGAGCAGTTGAGGCATGTTGGGATTCACCCTATGTCTGAACAAGGTTTATTCCGTATAGTCCTCCACTGGACATGAGTTTGTGTCCATCTGTATCTCTAGGTCTGGAATAGAACTTTGAATTTTGTTAGTTTTAACTGCAGATGCTGACTGTGATGTGAGCACTGATGTATCCACATTGTATTTAGTCTACAGTATGTTTAACAGCTGTCTCTCTGTACTTTAATGTACGTAAATGTACTTAATCTGTCATCAAAAGCCCAACTGACAAACACTGGAAACTAACTCAGGTGTCATGTGTTCAGTCCCTCTCTATTTGTCCTGTACTGATTGGACATAAATGTAAGGTCTTACACTGATTGGTCAGAAGAGCCTCCAATGACTCAGCCCACCTGCGGACCTGTTCTGTAGCTGGTCTGAAACAGAGACAGTAATAAGAGAGTAGGACACATCCTCTCCCAAAGCAATGTTTAAAGGCTGTAATCTTTCATCCAAAAAGTTTTGGAAACGTGTCTGATTTTAATCATGGCATACTTAGGTTCTCATACATACATATCTATATTGTTTTATAAAATAAAACAACAGAGTGGCTTGAATAAAAGAAGAATCACCTGTTATTCCTCAGGGCCTTCTCCAGGCTGTTGCTGTTGAAGCTGGGATTGTTTTTCCTTCGCTGTAGGAAAGCCAGGCTCACCCTGATGACATCACACAGAAATCTTTAAATCCCCACCCACCTTTCAGCCCATCAAATACTGCTGCGACACTTACAGAGTCCGAGTCCTCTTCTTGAGCTGGGTGTTTCCCACCTCCAGAGCCTTCATACAGACAAAAGCTGAGTCAGACAATGAGCAGGAGGAAATGGGCGTCTCGCATAACAAAATTACCATTGTTCCATAGAGCAGCTCTAGAACCTTCTGCAGGCTACCTCCTTCTGTCAGGTGCTTCTTCAAGACCATCAGTGAGGGCTGAGGCATGTAGGCAGAGTTCTCAAGACCCAGGCTGGTTCTCAGGGGCCACGTCAAAACAGGGCTGTGGGATAGAAAGTGAGGGGAGCGAGGCTCCTGCAGAAGTGACCCCTCTGAGAAAGACCGAGACAGACCTGCGAACAGGAGACAGTTCCCAAACCTCAGTCCCCTGTCCTCTGTCAAACCGTCTGTACAACCACTGGTCATATAAGTTCATATCTGCTTCATACTTCCATTATGAGGGAGTCAGCTCAGTTTTAGTTAGCTTAATGTTGCTAATAGCCGTGCTAAATAGCTACCATACCCATACTCTGTCTATCCCCCACCGTTCCATACAAGTACATGGAGTTTCTCCTCTCACATCTAGCTCAGTAAGGCCTTAAAGGGACAGGGACCACATCAAAGCATTGTCACCAAAGAGAAAGCAACAGCTCCTCAAAAGGACATTTTCAATATATACTGATTATAATTTGTTATAAAACATAGAATGCAATTTACGATGCAGTTTCTGCAGTTTTCCTTCAGTTGAACCATTTTTCTCTTTTAGTTTTAATTTTAGTCATTTTAGCACATCCCTTGGGACACACTTTACCGCAGTAGGACTCACCTGAACTCAAATCAAGGCTGAGTCTTAGCTTTTCATCATTAGTGTCCCCTATCTTGTCTAAGTGGGCAGGGCTTACACTCAAACCCCGCCCCTCTGAGGCTTCAGGAGCGCACTCTTCTTCCACCTGCTGTTGCTCTGGGCACCGTGGCTTCCACACTGGACTACAGACTGGACTGTGGAGTGAACTGCAGAAGAACGAGGAGGCGGGGGCAGGGGGCGGGGCCAGCAGGTCAGAGGGGCTGAGCTGCGAACAAAGACAGGGGGTTGTTGAGAGTTTCTTGGCTGTGCACCATTTGTACAGTTATGTTTACTTGTCTTTCTACCATCAGTGCATTGGCCACTGACAAAGCATTTTGGCCCACAACCACTCAAGTTAGAATCATTTATTAAGAGTAAGTAAGTAAGAGTATTAGTCTGCAATTTACAAGTCAAAAGCATGTGAACACACCAGTTCACACCTAAAGTGTCACAGGTGTCTAAAGCAACAGACAACCAGTCCACAACAGAGAGTCCATCGTCTTTTTTTGTGCGCATTTTGAAGTATAACATATATAATAAAAACCTTGATTCGCAAGAACTGTTTTTACCCTGGCTTCAGGTTGTTTGTGATGTGTGAATATTCATTAATGTTTAAAATGAAAGACAGTGGTCTTCCTAACAATAACTTTTTTGCATTTCTTCTTCCATTTCATTCACTCTTGTAAATTCCTCATGCCTGGTTATGCCCTTACTCAATCCATTTGAGAGTTTAATGGTTAATTGTAGACTGTAAAAAGGTTTCATTTCACATTGTTATGGCATCTTACAAACGTGTACAGATGACATTTTTGAGAAACTTATTAAGAAATGGGAGGAGGACCTTCAGTGTTCTTATAATGAAACTGACTCACAGAAATCTATTCCTGATATCCACTCTGTTCTAAGTAACAGACTAAGAGAGAGGGAATTCAGAATTTTTAATAGGCAACACATAACTTTTTATATTTAAAATAAAATGGACCCTACTAGAACCCCTTCATGTCTAAAGTGCAATCAGTTGCCTGGTGCATATATACACTGTTTTTGGATTTGTCCTAAAATAACAAAGTTTTGGTCTTGTATATCTAAAGACATGCGTGTAATTTAAAATTTTAAAATTTGTAAAAATCTAGGCCTTCTGGCTAAAAAGACCTACCCACATTCTAAATGGTTCAAGAAATTTCTTTCCTTGGCTAGGAAGTGTCTACTGAACAAATGGATTAAGGGAAAAACCACCTACAGTCACCGAGAGGTGGAGTTTTGCTGATGGAAAGGATAATTGCCAAACTGAAGGGAAAAGTTGATATTTTTACTGATATGTGGCAGCCCCAAATAAATGACTTGCCTAGAGAGCTGAGCGACATCATTATCAGAGGTGCAGGTGCAATGGGTATGTAGCTGGTGCAGAGTACTTTTGTTCAGAAGTATTAGTATACATCAGTTCAGTCATGCATGTACCTGTTGTTGCTCCGGGGTGACCAGGATTTTGTCATTGAGAGAGAGGCGCTGGGTCTCCATAGAAACCAGATGCTGCATGTTGTCATGGAGACAGATGCTGAGGTGGTGCTTCTGCTGGAGGCTGTAGGCTTCCAGACTAAACTGAACTGAGCCCCGAGCCATTCTCACAAAGAACAGGTGCAATGGCTTCGAGCTGACTGAAAGAGTTAAGAAGCATGAACAGATTATGAAAGTCTAACAGGTCTGTGGTGGATTTCGTTCAGCGGTTACCTTCAACAAGTGATACGGTGTCCAGGTAAACTGGGCTCTGCAGGATGTTGTATCGGCCAATCTCGTCTTCTTTAGTGAACAGTAGCAGATCATTGTAGACTATCACTGTCACCTACACAAGAGCAGACAGTCATAAAATAATTTCAAACAACAAGTCACAACTCGTTGCACTGTTTATTGCACCAAATAGGCCAAAGTTATCCACAAAAAAAAAATGCTGTAAAACATGTCTTAGGGGTCCAGGAGGGTTAAAGTGCTAGAACTGCTGTAGGTGTATGTGTGATTATTGAGCAGTACCTTGGCAGGCAGCAGGTCGGGCTGGTGTAGGATCAGGTCTTCAGACATTAAAAGAGTTCTGCCAGGACTGCACAGGTCTATAGGCTGGAGAAGAACACAGCATCAATACAAGATCCATATTCATAACAATAATCACAGCAGCTCTGGAGGCAGAGGCTCCTCTCCTGCTGCTCACTGAGCCTGCTTCTTCCTTCTCCTCAGTTTTCTAGGATTTGACATTTTTCTGGTTTTTGTTCTTCTGATGGTTGATGGTCAAGCAGTTCCCTGTCACTTTGCCAGTATATCTCAGTCGGTACAGCTTGCAGCAGGGCAACTACAGTGACTACAGGGCTAATACAGTGAGTACAGAGTGACTGCAGGGACTACAGAGCAACTACAGTGACTACAGAGCCACTACAGTGAGTACAGAGCCACTACAGTGAATACAGAGCGACTGCAAGGACTACAGAGCATCTACGGTGAGTACAGGGCAACTACAGGGACTACAGAACAACTACAGTGACTACAGAGATACTACAGTGTGTATAGATCAACTACAGTGACTACAGAGCAACAACAGTGCCTACAGAGCTATTACAGTGATTACAGAGCTGCTACAGTGAGTACAGCGCAACTGCAGGGACTACAGAGCAACTACAGTGACTACCTAGCCACGACAGTGAGTACAGAGACACTACAGTGAGTACAGAGTGACTGCAGGGACTACAGAGCAACTACAGTGACTACCTAGCCACGACAGTGAGTACAGAGACACTACAGTGAGTACAGAGTGACTGCAGGGACTACAGAGCAACTACAGTGACTACCTAGCCACGACAGTGAGTACAGAGACACTACAGCGAGTACAGAGCGACTGCAGGGACTACAGAGCGACTACAGTGAGTGCATAGGCAATTACAGTGACTACAGAGTGACTACAGTGACTACAGAGCCATTACAGTGACTACAGAGTTGCTACAGTGAGTACAGAGCAACTGCAAGGACAACAAAGAAACTACAGTGACTATACAGCAAATGCAGTGAGTACAGGAAGAATGCAGTGACTACAGAGCCACTACAGTGACTACAGAGCCACTACAGTGACTACAGAGAGTCTGGGCATTTTACTGCATGTCTCTCCCTGCTCTCCCTCATTTCCTGTCACTTCTCCACTGTATTATTTAAAACTCTTCACAGTATTGGCTTGAGTGAAAAGAAAATTAAAGTTAAAATTAGGAAGCTCCAAGTTCTCTAGACTAGACTGTCACCTAAACATGTGGCATTTTTGTCTTTGTTAAAACCTAAGTTTGATCCTGGTTTATGGCCTGACTAGTAGTGAGGTTGGTGTGAGCAGGTGTGATAGTGGTCCAGAGAACTTCTAGATCCTTTTTTCTTTATTATGAGTGGCAGTGTGTCAACATTATACAGAGCATTTGAAACTGTTAATAATGCGGCCAGAAATTGTGGCATGTGGCATTATAGACTTTACCTGAACTTTACAGACCCACAAGAGAAATATCTCGGTCTCAGTAGCTGCCTGACGGAGACGTGGCTGCTCATGCCTACGGCCTCTCTGACCACCACCAAACACACAAGTTAATCAGACAGCTGTGCCACAGACACTGGCCGTAATGTGGCTGATGTGTCTTGCGCAAGGACACAACGGCAGTATGCAATGAGGGCACTTGGGATCAATCCTCAGTCAGTGGGCGACCGGCTCTACCTGCTGAGCTACTGCTGCCCTCAAGATCATAATAATATTAGAACCACAACAAAAAGTTAAAAAAGCAGTCACCTGGATTGGATTTTTAAAGTTGAAGACATTTTACCTCTTATCCAAGAGGCTTTCTCAATTCTGAACTGAGAAAGCCTCTTGGATAAGCCTCTTGGGTGTGTGGGGGAGGGGTGGATTAAAATGCTAATTTTATATCAAATAGTAATCAAAAATGTCAGGAATGTTAGCTCTTAATTATGTTTACACAGGTTTTGAAAAGAATGTTAGGAATGTTTATTTCTTTATGATGTTTACACTGGTGCTTGATCTATTGACCCCTTTCATTTCACCCTCCCCCCTTTATTTTATGATGGATAAATTAATGTAAACACTTAAATATAGAGCAGGACTAATGAAAATAAAATAAAGAAGGGAAAAACAAATTATTTTGTTTGTATCAGTTTAAAATCTAAACCTAGTAGTAGTAGTGTAGTATGCCATAGTTTGTAAAGGTGTAGCAAGGTAAACAGGTAGATAGAAGTAGATTTAAAGAAAAAAGCTAACCGTATGGCTGCTGTTGTAACAAAACAATACATTAGTTTGTAAGGTGTTGGGTAAGTTGATGTAAAGAGATATACAAACCTAGAATAAAAGAAAAGAACAGAAGAAGAAAAAAGGTTATTTTGATAGTGTGTTGCTGTTTTTCAATCTAGACAAAGTAGTAGTGTTAGGCTATAGTTGTAAACAAAAATGCACTAGTTTGTAAGGCACTGGGTACATCAATGTAAAGAGATGTAGAACTAATTTTTAAAAAATAAAGAAAGATAATATAGAGGGAAAACATTTTAGTAGTGGCTCATTTGCTTTTTCAATCTAGACAAGATTGTTAGTGTTATAAGCTATAGTGGTATAAAGTACGCTAGTTTGAAAAGTGGATCAACGTAAAGAGATATATATAGGACTAAAGAAAGTGAAAGAAATAAAAAAAAGAGGACAATGTATTAGATGAGGACACAAACTGATCAGATTTTACTGAATAAATGTTATACTGTTGTTACACTTAAAAAGGGTTTATGATACAGCAGTAGTATTTCTTAGCACCGTACTGATAGTGGTTTGTTGGGGCTGAATGAAAATCAACTGTTTGTAAAGTATTATATGAATCCATTGAAAAAGATATATAGATTTACATTTAAAAATAGGAAAGAAAGGTTCGTTTGATTGTATGTCACTGTTTTTACATTTTACTAGATGAGGACATCTTTTACTGAATAAATGTTATTCTGTTGTTACACTTAAAAAGGGTTTATGATACAGCAGTAGTATTTCTTAGCACCGTACTGACAGTGGTTTGTTGGTGCTGAATGAAAATAAACTGTAAAGAATTAGATGAATCATTGAAACAGATAGGTTTACATTTAAAAGGAGGAAAGAAAAGTTATTTTGATTGTATGTCACTGTTTTTACATTTTACTAGATGAGGACATAAACTGATCTTTTACTGAATAAATGTAATTCCGTTGTTACACTTTTCCTGTGATGTTTGTATAGTGTTGTGCAGCAGGAGTGTCTCTTACCGCTGTACTTTAACATGTCACTGTGTAGTGAGCGGTCTAACACTGTGTACACAGCACTAGTATGAAGTACAACTTTTCCACTTATCTACAAAATTTAGAAAACGAGACCTAAGCATCTATAAGGTGAATTTTTTCCTCATCAAATGTTAAGTGACTCAGTTCAGCGAGCGTGCAGTGGAATTAGGATCATTTTGATAAAGTATACACTTAGTCAAGTTCAGTTTACTTGTTGCAGTCACACTGCACAATATATCCGTCATAAATGCACATAAACACTTGATGTTAGACAATAACACACCAAATGTGTGTTTATTAACAATTCACCTGTTTTTTTCTCATTAATACTATTTTCTAATGTAAGTAGAATAATACAAGGTGTGATCTTCATCCCAAAAGCACATGGTTTATTCAGATCATAGAACTGTTTAAAACAAGTTGTGACATTTTAGTTTTGTAAAATAAAATAAAATAAAAATACACATTTTCCATCTTGTAATAACATTATTGCATAAATGGTTTTACTCCTTTTCTGAAATATTCATCTCTATAGTACAATGTTTTGTAATTAATCTACTGTTTCCATGTTAGCCTACCATCAGTCACAACCAATAAGAACTTCATATCAAAACTCTTAAAATATCTCTTTTCTTTTTGTTGCTTTGTCTATTAAGAGACAATTTGTTAATATCAAGCCAGGTTTGAGCAGCTTTATGTTCCCTTTCTCTCGTCTGCCAACATTATAAATCTCAATCAAAGCAAAAAGGTTACAAACATCATTAATGAAAATAATAAAAGAATTTTTGGAGCAATCACAGAACCTTGCAGTATTCTACATACTATAGACTTAAATCCTAATAATGTATTGTGTAATTGAATAGTTCATCTGATACCAAACTTTTTCACAATTTCCATTGTAACTGGCTATGTTGACAGTATGTAAAGCTTTTTTTTTTTAAATTCAAATTAATGTATATACCTATTGATTATTTGTCACGAGTTTGTAACGAGGGCATTAATGCATTATGTAGGGGTTCAATTTTCCCTAAATCTACATTGTTGTTCACAAAGCTTTTTGTGTGTTTCTTTTTTCCAAATAAAAATATGAATAATATAAGCAAATAGATATATGGTGCTTGTCACCATTTTTGAATATTTGAGTGACATTTGTGGTTTCCCTTTGCATACATGTCTATTGCCAGAACATTTGTGTTGGTTATAAAGTTCTAACTATTTGGGTACAAATGCCACATAGGTGAACCACACAGCAAACACAATTTTCTTTTTGTCTTGAAACCCCAATTCTTTCAAGTGTCCCAAGTCTTATCAATTTACCTGCAGGCTAATACAAATGCCTTTTCCAGAAAAAAACAGGAAAGTGGTCAGTAATATCACTTAACAGTAAACCACTTTTTTCCTTGTAATGGATGTTTGTGAAAATACTTTTTCTAAGTGTAACTAGGGTGACCACCTGTCCCACTTTTGGTTGCACTGCACAGCCATTTAAGCATCTGTTCCCCTGTCCCACTTATTAAGATAATGTCCCTCTTTCTCCTTGGTGCTCAGTGGATTTTATAAAAAGTGAGATTTAAGTTCAACAAGGTCAGATCAGTGTTCCTTGTGTAAAATGTAGAATAAATATTTGTAGGCGTCCTGTGTCTGGGTTGAGTATATGTTGCTGCCCTGTGTTTCAGGACAGGCCTCTCCTGGAGCTGTCTCCTGGGCCTCTGTTTCACCTTTTTTATTTTATTGAAAAAAGTCTCAGTAAATTTTTTGGATGAAAAACAGCAAATCAAATATGTTACAGGCCCTAAATTGAAGCAAATCTCAGTAAGTTGGTAGATTTAAAAATCAAAAAAATTATTTCTCGAGTCCGTCCCACCTTGTCCCACCAAATCGCCCAACTTGTCCCACTTTTTACACTTTTTGAGGTGGTCACGCTAAGTGTAGCACATTATTGAGTTATCCTACTGGGTCTGTCAATTACAGATATTAAGACATTTTAAGACATATTGCAATTCAACCCTGGTTAAAAGAATGTCTTTTGGTGTTTTTAACACACACCACAACACACAATTAGTCATATTAATCAATTTACATGAAACACTGTAATTAAAATACACGCAATAAAAAACAGTAACACCAGACTTGTCTAGTCCCAGTAAAGCTCCTCATCCAGTTTGACCTCTTTTTAAAAAAAACTATTGTGGTCACAAGACAAATATTTCAGGCAATTTTGAAATTCTGCTCTGAAGTGGTGTTTGACCAATGGTAAAGGGAACAAAACGAGGTTTTTGTAAGTCAACATTTCTAATTTTAAGGTTCTTCATGTTCCAGCAATAAGATAAAATGATGAAAAATGAAATGAAAAAATATGAACTCCAAAACAACACAGAAAAGACAGCACTTTACGTTGAAATGCCTGAATACTTTATTAAGCTCACCTATAACATTACATAAATCCAGCCCTTCATCTGGTCTTTTCTGTGTTGTATTGTTGTTCATATTTATCATTTTATCTTATTTTGTTTACAACTATAGCCTTTAACACTACTACTTTGTCTAGATTGAAAAACAGCGACACACTATCAAAATAACCTTTTTTCTTCTTCTGTTCTTTTCTTTTATTCTAGGTTTGTATATCTCTTTACATCAACTTACCCAACCCCTTACAAACTAATGTATTGTTTTGTTACAACATCAGCCATATGGCTCAGCTTTTTTCTTTAAATCTATTTCTATATACTTGTTTACCTTGCTACACCTTTACAAACTACGGCATACTACACTACTAACTACTAGGTTTAGATTTTAAACTGATACAAACAAAATAATTTGTTTTTCCCTTCTTTATTTTATTTTCATTAGTCCTGCTCTATATTTAAGTGTTTACATTAATTTATCCATCATAAAATAAGGGGGAAGGGGGAACGGTGAAATGAAAGGGGTCAATAGGTCAAGCACCAATGTAAACATAATAAAGAAATAAACATTTCTAACATTCTTTTCAACACCTGTGTAAACATCATATAATAAGGGGGGAAGGGTGGAATGAAAGAGGTCAATAGGTCAAGCACCTGTGTAAACATAATAAAGAAATAAACATTCTTAACATTCTTTTCAACACCTGTGTAAATATAATTAAGAGATAACATTCTTAACATTCCTGACGTTTTTGATTACAATTTGATATCAAATTAGCATTTTAATCCACCCATCCCCCACTCACCCCCACCCCCCCACATCCCTCCCCCATTTACCCCCCCCACCCCCAAAATGTGCTGTATATTACTACTCCTGGGTTAGCTCTGGGTTAAACCTGCTTTGGTCCTGGTTTAGACGTGGGTTAGACTTGGTCTAGTCCTTGTTTTAGGCTTACCTTGAGGTGTATTGGAAAGATGAGCGTTTTTGGAGTGATGGACCCAAAGTCAGAGCTACAGACATGTGATTGGACGATGGTGCAGTTCTCGTAGTCACCATAACAACCCAAGGTTTTGGCCACAGGAGGAGGCAGTGTGGCAGAGGAGTATGCAGGCCGGGATGATGCAGGGGGGTGATACCAGCGTCCTGCCAACAGAACACACACCATTTTATTAGACAGTTGAGTTCTGGGTGAGGTTATGGAGCTGTAGGTGTTTGGAGTTATCCTGGGATTGTGCACTGCCTGTTTCTGCCAGTTGTGTGCAGCTGATGGACTTGGTTAGTCTTCTAATAAAAGTGTGTCGTAGTGGAGAGGCTGCAGGGGAGGGTGAGGAGCGTACCGATGGTGGTGGCACGGCTGGTGCTGAGGCTGTGGTCTATGGGAGACAGAATAATGTAATCTTCTCCACTGAACCCAGTCAACATGGTTCTTGTGAGAGGTGGGTTGGGCTCCTCTCTGCTGAACTGGTTAGGATTAGGCTCCACCCCTTTGTCTTGGCTCCTCCTCCACAGGGACCTCTGACCCCTTCTCCTGTTTTGAGGACCGGACAGCAGTGTCTTTGTTGTCTCGTCCTAGGAAACCCAAAGAGACGTTCTGGAGTGAAAACACAAAACTATATCTGAGCAATACATTTCACGGTAAACGTGAAGATGGTTCACATCACAAGTAATGCTTCTTCAGAATGGCAAACTCAAAACTGGGTGGTGTTTTTTATTGGTCAGGGCCAGAAATAAAGAAATAAAACCACCTCTGGCTTGTTGTTATGGGACCAGACCCGAGACTTCAGGGACACCGGGTCAGTTCTTCCATTCTTACGAGTGTATGAGCACTGGACCTCTGTTGATGTGTTCTGTCTGCACAAACATTCCTTTTGGAGCCACAGTATCTGACCTCTGAGACCCCAGAGGTACAAATAAAGATGTTTATGCACTTCATGACAACTCTTTGTTGACCAAGTCCCAATAAACATGTCATGGGCTTAACCATTTCCAGGTGCAAGGTAATAACTTTGAATGACCTGGTCAGCATTCCAAGAGGACATAATACACGGAGCAATACTACCACCTAGTGACCAATGACACAATTCATTTTCTGTTTTATTCATGACATTGGTACACATTTATTTGCAAGGCTATGCTTGGATTACTGCCTCCCTACATTTGTACTTTAATTACACAGAGAAGTGTTGACACCTACTCCTTACGATCAAATGATGAATGTTCCTTTTGCCCGCACAGAGTTTGCTAAGAAAGCCTTTGTCCATGCAGCTCCTTATGCTTGGAACATGTCGCAGAAAGACTGGAAATTGACTGAGCTATTGTCCTTAAATGCCTTCAAAACCAAGCTGAAAGCATCAGAGACTGCCTCAATAATTTGCAATTGTTTTTCATGACCCGTGTTATTTTTATGTTGTTTGTTTGTATGTTGTAACTGTGTTGAACTTTGCTGCCTTGGAACTCCCTTGGAAAAGATGTTTTTAATCTCAGTGGGACTTTCCTGGTTAAATAAAGGTTAATTTAAAAAAAATTGGGTTATGTTTATTAAGACGGTTCACTCAGTATACACGTGACTTTGCCTTAAATACCTAATTTAACTCAAGTGCAGTATTAAACATGTAATGTATAGCGTTTAGTGAAGTAATCTGATATGGCCCAACCTTGCAAAAAAACAGGAGACCGCCCAGAGGCTCGGCATGTTAAAAATGCCCTGTCAAACCCCTCATGTTGCTCTTCTTCTTTTGTCTCTCTCTTGCTGTTACCTTTGTTCGCGTTACCTTCTTCATGGTAACTTTACAAAACTTTTACTTTGTTGACAATCTCTCTTTTCTTTTTACATTATTTCAGTAATCATTTTGTCTTAGTTAAACTCTTATTTTTCATTTATAATTTTTATAGTTTATTTTTAAGCCTCATGACATGCAACATCCACCCCAGCATTCAACACAGTGGCTAATCTGACCATAGCAGCTATTTGATAAGTTTTCTTTTTTGAAGTTTTTTTTTCTTTTTTCAAGCCACCGCAAAGGTACTGAACTCTTAATTTTGGCATTACTCTAAGACTTTGACACTGCCTTACACTGAACAACAGTTAATTTATTCGTAGGCAGCATCCACAACCACTGTAAAAAAAAAAAAACATCGGGACACCCACTGGCGACTGACACTGTTGTGCTTCCCTGGAGGACGGAAACCCGAACCACTGCGTGGTCGTTGGAAGATTCCAGCCAATGACCCCTCGTGGATCAAAAGGCCTACGCAGTGCGATCTCCGTGGGACAACGGACATCGTTGTTGCCTGGAAACTGTCCCAGCTCTCTCCTGCTCCAACAGCTTCAGTACAGTAAGTAGCGTGTGTGTGACAACTGAGTTCAGCATCAATTCCCACCTTTTATTCCCTTAAAATCAGACCTGTCAGCACTGAACCCCTGCTGCTGTCATCTTGTGTTGAGCTTTGCATGTGTCTTGCACGCAAACTGTCTGCTGTTGTCTTTTAACAGATGCTTCTGATTTTTCACTGTGTTTTACTAAGCTATTAATATATTGTATTTATTGCATGTTTTTTTTTCTGATAATATTACTAGTGTTTCTGCTTCTAACAGGCTACATGTTTTAACCATATTGCTGCTGCTTTTTGCTTCTGTTTTTGCTGTTAAATGCTGCTGCAGGCCTGTGCAACTTTACTACTTTGTATTAACAGTTTGTTTTTGTTAGTTTTTTGTTGTTTTTTGTTTATTTCTGCTCCTGCTATTTAGTCCAGCTCTGATGTTTGAAATTCTACTGTTATATGTTTAAATGTTTTATTGTTTCCTAGGATGCCCTCTGTACATCTGGCCAAAGACCACAGATGAAAACTAGCCTCGTGGCTAACTCTGGCATATTTTATAGTTCTACTGTTGATTAATATACATTGTCCTTGTAATAAATAAATAAATAAATATGGCATTGGCCCTACCTTTGAATCTATAACAGCGTCAACTCTTCTGGGAAAGCTTTCCCCAAGGTTTATGGGAATTTTTGACCATTCTTCCATAAGTGCATTTGTGAGGTCAGACACTGATGTTGTATGAGAAGGCCTGGCTCACAGTCTACGCTCTAATTCATCTCAATAGTGTTCTGTAGGGTTGAGGTCAGCCCAGTCAAGTTCTTCTACACCACAGTCATTCATCCATGTTCTTATGGACCCTGCTTGTGCACTGGTGCGCAGTTATACTGGAACAAGAAGTGACCATCCCCAAATTTTTCCACAAGGTTTACCACAAAGCTGAATGCCGAGATGCTTGATTTTATACACCTGTGGCCATGGAAGTGATTGGAACACCTGAATTTAGTTGTTTGGGTGGGTGAATACATTTGGCAATATAGTGTATGTCATTAAATAAGTATAACTTTTAAGCTAAACACTTCCACATCTTTATCTCTAGCCTATTTGTATGCTACACAAGGCTGTTTTTTCATCAAGATACACCGGGGTGCTGCACGAGCCTTTCTCCACCCTGTAACTTCGTTCAACATCACACTCACTCTGACACTGTTTAATTATTAAGATAATACAGTTGCATAGTCCCCTTTCATGTGATGCTAAGAAGCGTATTTCTTGCATTTGTAAACAAAGTTGTTTCTCTGAACAGCTAAAAGGAGAGCTGACCTGTGGGAGGGTTGGGCAGAGCCATGCTGTAGGTGTGGTCCTCAGGTGAGAGTCTCCAGATAACCAGAGAGATGTGGACAGGACAGCTTCTGTAGAACAAACATTCACAAATAAATATAAATGTAAGGATAATTTCAGTATAATGAAAAAAATGAAAAACATGTCCAGGTTCATTACAATATCATGGAATATCATATATTTTTAAAGTGAAAAAATATAAAAATGAGTACATACAGTGAAATATCTCAAGCCTTAATTTATTTTAATTGTAATGAAAATTGCTTAATTCTATTTTCTTTTTCTCTTAATTCTCTCTGGTCACTCTGTCTCAGTAATACCATGGTCATGTACCCAGTGTGTGGTACTTTAGACAGTGTGGACAGTATCCCAGGTGGATGATCAATCCATAAAGCTTGTGAGCAGAAGGAAGCATGCAGTCCTCTAAAATTCCACAGTAAAAGGATGTGTGGACTTTATACTTCAGGAAACACAGAGGACCACTACCAGCAGAAGACATGGCTCCTCCTCACCATCACTGACAGTGGAAACTTTACAGTTAACTTGGATTCTGTGTCTCTCCACTCTTCCCTGGGTCCTTCATTCCCAAAATACAGAGCAATAGTCAATTTCTTTTTCTCCTGAGCCCAGAGAAGATGCTGCTGACCTTGTCTCTGGTTCAGGAAAGCCCTGACACAATTGGAGTAATGTCTTGATCCGTCTGTGTGTGGAGGCTCCTGATGCACTGACTCCAGCCTTAGTCCACTCTCTCTGAAATGTATTTTTTTGACATTCCTCTCAGGGCTGCAGTAGTTGCTTGTGTACCTTTGTCCACATTTTTCCTTCCACTCGACTCAGCTGTCTAAAATTATGCTTGGATACACTCTGAGCTACCCTCTGAAAAAGGTTTGCACTTATGTTGCCAACATGCTTTATAGAGTTTTCACTCTTGTAATTATGATAAATCAAATGGTGACAGTTTAATTCTTTTATTTGCATTTTCTTTGCTGTGTATTTTGAACATTCAAGAGGCTCCACTTTTAGCATATCTCAGCATTATACCCTTGTACACTGCACAACTTGTTTGTGCTTTACTTACTCCTGTGTAGTTATGTTGTACGTTTGCACTAAAGCAGAGTGATCATTTCAGCGCTGTCACTGTGAAAGACTCAACTCTATGATTTTAACCTTTATTTACCAGAAAAGTCCCACTAAGATTAACAATCTCTTCTGTAGGGGTGTCCTGGCTGTTGTACATGTTTTTGGTGGGAGGGGAAACAGGAAGCACCAGAGGAAACCTGGAACTACAGACACTGGGAGAACATGCAGACTCCACAAAGAAAGGTTTTGTCCGGTCAGGAATCCGAACCTAGGATCTTCTTCTGTGAGCCATACCCCACGCTGCTCACCCTATACTATACTCTACAGATCTTTGGGATTCGGAGAAGGCCCAGTTGGGATATCCCTTGGTTTGGAGGACATGGCAGACATGTTGTTCTTCATGTACACTTGACTGATATGGAGCCACCTGTCTTCTCTGTAACATACATATAAAATATATATACTTAAGACCAAGATTAAGAGTATTAATTCTACATCTGTACCAACAGCCTTGTGCTGACATTTAGATTAAAACACCTAAAACTAATGTCTAAAAAATGTCCTAAATTAGATTAAGTATAAAGTTTATTTACAAAATTAGGCAAAATAGTATACTGAAAGGCACAGGTAAATATTGAAAAGAATGTAATTTTGAACAGAACCGTTGCAGAATTTCTGATTATTACTGGTACTAATTGTAGTGGAGTAAAGTTATGGTATGACTCTATGACTAACTCGTGAACTCATGACACACTGGCTTACTGTACTCGGAGCAGGAGGGAGAGAGGACAATGACGACAAGCCAGCCTCCAGGTTCAGTTGGGGGCTTGCGACGTTGGTCCTTGTCCTTTTGGATCCGTGGGGTGTCACAGGACTGGTTTTCGCAGTCAAAGCTGCTGTTTGTAGGTTTGGTCCTCCGAAAGCCCAACAAGCCAGTCGCCAGATGTCCCCTTAGGTTTAACAGCAATAGTGATGTTGCTTACAGGAGAGTTTAGCTGTTGTTCAGCGTAAGGCAGCGTCAAAGTCTCAGAGTATGGCAAATGTTTTTTTAATGCCAAAATGTAAAAGTTCAATAAAAACACTTTCACGGCGACTCAAAAACTTTAGAAATAGGACTTCATGAAATAGCCATTCTGGTGCTTTCAAATTAAACTACAAAAATCATACTTGAAACTATCAAATAAAAGTTTAGAGGACTTATTGTGAAAAGAAAATATCGCCAGGAAAGTAAACTTAACGCAAACAAACGTAACGAGAGAAACTCGTTGTAGAGCAGCGATGAAGAAGAAGAAGAGAGATGAGATGAGCTGAGACTAGATGAGAGAAGAACAAAAGACCTGGGCGTATTTAACGCAGTGTTAAAATGGGGCAGCACTCTGTCCTCTGCAGTGATTGTGGGGATATCAAATTACCTTTGCTAAACGCAAAGTAAATATCACAAAGAAATATGTTTTGCTCCACTTCAATTTAACTAGTTAGATGTTACATTAAATAAGCATATATCCAACCATTATTAAACATGATGATTTCAACAATTTGCACAAAATACATTTACCTGTAAAGCAACATGTATATGCAAGAATTCAGTTTCTTGAACAGATGATTGTAATATAAAGTCTTTGATACGTATAACTTCATTATTCAGAACAAGAGAATAGAATATAGTGACCATGGTCTGTCCTGGCCACTAGATAGCAGTATTGCTCCACGTTTCGAGTCCTCCTGAAATTCATAGGGAGCTTTGATTTTACACCATGGAAGTTAATTATCTGGTCTTGAAAACAGAGATGTCATTCCGTATCTGGTTTCTGTTTTCTCTCTCTCTCAGAAGAAAGGCTTCTTCTGGCATATTATTTGGGACAGGTCATTAAAAACCTGTCATGCTGTTTGTATAGGATAGATATATACCTTTGTTTGTGTCCTTAGTGTGATAAGACTCAGACTTCTCGGCTCCAAGTAGAAATACCTGTGGGGCTCCATTACAACTCAACAAGGGTTCAGCATGAAGTCTTCCTACATATCTGATGATAGCTACACAGTCTAAGAAGGCTAGGCTATTCTCCTTGTGGCAGCCTCACGGATGAACTTGATGTTCTGGTTCACAGCATTAATATGCCCTGTGAATGCCTCCACTTCCTGGATCATGATCCTAACTGAGATGCGATCCAAATATATCGGAACCAGCAGCTAGGGGTAGTACCTGGGAAAGTCAAGAGCTCTTCTCTCAACTTCCTCATGGCCAAATTAGGCACATTTAAAATTTCCAGAATTTTCAAATGTATAGACCTGCACCTACACATTTACAATAAAGTAACAAAGACAGTGAAGAGGTTAATGAGTTAAAAAAGCAATAAATGTTGTTACTTTAGGTCATTGTAAAACTGGTAACACCGAGGGTTGGTTTTCTTATGGTTTTATGCTAAGTATTAAAGGTACACTCAAGCTTTGAGTAATCGATGTATGTTATTCACATTTTGCTGGTTATACGTATAATCAAGCTTCATATAATCTTTATATATTCATTATAGTAAAAAAACTTCAGTGCTGTGAGTGTTTGCAATGTCATGACAATGTTATGTGTTCATCTTTATGCATTCTTTGAGAAATGTGTGACTTTGTAACTGTGAGGGAAACACACTGGGCCTCACACACAACACACACACACAAAGGGGGATAGAGTTTAATTTGGTTCCTGATTGTAGTTTAGGAACCAAATGAAACTCTATCCCTCTTTGTGTGTTTTATCTTATCTAAAGTGAGGCCCAGTATATTAATATGGTATATATTAATTTGGTTCCTGATTGTAGTGTAGTTTAGTTCTGTCTGTGTTCGTCTCTGTGTCAGCCCTGCGACAAGCTGGCCCCTGTCCAGGGTGTACCCCGCCTACGGCCCAAGTTACTGGGATAGGCTCCAGTCACCCGCGACCCCTAACGGGAATAAGCGGTAGAAAATGAAAGAATGATTGAATTGTAGTTTAGTGTAACTGCCACTAGGGGATGCAGTTTAGTGGGTGTGGTTAAATGCTGATGACATCAAAATGGGGGGGGCACATAACATGATGGGTGTGTCACAGGCTACCTACATTATACATCATACATCATGGGTTGTAAATTTCCACTACTTAATGATTTATATAGCTCCATAATAATGACCTGGATGAACTTGGGTGGACGTGACAAACTGAGTGTCCACAGCAGGTGCAGGGGTTGGCACCAGTTCAGTTGGGATAGTCCAATATGTATGTTTACAAATTAAATTTGAATAACAACTGTCTAGATGAATAATAACTTATTTTCAAGGACATATGAAAATTACTGTTATCAAAAAAGTATAAAAGATCATGTTTGGATGATTTCAGGGGCTTTTGTGGGGACCGGACATGAGCTCCATTTGTTGTGACATGAAATACATTTTTCTGTGCTGGACTCTCTCTCGTCTGCTCCTTGTTTTTGGATCTATTATGTATTCTACAACACCAACCCTGTGCCACAAACCCAGGCCCACATATCTGGGCAACCCGGGTTTAAATCAGCTTGGGTCCATGTGCCTAATGTCATTCCCCTCTCTTTCATTCTGGAACAGAAAACTTTTAAAACCTTTAATACTGTGAGGTTAATGCAGTTACCTGATAGCATGAGCGAGCTCACCACTCCCCCAGGTCTCCACAGACACACCATTGAGCTGCAGCACAGCATCACCATGACGCAGACCGGCTGAGTAGGCAGGGCCTCCTGCTCAGAGAGAGAGAGAGAAAAAATATTTATATAGGTATACATATGAATAAATCTACTACAGCACACCCACGCTCTCTCATAGACCCTAGTCGTCATCGTGGTGACAAGCTTGTTGAAGTCATGCACCCCCATATTTCTGCTGTAAATACAGACAGACACAGCTGTAAACGCCGAGGGAGAGGGACAAACTGCAGCTTGGAACAGAGAGTGTACGGCCCCATCCTACATTAATGACGTTATAGAGCCATACCAACCAAGCAGAGTACTGCGCTCACAAAATGCAGGGCTATTAGTGGTTCCCAGGGTTTGTAAAAGTACAGTTGGAGGTAGAGCCTTTAGTTACCAAGCTCCTGTTTTATGGAATCAGCTTCCAGCTCATGTTAGAGAGGCAGACACAGTCTCTACATTTAAGGTTAGGCTTAATTCAATTCAATTCAGATTTATTTGTATAGCCCAATATCACAACAAAAGTCGCCTCAAAGGGCTTCACAAACAGTTGATCAAACATAAACACACAATCAGACTTAACACACAATCAGCACAAACAATAACTACACTAAACTAAAGCAAACCCAGGACACTCCTGTCCTTAGACCCTCCTTCTCGGTAAGGAAAAACTCCTAAAAAAACCCAGCTACAGGAAAAAAGAAGAAACCTTATGGAGCCCATATTCAAGGAGAGATCCTCTCCCAGGACGGACAGGCAATGCGTCTAGGACTGCTAGTCCCTTAGTTCATCTATAGGATCATAGATCAGCTCTGTAAGGATTCATCCAGACGAGAGTGGGGTGAGGTAGGTTGAAGAAGTCCATAGGATGCAGCAGGTGGCCTCATCCAGACAGTTGAGTGGGCGAGATAGGTCCGGGAGATCCGGGCTGCAGCAGGGACCTCATCCAGAAAGGAAGGCTTAAAATGTTCCTCTTCAAGAAAGCTTATGGTCAGGGCAGCTAGGAACAGGGTTAACTCCACAGCTGAAGCTAGGCTGCTCCAGGAGCTAGAAGCTGGGGGAAGTATGGTGCACTGAGCCTCTGTCCTCTGGTTTCATCTGCTGCTCCTCTCCTATCACTGTCATTAATATTATCAAATATTCTATATCTCCAATCAGATCCTTGCTATTCACAAGTTGTCCCTCTCTCCCGCTCCCCTCTGGGGGAGTGGGGACTGTTTCAGATGCCTGGCTGCTGGCAGATGTCCCAGTGACGATTGGATCTTAGCTGACCCCATCTGTGCTCCTGTCCCGACCTGTGGGCCCTCAACCTCACCTCTAAGGATTTCCCGGATCTACCTCAACCCACTCACCTGTCTGGATGAGGCCACCTGCTGCATCCTGGATTTCCCAGACCTATCTCACCCCACTCACCTGTCTGGATGAGGCCCACCTGCTGCATCCTATGGACTTCTTCAAACTATCTCACCCACTCTCGTCTGGATGAATCCTTACAGAGCTCATCTATGATCCTATAGATGAGCTAATGAACTAACAGTCCTAGACGCATTGCCTGTCCGTCCTGGGAGAGGATCTCTCCTTCACTTGGGCTCCATAAGGTTTCTTCTTTTTTTCCACAGCTGTTTTTTTTTCAGCAGTTTTTCCTTACCGAGAAGGAGGGTCTAAGGACAGGAGTGTCCTGGTCTGGGTCTTGGGTCTGTTTAGTGTAGTTATTGTTTGTGTTGATTGTGTGTTAAGTCTGATTGTGTGTTTATGTTTGATCAACTGCTGTGAAGCCCTTTGAGGCGACTTTTGTTGTGATACTGGGCTATACAAATAAAACTGAATTCAGTTGAATTGAAGAGTGGCATATGGAAGCAAACTTGTCTAATCACATTTTGATGTTAAATGTCTTTGAATTTCTACCAACAAATTTTTTAACACTGAAATGGGAGTCTGATTTTTTGTCTATAAATTTCAGCCACTGAAATTTCAGTATCTAATTTTCATAGCATTATTTAAGTGTTAAAAACTTCAGAATAAAAAATGTGCCTTTAAAAAATTCGATGCATATATTTTCGAGTCCTCAAATTCGATAGGCCAAATTCGGAGTCTAAAATATGCCATAAAAAAATTTGCATGAAACATCCATCTTACTTGACCCATTTGTACCGGAAGCGCTAGTTGCCATTCATGTGCGCATGCGCAAACAGAAATGTTTTCAGTAAGGTGTTTTTGCTATTAATTGTGTTTTTTACTTATTTAAATAAGCTGTACTTGGTTTTAACAAGTGAGACAATAAAAATACATATCTTTAAAATGTTTCTTAATGTTTTTTGCAATTTAACATTGACCATCTTCACTGGTCATGCTTTTGGCACATTCTGTTTACAGTCGCCACCACAGGAGCTACTGAACCATGAAAGTGTCTGCGGGAGAAAGCGCTACTTTTGTTTAGTTTTTATAGTATTTTGATGTTTACATTCAACTTCATAAGTCTATCCTAGAAGCGAACAGCACCGCAGTCAGGGGCAGCCCCACAGCTTCAAACATGTTCTATGGGGAAAAATGACAGGGATTCAGTCACCACCTCTCCTCTCCCGCTCATACTGAGGACTCCTCTCAGTGGTTTAAGCTCTGAAATGGTTACTGTGCAAACAAGTTCTGGAGTGCACTCACACACATTGACATGCACGGTGTATAGGTATCACCAGCTGACTGTCTTTTAACATATTCAGGGGAGCACTGCAGATTTTAAACCCAGCCTGATCCAGTCTGAGGACAGTGCTGTGATAGACTTGCAGCGCTGTGTCAGCTCCAGAGACCATTGCAGAGCTAGAGTTGCTGTGTTGTTGCTAACAGCCGCATACTCTCCTCAGACGTGTTTAAGCTGACCATGGCTATGAGCGGGGAGAGGAGAGGCGGTGACTGAATCCCTGTCACTTTTACCCGGAGAGCTGTGGGGCAGAAGCAGCTGCCCCTGACTGCAGTGCTATTCACTTCCATGATAGACTAATGAAGTTATGTAAACACTGAAATACTATAAAAACTAATCAAAAGTGGCGCTTTGTCCCACAGACACTTTCATGGTTCAGTAGCTCCTGTGGTGACAGAGAAGGCATGACCACGGTGAAGATGGTCAATGTTAAATTACAAAAAAATTAAGAAACATTTTAAAGATGTGTATGTTTTTGACCAAAATATGCATGGAATGTTTTAAAGGCACATTTTTATTCTCAATTTTTAGCACTGAAATAATGCAGTAAAATTAGATACTGAACTTTCAGTGACTGAAATTCAGACTCCTATTTCAGTGTTAAAAAATTAAAGGGTAGAAATTCAAAGGCATTTAAAATTCAAAATGTGATGAGACAAATTTGCTTCCATAGTGACACCGACTCCTGCTCCACTCAATGCACGAGGACGCTCCATTCTGTTGCTAACTCACTGATAACTTACTATTAGAACAGCTCAGTCTGTCTTCACACAGCCTGGAGCCACTTCTATTATTTTTTCTGGTTGTTAACCGATAAAACATATTTTAAAGTCAGCGATGTTCATGTTAAAGCTTTTTCAAGTGCTGAGTTGCACCGCGTACAAGTTGACGCACTCAACTCTGTGTAGCTGTGTGAGGAGAGTTCTAGTACTAAGTTAATAGCAAGTTAGCAACAGAAAGGAGTTTTCCTGAGCAGAATCCCTCCCACACTTTACTGTGATTGGTTAATCTGCATGCCACTCAGGAGCATGACACAGACTTAAAGCAGAACTCAGAAACTTTTCTTGTTTCTTTGCTGTTCTTCCCTAATTTTCCTCAGTGGAGCCTTCCCTAAATTTTGAGTACAGCACTATCGTTAACATTCATAAGTCAGTTGACTCCCATATAACCCCTCACTTGGCTTTACTTTTGTTTTCTCCTCTTCAAATCTGTACAGCGTTTGGCCACTCTGTCATGACAAAAATTGAGAAACCAAGCCAACACTTGTTGTTTGGCTTTCACCGCGATGAGCCGTTTTCTCGTGAGACTCGAGACGTCCGTGACACCAGGTCAGCGGTGCTCAGACCTGCAAGTGTGGTTTTTGGCCCAGAGGCGGCAGACCACAAAAAAAAATTTTTTTTTTTAACCAAACACAAAGCAACAGCCGCCTCCAGTTTTAGACAAATCTGACTTTATGAACCCAACATGTTGCTACACATTTGCATTGGTTTAAACACAATCTTGTGGCATTAGGTGATCCGTTTTAATGCAGTAAACCAGCAGAAAGTGACCACACCTGTGCATTACCTGTGTGAGAAGAGGGGTGTGTGAGGTGAGCTGGGGTGAGGCTTACCTAAGTCCACGTCTTGGACCCGGACCGGGCAGTCAGAGGAAATGGTGAAGCCAAACCCATCTGGGCCTCGGACAATGATAATCTGAAACACAGGGGTTAGACTTTAATGACTAAAACACAGGCAGAAGAAGGCATTGCAGTGGAGTGTCAGTACAGCAGCCCCTACAGAACACCAAGGGCTCTTCCCAAACCGCTCCCTACTCTGTCACTCTACACAGTCCTACTCAATTAACATGTTCCTATAACAGGTAGAGCCCTTAAATTTGTCCCAAACTGAGAAGTGTCGAGCATGAGTGGCTTTTTTAGATCCTCCACATCAAGTGTGGTCCAGAGCTGTGTAAGGATGTACTGTCACATGAAACAACAAAATCTATTTTCTAAGCCCAGTTTGCTCTTCTGTTGGCCTGGACCATGACTGACAGGCGCCTCTTTATTGCCCTGGGACTGATCTCACAGGCTTGCTCTGGGATTGGATTTCTAAAGGTTATGGCGGATACTTGTGTTGTTTCTGTGGAGACTGTGTGGCGCCCCCACTGAGCTTTAATACCAGGACAATGAGGACAATGGTGTGTCCAAGGGTTCTGCTCAGAAGGGCAGCGGAGCCAAATGTGGAGGGAGCAAGAAAAACCCAGTTCTTTGTGTATTTCTGCAATATATATATATATATATATATATATATATATATATTTGTAATGTGCTGTAACGTGTACAGGATAGTAACCTCTGTCCTGGGCATATTCCTGGCCACTGTGGAAGCCTGCTGATACTTAAGTCTGAAGTGGCTCACAGAATAAAGTGTGTGTGATGTGTTTATTCGTGTGAGAAAAAAGGATGTCAATAATTCACTAAAGCATTAAATCTGCAGCAGGTCTGAAACACTGGAATGAGGCCCCACTCAGAAAAGCAGCTCAGAGCTCTGATGAAAAGTGAAGTGAAGAGTAAAAAAATGTATTTTATTAATATCACATAAAATACTGAAATAAAATTAATACATTGTCACATACATGTTGTGTCTTATAAATCATCTGTCAGCCAGTATTCATAGAAAAGGTTCTTGTACTGTCACAACTCAAATTTGGCTTGGCTTGAACTATAGACTAGAAATGAAATTCAAAAGACTACAGTCCTCATGTAACTAGAGCGACCTCAGTGGACACCTGCTCTGGGTTTGAATAAATTCCACTAAAAGTGTAAATGTCATCAGGAACAGCAGTATCTGGAAGCTCCTGGGAAACACAGCTTATCAAACATTTACCTGCATCTCTAAATATACCCTGTCCCTCATTCCAACACTCACTGGACATCAATAACACATGCACCCGGGAGCTCTGATTGGCTGCAGAGCCTCAGGGACATGCACTATACTAAATGGAGTCTTCCTCTGTCCATTTGAAATCCATGTGAAAATTACTCAGTTCCAACCACAATCACAGATTAAACTAGATCAAGCCTGTTCTGCTCCAGCTGGAACTGTCCTGAGAAGACTTATTTTATGCAATCAAACACGTTTTATATATCAAATGTTAAAAATCTACAAGAAACAATGAAATGAAGAGTTCGAGCCCTGGTATTTACACCAGGATTGTGACTCATTCTGCTGGTGTTTGGAGCACTGACCCATCATTAACACATCAGATATTAGAATAGATACATGCCAAACTGCCCACATTTGTTGTCAGAAAAGCATTTGGTGAGGAAATTGGTGCCTACAGGGCTGACAGCCCCTGTTTGCTTAGTTGACTAATTAAAGGCTAATTTATAATCGACAATAAATATATAATTTACAGAACACAAATGGAGCAGCACATGTGTTGACCCCCAATAATCAACCATCTTCAGGGAAAGTATGTGAAACATGAACAACTCCTGGGAAAAAAAGGCTAAAAACAAGAAGTTAAAAGGATCAGGCACTTAGATCTCCGCTGGTCCCGCCCTTTACACACACACACCACTCTGACCTCCACTGCGCCCTCCCTTTACACACACGCCACTCAAATCTCCACAGACCCTTCCTTTACACTCACACACTACTCAAACCTCCAGAGACCCTCCCTTTACACACACACACACACACACACCACTCGAACCTCCACTGTCCCCTCCCTTTACACGCACACCACTCGAACCTCCACAGACCCTCCCTTTACACCACACCACTCGAACCTCCACAGACCCTCCCTTTACACCACACCACTCGAACCTCCACAGACCCTCCCTTTACACCACACCACTCGGACCTCCACAGACCCTCCCTTTACACCACACCACTCGAACCTCCACTGTCCCCTCCCTTTACACCACACCACTCGAACCTCCACAGACACAGACACCACCTTTACACCACACCACTCAGACCTCCGCTGCTCCCTCTCTTTACACATACACCACTCTGATCTCCACTGCCTCCTCCCTTTACACACGCACCATTCGACCCTCCGCAGACCCTCCCTTTACACACTCACCACTTGAACCTCCACAGACCCTCCCTTTACACACACACCACTTGAACCTCCACAGACCCTCCCTTTACACACTCACCACTTGAACCTCCACAGACCCTCCCTTTACACACTCACCACTTGAACCTCCACAGACCCTCCCTTTACACACTCACCACTTGAACCTCCACAGACCCTCCCTTTACACACTCACCACTTGAACCTCCACAGACCCTCCCTTTACACACACACCACTTGAACCTCCACAGACCCTCCCTTTACACACACACCACTTGAACCTCCACAGACCCTCCCTTTACACACACACCACTTGAACCTCCACAGACCCTCCCTTTATACACACACCCAGTGGAACCTCCACAAACCCTCCCTGGTCGACAGAGGACGTAGTTATCATTGCCCAGTGATTTTCAATAAAGCTAAATACCTTTCATACTTTAAATACCAGTACATTGTATATTCACTGCATCAATAAAATATGCTCTACTGGCCTTGTCAGATGTTCACAGGCTTCAAATAAGAATAATCCTATCACATTTGAAGATTTACAAAGTGAATACTGGCCACTCCACAGTTTAGTGAATAGTGACATTTGTGGACAACAGGGGGATTGCAGGCGAGTGATGCGTTGTCAGAGCTATGAGTTTGAGTGCAAACACAGAGACAACACTGCAGAAAACCAGCTGTTGTTCATTTTTCACTTTTTCTTGTCTGAGACAGAGGGAGCTCACTGTGCACAGGTAAAGATCACCTCTGTGTAATGACATAAAGCCACATGTGCGTCAAGTGTTTGACGTAAGTCTCTCACAGACTTCTCCACATATTCGCCTTCAGACCTCTCTTGCAAAGGATTTTGATTATTTTTAGGTTTTTTGTTTTGTTTTGTTTGTTTGTTTTTTTTGTTTTTTTGTTGTTTTTTTTCGTTTTTTGTTCATTTTGTTTTAGTTTTTATTAAGTGTAATCTGCACCTGAACGCCTCGTGTGTGTTTGGAGTAAGCTGTTCTCAGCTGTGAGGGAAGGAGAGCACATAGGCAGCTTCTCCTCCTCAATTCTCTGCTCCAGCCGTGTTCATCTGACCATTAAAACTAAGTTATGGTGACTAAATAACACTGTTATGATCGTTTTTGGAGTAAAACATTAGAGGTACTGTCTGAAATGTCCGCAGGTTCTCGCCGATAGAGCGTAAAGACGCACGTATATTTGATATAATTAATGGTTGTAACATTTTAACGCTCAATATCGCTGTGATTTCTGAGTCTATCAACAAGAAAAAAAGACTGACATAAAGCTTTAACTCTCTTCTGTCAGTATGTCAAAATGTCATGTGCTACTACAGCTCAATACACTTTGAGATGTGCAATAGAAAACATGTACAAGTAGCCTAACATGCACAGAGAGGAAGAGAGAGAGAGAGAGCGCTCACTGTGCGAGGAGTTTACTTAGGCTAACTGTTTCTCGCACACTAATCAAAAATCCTACTTTATTCCTTTGAGAAGCATCAAGTCTTCTCAAGTCATGGGGCTCAAGTCCAAGTCAAGTCCCAAGTCATTGGTGTTTAAGTCAGTTCTGAAGTCTAAGTCCATGTCATCTAGTCTAGTCAAAAGTCATCAAATTCGTTTTTTCATTTCATTTTTCATTTTATTTATTTGCTCATTACCATATACACGGTATGGAGCACAAACATAAACAGTTTAATTCTTGACAGAATAATAATCTACAAAACATCTTTGTATAGATTAATATAAAGCAAGAACCCCTTTCAAGTAGGCACCAAGTCTGTACATGATTTTCTTCTTTTCAGCTTGACGCAGTAATACAAACTTATATCTGGATGGACATTCTAAATAAAACATGGGGATATACTTTTGTCGTAATTTCACCACCTCACTGTTTATACAATCAAAAAGAACATGAAATTCATCTCCCACACAGTTTTTGTCACATGAATTACAAATTCTTAAACTTCGTTCCAAACACTTGTATCTGCCAGTAACCTTAGGAATCCTGCTGTTATTAGTCCTGAAGTTACAAATGGCCTGTCTGTATTTAAGACTTTCAGAAAATAAGTATTTTTCAAATTTATACTCCTTTTTAATCTCAGCATAAACATCACAGGATGTCATCTCCCTGATCTCACTTTGCCACTTTTGTATATGCTGATCTTTTAGAATGTGTTCCACTGTTAGTTTAAGCCAGTGAACACTACTGAACCACTGTGAGGCCCACACATTGGATAGATCACAGTGGTCCAGAATGTTCTTCACCTGCTGAAGCCATGGAGACATGAACTGACCCTCACCGTACATGTGGAGAAGATGATTGTACATTTCTTGTGCCAGTTTATTGTCTTTGCATTGTATCAATCTTCCCCAGTAACCAATCATTCTCTTTTTGACAATAATGTTAATAGGGAATTGACCGTACAATGACTTATTACTATTCTATTCTAAAAATAAATGAGCAAAAGGTTTAAATATTTTACATCAGATGAATGAGACTGTACTGTGTCCATTAAAAAGGCTGTGTGTGAGAACAAAGACCCGCTGAAATCTAATGGGATCCAGGTTTGTGTGTGCACCAGACAATACTAAGATTGTGAGAAGAAATCTATTTACACAGTCAGTATGATGACCTGGTTCCCTTATGACAAACAAAAGCAGTTCCCCATGATGTAAATTATTCAATATTGTGATTCTTTAGAGTTAAGTTAGGTTGAGGTTAGGGTTACGGAACTACAGAAAAGAGTTAAAGTTAATGTAATTAGCCTTAGAATTAGAGTATTTACCAGCGTTTATGTGTGTGTGAGTGAGTCCGGACCTGTGGCAGGTTCTGTTTGATGCAGATCCGACACAACCGATGGATGGTGTGCATCTCAGACCAAGAGTGGAATTTAGAGCTGAATAAAAAACTGTTTTCATGGACAGATCTGCATCCAGGACAATCCCGAGTGAAACCTCAACCCCTGCTACAAAAATCCACAACCGTGTCCAAACTATGCTCCTGAAACTGGAGCAGCCAGACCAGGGTGCTCCTCCAAAGACCCACAAAGTGAAACATTTTGAGAGAATTGGCCTACTTCAAAAATCCAGACTCTTAAAACCATAAACCCAGATTAGAAACCAAATGAACCATGTTAGTCCCAGACTGCACTGAGAGCCTGGGACAGGCAAGAGGTTTGTGGGAAAAAGGAAATGATTCTGACACAAACAGAGTCTGTTTCCTGCTGATAAGTCCTTCCTCTGAAAAACCCTGTGTGCAGCTCCACTCTGGTCCTCAGCCCTCAGTCACTGCACCAAGGTTCTCAAAGTCTGATGAGGGGCTGGCTTCCCCTGGCCTCCACCGGACTTCCGGGACAAAATGCAGACACCCGGTGGACTGGACTGGAGATGCCAGCCAAGAGGAGCTAGACACCAAAACCAGCTAGCTCTGCCTAGGAAACCTCACAGAGTGACCTACCTGTTCCCCAAAGTTACTTGGTGATAAAGGATGTCCTGTTGGGACCTGATCCACCACTAAAATAATTTTCAGAACTTCCCCGTACTCTTACTTCCTCCAAAGACATGGATGTGTTAGGTAAACTGATGACCCTAAAATGCACCTAGTGCATGAATGTGAGGGTGAATGGTTGTCTGTGCATGTAAAAATCATGTACAATAGGTCCACCATGAGGCCAGGACTCCCCTGTAAATGAGATTCAGTGGGACTTTCCTGGTTAAATAAAGATAAAAAACAATTTCTATGTGTTAGCCCCCCACTGAGGGGTGTGCTCTCCCTAGGGCCTATGGGGATAGGCTCCAGTAGCCCTAGCATGACCCCTAACGGCAATAAGAGGAAAAAGATGAATTAATTAATTATTTTGCGGTGAGTTGGACAGTATGGGAAAAGGGGCAGTGTGCGGGGACAGTTCAGCACAGGGCAGTGTGCAGTAGAGTTTAGCACGGGGCAGTGTGTGGGACAGTTCAGCTTTAGTTTAAATCAAACTAACTTAAATGCTCTTTTCACTCAGACACTGTCAGATACGAAACTTATTAAAGTGAAATGACCCAGCAGACAGCAGGGTTAGCTTCATGTAATCTATGCAAAGTGCTTCTAGAAAACATCTGTTTATCTGTGGCAACACTGAGCATACATCTGAACCAATCACTTCAGTCACTATACCTGCCTACACATCATCAAACATGCTTTGATTGGCCCAGTGTTTTATAATTAATATAGTCATAGGCCATCTATCAGGTTATACAAGTCACCAACAACCAGCCGATAGCAAAAGAAAGTCTGCTATTGAAGTGAATAAAGGAATTTTCTCTGACAAAATATGAAAGAAAAAGAGGTCTTTTGTATAAAAACGCTCTGAAGTTGAACTAATTATTCTGTTCAGTCAAACTGTTAAATGATGAAGGCTGTGTGGGATTAGCGCTGGCCCATGACCACAGCTCAGATTCACCATACTACAGAAATGTTACTGCTGCGCTGCTGTCAAAGCTCTGCACATTTCAATTGCTCTGATGCTAAGGGGTCTACATTCTGCTCTGGGGTTTGAGTCATTCAAAAACATGCTGAAGACAAAAGAAGGGACACAGTGTGTCTGTGTGTGGCAGCACCACTGTTCACAGAAGAACCATCGGACATACTCATTTCAGAGGTCAGTATGTGGTGTGCTGATTTATTGACCCTTCTCCTGAGCTGTCCCACTGTAGAACAGGCAGAACCAGAGCATTCAGCATGTAGATTGTCATTAGTCATACCAGGGGCAGTTCACAGACCCGATCGTACCAACACCAGAAGTTAGACTACGGGGTTGAGATGCACTGAAGTGGGACAGTTAAAAATGAGCTGTTTGTATGGTGTTTGTGAGATATGGATCTGAATTATTCATAGATTAGTGTGAAAGTTTGATGAGCCTCTGAGTAAACTGGGAGTGACTCTCTCCCATTGGTGCACAATGTTGGTGCTGCTGTCAGGATGCATGTCAGATTTCTGTCATAAAGACATGTTCAGGGGTGAATACTGTCTGCCATGTTGTGTAGATGTCTAAAGAACTATATAGAACTTGTTCCAGATGTGTTTAAGACATTTCACAAATGTCAGTGCGGGCTATAAGAGTGCATTCACTGACTTCCATCATTTGACAGTGGAGCCAAAAGTGAGAGAGTGAGTCTGTATGTTTATACAGAACGTGCTTATACAGAATAGAGTGAACAAACCACTGTCCATCTAACAAAACCCGTTAGCCAAAAAGAGAGAATTCATCCAGAACATGGTAATAAACAAGAATATGAACTCACCGTGAGGCCACCACTGTCTGCTCTTCCCAGGTTGGCATTAGAACTAACTTTAGCATTAGAGCTAATGTTTGCATTGCTGAGTGTTGAGGTGTAATCAGCTTTGGCATTTTCCTCTGATGCGCCACTTCCATCATTTGACACCAGATTGGGCTCTGAGTGGCCGCTGGGCTCTAAGGAGGTAGGATTTATGCAGCAGGGGGCAGAGTGCTCAGCTGTGAGTAAAAAACCATCATCATCAGTGTCTTTGAATGCACCATCAAATTGCCACAAGACATTCCTCCAGAACATGCTCTAAGTTTACTGTAACTCTGATCTAACTCTACGCAGAGTGCTTCAGATGAAAAATGTAAACTCCAGAGTAACACCATGAATCTGACAGAGGCAGCTCCCTTCCAAAGGCTCCAGGCGTTTCCCCAAAAAATCCGAAAGAGTTGGGTTATGGTTTGAGTGCCAAGTGTATCTGCTGGAACTGGAGTGGGTCTTCACTGTGGACAAGGCAACGCAGTGAAATGAGCACGGAGTCAACGTCTCTATCCCAAGTCAATCTGAGCGTCTGTGTGCCTTCTTCTGTGTGTGACATCATGGGGGTAGGGCCTAAGAGTGAAGTCATGTGATCAAGGGCAGCAGCTGGTCTCCACAGCAACACAAAGTCCCACACAGAGAACACAGACTGCTTCCTTACCCACTCAAGTGAGATGTCAACTATAACTATTTCATTTAAAGCATAAGCACATACTATAAACAGAATTTTATGTCCCTCTCTTAACATTTTTACTTAGATAAGGGGTCATGACCTTTTTGTGACTTTCCTAAAATGTAGATTCTTATTATGCTCATGCCAATAGCTAACAGAGTACATGTTGCTGGTCAGCTGTTATTGTTTTGTTTTATTTTTTGCTAGGACACACATTATCACAATACTACAGATGTGCTAATACTTTTTCACAGATTGTATGACAGCATGTACAGATTTGCCAATTCCTGCCAACATGAACACCTGTCTGAGTCACATAAGATTAGACAGATACTTTATTGATCCCAAAGGAAACTGAAAAACATGACACCATCTTTTCTGTACTTGAAATCTAGACATTTTATGCCTCACCTGCTTTCTCTTTCTGCAGTGATGTCATTCTCAGGTATTTGCTCAACCCAAACTTTGGGCTCAGAAAGTAGAACCACCCACTCACCGGCTACAGTGCAAAAACACAAACTAGTGAGTGAAGAAATAATAATACAAGAGGACGAACTGAAATGTGCCAGTACCTTCAAATGCAGAGAGCTGGTTGCCTGGAAAATCCAGACTGATATGTCTCTGTATTATTCTACAGAGAAATATCAGTCTGGTCACCACGCCGTCCACAGTGGTTTACTCAAATCCCAACCGTACCGTGCATTTTGATTCGCTTATTTAAGTCACGTGTTCTTCGCGAGCAGCGTCCGCAACAACAACAATCAAGGTGGCGCAGGAGGAGCCGAGTTTGTTTCATTCAGTGGTAAATTCCACTTTAAATGACCAAAAACATATCGAGTCATTAAAACCACAGCAGCATGCAGCCTTTATTTAAAAAAAAAAAAAAAAAAAAATGTTTTCGCGTTGCTTACTTTCTTGTCGCTTTGTTAACGTCACGTCCGCCATTTTCTGATTGGCTAAGTCCGCTGCCCGTTTGCTCCGCGCTAGAAATCGAATTGATTCTATGGCGACCAGACTCATCCACTGGTACAGCGGTGAGTCTGGAATTTCCAGGCAAGAGAGCTGGCTCCAAAACTCATACAGCCAATCAGATTGCTGTGTCCGGACCTGGAAGAAAAGTCAATCAGAGACTCTGTGAGATACAAATAGAGAAATTAAACTGAAACATAATGAAGCACACCAACCATTTGCAGAGAACTGAGGTCATGTAAGGAACACAAGAAAGTTTAGCTCTGTCTCACCTGAAATCCTTATTTCCAGTTTATCCTAACTTAGCCCAGTTCCCTCTGGTTTTCATGTGATAATTGGAGATTAGGTCACAAGTCAAACTGCACAGTTACTGGAAACTCTGATCTGAGGCCCAGACCTAAAGCTCTGACCACAGGCTCTGAGGCTCTGACCTGAGGCTCTGACGTGAGGCTTTGACCTGAGGCTGGGCTCTGACCTGAGGCTTTGACGTGAGGCTTTGACCTGAGGCTGGGCTCTGACCTGAGGCTTTGACGTGAGGCTTTGACCTAAGGCTGGGCTCTGAGCTGAGTGTGTTTGTCTTGATCAGGGACAGCACCAGTCTGGAGAGGACATGAGGCTCTCCAGGCACGGACCTGCACACCAGAAAAACACAAAGCTTTGTAAATGTTGATTGTCTCTCTTTAAAAATATGAAATGTATAATCTGTTTTCTGTATACCTTAAATTAATGACTCTAATATTGGGGGATATTTTTGTTAATGTATATTGTATATTGTATTTATGTTCAATAAATTAATTCATTCATTCATTCATTCATTCATTATAATGTCACTAACAATACCAACAGATTTATTTGTTAAAGTAATACTTTTACAGTAGTAACAGTAGGAGTAGCAGTAGCAGTAGCAGCAGCAGCAGTAGTAGTAGTAGTAGTAGTAGTAGTAGTAGTAGTAGCAGCAGTGGTTGTTTGATTGGGTTGGTATTTGATTTGTAAATGCATTTTCAAGAACATTTTATAACCTCTTTAAAATAACTGTTGTAATTGGGATGCTGTGGACCTGCTCAGCGAGGCCTGGAACGCTTCTGTTGTACTGCACAGCCTGACCTGATGGAGGTTTGAGGTTTTGTTTTGCTATCCACTTGTTAATAATCTATTTCAGTGGTGAATGGTTTTAAAAACCCTTACAAGACTGGTGTGTCTTTCCCTCTCTGTGTTAACTCCTGCCAGAATGCTTAAGTCCAGAGGAAACAGTATGAGGTTTTCCTTATTGTCACATTTCTGTCAAGTATTTTTAGGACAAATAGCTTCTGATGAACATCATTGTCCAAGACTTACAGAGTGAATCTCTGATCAAATGTGGGTCTGTAGTTTTTGATGGTCTGAGTCCTGGTGATGGTTCTATGGTCAGAGGTCAGCGAAACCTGGACACAATATACAATCAGCTCCCTCTGTTACATTCAAACATGTGCCTGCCCTGTCTCTTCTCCACAGATGTAAAAATATGAAGAGGTGGTGTTTGTTATCTGGACATAGCAGCCATATAATTGTGAGACCTTCTTGTGTCCCATTAGCCCAGAGGCCCGCTGGGTTCCTGTCAGCCCCTGAGCCTGCTTGACTGCACAAACACACATTGATTTATCATTGATAAAGAATCATCTTGATAATAATATTAAGTGTAAAGCTGCTTTGTGACTTTAAACATTATGAAATTTTTGACACATTTTGAGACAGTAGTATCATCTTTGTCCTGCCCTCTTTGGGCTTTGTTGTTGTTTAAAGACACCAAATCATTAAACTGCACCCAATGGTGTTCATGTTTAACAGCTTCAGCATGTGTTAGATACAGGATCATACACAGTAAATTCTCAAGAGTAAAAAAACACAGTGGTAATAAACATTAACTCTTTCATAGTTAATTTAACAATGGCAAGAGGGATTAAACTGAGATTAGAGTAAAAGTAAAGCAATTTTTTTACTAACCTTTGCAAACAATGGGCATACCACATCATATTTCTCAAATGCTAAGCTAACACACACTGAGGCCCTATTTGTAAAATAACATGTTTTTTTTTTTGTTGTTGTTGTTGTTTTGGAAAATGTTACTATTTTGCAAGTGATGGAGTTTTGTCTGAGAAGAAAACACAGTTTTCTATTGGGGAATTAGAATGTAATGTTGAATGTAAGAAGTATTGTTCTTTTATGTATGATTTACACCATATGTTTTATTTTAATAAAGAGGTATGATAACATGGCTATATTGTGCATTATTTCTGCACTGCAATAGTTTTAGGTGTATTTTTGGAAGTAGATATTGAATAAATCGGTTTAGCTATAAATTCAGTTATTTCTGATTAACACTTAACCCACACAGTTGGTGTCAGTGCAGTGGCAAATACTAACTCTTGCCAGTGTTGGATTAAATCTGAACATTTAACTCTATCACAAGAGTAAACGTTACCCTTTCTGGGATAGGCAAATATGTTCACTTGGACAGTGTTGAAACTAAAAGTTTCTAAAAGTACAGTTGGAGGTAGAGCCTTTAGTTACCAAGCTCCGGTTTTATGGAATCAGCTTCCAGCTCATGTTAGAGAGGCAGACACAGTCTCTACATTTAAGGTTAGGCTTAAAACGTTCCTCTTCAAGAAAGCTTATTGTCAGGGCAGCTAGGAACAGGGTTAACTCCACAGCTGAAGATAGGCTGCTCTAGGAGCTAGAAGCTGGGGGAAGTATGGTGCACTGAGCCTCTGTCCTCTGGTTTCATCTGCTGCTCCTCTTCTATCACTGTCATTAATATTATCAAATATTCTATATCTCCAATCAGTTCATTGCTATTCACAAGTTGTCCCTCTCTCCCGTTCCCCTCTGGGGGAGTAGGGACTGTTTCAGATGCCTGGCTGCCGGCAGATGTCCCAGTGACGACTGGATCTTAGCTGACCCCATCTGTGCTCCTGTCCCGACCTGTGTGCCCTCAACCTCACCTGCCCCACTCAGCTGTCTGGATGAGGCCACCTACTGCATCCTATGGACTTCCTCAACCTATCTCACCCACTCTCGTCTGGCTGAATCTTTACAGAGCTGATCTATGATCCTATAGATGAACTAAGGGACTAGCAGTCCTAGATGCATTGTCCATCCTAGGAGAGGATCTCTCCTTCAATATGGGCTCCATAAGGTTTCTTCTTTTTTCCCGTAGCTGGGTTTTTTTAGGAGTTTTTCCTTACCGAGAAGGAGGGTCTAAGGACAGGAGTGTCCTGGGTTTGTTTAGTTTAGTGTAGTTATTGTTTGTGCTGATTGTGCGTTAAGTCTGATTGTGTGTTTATGTTTGATCAACTGTTTGTGAAGCCCTTTGAGGCGACTTTTGTTGTGATATTGGGCTATACAAATAAACCTGAATTGAATTGAATTATTGGAGAGGAGAATTCGGCCGATATCGAACCTCGGATTCAGGAGGAACAATGCGGTTTTCGTCCTGGCCGTGGAACAGTGGACCAGCTCTACACCCTCTATCGGGTGCTCGAGGGTTCATGGGAGTTCGCCCAACCAGTCCACATGTGCTTTGTGGACCTGGAGAAGGCGTTCGACCGTGTCCCTGGTCGTGTCCTGTGGGGGGTGCTCTGGGAGTATGGGGTCTGAGGCCCTTTGCTAAGGGCTGTCCGGTCCCTGTACAACCGGAGCAGGAGTTTGGTTCGCATTGCCAGTTGTAAGTCGCACCTGTTTCCAGTGCATGTTGGACTCCGGCAGGGCTGCCCTTTGTCACCGGTTCTGTTCATAATTTTTATGGACAGAATTTCTAGATGCAGCCAGGGGCCGGAGGGTGTCAGGTTTGGGGACCACAGGATTTCATCTCTGCTTTTTGCGGATGATGTTGTCCTGTTGGCTTCCTCAAACCAGGACCTTCAGTGTGCACTGGGACGGTTTGCAGCCGAGTGTGAAGCGGCTGGGATGAGAATCAGCACCTCCAAGTCTGAGGCCATGGTTCTCGATCGGAAAAGGGTGGCTTGCCCTCTCCAGGTCGGAGGAGAGTTCCTGCCTCAAGTGGAGGAGTTTAAGTATCTCGGGGTCTTGTTCACGAGTGAGGGAAGGATGGAGCGTGAGATCGACAGGCGGATCGGTGCAGCGTCTGCAGTAATGCGGTCGTTGTATCGGTCTGTTGTGGTGAAGAAGGAGCTGAGCCGAAAGGCGAATCCGGTCGATCTACGTTCCTACTCTCACCTATGGTCATGAGCTGTGGGTCATGACCGAAAGGACAAGATCCCAGATACAAGCGGCCGAAATGAGTTTCCTCCGCAGGGTGGCTGGGCGCACCTTTAGAGGTAGGGTGAGGAGCTCTGTCACCCGGGAGGAGCTTGGAGTAGAGCCGCTGCTCCTCCACATCGAGAGGAGTCAGCTGAGGTGGCTCGGGCATCTGTTCCAGATCCCTCCTGGTTGCCTCCCTGGGGAGGTGTTCCGGGCATGTCCCACCGGGCGGAGGCCCCGGGGAAGACCTAGGCCACGCTGGAGGGACTATGTCTCTCGGCTGGCCTGGGAACGCCTTGGGGTCCCCCCAGTAGAGCTGGAGGAAGTGTCTGTGGAGAGGGAAGTCTGGGCATCTTTGCTTAGACTGCTGCCTCCGCGACCCGGTCCCGGATAAGCGGAAGAAGATGGATGGCATTTTTACAACAACATCCTGGTCCTCGGTGTCAATTTTTGACAGAGAGCATGCAACAGGTACCTTCTGAGTATGAGGTCTAATAACATCAAAAAATCCTGTACTTCAAGAGCTCATACAGCTGCTGAGCTAATGCTAACGTTAATGCCAGAGCCATTGAATGAGCCGCCCTAACACCGTGCGTCAGTCTGCAACCTGTTACAGTCGAGCCATGAGTGAACTGAAGTGCAGGATTTTTACAATGAATAAAAATGGTTATCTGCTTTCTGGTAACCCTCATGACAATTTTTATTGACTTAAAAGTCACAAATCCGCCATAAACTTAATTTCTAACAGATGTGCAATAAGAGCACTCGTCACTACAACTAACCTCAAGCTGACCTTTTACCAAGCGCGTAGGTTTGGTGTCAGCTTTGATAGGGACACCCCAACCAAACCTACTTGTTTCACTGCTGTCAGTCAGGCCTGCAACTATAGGTTGGGGAAAGTAATATTTTTTTGTTGATCTGAGCTTTTCACCATAGCACACAGGCATGCTCACGGTAATTATAGGCTTGCTGGAAAAAAATACAAGATACAATAAAGTTTTTACAATGTATTTTTACATTTGTTACATACAAATTTGAAATGGGGGGTCTGGGGGTCTCCCCCAGAAAATTTTTAACTTAACAGATATGGTTTCCTATATCTTGGAGTATTTAGAACAGTGGTCAGCAACTAAAATTGCTCGGGGTCCACATAATTAACGTTCTACCCTGCTGGGGTCCAAACATAACATATGTATAAAAAAAACAAACTAGTAAATAGGATATATTACAGTGATATTTATGTATTTAATCTGGGCTACTAAAACATGTACAATGCTTATTTCTGTCAGAGAAAAATGTATTATTTCCACTTTAACAACAGCCGATGTTTGAACTTGTGTCAGACTCAGATCATATCATAAAGACGGCCACTGTCTTCCAGGCTACAGTATTTGGATAACACAGTTTTAAATATATTTATTATGGTTGAGAGTGATACTGAATAAATGCGCATATTAGCAGCTAATTAGTAGGCACGAAAACTCGGTCCATTCACGCCTTGTTCGCGCTTTGTTCATCTGTGTAAAGTGAGGCCAGAAATCGTGGCATTAGAGACTTCTGCTGTGTAAAGTCCATAATAATTCAGAGAACAATGTTTGTGGGCTGTAGCCTGCTGAAGCTGAACCGCATATTAAACGCTAAAAGCCAAAGCTAGGGAAGTAGCGCCAGGACAGATAAACGTTTCCAAAACTCACCACAGACGTCTTCACGCAGATTCTTTTAATCCTGACATAACAGAAACACAGAAACAGTCCATATTTAATAGCTGTTATAGTCTATAGTCCTGGCTTGTTGAAAACTTCAGCCCAGTTTAAAGAGGCTCTAAAGTCGGGACATTGACAGAGCTGTTCAGATAAAAGCAGGCTGCCTCTCTGTGCTCTTGCAGTTCAAATCTGCGCTGGAGTTCACTTTTATTTGAGCAGTTTTCAGCTCTTTATAGCTCATTTAAATCTGCCGCTGTCTCAGTCAGATCAGTGTACTCTGTAACTGTAGTAACCCACAAGGACCCCTCGCATCTTAGTCGCGCCTGTTCAAAAACAAAATGCGGTCATATTTAGCTATTTCAACTTGGTAGGGACAATTTGGTCGGTCTGAAATTTTGGTCTCTATGGTCCATACGCAAACCTACGGCCATGACTTGAAATGTGGAGCAATACAGCTACCTAGTGGCCAGAACAGACTGTGTTGCTTTATGGGAAAATGTCAGAACTCAGCCATATTTAATAATGGCTGGATTTATGCGTATTCGATATTATTATTCACCAGTATTGTTTATGTTGGTTGCTACAAAACGTTCCACTCAGTTTAAATGTACCATGCCTTAAAACTTACTCCAACTGGAGTAAAAACACATTTCTTTGTATGATATTTACTTTGCGTTTAGCAAAAGTAATTTGATATTCTCCACAATCTGTGCAGAGGACAGAGGGCCACCCCGTTTTAACACAGTTATATACACCCAGGTCCTTTGTTCTCTGTTCTTCTGCGTCTACCTCTTCTATGTCCAGCTCTTCTTCGTCTTCTACGTCTGTCTTCTTCTTCTCGTCTCATGTTTGTTTGCGTTAATTTTACTTTGCCGGTGATAATATCTTTTCATGATAAGTTGTCAAAACTTTTATTTTATAGTGCTCAAGTATCATTTTTGTAGTTTATTTTGAAAGCCTCGCATTGCGCAGCATCCGCCAAGTTTAACAATCGCTGCCTTGACCAAAGCAGCTATAGCAAGAAGTTATACTTCTAAAGTTTTTGAGTCACAGTGAAAGTGTTTTTCTTGAACTTTTACATTTTGGCATTAAAAAGGACTTTGGCCATACTCTGAGACTTTGACGCTGCTTTATGCTGAACAACAGCTAAACTCTTATATTCATTCATTCTGTATTATATATACATATATACCCATACATACATACACACATACATATATATACACACATACACACTATAACTAGTTATAACTCCCTTCTCTCTGCGAAAAGAGCTTTTGAATATTCATAGGAAGTGAACTTTTACTAGCTTTGTATAACAATTGTACAGAATAAAAATCAACTAAGTCAAAGAATTTTAACAATTTAGATTGCAGAAATAAACTATTCATGTGATCACAAAATCCTACCTTATAAATGATTCTTACTGCATGTTTTTGGAGTAAAAAGAGGGAATGTAGTAAACTTTTATAGTTATTGCCCCACACTTCTATACAGTAAGTTAAGTAGGGCAACACTAATGAGCAATACAACATATACAATGCATTGTATTGTAAAAGGTATTTACACTGAACAAAAATATAAACGCAACACTTTTGCTTTTGCTCCCATTTTTCATGAGATGAACTCAAAGATCTGAAACTTTTTCTACATACACAAAATAACCATATCTCTCAAATATTGTTCACAAATCTGTCAAATCTGTGATAGTGAGCACTTCTCCTTTGCCGAGATAATCCATTCCTCCTCACAGGTGTGCCATATCCAGATGCTGATGAGACAGCATGATTATTGCACAGGTGTGCCTCAGACTGGCCACAATAAAAGGCCACTCTGAAACATACAGTTTTGTTTTACTGGGGGGGTTTACTGGGAGGTCTGGGGACTCCAGTCAGTATCTGGTGTGACCACCATTGGCCTCATGCAGTGCAACACATCTCCTTCGCATAGAGTTGATCAGGTTGTTGATTGTGGCCTGTGGAATGTTGGTCCACTCCTCTTCAATGGCTGTGCGAAGTTGCTGAATATTGGTAGGACCTGGAACACGCTGTCGTATTCGCCGATCCAGAGCATCCCAAACATGCTCAATGGGTGACATGTCTGGTGAGTATGCTGGCCATGCAAGAACTGGGATGTTTTCAGCTTCCAAGAATTGTGTACAGATCCTTGCAACATGGGGTCGTGCATTATCATGCTGCAACATGAGGTGATGTTGTTGGATGTATGGCACAACAATGGGCCTCAGGATCTCGTCACGATATCTCTGTGCATTCAAAATGCCATCAATAAAATGCATCTGTGTTCTTCGTCCATAACATACGCCTGCCTATACCATAACCCCGCCGCCACCATGGGCCACTCGATCCACAACAGTGACATCAGAAAACCGCTCACCCACACGACGCCACACACGCTGTCTGCCATCTGCCCTGAAAAGTGTAAACCGGGATTCATCCGTGAAGAGAACACCTCTCCAACGTGCCAGGCGCCATCGCATGTGAGCATTTGCCCACTCAAGTCGGTTACGACGACGACCTGGAGTCAGGTCGAGACCCCGATAAGGACGACGAGCATGCAGATGAGCTTCCCTGAGACGGTTTCTGACAGTTTGTGCAGAAATTCTTTGGTTATGCAAACCGATTGTTTCAGCAGCTGTCCGAGTGGCTGGTCTCAGACGATCTTGGAGGTGAACATGCTGGATGTGGAGGTCCTGGGCTGGTGTGGTTACACGTCGTCTGCGGTTGTGAGGCTGGTTGGATGTACTGCCAAATTCTCTGAAACGCCTTTGGAGACGGCTTATGGTAGAGAAATGAACATTCAATTCACGAGCAACAGCTCTGGTGGACATTCCTGCCGTCAGCAGCCAATTGCACGCTCCCTCAAAACTTGCGACATCTGTGGCATTGTGCTGTGTGATTAAACTGCACATTTCATAGTGGCCTTTTATTGTGGCCAGTCTGAGGCACACCTGTGCAATAATCATGCTGTCTCATCAGCATCTGGATATGGCACACCTGTGAGGAGGGATGGATTATCTCGGCAAAGGAGAAGTGCTCACTATCACAGATTTGATAGATTTGTGAACAATATTTGAGAGATATGGTTATTTTGTGTATGTAGAAAAAGTTTCAGATCTTTGAGTTCATCTCATGAAAAATGGGAGCAAAAGCAAAAGTGTTGCGTTTATATTTTTGTTCAGTGTAGTAAGGTAAGGTAAGGTTTTACTTTATTGATCCCCGTAGGAAAATTCATTCTCTGCATTTGACCCTTCCCAGTATGTCATTTATTGCTAATGTCATATTTTCAATTACTTTAAATTTGATTTTTTATGGAATATATAAAGCAGCTCCTTTTATTTATTTATTCTATTTGCATAATTTAGATTATAGTCCTTTAACTCAAAATCAACACCCTTGTTGTCATTAAACCATGTCTCAGAAAGTGCAATAATACTAAATGGCTGCACAAAGTGTTGTAAATATTCTTTGATAGCATTGAAATTTGCATAAATGTTTCTACTATTCAAATGAATAATTGAAAATTTACCATCAGACTTAACCATGTTATTGTAGTCATCTTCAGAATTGGTAGTTGCAATTAATGTTGTTAGATGATAAAAACAGATTATCAGGGTCTAATTGATCTTCCATGTCTAGTGTTTTATGATCAATGTATTCAGATGATTTCAGTTCCAAGTGCTCATAGTCCAGGATCCTTTTATGTAACCCTAAGTCTATAGTGGATGAATTATGATTAGATGTCATTGGATGAGTGTACACAGAAGCATTTTTTCCCCCCTCATTGATCAACATGATCTTTATTAATATTTTTTCAGTTCCTCGATGTCTTTAATTACCAATACTTTAGCATTTTCGGGTGAATCATTCGGTCTGATGTATATTTTACAGTTCATAACTCAAGTATTTTGAATTTTATTTTGTTTTCTATCTGTATCTGGCTTTTTTTTTTTTTAGCAATATCTGCAGTTCTCTTCATTAATTCAATTCAATTCAGTTTTATTTGTATAGCCCAGTATCACAACAAAAGTCGCCTCAAAGGGCTTCACAATAGTTTATCAAACATAAACACACAATCAGACTTAACACACAGTCAGCACAAACAATAACTACACTAAACAGACCCAGGACACTCCTGTCCTTAGACCCTCCTTCTCAGTAAGGAAAAACTCCTAAAAAAAACAGCTGCAGGGAAAAAGAAGAAACCTTATGGAGCCCATATTGAAGGAGAGATCCTCTCCCAGGACGGACAGGCAATGCGTCTAGGACTGTTAGTCCCTTAGTTCATCTATAGGATCATAGATCAGCTCTGTAAGGATTCATCCAGACGAGAGTGGGTGAGGTAGGTTGAGGAAGTCCATAGGATGCAGCAGGTGGCCTCATCCAGACAGGTGAGTGGGGTGAGGGAGAACCGGGAAATCCTTAGAGGTGAGGTTGAGGGCTCACAGGTTGGGACAGGAGCACAGATGGGGTCAGCTAAGATCCAATCATCACTGGGACATCTGCCAGCAGCCAGGCATCTGAAACAGTTCCCACTCCCCCAGAGGGGAGCGGGAGAGAGGGACAACTTGTGAATAGCAATGAACTGATTGGAGATATAGAATATTTGATAATATTAATGACAGTGATAGAAGAGGAGCAGCAGATGAAACCAGAGGACAGAGGCTCAGTGCACCATACTTCCCCCAGCTTCTAGCTCCTAGAGCAGCCTAGCTTCAACTGTGGAGTTAACCCTGTTCCTATCTGCTCTGACCATAAGCTTTTTTGAAGAGGAACGTTTTAAGCCTAACCTTAAATGTAGAGACTGTGTCTGCCTCTCTAACATGAGCTGGAAGCTGATTCCATAAAACAGGAGCTTGGTAACTAAAGGCTCTACCTCCAACTGTACTTTTAGAAACCCTGGGAACCACTAATAGCCCTGCATTTTGTGAGTGCAGTACTCTGCTTGGTTGGTATGGCTCTATAACATCATTAATGTAGGATGGGGCCATACCATTTACGGCCTTGTAAGTCAGGAGAAGGATTTTAAACCTAATTCTGAATTCAACTGGAAGCCAATGAAGTGAAGCTAGCACAGGAGTAATATGTTCTCTCCTGTTAGTTCCTGTTAATAATCTTGCTGCTGCGTTTTGAACAAGCTGAAAACATTTTAATGAGTTTTTAGGGCACGCTGCCAGCAGAGAGTTACAGTAATCCAACCTAGATGTAACAAACGCATGGACAAGTTTTTCAGCGTCACTTTTAGATAAAATATTTCTGATTTTGGCGATGTCACGTAAGTGAAAGAATGCTGTTTTACAGGCTTGGTTTATATGAGCCTTAAATGATAAATCTTGGTCAAATAAAACTCCTAAGTTTCTCACAGTAGAACTTGAGGCTACACTGACACCGTCCAGGGAGACTCTCTGGTCAGACAGAGCATCTCTCAGCTTTTTGGGGCCTAGTATAATGACCTCTGTTTTTTCTAGGTTTAGGAGGAGATAATTAATTGTCATCCAGGTCTTTATGTCTATCACACAGGCGCTAAGTTTCTCAACGCGGTCATTCTGATCAGGTTTAATTGATAAATACAACTCTGTATCGTCTGCCTAACAGTGAAAATTAATGCTATGTTTTCTGATTATGTTTCCTAAAGGCAGCATGTAAAGCATGAACAGAATGGGTCCAAGTACTGAGCCTTGTGGCACTCCATAGCTAACTTTACTGCACTGTGAGGAATGTTCATTTACACAGACAAACTGGTACCTATCAGATAAGTAGGATTTAAACCAGCAGAGGGCAGCTCCTCTGACCCCTATGTCACAGTCTAATCTCTGGAGTAAGATGCTGTGGTCAATGGTGTCAAAGGCTGCACTGAGATCTAACAGAACTAGGATTGAGACCTGTCCATTGTCTGAACTTAATAACAAGTCATTTGTGACTCTGACTAATGCAGTTTCTGTGCTATGGTGGGGTCTAAAACCTGACTGAAAATCTTCAAATAAGCTATTGTCCTGTAGGTGGCGACATAACTGTTTAACTACAACTCTTTCTAGGATTTTTGAAATAAAAGGGAGATTTGATATTGGTCTATAGTTGGCTAAAATGTCAGGATCTAGACTGGGTTTTTTCAGAAGCAGTTTAATAACTGCATATTTAAAAGACTGTGGCACATAACCTGTTTCTAGGGAGGTGTTTATTATGTTGAGTATAGGTTCATTAATTAGGGGAAGAGTTTCTTTAAAAAGTTTGGTAGGTATTGGGTCTAAAAGACAAGTTGAGGTTTTGGAGGACATAATGACTGATGTTATCTCAGTTTGATCTACAGCGATGAAGCAGTCTAACGTTACAGATGGTTTTATAGTGGCCTCCATTTTTACAGCTTTGGCTTGCTCTGAGCTGATCGTAGGGAGAATTTTATTTAATTTGTCTCTAATACTTGTGATTTTGTTGTTAAAAAATTGAAGAAAGTTTTGACAGCTGAGAGTAACAGGGATACAGGGTTCTACTGAGCTGTGACTGGTGGTCAGCCTGGCTACAGTGCTGAACAGAAACCTAGGGTTGTTCCTATTTTCTTCTATTAAAGTTGAATAGTATCTGGTTTTGGCCTCACGCAGAGATTTTTTATAATTTAAAAGACTATATTTCCAGGCATTCAGAGACTGCTCTGAGCTGGAGTGACGCCATAGCCTTTCTAATTTACGGGTTGCTTGTTTAAGGGAACATGTTTCAGCATTAAACCATGGTGCTACTCGATTCGGCCTAACAACCTTTTGTTTTAATGGAGCTACATTATCTAGAGCCCTCTTTAAAGACTGCATGGCACTGTCAACAAACCGATCATTTTTACTGGGACTCGAGCTATGGGAGCTGTTCTCAACATACTCACTCAACATTGTACTAAATATTGGCTTTATTATGTGTTTAAACTTTGACACAGATTGATCTGATAATGTTCTTCTAATCTGGGTTTTGTTCATTGGAACAGTAAAGTCTTTGAGTATAAACTGAAAGGTAATTAGAAAGTGATCTGAGAGTATGGGGTTATGAGGGAGGACAGTGAGCTCACTAATCTCTATACCATAGATTAAAACAAGGTCCAGGGTGTGCTTGTGACAATGAGTGGGTTCATTTATGTTTTGAGTAAAACCTATGCTGTTAATAAGACTGCAAATGCATTTCCTAGACAGTCGCTGCTGTCGTCAACATGAATATTAAAGTCCCCTACAATTACAATCTTATCTGAGTCTAACACTATACTGGATAGAAAGTCAGAGAACACAATTAAAAATTAGGGACCAGGAGGCAGGTAGATGATTATAAACATAACTGGTTTTTGTTTCTTACAGTTAGGGTGATTTATAGTTAGTACGAGGCTTTCAAAGGAGTAAGTAAGAAGTAAACTAGACTGTGATATTACTGCCACTCCTCCACCTCCGCCTGTGCTCCTCGCTGTCTGAAAGTTTACATGACTTGGGGGAGTAGCTTCATTAAGTCTCACATAATCATCCTGTTGTAGCCAGGTTTCTGTTAAGGCCAGTGGGTTAAGTTTATTATCGTTATTTAATTCATTAACTAACAGGAATTTAAATTTGTGGCTCTCACTCCTCTTATTTGTCTTTTGCTGTTGGAGTTAGTGATTGTTCAAGTATACATTGGTACCTTTCAGCTTTTTTCCTTGCATCATCAGAGCAATCTTTTTTTTCCGATTTACAAACCTCAGGATCACAGCTGGCATGTTGTTGTCGTGCTTCCTGGGGAGAGGGTGACAAGCCTCGATTGAAGCCACATCCAGATGTATATCCCTGGATGCGAGAAAGGCCACAGTAATTGGTCTTAAATTGTCCAAGTATTTCTTGTCCTTACCACCTTTGGGAATCAATCCAATGGTGTTCATCAGAGATTTGTTCTTTATACTTTCCTCAATGGAAAGAAAGAGTAGTCCTTTTTTGTCCTCCCAAAAACTTTAGTAGAAGTCAAACGAGAGATCCTCCTGGCCTGGAGATTTCCTTAAAGACAGCTGTTTAACCACAATGTCCAGCGCAAACATTTCAATTTCAGAGTCACACGTCCCTGAAATCCACAGAAATCGATGGGATATTACGTTTTATGTTATCCAGAAGAGCAGATGAGTCTCTATCACAGTAGGAAGGGGTATATAAATTCTTATAAAATTTGTAAACCTCCTCAGAAATTAATTTGGGGTCTGTACATTCCTTGTTGTTGATCATGAGTGTGTTAAAGGTGTTCTCTAGACCACAAAAGTAAGCAGTATTAGGTTTGCCTTCTTCGATCCATTTGGCCCTCGATCTGATAAAAGCTTCTCTCACTTTTCAAGTACTCAGCTCATCCAGTTTAGTTTTGAGATTAATAAAAACTGCTTTCTCTGAATCTAACATGGAAGTTTTCTTAAAATAATCATCCAAGTCTTCTGTTAATTTTAGTTCTTGTTCTCTTAGGGCTTTGCTTCTCTGCTTTCCAAAAATAATTGAAATCTGCCTAACTTTAAATTTAAAGAACTCCCATCTGCCACAATAACTGCCAATAGTCACGTTAAATCGAATGTTTGACATCAGACCCTTAATCATATCACAGTATTCCTGGCATTTCAGTAAGTCTGCATTCAATTTCCAACATAGTTTTTTTTTTTTTTTTTTTTTTTTTTTCTAATGTCTGGCTGCAAATTGAGAGATAACAGAAAATGATCAGTTAAGGGAGCACTGGAAATTGTCACATGTGAAACATAATTGGTCAGCTCTGGAGATAGCTACCATAAATCTATTCTAGATCTAATGCTCCCATTGGGTTTAATCCATGAATACTGTCTAAGTCTAGGGTGCTTATTTCTCCAGATGTCGATTCATAAAAAGGTGTTACAAAATTCCATCAAGGTAGCATTGTAATGAGTATCAGTAAATTTAGATTGGTTTCTATCAAGGTAGTCATCCGGAGCTAAATTGAAATCCCCTCTGAATAAAATCAAATCTGTGTGGTACAAATGTCTATATTGGGAGACAACATCTTGTAACAGAGACTTATTTTGGGTAACGTTACTATAACACCATCGCACGTAGTGGGACACAGTTGGGCACAGTTCTGGCCGATTGAACATGTCAAATCGGCGTCAGGCCGTCATGCTCAACGAGCGCTCTGATTGGCTGTGTCCTGTTCACAATTTGTCAAACAGCTCAAGTTTAACATCAAAATATAAGAACTTTCTGTTCTTCATCTACTTCATTATGTTTCCACATCTGTGACAGTAATGTACTGCAGTTAGCTTACCTTAGCTTTAGCCTCATGCAGATAAAAATATAATCCTCCTCTGAGGCAAACAGCTGCAATAATCCAGTCTCTTTTGTTCATTACTGTGATCAGACCAGTTTAATCTAGTGCGTATAATTACACTGATCTACAAATTTTTGGACTCGATCTGCTTCCGAGATAGAAGTGGCTAAATCTCATTTATTTTGATAAGATGAACTGAAAATCAATTGATAACTGTGCTGTTAGCTAATGTATTCAAGATATTTAATGATATTGTTTCACATCAAAATCACATCTGTTTATACAATAGATTTAGGCATTTTTGCTTAAAAATAATATTTATATTTTGAAAATATTTAATTTCTCTACATGCATGCATTTTGTCCACTTCCAAGAGAGAGATTTCTGCAAATAAAAACAAAATATTTTATGTCAAAACTCTAGACATATTAAAATGAATGTATTGAATGTGCAGACAGGCTTTCAGATAGAACTGGTTGCTTGTAGACTCACTGTACCTCCTGATAGACTACCGTTTTTGCCTTATTTTGCATAAACTTCCTATTTTGACCCAATACTGTTTCTTGGAAACTATAGCCTATCTGCACTTCTGACTTAGTGACCTAATTCAAGAAAAATTTCACTACTTTTGTTCCAGAAGCATTTTGCTTGTAGACCAGTGTTATTATTGACTGATGAATACTTGAGTTAAACACGTGTGTGTTGCGCAGTTTTATTTAAATAACTGTGGAGTTTAGTGGCTAGCGCCACCTACTGTTGTAAAAAGTTATTACGTTTTGCACATGGGCACTGCTCGGTCGTGGGTCTCAATCTCTCCGGTGTCTGCAGCTACTTTCAGTGGAGACAAGGGGAGACATGAGGAAACAAGCAGTCGCCCCGCCTCTGCTGACAGTGGTCAGGCGTTGGGTTGGTGTGTCCCAGGCTTTAAAGCAAATGGGACCTGTTGCTTCCATGCCTGAAGAGTATTTTGTCACCCCATTGAGTTGACCAAAAGGTGGCGTCCAAGGCACATGAGTGTATCTTGAAGGGTATCTTGAAGAAAGATACAGTGGGAATTTAGTCCTTTACTGTGTAAAAAAAAAAAAAAGCTTTCTTTTTCACATTGTCCTCCAGACCCCTTGCATTCAAATGAAAATTGGCTTTCAGAACATTCATCCACTGGATAACCTCGCAGCAGCAAACAAAAAAAAAAAAAAAAAAAAAAATCAAAACAGTATAATAGAAAGTAGCTTTAAGACTTACGAGGAACAGGGTCGTTTCTTCCTAAAAATAATTTCCCATTTAGAACAGCCATACAGATAACTTAAAAATTTTGATGCAACGGCCATTTATGTAGCCAAAGGGTCCATGGAAGTAAGCCTTTTCCCCTGCTTGACGAGCTTGACTAATGTGTGGCCACAGTGACATTCTCGCTAATCTATCCTCCATGAATCTAATCCCAGCATCTTTGCACATTTTTGACTCTTTTGTCAACTTCCAAAATCCATCTATGTGTTGTCGTCTTACAAATTGAACAATTATGTATTTCACTCTGTTCTTCATTTTTTGGCAGTTCCAGTGCACTGTGTCCACAGAATCATCCATGTTTTTTCCCAGTGGGGTGCTATTTTATTTAGCAGGTCAATGACAACTTGTCTGGTGGCTTCATTCATAGTCTCTTTCATGCCTTTAAGCCTAATATTCCATCTACATTTGTAGCAGTCTTGCTCCCTGGATTTCGCAAGTAACTTAACATTTTCAGTCCGCAGACGTTCCAATTCCTTTTCCATTATAGCAACTTTCGCTTTACAATCTTTAATTTCTGCCGCATTAAACTCTGCCACTTTTGTGAGGATGGCAAGCATTGCACAGTTTTGTGCTCGTTTTGTACTCAGATCTTCAAATTTTTTATCCTTGGAATCCAGCTTGATAGTTAACATGTTGACGGCAGCAAGAATAGCGGAGCTTGGTACCTCATCTTCATTCAGCTTCAACACTTTGCAAGTGTGTACCCCTTTAGATGATGTAGAGGGGATCGACATGCTCACATCATATCATATCTCTTATCGCCACTACGGTCCGTCTCCATTGGCGCCTGTCCAGCTGCAGAGAAATGATGGTCACTTTTTTCCAGTAAAATAGCGGTTTGCTTAGGTTTATGTAGAGGTATTTCAGTTGTACAATGTGCAGACACTTTTCATAAAGCCAGAGAAGTAAAACTCAGTGGGAATAACAATTCAGTTAACAACTTTGGAGTACATTCGCTGCGGGTTAGGGTTAGGGTTAGTAGTCCTTCAGAGTAACTCTTGTGCATTGTTGAGTCTGTTTTCTCTCACAGGGGAATCGGAAGTGACGTTTTGTGGGCGTTCCCACCCTTACCGACTGTAATTTGATATAAACGATTGGATATAAAACAGCCAATCAGAAACATTTCTGAATTCCAGTCTGTGATTGGCTGCCCTGCTTGCTACAATTGTAGTTTGGCCTGTGCCACCTCAAGTGAGTGTGGAGCCAGAGTTGCAAGGAGAAATGAGTTGTCGTGACCTGCGTGAAGAGTTGAGCATGCACAGAACAAAGGTTTGTGTGCTGAAATTATTATTCTCTTTTCAAATGCTAAAGTATGTGCTTGCGACAGTCACACTGCGCGCGCTCGACCCTCACTCTGTGCACACATGGAGGAGGGACAAATATTACACCATATTTTCACCTTTAAATGTGTCCTATAGTTCTCGAGCTTCAAAACAGTCTTTATTTTATAAAAAGCAACCTTATATTCACCGAGATAGGACCGCTAAAACACAACAAAATAACATGTCTTTTATTCAGTTTACTCAGTTAGCAAAGCTCGCTCCTGGATGCTGACTTGCACGACACATTTCTACCAATATCTGAGCTGTTATTTTATAAAAACATCATAGGCTCAGAGGTCCTGATTAAAGTTTGGGCAGTTTTTTTTCTGCCCACAGTGCAATGAGACTGCAGTCTGAAGTTGTGTGTGATGTGTGTCTGCTTCCTCCACTAAAAGAGGGACACAAAATGCAAATGCCCAAATAGTTTTATTGATGCTACAGTCTGTTAAGAGAAGCTTTTGTAAGCTGGTACACAGCTTATGTTACACCACTGTAGTCCATCAGCCACTATTAGTTACTAAAGCAGGGGCTGTTAAAATGTAGTTAAGGCTTATTATAAACTTTCAGTTACAGATATCTAGACACTGGAGTTCACCTTTACTGACACTGCTGATCTGGAGACTGGAGTAATGAAAAAAGCACTGTACAGCAGCACAACTTTACAAAAACTATTGCAGCAGTCTATCTGAGCTGCACTTAAGTGTCTCTCATTTTGCTTGCCACTTACAAGGTTGTAAAGAGCCTCCAGACATTCCACTGAAGTTCTGAGGTGAACACTGGATTGCACTGCACTACTTGATCAGTCCTTATATAGTAGGCATATTTAAATATTTTTAGTCACTGTTCTTGCTGTGAACCACAGAGTGCAACTGAGGAGTAAATGAATAATGACCCTAATTGTAAATAGAATTAAGTTATTAGAAAAGTGCTGTATAAGACTAATACATTATTATAAACTTTTGATTGTGTATGGTTGTAACTGCTTGCATGTGAAACTACTCTCTCTCTATCTACTCTCTCTTATCTATAAATAAAATCCTATAGACCAGTTGTGATAATTTTTTATTATTATTAAAATGTTACACGAGTAAACAAGTCAATGTATGTATTTTTTAGGAGTTTTTCCTTACTGAGAAGGAGGGTCTAAGGACAGGAGTGTCCTGGGTCTGTTTAGTGTAGTTATTGTTTGTGTTGTCTGATTGTGTGTTAAGCCTGATTGTGTGTTTATATTTGATCAACTGTTTGTGAAGCCCTTTGAGGCGACTTTTGTTGTGATACTGGGCTATACAAATAAACCTGAATTGAATTGAATTAAATAGCAAAGAGCATTTTTATGTAAACTATAAACTTTATTGTAGGTAATATAGAGTATATAAAGCAGCTAAATTTAAAGAAGCAAACACATTAGAAACATTTCGCCTGTCTTTATTTCTCATCAATTGGCACCATTTATTTACTTTAGCTTTGGTAACTGATTTGAATGGCACTTTAAAACTTCAGCCTTGTTAAAAATAAAATTAGATTCATGTTAATTCATAATGTAATTAAGGATTAACGATAGTCTAAGACACTCCGCAGGGCTATGGCACAGCTTTTTCAAAGCTCGATGGCGTTGAGTGCTCTTTTATCACCAGCTGACTCTGCTGAAGCTACTTAATTCCTGTGAATCTGCTTCGTCTTGTTGAGACATGAATCACAGTAAAGTCCCGGTTTACACAAACCTTATGTAACGACTGTTTGAGCTGCTGCTGTCCTCGTTTGAAAAATAAATAGAAAAACGCTGATAAAGCTGAATATTTTTGAGTTTTAATTCTAAAACCTGCAAAATCCTCCAAACCAGTCTCTCGCACTTTGGTGGATATGTTTGTTATGAAAAGCTGCCGTCGCTGTACTGCGGCTCGTCCTCTGATTGGTTAACTCTGCATCCCTTATTTCCGCCCTGTATTGGCCTGGGTTGGACCATGGATGTGGACAACGAATGATGTCACGACCGCCGTTGTTTTCAATAATCATGCTCATTAGCGTGTGATGCCAAAAAAGTATTTTTTACTTCTGAGTTACCTCGAACAAGCGCGGTGTTGCCATGGATGTATAATAAGACCTGGATAGGGCACCACCCCCTTTCCCTTGATACCAATTTTCCTAGTGGCCACTCCGCTGTTAAATTAAAAATCCTGCTTTTCAGCGGTTAAGAACAATTTAAGGACATTAATGGACAAATCATGTACTTTGTGTGGAACCAACAACAAAACAACTACTCACCTTCTGTTTTATTTTATTTTTTTTTTAATTTTTGTGCCTTTGGATTTGTACACGCGGCCATGTACATATTGGTGTTTGTACTGTATAAAATAAAATAAAAATTAAAAAAAAACTCCAGCCCTTCGTCCGCGACCTGGGGAGGGGTTGGTGACACGAGAAGAGCGAACTGAGCATAGGAAAGAGATTTTGTCACTTTTGGTGTGAGTCCACCATAACAATACTGTAGACTGGATTGAGACTTTTTCCTCCTGACTGTAGGGGGCAGCAGTATCTCTCCGGAGCAGACGGTGGCACTGTGGAGCTGCGTCAGGCGGAAGTTTAAACATGGAGGACTCAGGAAAGGCTGCCACGGATTCTCTTCTGAAAGAAGGTAAACGTCAGGGTAACAGCTGAGTTGCACTCTTGTGCTTTTTACATAAAACTGTGTGTCATAAATACTGTGACCTGGAGATAGGCTTTAAAAATTCAGATATATTCGAGAATATTTGAGTGTTGGCTCGTTTTGAAGAAATGTTGCTGTGCTGTAGTCTCAGTACTAGTGCTGTGTTCATGATACATCGGAATCTCGGAAATTCCGACCTCCGAGTCGGAAAAACGGCCTTGAACGCCGTCTCGGGTCGGAATTTTTGCTCGGAAACTCGTGCGGAAGTGTTGGACTCCGAGATCCCGAGTTGACGTCACAATCATGGGGACACCCTCTGTGAGAGGTAAACAGTGTGCTTACTAACGAGGAAATAATCGTTTTTGAAAACAAGAGATCTCATACTTCTGCAAAAATGTACTCATCTTTATATAATGAATGAAGTTATCAGTGCTACAGCTCTGCAAAAACATCTTTGAATGATCATTTATCAGTAAATGACTAAAGTAGAAATAGAAACATCCTCTGATATAACTCAGTGCCACACCAATTTATATTATTTATAGTATTTATTTGTTTCCTATAAAACAACATGAAAATGCAAATATGGTTTTGTTGTTATTGTGCTGATCCACGTGTGTTTTCCGAGCGGAACTCGTGCACGGACGTTTTTCAGAAGTCGTTTTTTTTAAGTCGGGACTTCCGAGATTCCGATGTATCATGAATGCAGCATTGTTCTAGCACTGGTTCTGGTTCTAGTACTAAGTAGTCCTATAGTAGGTGTGTCGAAGTTTTTTCAGTCAGTTTGGCTTCTTTTTTGTAATAGTTCTAAATTTTTCTGAACCTGTCACAGCAGGTCAGTGACACATCAGTTTATTTACAAGGGAATCATTTCTCCAAAGCTTTTACTGTCTCAAAGGCTGTGTTTATATATTTGAAATGTACCCATCTGGGATATATTGGACATTTCACACGCATAAAAACAACACTATTTCTACTACAAATGGTATTAGAGGCATCTGTTGGATTCTCCCGCACCTCTGTGTTTGCAGATACAAGTACTTTGTAGATGTGAATAAAAGGTTGTGTAGACTTGGAACTAAATGGCAATGGACATTTTTTTTCAAATAAAATAATGAGAAAGTGGTCTTGCAACTGCATAGTGCACACAACACTCACCCTCTGCACACTGTTGTCACTGCACTACTTTAACTTAAGTTAATTCAGAGTTTGACATCTGCTTAAAGCCTGCTTCTGTATTTGCAGAATGCTACATGGACTTCCTGGCACAAGATTTTGATGTGAAGGCCTACACCGCTCAGGCCATTCACCATGCAGTCATCACCGAGCAGCTAGCTAAACTGGCTCAGGGCATCAGCCAGCTGGACAAGGAGCTGCACAGCCAGGTCACTCCTGCACCTCATACACTCACTATCACACAGGCACAGTCATGTTTTTAAAAACCTTAAAGAGGGCTGCAGGTCTGTCTCAGTCTTTGATGGCCTCTACTCTCCCTACTCTTCCCGCAAGTTGTGCCATGCAGGTGCTCACACACAGACCACAGCACGTGTCCACAGACACGACCCTCATTGTTCACTAACAACGGCTGATCAACAGTGTCAGTGTCAATATGATCAACAGCATATTTATTCCTCTTAACCTACAGATCAGTATTTGAAGTCTTATAAATTATGATATTATTATTATGTGTTTAGTTCCGTACACGGTTAAAGAAGAACAAAAATTGTATAGTTGTATTATAGTAATGAAAACCAAGTTTAGAAAAATGTTACCAATATCCAGGACCACACAGATGAGTTTGCTGCTGTTGCTTTTTTTTTTTTTTTTTTTTTTTTTTTTTTTTTTTTTTTTTTTTACAGCTTTGTACAAATCTGTGTTCAGGTGGTGGCCAGACACGAGGACCTGCTGGCTCAAGCTACTGGGATAGAGGCTCTTGAAGGTAAGTGTATTATATACAGTATGTCATAAATGGTCATTCTTTTTCAGTGGTCCGTCACAACAGTGTTCAACAGTATTAAGAGTATTACTAGGGTTACCTTCATTATAAATCTGATTCTATCAGTGTTTTAGAGTGTCAGTGTCTGACTAATGCTGTTTGAAGGTGTCCTTCACATGATGCAAACCAGGATCAGTGCTCTGCAGGCTGCTGTTGACAGGTAAACTGCTCTCACAGTCTGTCACGCCCTAAAGGATTTATGAGAGAATCAACATTAAGTAACTTTTTACATTTTCTTTGCAGGATAAGGACAAAGATTTTTGACCCGTACAACAAGATTATGGCCCGGATCACGCAACTTTCCAGACTCCAAGTAAATCTGTGTATTGTACACATTTATTAATCATCTTCCAGAGAGTTGCAACACATCATAAGCAACAGGGCCGCACACTACAGAAACATCTGAAATAAGTCTCTTTTACAACATAAACAGTAGCCATATTCATATAACCTCAGTTTAATGGTACTGTAAGCAGCATGTGCTGGTTTGAAAACGGCACTGCAGTCTGACTCAAAAACAATGGTCTGTTTTCTGATCGGACGATCGGCAATGCAGTTTCAGAACCAAAACAAAAAAAAGTAAACAAAAACAACTTGGCCATTGTGCAAAACATATTTTTAATTGTTAATCAATCAACTGTAAATCAATCAGTAAAACTAATATTTGATTTAAACTAGATTTTCATCATATCTGGGGACAAGTGGGTAAATTTTGTGAAATATAAAAAATATATACTGCTCATACACACATTTAAGGAAAAAGTTGTGAAGCTCTGTAAAATGTATACAAAATGCGATAATTTTCAAATGTCATTTACCCATATTTTATTCACAATAGAACAATAATAACACAACAAACCATTTACTAATTCATGCAAAACATTGCTCATTTTGAAACTGATGGCTGCAACACACCTTAAAAAGTTGGGACAAGGCAACAAAAAGCTTTAAAAAACTTTTACTAATGAAAATAAAACAGTTGGAGTTAGCATTCTTCATCAGAGTAGATTACCCGACAACACTTAGGTGAGGTCCTCAGTGTTCTTTGAGGACCTGAAGATTAACAGTCCGTATTAATCTTCAGGTCCTCAAACAATACTGCATTAAAAACAGGCACGACTCTGTACTACTGATATTGCTGCATGGATCAGGAACACTCCCAGTGGTCACTGTCTGTGATCAGAGTTTTTTACAAATACAAGTAAAAGCCGTATTATGCAAAGAAGTTGAAACATGCTTTATCAGTGGCCAAACGCTCACTCTAGTTTTAGTAAAACCTTTTTCTTGCTTTGTTTTTAAGGTGTGATGCTGACATAAAATTGGCTCTTATTAGTAATTTAATGACCTAATGCTGACCTAATCTGGTCTGTTGTGGAAAAAAAAAATAGATTTATAAGATTTCCAGACCATGTCCTTTTTTGTTTAAATTTTGGGAGTTGTTCTGTTAAACAAAAAACTGTCCAAATGTTTTTTGTCTGATATTGCACACATAAATTATTTACTCTGAACAAGAAAAAAATTTATTTACCAAGATTGCAAATGAATGTCACTGAGTGTGCACATTCATTAATCACAGCTCACTTTCAGCTTACAGTTTGGCTGCTGCAGATATGATGATATTTAATCACTTTTTAGTTGTCAACTAGGCTTTTATGCAAAGGAGAAAGAAAAGACTGCTGTTCATAATAATGTAAATGGGCCTGTTTAATTAGATTTGTTTATGAAGGGGTTTTCAGAATCAGCAGTCTTGTTCCTCTTGTCTCAAGATGGCCTGTGACCTGCTCAGAAGAATCATCCGTATCTTGTACCTGAGCAAGAGGCTGCAGGGCCAGCTCCAGGGCGGCAGCCGCGAGATCAGCAAAGCTGCCCAGAGCCTTAACGAACTGGGTAGGTTCACGACTCACTCACAGAACTGTGGAGGTTCACAACTCACTCAGAGAACTCACTCGTCATTTTCCTGTTTTGTTTCAGATTACCTGTCCCAGGGTGTCGACCTGAGTGGGATTGAGGTGATTGAGAGCGAGCTGCTCCTTATCAGCAGAGCACGTCTGGAGGTGGAGAACCAGGCTCAGAGGTTGCTTGAGCAGGGCATCGAGATCCAGGTACACCACACCTATGTCTGACATCTTCACTAAATGTCTCTGTCATCGTCAGTGAAGTCCTGTTAACCTCCCACTGTTCAAACACATGGAGAGAAAAGTGAACTGATGACTCTACATCAGGGGTGACTGTAGAGTTTCAAACGCATATGTTTTTACATACTCGTGGTTGTAATTAACATGCAACACTTAACTGTATTAAAAGTTTAGTAATTTTGGTTAGACTAGTAATAGAAGCATTGGATGTATTTTTTATCTACAGTGGGGCAAAAAAGTATTTAGTCAGCCACCAATTCTAGTTCTAGTTCTAGCAAGTTCTCCCACTTAAAAAGATGAGAGAGGCCTGTAATTTTCATCATAGGTATACCTCAACTATGAGAAACAAAATGAGAAAAAAAAATCCAGAAAATCACATTGTCTGATTTTTAAAGAATTTATTTGCAAATTATGGTGGAAAATATTTGGTCACCTACAAACAAGCAAGATTTCTGGCTCTCACAGACCTGTAACTTCTTCTGTAAGAGGCTCCTCTGTCCTCCACTCGTTACCTGTATTAATGGCACCTGTTTGAACTCGTTATCTATATAAAAGACACCTGTCCACAACCTCAAACAGTCACACTCCAAACTCCACTATGGCCAAGACCAAAGAGCTGTCAAAGGAAACCAGAAACAAAATTGTAGACCTGCACCAGGCTGGGAAGACTGAATCTGCAATAGGTAAGCAGCTTGGTGTGAAGAAATCAACTGTGGGAGCAATTATTAGGAAATGGAAGACATACAAGACCACTGATAATCTCCCTCGATCTGGGGCTCCCCGCAAGATCTCACCCCGTGGGGTCAAAATGATCACAAGAACGGTGAGCAAAAATCCCAGAACCACACGGGGGACCTAGTGAATGACCTGCAGAGAGCTGGGACCAAAGTAGCAAAGGCTACCATCAGTAACACACTACGCCGCCAGGGACTCAAATCCTGCAGTGCCAGACGTGTCCCCCTGCTAAAGCCAGTACATGTGCAGGCCCGTCTGAAGTTTGCTAGAGAGCATTTGGATGATCCAGAAGAGGATTGGGAGAATGTCATATGGTCAGATGAAACCAAAATAGACATTTTTGGTAAAAACTCTACTCGTCGTGTTTGGAGGAGAAAGAATGCTGAGTTGCATCCAAAGAACACCATACCTACTGTAAAGCATGGGGGTGGGAACATCATGCTTTGGGGCTGTTTTTCAGCAAAGGGACCAGGACGACTGATCCGTGTAAAGGAAAGAATGAATGGGGCCATGTATCGTCAGATTTTGAGTGAAAACCTCCTTCCATCAGCAAGGGAATTTCAAGATGAAACGTGGCTGGGTCTTTCAGCATGACAATGATCCTAAACACACTGCCTGGGTAACGAAGGAGTGGCTTCGTAAGAAGCATTTCAAGGTCCTGGAGTGGCCTAGCCAGTCTCCAGATCTCAACCCCATAGAAAATCTTTGGAGGGAGTTGAAAGTCCGTGTTGCCCAGTGACAGCCCCAAAACATCACTGCTCTAGAGGAGATCTGCATGGAGGAATGGGCCAAAATACCAGCAGTTTGTGAAAACCTTGTGAAGACTTACAGAAAACGTTTGACCTCTGTCATTGCCAACAAAGGCATTGAGATGAACTTTTGTTATTGACCAAATACTTATTTTCCACCATAATTTGCAAATAAATTCTTTAAAAATCAGACAATGTGATTTTCTGGATTTTTTTTTTTTCTCATTTTGTCTCTCATAGTTGAGGTATACCTATGATGAAAATTACAGGCCTCTCTCATCTTTTCAAGTGTGAGAACTTGCACAATTGGTGGCTGACTAAATACTTTTTTGCCCCACTGTAGTTGTATGAATACAGTAAAGCTAATTTCATAGCCCCTATGTTCTTACTTGTAAGTTATTAGGCAACTGACAAGTCATCCTCAAAAAATAAAGAGATAGGAGTACAAAATTGTCTGTTTCCCTACCTTTTTTGTAAGGACCAGATCTAGAGATAAAAATCACAAGCTGCCTCCTGCCTCTCCTCTGTCTGGTCTGTCACACAGTTTCATTGCTGAGGAAAACTTTCAGATTTTTATCATTAGCCTTACTGTTAACACACTTCAGCAGTGTACACTTCTGCTGACTGTAAATGTTACTATATCCTCTCATGACATGACATCTTAGTCCTGACTGTACTCAAGCACTCACACTTAACTCACATTTTTGTCCCGCAAATACACTTCTTTTGTACAGACTATTTGGCTTTGGTAGTGGATCAAACCCTTGGCTGGACAGGGGTGTTATTTTGTTAAAATAAATTAGTTTTTTGATATATATGATCTAGAAATTTCTCATTAATGGTTTCAAATACAACATTATACTGTCAAAAAATATAATAAAGTAAAATTTTATATTGGAATTATATGAAGCACCCCTAAAAAGGATCTAGCCTCGCCTATGCTCTACATTACCCAAAAGTAAAATTAAGTGTCTGACAATCCTTTGACTGTCCAGGCCATAGCCGTCTAACACCATTTTTTTTTTATTTTTTATTTTTTATTTTTTGCCCTTCTCTTCAGTCACAAACCTACAGCGCTTCATTTATCATGATCTGTTTCCTGTTCTCCCATCAGAACCCCACTCAGGTGGGCACAGCCCTGCAGGGCTTCTACAACCTGGGGAGCCTGAGGCAGACAGTGCTGTCAGTGGTGCAGGGGCACCAGAACAGCCTCAGAGAGAACATCAGCTCTGCTCTAGAGATCAGAGGCCTGACACAGCCTTCTCACCCCAGAGGTAACCACATAAAATCCACAGAATCTATTACAGGACATACTTTTATATTATGAACATCCATGCATATTTGCTGTAGGCACCCCAGGCCGGGCTGTCCTGCCCACCCCTGGGACCACCGCACAGTTCCGGGCTGCTTTATGGACTAACCTAGAGAAACTGATGGACCAGATCTGTGCTGCGTGCAGACAGGTGACCCTGACTTCATAATGTGCTGCTTTAGTCTGACTGCTGTGTATGTTTAAATATTAATGTTTCCTCTGTGGAGGTAGGTTCAGCATCTCCAGAAGGTCTTGATTAAAAAGAGAGACCCCGTCACTCACGTCTGCTTCATAGATGAAATCATCAAGGTATGCGCTACATTGGACAAACAAAACAGAGGTCGCTATGGGTCCTCTCTTCAATACCACCTGATAAATGCCATTTAGTGCTGTTTGTGCCAACAGGATGGACAACCTGATATTCTGTACTCCTTCTGGACCAATGTGACAAACACAATGAGCCAGGAGTTCCACAGGGCCGCAGATGGTGAGATCCTTATGAGTAATGGACATGGCAGTGCAAAATATTCTGTTAGAAACCAAATCCAATACCTCAATATCCTTTGACAGCTCTTTGGTCTTGGCCATAGTGGAGTTTGGAGTGTGACGTTTGAGGTTGTGGACAGGTGTCTTTTATATAGATAACCAGTTCAAACAGGTGCCATTAATACAGGTAACGAGTGGAGGACAGAGGAGCCTCTTACAGAAGAAGTTACAGGTCTGTGAGAGACACAAATCTTGCTTGTTTGTAGGTGACCAAATATTTTCCACCATAATTTGCAAATAAATTCTTTAAAAATCAGACAATGTGATTTTCTGGATTTTTTTTTCTCATTTTGTTTCTCATAGTTGAGGTATACCTATGATGAAAATTACAGGCCTCTCTCATCTTTTTAAGTGGGAGAACTTGCACAATTGGTGGCTGACTAAATACTTTTTTGCCCCACTGTAGATAGATAGTATTAGAGAACAAAGACTGACAACAGCCCGCACTGTATCAAAGAAAATGTTCTTCTAAAGAAGAAAATTTAAAACAAAACATGAGTGAGCCCCGCTGACATGGCACAGACTCCTCTTTCTATTGTGAGGATTTCAGGACATAGAACAGACTACAGTTCAGTTCAACATGAGCCAGACTCAAGTAGAAAGTGTTTAGCTTATTGAGTCCTTTTGGTGTCATCAGACTATTGATGTTATGCCTTTGTTGTTGCCCCTGGCTTTGATCCAGTTTTGCATCTTATTTAGTCCCAGACCTTTCATATATCTAACCCTCTGTGTATTTATGTACAGGTTATTGTAAAATTCACCTATTAACAGTATTTTTTCTTTTCTCTGTGTATTTTGTTGCCTAGCCTCATCTTTTCTGAAGCAAGCATTTGAAGGAGAATATCCAAAGCTGTTGCGATTGTTCAATGAGCTGTGGCGCCGTCTCCAGCATTACAATGCCAGCCTGCAGGGGGCGCTAACCAGCAGTGGGATGGAATCTATTCTGGACATGGGCTCCACAGAATCTGAGGGCCAGGACCTGTTCACTTACGGCAAACAGGACTACAAGTGAGAGCCGCAGCACACTCTCTGCATATCTGTCTCACTCAAACCCTGGGTCTTGTCCGCTGGGCCCATCCGCCAACAGTGGTCTGTAACTTTGTCCTAATTTCATTTTTGCGGATGTTTGTCGTGTTTTGTGCTGACAGCCCAGAAAAGGCTCTGAAGGATTGCCTCCAGCCGTATGAGGCAGCCTACCTGTCCAAGTCGCTGTCCCGTCTTTTTGACCCTATCAACCTGGTTTTTCCAATGGGGGGGCACAACCCGCCCTCCAACGAAGAGCTGGACAGCATCTCCCGAACTATAAGCAGGTCAGTACAGTCGGGGAGGCACAGCAGTGTGTCAACAGTGAATTTTCACCCTTGACTTGTGTGATTTCTGCTCACAGTGAACTGAGTGTGGCCTCTGTAGACCCAAAGCTGTCTCTAGCTGTGGCCAAAAACGCGGCGAAGACCATTCAGCTCTTCTGTGTCAAGTCTGAGCAACTGGTGAGTAAAGCTGAGACTGAAGAGGCACCATTCTGTGTACTCAAGAGTAAGTGCTGTTAGTTATGCGCATGGTTAGACTGGCAGTGTGGAATACCTGGAGGTTTGCTGGGGGGCCTGTGTATATTGTGGGCAGCAGAAAGTGGGTATTGTCTGTGATGGAGTAGCCCCGTCAGGTCCCGCGGGAAAAGAACAGTCGCTCCTCTAAGCGCGCATGCACGCACACATTCCCACATACTCACCACTTACCTGTTGTTCATTTGCTCCACTCCCCGTCCTTTTGCTCTGTTTTCCTGTTGTTTTACCATCTGTCAGACATCGCAGTAGTCTTAGGTGCACACTTGACAACTGTTAAACCATCATTCATTCCATAGCATTGTCTGCTCACAAACATTCAACCAGTATTCACCTCACATTCTTGAGTCTCCACTGTCAAACAGAGCGCCACTCTCACTTCCTCATTATATTGCGTCATGCGCGGGACACCTGCATCTGACGTCAAAGTTGCACCAATTTCATTTTATTATTTTTCCTAGGTGTTTTAGAGGCACATTGATCCATGTTGTTTGTTCATCATATTTTTAGGGAATTTATGGTAATTTTTGTTCAGTAACTGTGACTTTTGAGAGAAATTCCCAATATTTTGGATTAATTAGCTGGGAGGAGGGGCCTTTCTCCACCACTAAGGTAGTGTGAGCCAGAGCTTGTTACAGTGAAGGTGACCTTGGAGAGTTTTTTTTTTTTTTTTTTTTTTTTTTTTTTTAGTATGGCCTGTTTCTTGGCCATTGTTATAAATGCTATAAATACATTCTAGCACCATTTTTCTTTCTAAATCACTTAACATAATTTTATGATTACTCCATTTCTTTTCATTTTTCCGGAAGAGCCCCGTCACATTGTCAAGCAGTTCATTCTCTTCTTCTAATGTACTGCAGACGCGTCAGTCCCAGGCTCCAGTCCTGTAGCCTTCTGTCTACGGTCTTCACGCTTGCAGCCTGGTTCTGTCTAGTGATGTGCAATACCACCTTTCTCACCTTCGATGCGATACCAATCGATACTAAGCCTGGTATCGACCGATACCGATACCACTCCTTACAGTCACAACTATTGTTTTTTCTTCTATATTAATGAATATATTGAATATTTAAGTATATTGTCACAGTATATTGAATTTTAATGAATTATAAAAGTCTATATGCATACATATGTTACTAATAATTGCTTCTTTATGCCACTGGAGCAGCAGAACACAATGTATTGGGTTAGACCTGTCACTGTAGAGCACACATGAAGGATCCACTGGAATTTGTATTATACTAATAACATTGTCATTACTACTGAAGTATCGATACTTTCAGATTGGTATTGATACCGCTATTAAATCACAGGAATCAAAGGTATCAATACTTTTGGTATCGATTCACACATCCCTAGTTCAGTCTTGCCCTGAAATCAGACTTGTGTTGTGGGTGCATGTTGTGTTGCCAGGCTGTCGCATGCGACAGCCTGGCAACTCTGTCTGCTGAGAACAATCTCCATTAGTCTTGTTTTCTGGTAAACTTGTTTGATAGTTGTGCATTAGACATGCTTGAACTTATTCACACTGACAAGGTTGTATTGATTTAATAGAAACATTAGGTTCCATTCTGTTTGTGCCAGGTTAGAGGCAGAGGGCAAGCCACAGGTAAGGCCATATAACAACTGAAGTCACTGCACTGTAAAAATCACCTATAGTGTATTTTGTGATCTGTTAAAAGCCAGCTCCTCACCAAATGCAACTATGATTTTTTTGCCTAATAATTGTATTACAAAACAAAGCTGCAGCTGTTAAGCTCAACATTTCTCGGTTTTGCAGTGTTGAACAGTAAATGTAAGAAATGGCAGGGCATCGCCATTCATCCAGCTCTTATTTAGAAAGTAGAAGTGTTCTTATTTCTCTGTCTGGCACTGCACTAGTTCAGGGTACTTGAAGTGTTCTGTTCTTCTATTATGTGTAGATAACTGTTAACATAAATTGATAATAAAATCACCAGCAAAAAATCAGGTCCAGCCCTGGTTACAACGTGTATTGAAATGCTTTCCACCCCAGGGTTTCATTTTGGTTTGTTTGCATGCATGTGTGTTTGTTATGTGTGTGTGTGCTTGCAGCTGTACACCCAGGCCGATGCCACGCAGGTGATCGGCCCACTGACAGAGGGCCAGAGGAGGAACGTGGCTGTGGTCAACAGTCTGCAGCGGCTGCAGCAGTCCGTCTTAAGAGTAAGCTTTTATCAGGCACTTACAAACCCCAAACCTGAACTTTCAGAATGGGGCTGAAAGAAAAACAATTTTTTAAAGAGTTTTTTGTGGCTTTACTGGTAGGACAGCCAGGATTTGATTGGATAACTTGAGGGAGAAGAGGGGGAGACATTCAGTAAATTTTCTGAGTTCGAACTGAAACCCCAACGATAAGGAGAGCTACAGACCCTCTGTATATAGGCTACTTGGCATTGTAGGACATTTGACTGAGGCTAATAGAGATCCTTTCTCCTTGTTCTTTCAGAAGCTGTTTGAGGCTCCCACTGATTTATTTATTTTTTGTACTTAGGTTGGTGACATTCTCTTGATGGCTTGCTGTTATTCCTCTGCAATGTCACTGTTTTGTCATTAGTCTTTACTTTATGGTTTACAGGCATCCACACACTTCTAATAGGTCTCATGTTACCTACAGATTACTTAACGTACATAGTCTGTTGGCTATGATGAAACTACTTTATAGTCTTCCCATGATTGTGACATGAGTTCTCCCACAGGTGTGTGTTCATATAGGATAAAGCAGTATGCCAGTCCCACAATGCCCCTGGTGGCAACATGCCACTCTCTGAGTGCCGAATCTCAAACCTCTCACAGAGTGGCATGTCGTGTTTTCATTCTTGGCCTACTACCAACACTTTCCAACATCTCAGTTTATATCCAGGAGGTGAAGACCTCTTTAAATAAAAACAGAGGGAAGCAGCTGGACCCAATGTAGCAGCATGGTTGTTCTAAAACACTGTGCAGCTCAGCTGGGTCCAATCTACACTTCCAGCCCAGTAGGTCTCTTAGTCAGTGTTTATTATATTATATCAGCTCTGCCTTTAACATGATCAACCCAGTCAGCCTCTTTGGAATTCTGTGAGGTTGTGATGAGAGGCTCTCCAGGGCATATAGGGGTGCCTATATCCCTGTCCATGAATTTATCAGTGCGTTTCTATTTCCTTTGCTCCTAAAGTAGAATAAACTCTTATAGGTTTTAGCACTTGACAGTGGTGTTCTTGTATTTCCAGATTATCTCCGGTTTGAGTTTGTGTCCCGCTGGTGCCGTGGAGGCTCTCTCGTCCTCATTAGAGGTAACACCGTTAGACTCTCCATCCCACGGAGGGATGGTACATACAGTAGATGTACATTTCACTGTTGTTTGGATTAGAGTCTTCTCCATGTGCAGCTGTGTGTGTGTATGTGTGTGTCTGTCTGTCTCTGTGTCTCTGTAGGGAGTCCAGATCCTGATGAACACCGCTGTGCAGCCCCTCCTTCAGTCAGTCAACGACTCCATCCAGGCCATCCTCATCACTCTGCACCAGGAGGACTTCTCTGGGTCAGCCCCCCCATACCACACCAACACCAGCTCTCTCACTGTCATATCAGAGGGTCTACATTGTTATATATATATATATGTTGGACAGCAAAGTGGGAATGCCTAGTGCTATTCAGTGTCAGGTGTCAAATATATGTTTTGTTACTTCAGGATTAGGATGAAGCAACATTTTGACCATTTTTAAGTATTCAAGTATTAAGTAAAAAAAAAAAAAAAAAAGTGATTGTAAAGCAGTCAGGTGTTGACTCCTCTCTGGTTTGAGTGAGAATAAACTAAAGTGCTGTGCTTCCCTTGTTTATAACTAAAAAAATCTTTTTATAATAATATTTGACTTCTTTTGGGCGGAATCATGTTTATTATCCAAAGGTTTAAAGATATTAGGGAGGATTTTTTTCGACTGCTGAGAAACCAGTGACTGTTTGTCCTTTTTTGAATAATGCGCATGCGTCAGGCCCCGCCCTTCACTGTTCCTTTCCAAGGAACTCCTCCACAGCGACGTGCACGAGCGTTGGAACACGCGTTTGTTTACAGCCGACATCAGCAGAGATTTGCCTAAACCTAGACTTGCATTGTTTGTTTGCGCGACCTTTGACCTAGTTCCCCACACAGACCCAGTCACATGCACAGTCCCTAAATGTGAGCAAAAATATATCCTCCTGCTATTGGTAGCATTAGCAAACTGACGTTGCTGTACAGTTGAAAAGGTTCAACAGATAAAGAAAAAAGGCATTTTTTTCAAACGATAAGATAAACTGTTACCTGTCCAGCAGAAACTTGGCGACCAATGCATCGTCTGAAGCCCTTTCTGTTCCTACAGCGCACGCCGTCCTTTGAAGGAATCGCCAATAACTACACAGGTTTTATTCTGCTCTTCTACAGTTTTTCTCCTCCTCCTCTGGTACACTTCAAAAACAGTTTTCCTTTTGTGACCGCCCTGGTTCACGGTTTTCCTCAGCCATTGTGCTCTTCGAAGTCAGGCTGTCCGCGCTACGATGTTAACGCCGCTAACGCGGCGCTAATGCCGGACTACATAAACATAGTGTATACGCATGCGCAGGCACAAGAACGCGCACTATCCTTGAAACTAGGAAGTCGGAATGATTGGCGAGTCCGTGGAACAATAGTTAACGTACTCATGACGAAAACAATTGGATGAGGTTTTTTAAGTCCCACAGAGTCCAGAGTTTATTAATATTATTATTATTATATTTTCTAATACACCAATTTATAAGCCTTATACAGGGCAATGAAGGTAGTTTTAATAAATATTGCAAAAAATGAATTTATAAATATCCTCCCTAATACCGTTAATATTATAACTTCGTCATAATGACTAATGTGTGTTTTTATATCCTTTACATTCAAAATCTTTCAAAAATTAAATTTTTTTTCTAGTCTCTAAGGTATAGATTAGGGTTAAAATTAGGGTTCTAGTTAGAAATGGGGTTGAAGGGTTTAGGGCTAACATTAATTTTACATTACAACCTAAAATCCAGAGTAGTTAAAGTAACCTTAAATATTAAATGCGTTTCAGTTTAACTTATTAGAGACATCATGTGATAAACAAGTTTTTACTTGAGCTCATATCTGTAATACTGATACTGATCCTGTGTCTGGCAGAAGTAGAGTACAAGGCACAAAGCATACTGCATCAATGCCTAAATATCATAAAACATCACCATGCATGCCTTTACATGTTTCTATTTTTTGGCCTATCACCTGAAAAAACATGCATGAAAATCATCAAAATATTTAAAACAGATCTGTTATAATAGTAGGACTGTAGTGTTCATTTAATGTTATTTTGTCAGAAAAGCATTGATTCTCTGCTTTGCCTGGTGGCCTTTAAGTATTTCTTACTTTGTCTAGCCATTCAGAATGCCTGATTTCCTACTTTGCCTGTAACATATGCACCTCCTCTAATGCCTGTTCAAATACTTGTACATAGCTTTGCCGTAGCCCTTGGTCCAGGCCATAGTAGCCTTAGTTTTGTGTTCTCAAATGACAGGAGGGGCCTCATGGTGGCTGCTGAAGCTCATCTGTTTCTTCAGAAATGGTCTTCTGCAGACGTGGTTATTTGAGTGGCTGTTGCCTCTCTGTCAGCTAGAACCAGTCTGGTCATTCACCTCTGACCTCTGGCATCAACAAAGCATTTTCACCACAGCTGCAGCTCACTGGATATTTTGTAATTTTTTGATTTATTCTCTGTAAACACTAGAGATGGTTGTGTGTGAAAATCTCAGTAGATCAACAGCAGAAATACTCAACCAGTCCAAGCCTCTCTATGTTTAAAGTCCCTTAAATCCCCTTCTTTGATTGGCTGACAAGATATGTTTGTAAGTGTTACCGGTGTGTTTCTTGGCCAGGTCTCCCTCGAAAAAGACGCACGGGTCTTCCTGGTAAAATAAAGGTTAAATAAAATAAATATTTCAATTCATTACAGGTGTATTTACTAATGTGACTGGTGAGCATATTTGAGTTACTGTGAAATAAAAATGCCCAAGGCTTTACTAGAATACAGACATGACATGTTTGAGCTCAGTGGTCTGTCCTGTGTGTGCAGAGGCCTGTCCAGTGCTGACAAACCAGACGTGCCCTGCTCTCTGTACATGAAGGAGCTGCAGAACTTCATCACTCGAGTGATGGCTGACTATTTCCACCATTTCCAGTGTGTGGATTTTATTTATGACCGAACAGAAACCATCGCTCAGAGAAGCATCGAGGTGTTCATCCGCCATGCCAGCCTGCTGCGTCCACTCGGGGAGGGCGGCAAGATGAGGCTGGCCGCTGACTTCGCGCAGGTCAGCATCTGTAGCCTCACATGTGTGACATGTTTCTTTATGATCTACTGTAGGTCTAAATCCATTTCCTGTGTATATGCTGTCAGTATGCACAGCTACCACATCAGTTATATTACCACAGTGTCCAGCTATTGCTGGGTTTCAGATGACATCACAACATTCTATAGGCCTATATTATTTAATAGAGATGGGGGGGGCAGGCAAAATGTCTATTGTTAATATGCAGATTTTTTGGTGTGGATGGATATATACAAGGAGTTTATGGACCTTGTGACTAATATAAATGATCAGGTTCAACATTTGTAAATTTTCCTTTTGGATATTCTTTTTATCCTTTATGCCTTTTATTAAAACATGTTAAGCAGCGTGACAGATGCACAGCTCCCACAGACAGTGCTCATGCTCCAGCCTGCAGACACAGGCTGCACAGTCAAAGTCTTGTGTGTTTTGGGACTAAGCATGTGTGCGTGTTTGTGTTCGGCAGATGGAGTTGGCGGTGGCTCCTCTGTGCCGGAGAGTGTCGGATTTGGGGAAGCACTACAGGATGCTGAGGTCCTTCAGGTGAGGCCACACAGCTGTGCTCTGCTGAGGGGCAGAACGTCAGGTGGTTGAGCCATACGTCCACAAACCAGAAATTTGGCCATTCAAATCCCTCTCCCACCATTGCATACTGTTGTTGTGTCCTTGAGCAGGACACTTAACCCAGCTTGACCTCGGTGTCTGTGTACACTAGTGGATAAATAGGTGAATGATTCCTTGATTTAAAGAGTTTTGAGATCCATGGAGGAAAAAGCACTGTATGAATGTGAACATTTACAACCCAAATTCCAGAAATTATGTTT